>OX465541.1:7276439-8490605 GCA_950022985.1 Udea ferrugalis | reverse complement strand
CCAAATTGCCGAAAAGTGTGAGCGCGCATGTAGTTTCATTGGTTTGAAGAAAAACGGTATGTCAAGAAGAAATGGGTAAACGCTGACTTGTCGTGATACTTGTCTGCCCTATACTAGAGTCAGGGCAAAACCGACTCCGATAGATTAGGTTAGAAGGTTTAACCTTCGTGGTTATTTTTTTTTCAAACCCAAAAACGATTCGCCTGCATTGCATTTCGTCATTTTGGCATTCGGGATATCGTCCATCTGGTTACTTTAACATCGGTATTCAAACCATCGGTATTTCTAACAATAGCATATTGTATTTTGATTTTCGAGGTTCTAAAAGTTATCCCTATGACTGCATGCCTTCTATCTTATCTTGTAGCTTACCTGTAAATAATTTGCCCCAAATGAAAGTTGCATCCATGCAGAAATGTTTCTTCAAAGTTTGAACACAAACTTGAGATGGCGGCTTTCTCAAAATTTAAAACGCATACTTTTGGCTTGATGACAATGTTATTTTCTGCCCCATATTCCATCAGCATTTTGAACATCATGTCATAATGTTATTTTATCTCTGTGGGAACAAAGGCAAAATACCAGTGGAAATGTCTTATTGTCGTTATGTATAACTGGGTAAAAGTACTAGGCACAACTTTAAAAGCGCCATCTAGAATCATCACATTTGGACAAATGCTTCATATGTGAAACGTATTATTTGGTGAAATAAAAATAGGTCAATTGATTTTCTGTTAGTTGTAACATTTAACAAATGAAATGTTTGCTAAATGATCATTTGTTAAATGGGTTTTTGTAAGATGATACTTTTGTCAAATGTCTCGTTTGCCAAATGAATATTTGGTGAAGCGTTGTTTGTCAAATGATCATTTCTTAAACGTTTTTTGGTCAAACATTAGTGAACCTGGTTGCTCACTTAGCACCCTAAGTCAAAGCTCGGAATTTTTCAAGGGAAAGGGAGTGGAGTGAGTTAGGCATTAAACACACAGACAGAATATGGTCACCACGATCCGTGCTAAAACTGGCGTTCAAGACGTAGGCTAGAAAGTCGCCAAACTAAAATGGGAGTTGGCAGGTCATGTCTGTAGAATGCATCTGGCCCGAATCGCAACCCAATGGCTCCTCAAAGACTGAATCATTTAAGGGCGAGGCCTAAAAAACTATGGTGCGACCACCTGGTACATTACTCCGGCTAATGGTGGACTTTAGCAAAAGACATGGGCCAGTGGAAAACACTTGAGGGAGACCTTTGCCCAGCGGTGGGATCTTGTGTTAAAAAAAATGACTCAGTAACTTTGTTTTGTTGTCATTATAAGAATAACGGGTAAGAAGCTTTAGAATTCAGTAATTGTAGGTATTTTATACTTGACCACGTGAGTTTCGGTTTCGGTTTCGGCCGAAACTGAAGCCCAGGCCGAACATTCGGTTTCGGTTTCGGTTTCGGCCGGAAAACCAGTTTCGGTCGGACTAATAACCTTTTAACTAGTTTTATCTGTATTTTTTTTGTATCAACTAATTACTTCCTCTGCTAATGGAGTTGTATGGCTTACAAAATGGGCAACAGCATACTAGACATACTTCTCTCCATATTCTCAGATTTCTCCACGGGACAATAATAATTAATAATTGTAGCTTAGCCTCCCGCAAATAGTGTTGGGAAACTAAACTCGAGCTTGCATTTAGGACTCGAATCGTCATCACAACCCCATAATTATCTTTTCTGTTGAATATCTTTATGTAAAGCGAAGTGAGAGCTTCGTGGCCTAGTGGTTAAATACTCTGGCTCGGACCCGATGGTCCCGAGATCAAATCTGGCCGGAACAAACCTACTTTGTGTTCTTTGTACAATTTTCGGCTAACTCTCCGGTGATGAGAAACACCGGTAAGAAACCCAAGCAACCCGGATAACGGCGGTAGGCTCGCCCCTTACCACGTTGGGTTCAAATTCCCTCGGCGAAATGTGGGCTTCTGAATGTTCCGTTCACCATGACGGCAACAATCGGTATGCCTCTGACTAACCCATTAGGGATATGGTCGTGAAGGTGTGTATGTGTCTTTATGGAAGTTCATGTTTCATCTTTCAAAAAAGAAGACAAGTCTGCCTCAATTGTAGCCTACATTTGAGGCAGACTTGTCACATGAAAAGTTCTTGTATTTAAACTTTTTTCCAAAACAGTCACGGGGATGTCTGTAACTGTCCTGGACAGTCAAATATGTGTCATGACATGACTCAACTCCTAAAGGTAGACACTCCTGGGTCACGCTTCAGCAGTTCATTTACTGAATCACTTCAGAAGTTCAGAAGTCCATAACTTGCACTAGCTATGTTTTTACCATCTTTTGAATACCTATGGGAATATGAAATTCAGAAGTTTGTAATAAACCGAGTAAGTATTCTTTTGAAAAAAAATCTAAGCACTTGTTCAGTGAGGCTTGGCGACAATCTGTGCTAATAATATGTATATGTGTCTGAAGTGTTTGTTTGAACGCGCTCAAGGATATTAAGACTCGGGACTCGAAGTCGAAGTTTTTACAACACTGGTCGCAATACAGCCTCTGTGAAGGCTTTTACAACGCAATTACAACTTGTATTGCTTTCTGCGCTATTTCTCATCATGATAGCTATTTCAACTGGTAATAAAAAGGGGTAATGTGTGAGAGATCTCAAGTGTAAAACATTTTGAAAAGTTTTATTCTTAGCCTTTGGCCACCTGTGGGATCACAACGGCTCAAGTGGCACCCGAAATCAGGACTTTCGACCACCTGAGCAAAGCATTGACAGTTTGAGCCAACATGTATCTGTCTGGTTTACGCTCTAGTAAATAATCATACTATCTTGTACACACGGTCAAATTTAAGGTACGTACGCCAGAGGACAATTTTCGATTTATCATCAGTACTGACATGACTCTTTTAAAAATTATTGGGAGCACCTTATTTTCTCTCCTTTACTTATACGGTGTCAAGCATCTCGATTTGGCGGTGACTTTGTCATCCTGGCTCACCACGACTCTTTTGGCCCTGCGAAAAGACATAGCGTCTCTTTGTATCTTTCATCGAATTATACAACGGGGAGTGTTCTGGGTAAATATTAACCCATACCGGACGCTCACTTTTAACATCCCACGACATGCCATATGTCCAAATTCCATGCTAATCATTGGATGACTGTCACTCGTACAGCTACGGTATATGCGTCACCTACTTTCGCGTAACGTCCAAAATATGGAACGGTCTCCCAACGAAAGTATTCTCGGAAAGATAACATTGGGACCTTCAAGAAAATAGCGTCTTCTTCATCAAAAGGCAAGTAACTTGACTGCGCCATGGTGGTGCTCCTCCAAAACAACACCAGACTATATAGGCGGAGGTTGCTTCGCCTAGCCATCTCTTTCCACCAGGTGACCCTGATGCTCGTTTGCTCATAAGATACAAATAGTCCGGTCCGTTTTGAGTCAAAAGTGATGATAGCGCGCTCACGTCGCTCACGCTCAGAATCAGAATCAGAATCAGAAATATCTTTATTTAAATAGACCTGTTACAAGTGCTTTCAAATCGTCAAAAACTTAATCAAACAAACAAAAATACACTTAATAATAGACTTAAATACTATAATAGAAATAATAAATAAATACACAGTATACAAACATAATGTGACTCAACCACCGGTGTCGGAAAGTTGTTTCTGTAAGTGACATAACTTTATTTGATACAAACTCATTTGTATCTTACTTTAAGTTAACTGAAGATACAATGTATCTTCCAATTAGGACTAAGAAAAAACTGGCTACCTTGTTAGCTTATAACATCAACGATGCCGCTTTTGGCAGTACTTTTTATTCTTATTTTGACATTAGTACTAGTACTAATTTACCGGTTTTACATAATATTTCTACAGCAGGGCCCTGTTTAAACTAGGACCTAAGACAACAGCCAAGCCCAAACATCTGAATGTTTTTCATCAGAATATTCAAAGCTTGACTGGCAAAGATTTAGAAATAGAACTATTTCTAGAAAATCAGGGTATAGATATTTTATGTATAACTGAACATTGGCTAACTGAAGCCAACCATCAGTCTTTTGTAATAAATAATTTTAAATTGTCAAGCGCCTTTTTTAGGAAGACCACTATTCATGGTGGCTCAATAATTTATACAGTAAATAGCTTGAAATGTAAAGAGCGCAAAGACATAGTAGGCCTGTCAGTAGAGCGTATCGTCGAGTTGTCTTGTGTGGAGCTTGAGGGCTATGTTGTGGTTAGTGTGTACCGGCCCCCTAGAACAAACTTTGACAAATTCGAGTCAGTCATGGAGGAGGTTTTAGGAAAGTTAAACTCTAAGGCTAAGTCTATTATTGTGTGTGGTGATTTTAATGTGGATTTATTAGGTACCTCAACTGAGCGCAACAGATTAGTGTCTTTATTTAAATCGTTTGGATTAGATTATCAATTTCAGGAACCTACTAGAGTTACAGCCACCACAGCTACTTGTCTGGATAATATATTTTGTGATTGTACTCCGATAAATAAATCTATTGTGTCCGTTTTAACATCAGATCATTGCGGACAAAAGATAACATTTTTAGATAAGGCTCTCACCAAGTCTAATCCTGCGAAAATCATCTGTAGACCAAAGACAGGACATCGCATAAATCGTTTTAGGGACAGTTTAAAGTGTAAACTACCTTGCATTGTTTATAAGCCAGGTGACTCGGGAAACCTTTACAAGAATTTTTTTGAGTGTGTTAAAGGTGAGTTTGATGCTAGTTTCCCTCTAAGAAAGGTGACTCGTAAAGCTCAGTCAAAGTTTTCTGAATGGGCCACACCCGGAATTTATAAAAGTAGAAATAAAATGTATGAGTTGTATGGCTTGAAAAAATACAGCGTTGATCCAGTTTTTATTGAGTACGTTAGAAAGTACTCTAGAGCTTTTAGGAAAGTATGTGCAATGGCCAAGGCATTACACATACGTGATAAAATATCTAAGTCCCAAAACAAAATAAAAACCACTTGGGACGTGATTAATCACGAAACGGGTAAAACGAAGCATCATGATACCACATTATCTTTGAATATTAACAGTAGAATTATTAAATCAGATGCAAACATAGCTGAAGCTTTTGAAGACTACTTTTCTAATATACCCGTGGTCACTACAGCTTCTCTGAATTCATGCCCAGCTAAAGCAGAACAGTTGTTGAAGGACAATGTATCCTGTAAGGCTGATGTATTTAGGTTTAAACACATAGATTCACTTGATGTTTTAAAATCATTTAAATTAATTAATAAAAAGAATACCACCGATCTTTGGGGTATTTCAGTAAATATTATTAGTCATATAGTAGATGTTCTTGCTCCGTACCTAGCCATAATTTTTAATGACTGTGTTGATGAAGGAGTGTTTCCAGATTTAATGAAACACAGTAAAGTGATACCTCTTTTTAAATCAGGCAGTAAACAGGACCCTGGTAACTTTAGGCCCATATCTATCTTGCCAGCTTTAAGCAAGATTTTTGAAAAGATCATACTAGAACAACTTTTCAGTCATTTTCATGAGAATAAACTTCTACACAGGGAACAGTACGGATTCACTAGAGGTCGTTCTACTACAGATGCTGGTATTGCGCTCGTGAAACACATCTTTAGGGCTTGGGAGAGTGCTCAGAATGCTCTTGGTATCTTCTGTGACTTATCCAAAGCATTCGATTGCGTCGACCACCTCACTCTCATACGTAAGCTCGATTTTTATGGTGTTAAAGACACAGCGTTGGACTTAATTACTTCATATCTTAGTTTCAGAACTCAAAAAGTCGACGTGAATGGCACTTCATCTTCCGGATCACTGCTCAAAATGGGGGTTCCACAGGGATCAATTTTGGGCCCCTTTTTATTTTTGGTATATATAAATGACCTACCTTTTTACGTTAGAGACCTTTGTGACATAGTTTTATTTGCAGATGATACATCATTAGTTTTTAATGTCGATAGAAATAAAGATAATTTTGATGACGTAAACAATGCACTTTCTAAGGTTTTGCAATGGTTTACAACCAACAACCTTCTGTTAAATGCAAACAAAACTAAATGTATTAATTTCAAGTTGCCTAATGTTAGAAATAACCACATTGATTTGAAAATAAATAGTAATGATATGGAGCTTGTAGATTCAACAGTTTTTCTTGGAATGACGATAGACTCTAAATTGCAGTGGAGCCCTCACATAGACAAGCTTTCAGGCAGACTTAGCTCAGCTGCTTTTGCTATTAGAAAAATAAGATCTTTGACAGATGTAGACACAGCTCGATCGGTTTATTTCAGCTATTTCCACAGTATTATGTCATATGGTATAATACTTTGGGGCCAGGCAGCAGATATACAAACCATATTTATTCTTCAGAAGCGAGCCATCAGATCCATCTACAAGCTTCGTGCACGGACCTCGCTTAGGGATATTTTTAAGGAAGTTGGGATTCTTACTGTGGCTTCTCAATACGTTTATAATTGTATTATATTGGTGCGAGAAAATATTAATCTCTTCACTAAACATAGTGACATACATGACAAAAATACGAGGAATAGGATTAAAATTGCGCTTCCATTATTCAGGTTACAAAAGGTTTTAGGTTCCTTCATGGGGCAAGGTATACACTACTACAACAAAATTCCAGAAGCAATTTCTAAGTTACCTTTACATAGGTTTAAACATCATATTAAAACTGTCTTATTAAAAAAAGGATATTATACCACAGCCGACTACCTTATGGATAGGAACGCCTGGGAGTAAGCTCTCAGCTCGACGCGGACTCCAATTAGCGATTTTGTAATAATTATACGGATTCAACATATTAATGTGAACCAACCAAACATTTTTTTCTTTGAATTGTATAACTGGATGTGAACCTCAAAACTCCTTTTTTATAATGTTAACCAGTAGTCTTTTCTAAACAATGTTGTTAATTGCTTTTAATAATTGAACATTATTTTGTGCTCATACAATTTATCAATTCGGAACGCGTGTGGTGCGCGCTATTATCACTTTTGACTCAAAACGGACCGCGCCCAAAGTATTTCTTCTGAATCACCGAGTCTTTGTGCTGAAAATATCTAAGTAGCATAAATAATCAGCGGTAGAAATGTACAACCTTTATCAAATTAAAAACACTTGCTTCTAAAAAACGCGGATAAGTTCATTAGCAGGACATAAATTGGGGTAATTACTCGTCTGGACTTCTTAAACTGCAATTAAAATTTGTCGCTTCCTTTTAAGGCTTTCTGAGAACTGGTTACATTGGATGGATTAGTTATTTCAAGTACAGCTGAAAGCGGTTTTAAGAAGTCGTTAAAAATATGAAATTAATCTGTAGACCAGGATAATTTGTCACTGAACTAAGCAGAGTTATAACAACTATACGTTTAGATATCCTATTAAACCTACTAATATTATAAATGCGAATGTTTGTATGTGTGGTTGGATGAATGGGCCGTGCTGCTGTTTCACGTAAAAACTGATGGATGGATTGCAATTAAACATTACAAAAATTAGGCTGAATAGGAGATAAGCTACAACTATTTTTTTTAAACCTCCGTCTACGCTGACGAAGTCGATAATAACTACGGGGCAGAGACCAGAACCCAAAAATTAGATTACACAATAATTGCTTTTTTAAATACCATTTGGCGATCCAAATGATATGTTATCATTTTGCACGGCAACAGCTGCATTACCCTGCCCGAACTGACTTAACTACGAAGCGACTTGTCTTCGAGATGCCACCGTCTCCCAGAATCCGACAAGTAGGTCGAGTGGGTCAAAAAGGAAACTGCCTTCATCCTGATAACTGCCGCTTTCCGGGTCCGGTGCTTGATTCAACAAGCTCACTTAATTGTGTGTTCATTTATTAACGCTTGTTGAACTTTCGCATTAAATACGCGAAAAATTGAAGTTTGAAGCTTTGAAAAGTTCTTCGAATATTTTCAGGGGCTTTTCGGAGTTGTTTTAATAATGAACCTATTGCGGCTAGGAGTAGGTGAAGTAATTTAGGCAGTTAATAATTCTAGGCAACCGAAAAATGCAGGCCAGTCAATACATATCTACAAATACACATTTGAACCGACTTTAGGTTCTGGGTCATGTAAGTACAAGTAGTACCTAGTAATTGTTTCAAAACATCAAAATTTTCCCTCATGTTGGGATGCCCTAGATTTAAGCGACCCATGTCGAGAAGATATAGGTAAGTTATCCGGGTTGGTTGGGTTTTCTATCAGTGTTTTCCACCACCGGGGAGCTATCAGCAAATTGTACAATGAACAGTAGGTGTGTTCGGGCCAGATTTGATCTCAGGACCGAGCCAGAGTGTTTTCACCACTTCGCCACCACGCTCTCGTGCAAAGTTAATGGAGTGGTATTAGATTTTTTCCCTCACCTTTAGCTGTTCATCTAACTTCGTTAAAGATTTTCCGAATGTACCTCGTCATCCTCACTTATGAAGTGTCGTTCATATTCCCTAAGTGTCTTCAGGGATTTATGGCAGTATCATGAGTGTGCTCCTTGCTGAACCAATTTTAAAGTAACTTTTGAATTTACGTCGCAGGTTGGTTAAAAGTGGTGGGTACGTTCAATGATATTTTAATAAAAAGACGTAGATAGGTTACTTGTCGAAAAAAAGTGGCATCCGAAACTTGCGACCACCGAGCAAAGCATTGGCAGTTTGGGACAACACTGCGCAACATGTATCTGTCTCATTTACGCTCTAGTAAATATTCATGCTATCTTATTACCACAGTAATTATACACACGGTCAAATTATAGGTACGTACGGCAGGCGACATATTTCGACTTAGCGTCAATACTGACATAACCTATCTACGTCTTATTGTAATATCATTGGGTGGGTGGGTAGGTAAGTACGTTGGATTCATTTTCAGAGTTTTTGAAGCCCTTGCCCCAGTTTTGATCAGTTCAGACGGTGACGGCTGCTTTCCACCTTAAATTATTTTTTTAATCATCTAGATAAATGTGTATTACACGAATTTTAGGGTTACCTACGTCTAAAGTGAACAAATACTTATAATAAATACTTTCATAGAATATCAGACTCTTAAGAGCTCCCAAACTCAGCCGAGCTTGTTATTTTGGTAGTAGTGATTAATGAATACCTATATATGTCATCATCATCAACAGCTACATGACGTCCACTGCTGAACATAGGCCTCCCCCATTGATTTCCAGAGCTGCCGGTTGCAGGCGACCTGCATCCACCGACCTATATACTTATTTATTCGTAAATACTTACAAATATACCTACTTACATAAAACTATTAGAAGCCAACATCAAAACCCAGAATAGTGCTTCAAAGCAGAAACCAGGTAAAAGTACTTACTTATTATTTTCATAATTACTTTTGTTAGATTATTTCATATAATCAGATTATTGACTTTGTCTTAAAAAGGCACATATTATATTCTAGGAACATAAAACAATTTTCTCAACCTGGTTCAACGTATCCACTGTCATTGACACTTTGACTGTTGTAAAGTGTTATCAAAACCACTTTAAGGGCAATTTACTTCAGTAAATATCATGTAAACATAACAGAAAATTTGTTTGTGCGGCGTGTACAGTCGGCATCAGATTATTGTGACCTTTCAGACCAGCCAAACAGTGAGTCTCATACTATAAAGATAAGAGTAGTAGCACAGCGCTGACGCTTAGCTACTACTCTTATCCTTATTTGACTGATCAAATCATCAAAAAGTTTTGAGCTTTGACTTCTCAGAAACTAGTTCACGACAGAGAGACAGAGAGCGTCGTGGCCTAGTGGTTCTGGCTCGGAACCCGATGGTCCCGAGATTAAAGCCCCTAAAACAGGTTCCAAAGTCGACCCCATACAATCTCTATACTCGTGACCACGTGACCTCACGCGATCGTTCCGTGGACGCCGGCGTCCACGTTGCCGCACTACGGGTTAAAACATCTGGGTGTTAATCCAGTAAAATAACTATTGCTTACAAACAGTAGTCCGTTGTTATTTGAATTCTAATGCTATATCTCTAAATGATTTCGGTTGTCGGCTGCGTCTTTGATCTATTCCTTTCTAATACCAAAAAGTAATACCAATGGTATTTGTTTGCTATCGTAAATAATTTGAGCTATTCCTTTCTAATACCAAAAAGTAATACCAATGGTATTTGTTTGTAATCGTAATTAACTTTTATTCCGGACGAATACCAAAACTACATTGAAATATTTAAAATTTGGTATTCGTTCGGAACAGAAAATTGTTTACGATAGCAAACAAATACCATTGGTATTACTTTTTGGTATTAGAAAGGAATAGATCAATAATTTTCTGTTCCGAACGAATACCAAATTTTAAATATTTCAATGTAGTTTTGGTATTCGTCCGGAATAGAAGTTAATTACGATTACAAACAAATACCATTGGTATTACTTTTTGGTATTAGAAAGGAATAGATCGCGTCTTTGTACCATAAACCGGTCTTTCAGAGCATGGTAATGACATGGTTCTCTGTAGCGTGAATCGAAAACGTTGACTTATTTTTGTGACTAACTGTACAAACTGAGTTGATAACCCAAATTTCCATATAAATGCGGCGCTATATTGTCGTGAAGAACTAGCTATACTGGATATGCCTCTTCTTAAAGTACTATGAATTTATTTATACCTACTAGATATTTAAGATTTAATCAACTAAAAAATCTAAAGGTTGAAATGGACCACTACAAAATCGGAAACAACAGAACGACTAATTCGAACCGCTGCAGTCAGAGGTACGCGGATCGTTGCCGTAACAGTGATAGTCCAGTCATTATAGTAAGTTCACCTCGGAATTCGAGATACCCAGCTGTAAGTCTGTAAATACTTGTATATTGACACCCTAAAAGTTGTCTCAAAACCTACATATGGTAGGGTGTACGCAACTGTCAAATTTCAAGGTCAAATGTCACAAAAATCGATTTTTTGTAAATATCTCATTTCCTTTGGGTTTTTTGCTATATGTATGTATTATCAATATTGTAGAATACTAAATTCTCTACAAATTTTGTTTCAAATTTTTTTTCATACGGTGATTCGTTTTCGAGATAGAGGGCGGAGAGCGCGCGGTCACAGTATCACTTCAGGTCAACCGGTGCCTCCGGTCAAAAAATTAAAAAGTGAAAAAATGTGAAAAGTCTCGATCATCTTCGTTATCTGCATTACGTCAAGTCCACAGAACTTAATAAAGCTGTGCTGCTTTCAAATATTCCACCAACAAGTGCAGCTGCTCATCAACATTGTAAAAACAACAACGTGTATATTATCAAGTTCAAACTTGGTTAGGGCATGATTTGGAACCCCAGGTATGGGGTTGGGCAATGCGAAACGATTTTCGACAACGTTGTTGTTTTTACAATGTTGATGAGCAGCTGCACTTGTTGGTGGAATATTTGAAAGCTGCACAGCTTTATTAAGTTCTGTGGACTTGACGTAATGCAGATAACGAAGATGATCGAGACTTTTCACATTTTTTCACTTTTTAAGTTTTTGACCGGAGGCACCGGTTGACCTGAATTGATGCTGTGACCGCGCGCTCTCCGCCCTCTATCTCCAAAACGAATCACCGTATGAAAAAAAATTTGAAACAAAATTTGTAGAGAATTTTGTATTCTACAATATTGATAATACATACAAATAGCAAAAAACCCAAAGGAAAAGAGATATTTACAAAAAATCGATTTTTGTGACATTTGACCTTGAAATTTGACAGTTGCGTACACCCTACCATATGTAGGTTTTGAGACAACTTTTAGGGAGTCAATATACAAGTATTTACAGACTTACAGCTGGGTATCTCGAATTCCGAGATTCTTACCTAATTTAAGCTTAAATGACTGGACTATGAACCGAACATTCAGGAGACCACATATCGCCGAGCTCAGTTGAACCAACGACCATAGCGTTATACAAATTGCTTGGTTTTTTCGCGGGCCAACTAAGCACCGTATGATGGAAGATATAGTGTCGACCCAAGGACCAAACATAAACCAACGAGGGTTTTCAATAATGTTTCTGCCTTGTCCTTTTTTGTTCAATAGATTATTTTTATTTTTTTTTGAAATAAATAAATAAATACATAATTTAACCTATACTGTCACACGGCTGGGCGAATGTTTTTTTTTACCCGGTGAAATATTGTGCAATGGAAGCACACAGCCCTCGTCTTGTGCACTCCGAACAACCACAAGGGCCTTTAGTCACCTCTTACGACAGACGGTGGTGGACCTTGGCTGCATTCTTACGCCCCAGACCACAGGGCGAGGGCAAAGTTCTCCAAACGTCTCTGTCCTGAGCCAAAATCTGCCACTCCCCAGAATAACAGGATATGTCATCGCTCCATCGTTTCTGAGGTCTTCCTAATATGGTTTAAATGTTGTTTATTTCTCGTTCTATATCCATGTTCCCCCGTGAGTTGACATTATGATCATGTTTAAATCATCGAAAGAGGCCTATGGCGAAGGCACGTCATCGTATCACACGAATATACATACGCATTGCTGCAAACGTACATAGGTACATTATACAGGGTGATTTCGCAAGTACTTACTTCTAATTTTCTTATAGTCCGTTCGCGTTAAGAATGCAGTGAATTCATTCTAGTCATTCGGCCTAGCACGGCCCTAACCAATCAAACCGTTCCTAATTGGAAAGCCAAGTTCACGGTGCCCAGTTAAACGCATTCGTTCTAATGCAACGGTTTTGTACCTGAGTTTTTCTCCGTATAACGGCAATAAATTAAAAAAAAACTGCATTCTTGACCCGAACTTACTATAGGTTCGTCTTGGTATGGATTTTATTGAATCTATACAATAATGTTGCTTATACATCTGAATAGCACATAGGCTACAATTTATAAAGACATTACACTTTTTTGTAACCTCAGTCCACATGGACGAAGTCGCGGGCGGCCGCTAGTTGGTCCTAAAGAGAAAAGGAAAGCTTTCAGATTTTATCAGTCAACCCGATTAGTGACGTCACTAACCCCCACTTACTCTTAGGCCTTTTTATCCATTAAAGCCGAATTTCCGTGAAATATTTAACGAGGCTTCCGAAGGAAATGATTAAAGCTCTGACCTTGTAAGTGTTCGCGTAATCCTATAAGGGCTAAATAAAGTTCGCTTTTTTGCTACAGAACAGTACGGGATTAAGAAGCTATCTCTATGTTGAAGTGCCTACTAACGATTAAATGTACAGTCAACAGCACATCAGGTTACCCCATTTCCGTTTTTTCTCTCGCTCTTGCCAAATTTCATTTATTTGCGATAGAGCAAGGAGGACTGACTGGACATGTGCCGTCCACCGCACATCAACTTAGCGACGACCATTTCCTAAACAGGGTCGTCAGAGACACACTGATTGTTGCCGTCATGCTGAACGGAACATTCAGAAGCTCACAAGTAAATTTAAACCCAACGTGGTCTGAGGCGAGTCTACCGCCTTTATCCAGTTGGCTTCTGTTCTTATCGATGTTTTCCATTTGCAAAGAGTTAGCCGCTTTTACAGTGAAAAATAAGTAGTTCTAGCCCGTCTTTAACTGGGGACTACACACGTTCCGGACCATAGATTTAGACCACTGGACCACGACTCTCTAAAAAATCTATCGAAATATAATGCCTTTTGAAAATTTTGAACAGGTGTCGCAGTTCAAATTCGTCAATAGATTACAACAACAAAATATAAAGTAATGATGACAACGACTAGATTTCAGTCACCAAAATCCAGCTACCTTTATTAGGTCGTCCGAACATCTGGCGGATTGGCACCCTACACTGATTTTGCCCTCAAATGTCTCAATCCAGCACCTTTCGAGCACAACGTACATCAGTGCTATTGGCGATATGCGCCCCGCCCACTGCCACTTTAACCTGCTTACCTGATGGCCCGTAGCGGCGACTCCTGGTCTTCTATGAATCTCCTCATTACTGACTTGATCACGTAGTGGAATGCCGAGCATAGCCCTATAACTAAACTAAGGATGTATACAATCAAACAGTGACATAATACTCCACTACGGCCGTTGAAAGCCTCTTTTCCAAGCTTGTTAAAAATTTCGTGTTTCCTCGTATTCAGATCAATATCGACCAGAGTTCCTGCACACCACAATCCAAACAATGCCCACGCAAAACCAACTGCGGATAATTTCCAATTAAAAAGTTGCCGAAAAAGGCGCGCGACACGTCGCCTTGTCGCCTCGTGTCGGCAACATTCCGCCATTAAACAATCCCGGGTCACAGTATAAACCATACAGTAGGTTATCTAAGGCCACCCGCCGATTGATAAGCCTAGCGTGCACACAGACACTCGGCACAGCCTGTCCGTACTGCCGCCTCCCTATGCCTCCCTATTTTATGCTAGCGTGTACGTGATATCGCGACACGGCGCGCGACGCGCACGCACACATTCAAACCGAGAGTGGCACGTTTGTATGTAGATGTTCTACTGTATGGTTTATACTGTGCCCGTGCGCAGGTGGCGCTAATTCGAGTTAGCCGGACGGGATGACAATTTTCGGATTTTTGTCCAATTCCGGCGGGAAAGTTTAACGGTTATCCGAAGGGTTGATTCCGGTTGTGACGTTGTTATAACTCTGACGGGGTTTTTGGTTTTACAAATGTGTAGAGCTAGAGGGAGGGTGTCACGCCAGCAGGCGGCAATCGCCAGAAATAAAATGGCCACAATTTTCCAGTTTTTGATTGTTATATCCTTTAGAATTTATGGATTTTGTCAGTTGTGGTTATCAAATGTACCTATGTCTTTTGTATATTTTGTCTTCTGAACATAGTAACAAACAAAAACTATGCATTGTCAATGTTGGCAATGAGTTCTGGGAAGTCTGGTATAGAAGTTTCACCCCTTTTTGGTTTTGAGCACTCTGAACGAGATTGTTAATTTCAGGCACGTTTCAACTAATTTTCACTTAGACTAGTACTCGTGTTGTTTTCCCTTGTCATCATTTGAATCAAGAAATGTCAATTGTGTTGGATAAACTGAACTGTGTAAGTAGGTTAGGGTGAGTGGGTGAGTATTATTAAAAACGTAGGCTAGCGTTACGTTACCCATATTGATGTAAAAACCGATCATTATGACAGACAACATCCATTGAAAAGCAAGAAAAAATTAACAGATGCGGTAAAGCAAGATGATTGGTGGCAATGGTTTATTTTATTTTAAAAAATTAAGCACCTTTAAAGGCGCTTACCTAACTACTTAAAATAACATAAACGTCACATTACGTCAGCAAAACCAGAATTGTATTAAGTTAAGTCAATACTGGAAGCCGTAAAGTATTTTATTACCAAAAAGAAACTCATGTTAAGTCAAAGCCATTTACTTTAAATAACTCAACAGTTTAGATACCATGAAATTAGTTGCAATTTGTAATCCTTGAGTTCCATGTTCGACTAGAGTTGACAAAAAATGTTACAAAGTTCTTAAAAAATTGCTTAATTTTTTCGAACAGACACCATTAATTTGCAGGCAACAAATTATGTAAATTGGTCACAGCACATGAAACAACACCCTTTATTAACCTTACTGCCAGGCACAGACTTCCACCCTGTGATCTGGAGGGTAGAACACGCCACGGCACGCCACACCGCCTGTCGTAAGAGGCGAGGCCTGGGTGGCCTTCTGAGTAACTGTGTGACTCACATCGCCGAGGATAGCTGTGCTTGAAGGTATAGCGTGGCATGGACAGGCCTCACCTCAACTGTAAGGTGGCACGAGCCACCATACTCCAACACGCGGCCTCAGTGTGGATTGTTGTAGGGGTATACACCGCGTTCGACTAGGCTTAAAGACTGACATCTAACGACGTCAACTGGATTCCAGTATACGTCGTTAGATCTGCTTGATAAGTAATAACATCACATCACAGAATTTCGGTCGGGTCACCGCTTCCATTTTTGACGCGGCTTATTAGATGGTAAAAAAATGTAATAACATGTTTTTGACAACATTCTATAGAAGATAACCTTATTGTTTCCAAATATACAACATTTTTAAATTGCATTTCTCAAAGAAATAATGTGTGTGTACAAAATTGACAACAATAGTAACAGAAATTGTTTCAAATGTCACGCTTACCATACATTTAAACATAAAGAAGCATACATATTAATAGACATAGGTTCGAGAGTGATTAGTGCTGGGTTTCCTTGGGCTACGTCCTCAGCTTCATGTTAAGTGGTATGCGCTATTGGAAACGGGAAAAACAAACGGGAAGTATATTGCTCCACCGGTACGTGATTTTGGGGAAGGTGAGTAAAGGGTGTAAGATTCCTCATCCCCCATTGAAAAGGAAGGATCCTCCGATCAAACGGGTCCAACGGGACCAAAGGACCAAGGCCCCACGGATTGTTCATCTTGCATCTTTTACCCTGTGGAACACCAGACTCGAGATGACGCCACTGCAAGAGTTGTTATCAATGGCTGCTGTCGAACACAAAGATACCTACTTAGAACCTGTGACCCACTGCTGGGCAAAGGCCTGTGAGGTGTGCAGATGTGAAAGCTTAGCTAAAAATTTGCCATGATTGACGACGTCGAAAGCGTTAGAAAAGTCTATAAATGCTATGTTATTTTGATTTATAAAAGTTTATTTTCTGCTTAAAAACCTTACACTGAAGTTGCCTTATTTGTCTTTTTAAAAGTTGGTTACAGAAAATAAAGCCTAACTAACACTAGTTTTTTTTTAATTGAACAAAGACCTGGTAAGTTTTTGAAAATAGTTAACTTACAAACACTCCAATTAAATTATTTTTGCTACTAAAACTTGCAACTAGTGGCTCGAAGAGTAATTTTGCACTTCGATACTTAATAATTTTGATTATTTTGATAGTTACGCTGTGCCTATCATATATTATTTATGGTGGTAGTGGTCTCCATAGCTACTAAACTATGAAATTCCTTACTGTCAGGTATCTGAATTTCAGTCTTTAAGTGGTCACCCATCCCATCATCGGACCTGACGTGCGTAGCTTAACATCGGTGGTCATTTCCAATCTGCCCCACACTTTATTTGATTGATAATAAAATCCAAAAATATTTAATCACACTCATGAAATCACTTGTGTGAAATCCTCTTAAGTATTTTTTCTGCAACACAATAATGCTATTCATTCAGTCACGAGAGTTAAGTCAAACGTTGCGATTGTAATATGTGTCATGGTGAAACGATATATTTCGGTAGACAGGTAATTTACAATTATATTAATTAAAAAAAATAGTAAGACTTCATAACAGTTCCATTCATCATTCGAGCAGTCATCGCCCCTTTCTCTGTCTCTCTCTAGTAACTTTAGAGTAATAGAGAGTTATGTAGAGTTGTTAGCAACTGTTAGCGAGTACCTATACTTTTCAAAGTTCTGTCGAAATGTAAACAACATCACTTTAAATTCGTGGCATTATTACGGGATATTAAAGACGAAGAATTATTATTTAAGTGTGTGTAATTGTAATTTGAGTGTTTTCATTATTTTCCTATGTAAACTCATTTAATGGACGATCTATTTACTAATATTCTTAGGAAAACTGGTTCTGTTTACTTTCTAATAAGTATTTGGTATCAAATTAAACAAATATCAGATATTTTAATCCTGATATCAATGAATCGCTAAATGTGTTGCTAACCGTAAAACTCGAGAACGGCTGAACTGATGAGCCTTTTTTCGTTTTTGTGTTTAAGGAAGGTTTTTATGGAGATGAAAAATACGAGGAAAGTAGTGAAAACAACTTTAACTTTCCTCATGGGGTAGTCAAACTGTCACAGTCTTACAATATTCGACAGTTCAGGGACAACTAGGTTATTACAGCAGTTTTACTTAGCAAACGAGTCTTCAGTAATTTTACAACTGTAACATACAAAAAGGCAAGGGCAAGCGTTAGGCTGCTTTTCCATGAGAGATGAGTGAGGATCCGTTGCGAGGGGTGTGTTTGTTAAGAACCAATAGAATCGCTTCATTGAGCGAAGCTAAATAAATCACAAACGCATTCCTCGCAACGCATCCTCGCTCATCTCTAGTGAAAACGCACCCTGAGGCAAATTTATTGTTTTATTGAATTTGAATAGCCAATTGCACTACATCATACAAGTCAGGCTGTGACCAGATTTGGGGCAGCTCAAGGTAGCATCTTGGGACCTCTCATTTTGCTCTGGTTCTGGTATAGTTTTTTGCTGTCATGTCTTCTATAATAGCCAAAAAACCTCACATCATCTTCAAGAATTATATATTGAAAGTGCGTGATCAGTTTTCCTTCCAAAGCACTATAACTCCTTATCATGAGATTTTGCATGTGTAGACAGATTACAGTACAGGTCACAATTAAATCAAAATGTTCCCTATTGGTCTTGACCCTCATCACTTTGACATTATCATTTCAGGTGTTTATCCTGGCCACCATGACAATACAGTCGATGAGCATCGGCATGAAACTGGCTTTCCCGTCGGTCCTCAATCCTGCTATTTTAGACCCTGAAACTACCGATATAAAGGCTACTCCAGCTGAAGCTTCTTGGATCGGTAGGATTAATTCTCCTTTAGATCTTTCTAAGAACGGCACATACGAGCTTGCCATATTATAAATTATTTTCCTAAGCAGTTCTAAATCTGAATGTTCTTATTTTACAGCATCAATGATCGGGTTTACAGGGCCAGTGGGTTTCTTGATCCTGTCACCCTTGATGCAGATGTACGGCCGAAAACCTGTCTACATCATTAAGAACATAATACTAGGAGTTGGCTGGGTTTTGCTTTACTATGCAAAATCTGTTACCGCATTGTACATTGGCAGAGCAGTTCAAGGCATAGCAATGGGCGGTATTTATATAAACCTGATTATTACTGGAGAGTATGCTCATCCAACAAGGAGAGGTTATTTCTCCACTCTTCAAAAACTATCTCTATCTACTGGAACGCTACTATGTCATACTTTGGCTATGTGGTTCACGTGGAGACAAATTGCAGCAAGCGCTTTAATATGGAACTTAGCATCTGTTATCCTATCATTTTTCTGGCCAGAATCGCCATTTTATCTCGCAATGAAGGGCAGGTACGACGAGTGTACAGAATCTTTCCATTGGTTGAACGGAACAAGAGATAGAAGCAAGGAGTTAGAGGATTTAATATCGGACCAGAGCAACAACAGAGAAAGGAGAAAAACAACAAAGAGCGGTAAAGTTCAGCAGCTAATGCGAGATATAACGAGACCAGATTTTTTAAAATCTTTTATAATAGTAGCCCTAGCGACAGTATCTATGGATTTAACCGGTCGTAACTTTTTCAAAGCTTACGTGATCCAAATCATGAAGGAATTGACTGGAAGCATGACAAATGCCGTCTATATTTCAATAGGATCTGACTTGTTAGTGCTAGCAGCTTTATTTTTGTCTTGCTTTGTGGTGAAATACTTTAGAAGAAGAATTATACTCTTTTCATTAGGTCCTTTGACCGTAGCATCTCTCTTTGGCATTGGACTAATTTTGTATTTGAAATCACATAATGTTATTTTTGTATTACCGTCGTTGGCACCAGGTTTAGTTCTATTTACGAACTTTATAGTTCATGTAGGTGTTAGTCCAGTATGTTTTGTAATAATGACGGAAATTTTTCCATTAGATCTCAAGGGTTTGGGGTGCGTTATGAATGGAATAGTGTTTACACTCTCATATGCTGCAACTTTAAAATTAACTCCAATATTTATGGAAAATTTAGGCATAGGAGGAACATACGGTCTTTATGGAGCTTGCTTAATAGTATGTTTGGTTATATTGTACATAATTTTGCCTGAAACCAAAGATAAGACTTTGCTTGATATAGAAAACGGTTTGAAAAAGAATATAAAACCAGTAGATGCAACTGAAATTTTACTGAAAACTAAACGTCCGATCATAAATAAATGAATACGTGTAAGCTCAGTTTCTAAATGGGGTAAAAATGAAATAAATACGTGGTACAAATGATTTCTGTAGAAGAATAAGGTGTTTAAAGACCTAAAGTAATATTTAAATAAGTGTGTAGAAGTTTATGTATGCGTCGAATGTTTTTTTCTTTGTACTTAACTAGAACTCGAAGAGATTTTATGAAATATCTGCATAGACAAGTTTATCTTCTAAGTTTTTCATTAAAAAACAATAAAACGCTGGCAGTCTTTTCACATTTTTTGATTTGCTATCCAAAACCTCAAGGCTATGAGATCTCGGTATTGGTTGCGCACATTTCCGGGATCAAAGAATAGTTAATATAAATAGTTTCAATGATGCCATCCACCTAAAAAAAGAATTGTTCCCCAGTAAGGCCAAAAAATTAAAATGGAGATGGAATGCTGTAAAGGGCTCGTTTTCCATGTTTAAAAAAACACATTATTGCTTGCTTGTCTTGCATTTAATTGTGCCCCCGAATTCACAAACGTCAATCAACGCTAAGCATGCGCTCACGTTCATGCTGTCCCGTAAATTGTCAATAGAACTGAAAGGGACAGCTATACTTTTGAGGGATGCTCAACGTTGATTTGCGTTTGTGAATACGGGGGTTAGACGTGAATTGAACCCGCGACCTACAGCGATATAATACAATTCTCTAACTATTGAATTAGAGATCAAAAGGCGTTTACAGAAGCAATCTGACATATTATGAACTAGACATGAAGCATAACACTCACGAGACACGACTTTAAAAAATAGATCTTCATCCACCTGTCATACCTACTTATTTTTTATTATTACAAATTTCAACAGAGAATGTGATGATGGGCTGAAACTATTTTTTGACTCGAATTGTAATCGTCTATTAAGATAAACAGTTAATTAACATATGAATGTGTTGAAAATACAAGTGAAAACGATGGAAAAAGTACGCGCTAAGACCACGTCTAGCAGCTAAATTGAAGGTGAACAACCTTCAATTATAGTCTTTAAAGAAAACATATAAATATATATGTATATCGAATATATGACGACCGATTTGGAGTAATTGTTGAGAAGTCGGCTCTACACCAAAGCCTCCGCCTCCGCCTCGAATAATAGGGGAAATATTATAAAAGTGGAAAATGTTTGAAAGAAAATACTATTATGTAGTACTTACTTTCCCAAAATATCCTCTATTTTTTGTTGTTTATCTAATACTTAGCTTGTATTCGATTACGACTAAGAACCTACCTAAGTTGGAGTGACAGTGGGCAGGGCACGACCATTAAAAATGGCAGTTTTTCTTTAATGATTGACGTTTTGTATTCGTTGCCTTTGTACTCCTAACACAATCTGAGTTTTTCAACCTAAAACTTGTACTTATTCTAAAATTTTAACCATCGTGAACCCTTGAAACCCTTCGAACCTTTGGACTTGAAAATTGCTTGGAATAAGTTGCTAAAAGAAGTAGGTATTTTAGTGGTAAGGGTATATTCACAGATCAGACTTAGACTGTGTACTGGAACAAAATTACAAACGGTCTATATTTTCTTAGCAATGTTTTTTAATGTCAAACATATGATTGTTATGTGAATTAGCGTTAACTTTAAACTGTTTTTTCATAACATTACAAAACATTAGGGGAACCCCAATTTGGGAAGACACATGAACGTGAAAGAAGTTTTGTTCGCCTATTGTTAATTACTATTACAGAGTAATGAACTTTAAAATGTATTTTTATTGTGCCCACCAAGTAAACTTTACTACCTGATGGTAATATCCAATCATTTAAATCTGCTAAACCATGCCTCCCATTTTGTGCCACGTCCTAATAGACCCTTGCAAAGGCATCAAGCTCGTCCCATGTTCCAAAATGGCAAGAAAGTAAATAAAATTAAATTATTCAACAATGTGAAACCCGCTTAATATATTTGTTATGCGTGCTATCTCGAGCAAAAACGGCACTAACAGTTTTAACGTCAAAAGTGATAGCACGAACGAGCCATGTGTCACGGAGAACCACTTTATTGTGGTCGACAGGTAAATAAATATCTATGAAATAGCAGTTAAGTAAGACTCCGCATTCTAGACTATGGTTATGTACAATCAGAGTTCGTTTTGGCTAATGGTGCTGATGGTCCGTCCGGGGGAGCGCGTAGAAGGCTTCGCGCAAATAACCGTGTTCCCCCACTACTGACGATGAGAGGGAGTCCCTGAGTTTTTAATCGGTAGGCCACTGGATTATCACCTTCCCAGTGGAGAGTCCGACATAACCCATAACTCCCGGTGAACGGTTATGCGTAACGCATTTCCTCAGGGTTAAAAAAAAATAGTGCTGAAAGTACTTCATCTGCCTGCATCGCACGGAGCCTTTATTGGGGAGTCAGCTGAAGAGGGACATGAAAACACTGGCGGCAAAGCGTTCTCTCTCGCCAGTGCTTGCCCCTTTCATGGCCTTATAGTGAGGGATTCAAGAGCCCTTACACATCGCCTTTTGCTTTTGCAGCATATAACTGACGCGACTGCATTTTTGTGTTGAGTTTGTGTTTCTGTATCCCCACGTGGTGGGAGCCAGTTTAGCATTATTGTGAAATATTTTAGGAAAACCCAGTTTAACCATCTAAGTACCGGTTGACTACAACAGGGTTTTAGCAATGATATTTGAAAGAGGTATAGATGTACCTATGATTTGACCGTGTGTACAAACAAGATAGTGTGATTATTTACTAGAGCGTAAACGAGACAGATATTTATTATAATATCATTGGGTTTTAGTCAGTAGGAGTTCGACATTACCTCGTCGTCGTAACAATAAAAAAGCCTAGGAGTTCTTAGGCACCTTCATAATCGTTGAGTCTCTCAGCAGTTGAGCAGTTCCTACAACAAGTAGAAAGAGAAAGCGAAATGTAACTTGTTTGTTGTTTCAGTTTTTCATCTTGGGAACAATAATGATGCAGTCGATGAGCAATGGAATCGTCTTGGCTTTCCCATCAGTGCTAAATTCAGCAATATTGAACCCTGACGAGGCTGATTTAAAGTTTACTTCAGCTGAAGCTTCGTGGCTTGGTGAGTGTACATTTATTTATCATCAGTGTGTATTCCACGCAGGCATCAACTGAGTAGTGTCCTTCTTATTTTGGCAACATACCACCGCTGCCGGGCTCTTTGATTAAAAGTGATAGTTTTCCCTTATTATTTGACTTAATAATCTTGTTTTGCTTGCTAAATTGTTTCATCCTAAATTGTTCTGTTGCATGAACATGTTGATATTTCATTCCAGCCTCCACTGTCGGCTTCACCGGGTTATTGGGATTCTTAATACTATCGCCTATAATGCAGGTATATGGACGTAAAATAGTGCACATAATCAAGAACTCCTTGACACTCGTCGGTTGGATCCTGATGTACTATTCACGATCTGTCACTAGTTTGTACATCGCGAGAGCAATCCAAGGTGTGTCACTGGGTGGCATATACACCAACGTGATCATCATTGGAGAATACACGCATCCTTGCAGAAGAGGCTACTTCACAACCATTCAGAAAATTGCTCTATCTACAGGAGCACTTGTATGTCATACCATGTCTTTGTGGTGTAACTGGAGACAGATAGCAGCAAGCGCCATAATTTGGAACCTCTTAGCTACAGTTTTGACATGCTTCTGGCCAGAATCACCCTTCTATCTGGCAATGAAAGGGAGATACAATGATTGCGAGAAAACGTTCCGTTGGTTAAACGGTAAAAGAACCAGAAACAAAGAGTTGGAAGATTTGATCTCTAAACAGAGTATTGTAAGAGAACAGAAGAAGAATGAAGCTGGCAGCAGGATTATGAAATTACTAAGGCAATTGAAGAGAAGTGATTTTCAAAAATCCTTAATAATAGCTTCTATATTGACGGTCACGATGGACTTAGGTGGACGTAATTACTTCAAAGCTTACGTCTTCCAAATAATGAAGGAGTTGACAGGCAGTACTTCCACTGCAGTGTATATTTCCATAGGATCTGATTTATTAACTTTAACTGCTCTTGTTATCTCATGCTTTGCAGTTCAGTATTATGGCAGAAGAGCTCTCCTATTTTCATTTGGATCTTTAACAGTTGCTCTTCTGTACATGATTAGTGCCACTTTATATTTAAAATCAAATGCCATTGTAACTGTATGGCCATATCTGGCACCAGTTTTGATATTGTTAGCTAACTTTATAGTTCACATAGGTGTCAGTCCAGTATGTTTCTCTGTGATAGGGGAAATATTTCCTTTAGAACTCAAAGGTGTTGGCTGTTGTTTTAATGGAATAGTTTATACTTCATCTTATGGAATTCTCATGAAAATCACACCTGTTTTAATGGAAAGTATGGGTTTAGGGTTTGTTTATGCTCTTTTTGGGTCTTGTTTAGTGGTATGCTTTGTCACATTGTTTTATGTTATGCCTGAAACAAAAGACAAACCGCTTCTGGATATAGAAAATGATCTACAAGGTGTCCAGAAACCAATAGACACGACTGAAAATTTGCTTAAAACATGCTAATGTATTCATAGTACGAGTATACTGTGGATTTATAATTTATTGCTCTTTATGTATATAAACTCGAATAAGAAATACTTATAGGCATGTAGAAAGTGTTAATATAAGCGAAAGGAAAGTATTAAATGCTACATTATTTAGCCAGTAGAATTAATTAAATTTTGCAAACAATCCGAGCCTGACATTTGTAAGTTAAACAATGACTTTGTCTGAAATGTTTCGTTCCAAATAGTTGAGCTCAAGTTTAGGACCCTTACGATTTCTAATTTTGGTGCAAATAAGTAAGTTGGTTGGAGGTGTCCTTGAAAGATGGATGGGTGACCATTCCGGCCGGAATGTATTTAAGCATTCGGGAATCTGGGTGCTTTAGAGTAGCTATTTTTTATTCGTTTGTCAAAAATCTCACTCTTCTTCAACAATCCGTACTGACCGTATTCTAGTTTATAGCTAAAAAGAGAAATTAGCTATTTGATAAGCCTGATTCTTACGCCGGCGAGCTAAAAAATACTTACGTGACATTCGCAAATTAAAATGAATTTCGGGAAAAAAAATATTTAGCGGACCTGACTGCACTTTTAAACCCTGATAAAACCTAAACAATACCGTAAACATCGAAACAAATGACGCCGAAATATCATACACAACACAATGCAACAAAAATATCGGATAACCGGAAACGGAACAATAGAGCATCATTAGGAAAGAACAAAGTTCCGCGTTTACCGGGATATTTCCATTTCCGCTTCCGTAAGTTAACGTGTGATAATGACTTTTGCGAATTATGAGTGATTTCTGTATGGTACAAGATGTAAGAGTTTGGGACTCAGCACTAATTTGTTTTTGAGTACGCAAGTTTGAATACAAAACTTGACTCAGTTCTGAACACATAAAAAACCACTGACGAAGGACAGGAGTTGAAACATAAAGTTTAGAAGAAGTATATTTATTACTTCTAAAAAATACACACTGAAACCTACATCGCACTCGTTTTTATTAGGCTTGACTCAAACTTTAAAAAACTCAAGTCTCCTGAAACTTTGTCAATCAATCATTGGGTTAAAGTGGCACCTTAAAAACGCACTAATACTATCATGTGCATTATCACTATTCAGTCAGTGGCAATAGTGTCTCTATACATGGACCATGTCACACATTCACTTTGCTTCAGGTGTCTTGTCTTAGAACTTATATGATAAAACTGTCGGATTAGCCACTATGACAAAGTACTAAAGTGATAAGACACTTTTAGCGTCGACTGTACTATGTCAATCATAGAAAAACTTCATATTTATGAACTTCATATTTATGAAGTTACACTATTGCCACTGACTGAATAGTGTTATTGCACATGATAGTATTACTTAGTGCGTTTTTAAGGTGCTATATACTTTAATTTTCTATCAACCACTGTTTTTAAATTCTCACAATCGCATTATTTCGGTGTAAATTTGGAGTTCTACTGCGTTCTACAGCAACGTCCCAGGGAACAGTTTCCAATAGTGTGTTACATTTAAGGCGATTTCAGACTAGCGCATTTCTCTGAGCTTTAGAGCTATGGTTGTTTCGGAACACGCTCTTACGCGCGCGTATATTTCACGCTTCAAAAACGCGCATGCACGGGCTTATTGCTTAACCGAAACATATATCGCGCTTATACGAGCTTATAAGCGCGTCATCTCTCTTACGTGCGGTGAAGAAAGGCGGGTCTATACGCGCCTATAAGCGCTCTCGTCCACGAGCCACACTCCACAAAACGCCGCCGCCGGCTTATTTTCCGAAGTGTTCATACATTTTATAAGGACTCGCACACGGTAACGCCGGTGGATGCCATACGCTACAAACCAAAGGAATATGTCACGAGGCGTTTTGTGGCCCATGACACAGTAAACAGAGTAAGTGTCAGTAAGAGTAAAATATCTACATACAAACGTGCCGCTCTCGGTTTGAATGTTTGCGTGCACGCCGCACGCCGTGTCGGCACGCGATTTAGCATAAAATATGGGGGAATAAGGTGGCGGCAGTACCCTTGGCAGTACGGTACAGGCTGTGCAAGGGTAGGCTAATAACTCGGCGGGCGGCCTTAGATAACCTACTGTTATGTTTACTGTGGCCAAGTGCTGAGCAGCAAAGCGCTTACAGAAACGGGCTAACACACGCGTATGAAACGCAGGTTTGAAATCACCCTTAGCACACACACACACACACTGCGTGTTGTGCTTCCGATTCGTGTGTTCTGTTCGATTCGTCCATTACCGGTTCGGTGATAGACTTGTTTACCAAACTGACACAGACATACATTTCAACGTGAGGTGACATAATTTGTCGTACTTGTTTGGTAGGTCCTGTATCACTGGTAGGTCCAATGATATTATAGTAAATAGACGTAGATAGGTTACGTGTGCTAAAAAATGCGGCACCCGAAATCAGGACTTTCGACCACCTGAGCAAAGCATTGATAGTTTGAGACAGCACTGCGCAACATGTATCTGTCTCCTTGTCTCTAGTAAATAATCATGCTACGTACGCCAGGGGACAATTTTTGACTTCGCGTCAGTACTGACATAACTTATCTTCGTGTCATAAATATCATTGGGTGGGTCCATTTGCCTCACCTAAAGATCTTCAAAAAATAAGGTAGGAACACAACGAAGAAGAGAGATGCCCATAGCATAATTGCGACAGTGGATGGGTCGAGAATGGGATGGGTAGCCACCCGACCCATCTGTGATGCATTTTTCGGGCATCTCCGTACTCGGAAGCCACATTAAGCAGTTGGTCCCTACTAACATCGCTAAACGTCAGTCGTTAAGCCTAGTCGAAGGCCTCAAGGCAGCTTATTAACAATCGGCACTGAGCCAGTATGTTTCAGTAAGGCTCGTACTGCATATTATGTCCTCAGCAGTACGTCGTCAGCCTGTGGGTTGTTTAGAAAATATCGCTTTTTAGCGATAGGGCTGCCCAAATCGTAACGTTAATCTATATTTCTTTACAGTGTAGGTATATCTGTTTTGGTGTGCTATCTATCTAGGACGTATGAAGCCTGTTGTTTTCTCGTTTAAGAAAGAACTTAGCTGTTGTACACAACTGCGCTACTAAGCTCTCTTCTTAACGAATTTGCGAATGTTCCAGTTAAAGACACAAATTGGATTAAGTGGAAAGTTCTAGCTCTCCCAGCGCGGGTAGTTTGTAACGAGCTCAATTCGGCCATTGACCACACGGGTCTTGAAGTATTTGAGCGAATAAACTTGATTTAATGCTAGTAAGTTAGACTTACCATTAAATCAAGTTTAACTATGAGAATCTTTAAAAGAGAGAGGGCAGTAATAGTCCGCCAGTAGTTGGGTAGCCAGTCTGGATGCAAATACCTCCAACAACCTTTATATATAAGCGTTCACATCAACCTTCACATAGAGGCACCTTATGGTGCTAACATTTTTCAGACCCGTTTTCCATACGTCTCTTTGCTGAGCTCTACTCCACCGAGCATCAATTCTGTAGATATAATCATGAAAATCGTTTTCTTCATACCTTTACATCTTATTCGTTCTCAATGGCTTGAACCCATGGATCAGTGGTTTGAACATTGATAACACATACGAGGGTAGTTCCACTTTCGTCGCACAAAAAATTACAATTCACCCCCACTAGGGTGAAGGGTGAACATCCACCATTTGGCCACAAACACTAAAACAATCTTAAAGACGCTAATAAAAATTCAAATAAAGCAATTTCGCATTAAAATAATGGCTGTTTGCAGAAGAAAAAATACTCGTACAGTCTCGCCGGGAAGGGGGAATTAAAAAAATATATTTTAGGAAAACAAACGACAGATTTATATGGGAATAGGTACGCATATATCTTGAGACGCAATGTGCCGCCTCCGGGAAACGGATTTACGATACGAGGAAAGAATATTAGGGATACGACTCCAGTTTATAAAACAAAATTATCAGACTTACCCATGAATTCACAAACGTCAATCAACGCGCTCACGCTCATGCCACTGCATATTCTGTCCCGTAAAACGTCAAAAGATCTGAAAGGGACAGCTATACTTCTGAGAAATGCTCAACGTTGATTTGCGTTAGTTAAGTCGGAGGTTAGTCAATGTTTTACTTTTTCAAGGTGGGTTGATCCATATCCAATGGCAATGGGTAAGGGTCTGCCACAAATAGCCGTCACATAATTTAGACAAGGAGGCTCGTTACAGGCTGTGCGATAGTTTGAGAGGATTATTAACATTGCTTTGTGACAGTGATCGGCAACGATCGCTTTTGTAAAGCAACGGACGCTGGGTTGGAAATGGGATGGGTGACCACCCCGACCGAAATTTAGTGATGTGTATTTCGGGCATCTCCGTGCTTCAGAAGGCACGATCAGGAGTTGGTCCCGGTTGACGTCGCCAGATGTCAGTGGTTAAGCCTAGTCAGAGGCCTTAGGGCCGCTTGATAACATCTGACATTAAGGTTGCTCACTAACCTTACACCCCTCCAATAATCCGCACTGAGCCCGCGTGTTGGAGTATGGCTTGTTCCACCTCATAGTTGAGGTGACGACTGTGCCTAGCAATGGAACGTATATAGGCCGTTTATGTTATGTATGTATTAACATTTCTGCTACGCTCGATAGTTGACTGGTAGATAATGCTTATAGGCACAATGTATGCCAGTAGCCTTAAGCTAATCTAGCTGAGCAGGTCACAGGGTCAGATCCCATGCCCATCCCCATCCGCGTCACACGTTTGGCTAGTTAGACTAGACAGGAAAATAATAATCGAGAAGAAACGACAGCGAATCCAAGTAGGCTGAATTACAATCGGCAACGCAACATCCATTTTAGTGTATGTATGTATTCCAAATATTTTTGATGAGCATTATATTTGTTTTTTAATAAAATTGTAGATACCGCGAACTATTTTGCAGCCCCTGCCGATGGTTAACTGGTAGAGAATGCCTTTAAGCATTCAGACCACCAATTGTTTGTTTTAAGAATAATTAAATAAAATAATATGGCGGAGAAAAAAATTACAAAACATAAAGGGCAGGTCCGCACTAAGCCAACATATCCACGTTAGACATTACCGCCAGAGCGTGATTTATATGTCTCACAGAATTATAACTCATTGTACAATATTTCTGCGCGTTAACAGAATATTAGCAGGAAACGAGGAAATAATGCCCGCTGAATTTCAGGAGCAGAAATACCTGGTTCTTATCAGACGAAATAGATTTTGTTTGTGGTTTGCTTCTTTCGCTCACTTTATTATCAATTGGTGGAGTTTATTGAACTATGACGGAATCGTAGATAATCGCTTGTTTTTTGGTTATGTTCGGTAGTTGGTACAATCAGATTCTTCGTACAAATACCGACCGATATAGTTGCAATTCAATTTAGTTTTTCTAAATAAAGTTTTGGTTCTGCAAAGCTCACGTGAAGAGAACATGTCGTGTCAAGATCTTTAATATTGTAAACACACATAGGTATCTTTAGACCCCCTTATTCATAAAAACTTGAACAGCTCTACAACAACACCGTAACTTTTGTATCGCTTTGTCACTTTCATTCTTGTTGCTGCCGCCATTTGCGAGTAAGTGACAGAACACGTCAATAGCTTAAACAATGCATTAGCGTTGCGTTCGTTTTTATGAATAAGGGGGAGAGTCTTTAGTAATAAAAAACTCTCTATGAAAGTGTTGGGTGTGTCCCACTATTTCCATGGAAATAGAATATAGAAATAGTGGGACAAGCGTTAATTTCCATTTTTATCCCATTATTTCTATTGCGTCAAAAAAAACGCCGTGTGAGGTATTTGAAAAGTATACCACCATTAATGAATAGATTAAAACTGAAACACGACTTCTCGGTATTAAAAAAAACAAATACTCGTTTGAACGAAGAAATAAATAAAATAGTTTCTGTATGTACCTACGCCGTCATAAGAGGTGATAATGCATCTGTTTTTTGACGCAGCCGACAGCAATAGAAATAATGGGACAATCAGTCTGCATCAGTCCCAGTATTTCTATCAATAGAAATACCTAATAGAAATAGTGGGATACACCCAGTGTTCGTATAAAAAAATAAATACAAACGCCAGCAAAAAAGTAATAGCAAATGTATAGATGGACAAAAGTCTCGTTTGTATTCCATCAGGCAACAATTTTAGAATATTCTGATACAGAGGATCCTGCCTTAAATCGCAGGGCCGAACTGATGAACGATAGCAAAATCCTAGCCAGCTTAACTTTCAACCTAAGTTCAGGTGTCTTTCTTAGATTGCATTCTTTCATTCAAAAACAAAACTTGATCACTTTGAGTCCCAGGATATTCAAGGATATAATTTTTATCTGAACAAATACAACACAAAACTATGAACCATTCAGCTCGGCCCTGTCATTGCCATACCTTCGCAAAATGAAATAAAAACATTTCACTCGCACACGTAGAAGTGAACGCAACGCTGTCGAAATATCTGCTAATCTAATCGATCTTAGAACAAAAAGCAACTTCCTAAGATATCTCAAGTCAATAAGATTACCGGGGAAACTTCGAAGACCTGCGAGGTCCACTTGTTACTAGTTTTATATCAAGTTTCGTGATTAACGAACTTCTACGGACGTTCATAACCATTGACTTATGTAGAGATTCGCCTGACGAGCATTGAAGATGTTCCATCCAACACAATACTCCACCCTAAGAGCATATAGTAAAACAATTTTGAGAAGTTATTGAGAATTCAAACTTTAGTAAATGCTTTATGCCTATACTGACAGGTCTGTACCTAATATTAATATAGTAGTAAGTACTTTGCATATAGCAAAAAGAGGAAACCTATACGTTACGATCTTACTTCGCAAATTCAAAAGCTGGCACATGACAATGACTTATGTGCGTAGAAATGACGAGAACGTAATCGACTCGCTGTCCTATGCGCTTGAAAACAGGTCCATTGGACCTGACCTTATAGGCCACGCGCGGTACACGGGAGCCTTAGCTTCCTCTTTTGTTTTAATCAAAGACTAAGCATTAATTAAGAGTACAAATAATTGATCGACTATCCTTGCCGATTCAGATACCTAGTTAAATAACTAGTCGAAGAAATTAGGAAAGTATTTTTCTCTGTTATATAGCGAAAATTTAACAAAGTGATGTAGAACTCAGTTTTGGTCTTAACTGTACCCCAGAAACTCAATAAAAATGACTGGCAAGTTGTCGGTGAAGTTCTAATATCCAATATCGAAGTTGGGGTGCAATGGGAAAATGGCATCAAACTGGGATGGACTTGGCGCCAGTTGGATAGTGTGGGCTCCCGGGGGCTCACTCTGAACTATCTAAATTGTGTTCTTATTATGGCTCCGATATCAGAATAAGTGAGTAGAGCTAAGGTTAGATTTTATTATACAGGGTGGCCAAGTGGTCGGGCAGTTGACATTCAGCCTGTCACACTAAAAACACTTCACGTCTCGATGCAGTACGTTCACTTCAAGGGTCTATTGCTTCACCTTGAATTAGTATTTTCAATCAATTGTATGAATTCTTTATTTTATCAAAGGTATAAAGATACCTTACCTGCAGCGACTGTGATAGTTTGAGTAAAAAGAAAAGTCTTTTTACTCAAACTATCACAGTCGCTAAGTACCTGTTGAGTTTAACATACTGCCAAAATCTAAGTGAAGAGAAGCGTGAAGTGATGTGTTGAAAATTACACCCCAGAACGAAACTTAAGATTTCCTACAGTAAGAGGTACCGAAAACAGCCTTTATGTTCTACTAGCGGCCGCCCGCGACTTCGTCCGCGTGGACTTAGGTTAAAAAAATGAAATACCTATATCTTAATAAATTGTAGCCTATGTCCTATTCAGATGCATAAGCATATGATTGTAAAGTTTCATTAAAATCCATCCAGTAGATTTACGTCAAAGAGCAACACGGCACATAGGTACATCCATTCACACATACAAACTTTCGCATTTATAATATTAGTAGGATATTATTATTTGGAAGTTTCTATCTTATCAGGTTGACTGCCTACAAAATGAAACAAATGATAACAGAAAGTTGTTGACAGGAATAGCTTCTCCCGTTTTCCCAATATCTCCCTTCACTGCTCTGCTCCTATTGATCGTAGCGTAGAAAAGTATACTATAACCTGCCTAAGAGTATGAACAATCATTGTGCCAAATTTCGTTAAAATCCGTCGAGTAGTTTTTGTTTCTATAACGAATATACAGCGGACAGACAGACAGACATGACAGGCGATCCCCAATCACCCCTTGATAGTTATTCTTTAAATATATTTCATGTACAGAATTGGCCTCTCTACAGATTTATTATAAGTATAGAATAGATATAGATAGATAAATGATTTTGTTCATAGTTTATGAGTTATAATTGTGATTTTTAGTCACAATTTATCCCATACTTACTCACCCGTACTGACATGCTTGCTCACTTATGGCTGGCCCAGCCAGGATGGGGTAGAGACGAACTAGATGCGCATAGAAAGGCTTGGGCGAGACTGGCTTTAGAATGTGTGGGCTGAGGATTGGAAGACGAAGTCTTTTTCCTGTAGTGGGACGGAATCGGCTGATTTAGATAAAACTTTGAACTTAGTCAAAAGTTCAAAATTACAATGCTTTAAAAAGAAAACGGATAGGTTCTAAGTATGTCCAGAAACTTATTTTCTAAAATTAAGACAGTGGAATATTTTATGAAAATAAAACCTACCCAGACACCACGTATAGGAACAGGTAACTTGCGCACATGAATATGAGGATTACCAACTATTTTTATGAATTATAGCTTATAGGTGTGTTAGATAATCATTGTTTTCTGTTAAAAAGTTGGAATTTTGGTGATTTATACAAATGTTAGCCTTAATGTCAAGAGACATTTCAATCAGAATTATAAAACCTGTACCCACTCATTTCCTTTCAAACCTTTTTCTGACTGATAGCAACAAGTGTTTTGATTGAAGAATTTGAATCCGATGAGATTTTTTACAAACGATAATGGGGTTTTGATGCCTCCCAGTCTATTGCAACCTCAGCACAAAAAAGGTGGTATACAAGACCAAAAGTTGGATTCATTTTTCCTACAGGAACTATAAGATATCCTACTCCTAAACTTCCACCAGAATTACTAAAACCTATGCAGCTTTGCGGCTTTGTATCAAAACTTTTCAATAAACACACATATTGGACGATTAGCTCACACCACCTGTAGTTGATTTGAGGCCTAAGTGGGATATTTATACACAGTGAGTTTTGCAACTGAGTGTGGTAGACCAAATCCTTAACGATGAAGCTATACGGAATTTAGAAAAATGGTCAAAGGAGAGACCAATTTTGACATAAACTTAGACTGCATACCTACTCCCTCAGATTTTTATAAAAAAAATCTTAGCGGGAAATCAAACCTGTTGGTATTAAAAGAAAATGTTTTAAAAGAAGTGTGGCTTATTAGAATCAAATTCTGGTTACTAATATTATAGCTATGGCAAACTTGAGGAAAGGTCGCATTTTTAATTAAATGTGTTCATTTCCCTTTTTCTGACTTTAAGAAAAATCACGCCAAATAGCAAATAATTAGAGGGTCACAATTACCTAATCACATGGTAAAAGTCACTGAAAACTGCGTAAATTATCGATGACTTGATTTAAATTAAATAAGTAATAGGTCGTGTTCTGCCACTAATAATCTCAGTAAAGCCTTTCATGATCCTCAATAAAAAAACCATGAATGAGTAAAACTTTAGTTCTTCCAGTCCCTAAAATTCACTTACAAGCTACATAAGCTTTGTAATTATTCTAGCCAACAAGGAAATCAAGGAAATGTAAGAAGTTAACCTATTTCGGAACACCGTAAGATTTTTTTCATATAGCGAATATTTTCTAATAGGTAGAGTGAACCTAGCCATTGTGTAATCAGCGAATATTTTCTATTTGAGATAAACACTATTGAAACCGATGAAATTCAAACAAAAGCTTGCAAAAAGCATTTGTTTCTGATGAAAATAAACAAACAAAAGTCCTTCTTCGACATTGACAGTTCACATTGGTGTTGCTATATCAAAAGTTGAAAAATAATCCAAGAAAAAATTTGTTGCGCTAACCTTCCAAAATAAACACCGGTTTTTTGTCTTCCATTTAGTGTGCCCTATTTTGCTCCTTGCGTAAAGTTATCGAAAATAATGGTAAAAACAATTTTTTTACAGGTGTACCTGCTTTGAAGACTTATTTCAAGTGCCAACGTTCTCACGAATACAGCGAATAAAGTTGATTATTGAATTGAAATTACGAATCTTCATAATTAATGGGGCGCGTCACGCAAAACGTGGGGGTTGGAAAAAGACTTAAAATCTTCGAAGTTGTCGTCATTCAATCGTAGATCTGTTGGGTTATAGTTTTAGACAATGTTAATAATGCTTTTAAACCAAGACCAAACTTCTATTTCTGGCTTTCCAATCTATAGTGAAGATACTGCATTAATAATGCTATTAAAAACGGAAGTTAAGTATTTGCAAAAATAAATATTAATATGAAACCAAGCCTTCTTGGCTAATTAAATTTGTCTTCGTATTGTTCTAATTTACTCCATTTATGCCCTAGCGCACGCCCTGATATTATCGGACGAGTTGAACTACAAGTGATAAAGTCATTTTTGTGTGCAACAATAAGCCCAATCCTTTATTAAATTAATTTTAAGGATATTTAGAAACATTCTTAAAAAAGAAACCTCATTGTTTCAAAAAACGATAATTAGTATTCTATTGTTCTACTGAGCTAATTTTGAGAATATGCCATATGCACAGTCATCCTGTATTTAGATAACATAAACTTTAAAATTAGAATACCTAACTTTAACATGTACTTATTGTTCCAAAGCAAAATGACTACAAAGCATAATAATCAAAACAAATAATAACTGAACCCATACTTAATTAATGCAGGCAGCAGGCAAGTCGTTTTTGGAACTATAAAAACACAATGACGTAACCTTGAAACAAGACAGAATATAAAAAAATGTGTGTATAGTTCACAGTTTAGGTTTACTTTGATTTTAATGAATAAAATAGTGTTTAGTATTAATGTTAAAATTTCATGTTAGTTGATACTCATAACCAAATGTTAAATTTGCAATGCCCTAAGAGGGTCATGTGATGTCCCTAAATTTAGATTTAAGAACTTCAAATATGAAACTACAATAGGTTATTTTATTTTTAGCATTAAGGATAATGCATTATCATCTTACTAAAGATAGGAAAACCAGAAAAAGGCATTCGGTCGGATGCCAAGACCGAATGCCTTTTTTCTGGTTTTCCTATCTTTATGAAACTACAATGTTGGAAGAGAGGTTTATTAGGGTTATGAAAATGACTTTGTTTGTTCACCAAAACTACTTAATAGTAAAAATCCATAAAGAATGGCAACATTGTACTGTGGTGCCAGAAGCAAATTCACAACTTTCAAATGGAAACAATTTCCTCGTTTAATTTTGAAATAATCTATAGCAAGTAAAAATAAAAAACGCGCATTAAAATTCGTTCATAAAGTTTATTTGAATGAAGACTCAGTTGATTTTTCCAAATTTAAACAAGCATTCACAAGTTTTGAATCATCCAGTAGCGCCCTCTGGTTCGTATAACCTCAAACTTCGCGTTGGCGGAAGATGGCCGTCGCGTGCCGAGTGTTGCTCTGATTGTTTACGGCATTTATTAAAGTTTTTACCGTGTTTATCGCTATAATTCACTGAAAAACAAGTCAGAAAGTGATTTATCCGACTCCTTTCGAGATTTTAAGTGAGTTCTTGTTGTGTTTTGTGGAAATTTTCACTCAAAAAGTGCGCCGACGATAGTGTGAGTGAAGCTACTAGTTTTCGAGTGAGTGTTTTTTTAGGAATGTTGTGAATCCAAGTGGATTGTGTCTTGTAACCGGAGTTTTGGACTTAGGACTGCTGCATTCATCGTTAAAGGTGGGTGTTTTTAGTTTTAATAAACTTTTAGAAACTTCAGGTTTGTTTACCTCTTACCGCGCATGAGCAGTAAAGTTTTGCCAGTCTTCATTCATTGAATTTGAACTTACTTCAACTTATTTCGACTCTTAGATCACAGTAATCAGTGGTTTTTACGTACTTATTAGGCTTCTAACTTGTTCAGCTTATCAAAGTTGTGATATAAATCCTCGTTCTACGATTATTGTCTTCAAACCGAATAAGTAGGTAGTAGGTAACCTACCTAATTCTATAGAAAGTTTCTGTAAGGCTCTGCCAAACTTACGTTGTTAGACCGATATGATTTTGTTTTTTTTCGTTGGTCAACGAACCGTTGTCGTGCATCAACAGCCTCCGTCTTGGATCGAAGGAATATTTCGATTGTTACATTACAATCCATTGTGTTCTAATTAGATTCAAGTTCGGTACATTATTGCGTTAAGCTTTTGTTTTTGAATGCCTACCATGAGTCCACGACCAATACCTACTTTTTCGATTACTTGTAAAAAATTCGAAGGTCAAATTGTAAAAAACGCTCGAATGACATTTTAAATAGCCGGTGATAAAGTAGACATTGATGCTATTTTGAATAGGTATCTAAAATGTTTTTTGTCTGTATCAAGATAAGATACCTACGGCCTTATGTAGAATACCTTATACCTATATTTATTGTGTTTTCGGAATGTCCGTGTAAGCTTCAGATTGTTGACTGTGCTCACTTAACTTGGGCGCGGTAAAGGAATATAGGGTAAACATACCGGTTATCGGCCGTTTAAGCAGCTTGTTGACTTTGGACTTGATTTCTATCATAATGCTGTACTCAAAGATTTTACAAAAAAATAACTTATCATCCTACAATAGTGTAGGTTCATAAAACCTAAAGTTTATAGACGTGTCAGTGATACATAATTAATAAAAAATATATATTCGTAAAAACAGTAAATATACCGGCTATCGGCCTTTTCACTCAGTTACCGTCCACTAGTGCACTGGTTATCGGCCACCTGGTTCACGGTAGAAAAACGACTCTTATTCTGTTACATTTAGGGTTTATAATAGTATGAGAGTAAAACAATTAATAAATTCATAAAAAACAGTATATTTTTGGTCTTTTCCACAACTAAAAGCTACTTTTGGCTTCAGCATCATTAAAAAATCTCCAAACATAACATGAAATTCTATGCCCAGTAAAACCGAGACTTCAAGAAGAACGAAAATAGCTACCAATACCATTATCAAATAATTATTTTACAAACAATATCTGAGAATTCTTATACATATAAAGTAAATAGATTTAGTGTTAGAAGATTCTGCAGAAGGTAAGGGTATTGATTGTTTTTCTGCTAACGTAATGCTATCATCATCGAGTTGTCCAATTGCATTAACATCGTCAACTTTCAAAGCAGAAGAAGCCAGTTTTATGCCAGAAATCGTCCTAGCCTCTGTATTACTATAACTTAAAACAATAGGAGGGTTATTTTCGGTGCCAAGCTTTTAAGTAGATGTTTGTTGTTTATCTGGTGAAATGTCCAAAGACCTGTTCAAGAGGACATGATCGTGACCTGTATCTGCAAATTTATTATACATTCGGATGTTTTCTCTTTGATCCTGGTACTTTTCAAATTTTTTAGCTCCTAGATTTCTATGTATTTCCGGATGGGGATCTTCGTGTAGGTCAGCGACTGTTTCAACTTGGATAACATGCATCGTGGGGCTGTCATCAACAGGAATAACGATATCGTTTTCAGCTTGTCAGTTTCCTCACAGTACTTAGTGGCCTGGACATGTGTGACTTATGTCCATCCACGAAAAATAGTACAGGCTTCTTAACGTGTCGTTCCGTGAGCCAATCGTTAAACCCGTTAGACATGTACTCGAAAAATGTATCCGAACGCATCCACCCAGTGTCTGACTTTCCCAAAATCCAATCAGGCGGCATGTTGTCGCGCCTTATTAATAGTTTCTGGCTCTCGGTTGCTTATGTTTAAATGGCGTTTGAGAAAGCTGACATACCATCGTTTACCAAATTTACCTCCTGGAAAGCGATGGTCTATGCCCAGTTCTCTTGCAAGCTCAGCCACTGTATCTAGAAGGTCATATTTGTTGATTAGAATTCCGGCTTTCGCCAACTCAACTATCCAATCATCGATCTTCTTTTCTCCATCAAAACCAAAGATAGGGTCTGGGCCAACTTTCCTCTTTGGATCAGCAACACGACCGAGAAGCCTGTCCTGTATAGTGGATCTTGGAACTCCATACTGCCGACAAGCCTCTCTGATGCCGCGATTATTACCGCGTATATCTGTAAGAGCCCTTGTCAGTGCTTCTTCACTATAAGAAAACCTTCGGGAAGGCTCTTCATTTTTGTTTCTTTTTCTTTCCTTTACACACAAACAGGTACCATCTGAAAAAATCGCTCGTTATTTCAATCGGCCGGAAAACTGGTCTTATTCCTACTAGTTATCGGCCGTTCATTATTTTAAACGGCCGGAGACAGGTTTTATTTTTACTAGTTATCGGCCGCTAAACGTTTGGGATTTTCGTAAGTCATATCTTTGAAAATATGAGATATACAGGCGGCCGGAATCTAGATGTAAGTTTACAAAATTCTAGCTCTTCACAAATAAAATGGACCCTATGTTGGTGAATGTAAGGTTAATCTAATAAAAGCAAAGTGAAATGACGAAAATAAACTGGTTATGCGACCACCCGGTCGATAAGTAGATTTTGAAATTATTCGTTAACGTATTGTCCGACCACCAAAAAAATCACAAATAATGTAAAGTCTGGTGAGTTTGGGCACTTGAATATTAAAAATAAACATGCTAAAAACACACAAACCAAATCAATGAACACTACACCCACATTATCACTTAAAAACTTACCTTTGAAAAACAATCCACCTGCTATTTTTTTCTCTAAATTTGACACTCGTCCACACGCCAAATTTTGAAATGGCGACCGAGGGCTCAGTTCGCAAATTTCGAAGACATGCCGTTGAATTATGAACCGTGGAGTTCTTCAGAACCCAATGGCGTGAAATTTGAAATGATTGATCTAAAACACTGTCTATTAGGTCAAATAACGTGCGAAGTGGCCGATAGGGGGTAGTGGCCGGTTAACCGGTAGTTTTACCCTACCATTACCGTGACTTGGGTGTCTTTTGGTTGCTAACCAGTTAAAGGGTATGCCCACTACACAAATCTTATTTGACGACCGATAACCTACTACCTACCTATAACATTAACTGAATGATGACCTTGCTTTCGCTAAATTGTGATGATTTTACTAAAAGGCTCACTGATTTGTCTATTTGACATAGGCTACTATGGGCGACCATAGGTCTCACTTAAAAGACTAGGATGACTAGGGTAGGCCTACGTCCAGCAGTGGACCGATATAGGCTGATCTTGCTAGTGACACATCCGGAAAACTATACCTAATAGTTATAGTACCTAACTATGCCTCCTGGGATATTATAAGTGATGTTCAAAGGTATAGCTAGGTACAACTAAATTAACAATCCAGTTAAAACTTTATCGGTTTCCACAGTAACAAACTGAAATTATGTCAATGAGTTCATTAAATATTCAAGATTCATTATTAATTGGAACATATTTCCATTCTGCATTGAATTTTCAATGATATGGCCTTTTGTTCAAACTTTGATTCGTTGTGTCCGATATTTTCTGTTTACTGGGGAAAATTTAATGTGCTGCTAACAAAACGTGAATGCGTTTGAACGTTGAATGAAAAAATATTGTTTCAATGCATTATTTATTATTTCGTTATTTGGTGTTTAACACGTCGTTTATCAAATAATGAATTAGTCTGCCTGCATCTGTGTTTCCGGTGGCTTAACCCTCAGATTAAAAAAAACGCTACATATTAGACCACATCTTTTCTCTTTTGATGGATAGTGGCCACGAGAAAACCCTTAGAATATCAAAATGAAACGACTCAAATGTCTAAAGACCATTTTGTCGCGCCAAACACTGTAATCTTGTGCCCAAACGATCAGTTCTTCATAACCCTGTCCACTGCCAGTTCAACATGCTTAACAGCACAGCTACGCCAGAGACTTTAATTTCACAGATTTCTTGATGCCTACCTGCAAGGTGGACGAATGAAATGATGAAGATCGCAAGGTTTCAGTGGATGCAGGCCGCCTACAACCGGCCGCTCTAGTAATCTATAGGGGAGGCCTACGCTCAGCAGTGGACGTCGTGTGGCTGATGATGATGATGTTTCACCTGCTGAACGTTTTTTTAGACTCTTTCCATAGCTTGCTGAGCTTCTTTGAACTCTGTTTGGAAGAGGAAGAATAAGAGTGCTTTCAAATTACACGATTTCTGTCCGACTGCTGCCGTACTGTAGCAGTACCCATATCGGATTGCACGGACAACACCTTCTCTACAATTTGCTGTCATCCAACCAGGGTGCGAGGATACATATCAATAGATAGATATTTTATCCAATGATTTTTTATGAAATGTCAATACAAAAATTCTCTAAAGTTCTCCTATTATTTTGGCTAGTGTAGCTGTATTTCTGCTTCCCAAATGTAGGCAGCATACAATAGTGTCAAACGTACAGAGGAGCACACATCAACCTTTACAAAACCATTGCAAAATGGGTCTAATGTCAGCCGCATAAGGTGCCCCTATGTAAAGGTTGATGTGTGCGCCTCTGTACTCCCAATACCAAGTTCTAATCCAAAAAAGGGCAACATGTTACACCCAAGATTCTATGATTTTCCAACTATCGTGCGTATGCAGCTCGATTGTCGCACTGCATGCTCAACTATTAATTTGATAGAAATAACGCCCAGAATTGAAATTTGTGCCTAGATGCACAGATGTATAGAATGACAGGGGTGCCGAGCTGTGTTCGTAAACCGTTTCGGTTGCTTAGTAACTCCTACATATTATCATGTAGGTATGTATTCTTCTATCTATCAAGTTCGATTATTCACTTATTCAGTGTGAGTTATTTCAAATACATTAAACCGTAACACAAACTGACAAGATATTTTTTTATTCATAATAACCGCTTATTAGGTGGGAGGGGAGGCCTTTGCCCTGCAGTGGGACAGCATAGGCTGAAAATAAATAAATAAATAAATAACCGCTTAAAGATACTAAAGTGAATCGAGAAAGATATAATAAGTAATCCTGGCCATTACGCTTTATTAGCAGGCGTATTAGCCGGTTGAAGTGGCAGTGGGCAGGGCACATAGCACGAAGGACCCATGGCCGTTGAGGCCGGAAAGTCCTCGGGTGGAGACCATTTGAGGCCAAACGCAGTGTGGACGGATGACCTTTATGAGGTCATCCGGTGGATGCAGGCGGCATACAACCGGCCGCTCTGGAAATCTATGGGGGAGGCCTATGTTCAGCAGTGGACGCCTTGTGGCTGATGATGATAATTACGCTTTATTTCTTCACCGCTGGTTAACCAGTTTTTTTACATTTCAATACTGGTTATAGCCCCCTCCAAATAAGTACACACATTGCTCCTGCCTCTAAAAAAGGGTTCACTCTCGCTCTATCAAAAAAAAACAATTAAAAGCACCCTAGAGACCTAGAATAAACGTTTATGCTATTGCGGATTCAACCTGCAATTCTCTTATCGCCACCACTGCGCTAAACGGGTCAGCACTCAGAATCAGAAAGAAACCACATTTCAGATCAGTAGGTCATCAGAATTCGCTATTAAAAAGTCAATATGACAGATGTAGGCCATAGGAAATCTGCTAATTAGCAGGCTCACTTTTGTTTGTCAACGAAACTTGTTGATATGATTGATGAGTGTTCATTGCGGTTGCGACCACTGTCACAGTAAACATAACAGTAGGTTATCTAAGGCCGCCCGCCGAGATATTAGCATAGCGTGCTCACAGACACGCGGCACAGCCCGTACGTACTGATGCCGCCACCTTATTCCCCCATATTTTATGCTAGCGTGTGCATGAAATCGCGTGCGGACACGGTGCGGCCAAACCGAGAGCGGCACGTTTGTATATTATTTTACTGTTCTCTGTTTACTGTGCCACTGTTGTGCCAATCCAATACAACACAACTGTCTTTTGTTTTGTTCTCTTTGTTGTAGCGACATTGTTAACGACATATCGTATCGTCATACACGTCTTGTTCAATTATAAAAATGGGTTAGTGACGTATCACAAGAACGGTAATGGTCAAATTGGTTAATTTATGCCACCACACTGCCACCATCACCATTTATCAATGAACTTTTGGGCGACTGTACATTGTGTTGGTATGGGTCACTGTACAGTCTGATTGGTTATTTTTATTTTCAGCATTAGGGATAATTCATTATCATCTTACTGAAGATAGGAAAACCAGAAAAAGACAACCGGTCTGGTCTACCTGGCATCAGGCTCGAATCGAACCCCGCATCTTTCGCAAACCGGGCGACTGCACTAAACATTATGCTTCCGAGACCATTAACAGACCGGCCGAATTTCTCTGGTGTATTATACCTTAATCAATGGGGGAGGCCTATGTTCAGCAGTGGACTTCTTGCGGCTGATAATGATGACTACTGCAGTAATGTGTGATTAGGTTTATTTTTGTTTCCGATCTGTTGACGAATGTTTTCAAAATTTGTATCATTGTGTATGCCTGTAAGGCAGAACGAAAAGCGAACCATTTTTATCATGTACTATACCACCAATTACCTGTGCTTCAGAATAAAGTTTATTTGTATGCACCGGACTGAAAATATTTTACAGAAATCGCGATTTAACGATGTGTAAGCGTTGGGGAATGCGTAGCTTTTATATTTGAGCATTTATGAACTAGTGGGAGCTAAGTGGGGGTTTAAAGCATTATGAACAAGCTTCCGCACGAAAATTCTTCAGCCTGAAATTTTAAATATTCATAGGTATTACTTTCTTATTAGCGGGACGAGTTAGACTCTCATTTGGAGGGCTGGTTCAGCATGGGTCTAGACTGCAGTCAGAGGAAGAGGGGTAGGGAGGCCTTTGCCCAGCAGTGGGACAGCGCAGGCTGATTATAATTATAATACAACATAGTATTACTTTCTGAGCTACAGTTCCTCATCCTGAGAAATCCTTTCATCCAAAAATGGTTCTTAAATATTTTTTCATTTTCCAGATTTTCCTGATCCCTGTTCCAAGAAACCTGATCCTGCTTCCACGAAATCATCCTCCTCCTGATTATTACCAGTTTTTATTAAATTTCCGAAATATTGGGCTTTTTAATTATTGAGTATGCTTAACACGAACACACTAACCCCCGAATTCACAAACGTTAATCAACGCTAAGCACGCGCTCAAGCTCATGCTGTCCTATAAAATGTCGATAGAACTGAAAAGGACAGCTATCCTTCTGAGGGATGCTCAACCTTGATTTGCGTTTGTGAATTCGGGGCTAAGAAGTTCATCAATTGACCTATCCAACACATTAAAGCCAGGTTGGCTAGCTATGATCACCACCCCGTTCTCTTTCGTTTACGAGTAGGTAGAAGACGTCAGATCAGCGACAAGTCATTCCAATACATTTTTTGGCACTCCTGAAAGTTAAATTGAGAAAACATACATAAAAGTAAATGCCAATACTTCTATATCTAATTAATGGTACTGAATTAGTAAAAAAATTTCACAGAAACGTAAAATTTGGAGACTCCTCGAACTGTTTTCATTCCGTTAATAGGGTTTCTCAGAATGATGTAACTCCTCAATCAAGTGAATTTCGTTCAAATTTTATCTGCAAAAGCGGATTCCATTGGTGCCGCAATGCATATTATTAAAAACTCGACAAGCGTGGTACTGATGTTGATTTATTGGGTTCCGTAGCTACAGAATAAGAATTGGTATGAAAAGTTTTTAAATTAGCATTATCTAATATTTCGACCCACTCATATGAAAACCATAAAGTCGTGTGGCTTCAGCATATCTTGTTCAGCAGTTAGAATCCCACATTTGGGCAAAGCACTTTTTTACCCTGCTTCCACCCACGTCACAAGGTTACACGATAATATTTCGCAACTTAACAATTTGATTAAAACGGAATGAAAAGTAGATTTTGCTTAGCTTGAAGGTAACCTTACATCCAAAAACCACCATGATCTCGTAGAGTCGTCGATGCATTCTCACCAAATCGCTTTACCTATGAGATGAGGTGTCTGACCTATAGCATGGCAAAGCGAAAGTGACACCACCAGTATTGCATATACCCGTAACCTGCTATGACCGCTATCCAGCGCTCCACACACACACACTACACACATACACAATCAAGCTAGTTTTGGGCCATCTGCGAGCCGTTGGAAAAATTGCTCTTTTTGGCAATACAATTCCCATTTGGCTCCACTACACGGTACCCCAAACCGTCATGAAACCCCCGTTCGTGGCGAAGTGGGCTACTATCAGTATTCGACGCCGTATTTCGTTATAATTGCCAGTGATTTCAGGGTTGGCCGTGTGTGGAATTTTTCTACGATTTTTCGCGTTGTCAATGTTTGAAGTAGCTCCCAAAGAATCTGAAAAGACTGAAATATCTGGGGGAATATTTTGTTTCAGATTGTAGTGTTGATTTTAAATTATGAATGTACCGTGAAACGAGCGCATTTATTTTTTATTTTTAATTACTAGCATTAGTGCTGGTCTAACGATTGGCTTCTAAAGCGTTCTCACAGCTCCGCCTAGCCCCAAAACTAAACTAAATAAAAAATAAATAAATACTCTATTTTTTGTAAATATATATCTAATGTGCGTCAACTCGTCATCATCCAAACCTTAATAATATTCATATTATGTATTTATATTCAGAAATATTCGTGTATATATATATATATAGATATTATATCTATGTAATTATATTGTATTATTTGTTAAACCCCCCCCCCCTACTTTTATTTATGATAAATATATTTACATTTTTGTTATTATTGGTATTTACTCAAATTATTATTATTGTATCTTTCTGTTAGATTACTTGAAAGTTATTTAATTTTTGTCGCACCGCCTACTGTACTTCTCTGCTTAGCCTTATGGTTGACTGGTAGAGAATGCCTCATTGGCATTAAGTCCGGCTTTTGTACCATTCATTGTTGTGCAATAAAGAATAAATAAATGAATAAATGTGCAACATCCAGACTAATGAAAACAGAGAAACTATTCATGCACACAATGACAGCACTGTGCTGGGATCGAACCCGCGACAGCGGTCGGTCCGTAAGTCAATATGGATCCGCATGTATGTGCCCGGGTACTTCATTCTTAAACTCACCTATCTATTTGCTACGTTAGTCGTATACTGTGGTCAATGATAAAAAAGACGTAGATAGGTAGGTTACTTGTGCTAAAAAAGTGGCACCCGAAATCAGAACTATTAGTGCACTTAAGCAAAGCATTGACAGTCTTGGCAGTTTGAGCCGTCACTGCGCAACACGTATCTATCTGGTATACAAACGCTCTAGTAAATAATCATACTACTTATCTTGTTCAAACGTTACAACACGGTCAAATTATAGGTACGGACGCAGTGGACAATTTAAGACTTCGCATTGGTACTGACATAACCTATCTACCTCTTTTTTATCATAATATCATTGACTTTGGTATGTATTTATAAATTAAACTATTGCAGAGGTGACCCTAGCAGAGATTGGTTAATTTTTATGCATGACTGCATATGCGTATGATGATCTTTTGTTATGATCGTTTGAATCACAGTAATATTGTAAGTGGGAACGTTAACTGCATATTTCATTTCTTTTATTGTCCGGCCGAAGACATTATAGCAGTAATGGACGATCTTTTGTTCGAGGCTTCATAAAAAAAGAGTTTTAAATGAGTATTGTGTGGATTGTTTCTTATTTAATTGGATTACTTAGTTTGTTTGTGAACACTAAGTACTTTGAGAATGTCATTTCATAAAACAATAGGCTAGGTGACTGTATTTTTTTTTGTTCAATATTAAAAGACCTTACATTTATGTAAACAGTCTGATGATTTTCAGAGTGATTCTGCAAACACATTTCGACCTCACATAATTGGTCATTTTCTTAAGTTTCAGTCTGTAGTAGTCTTAACACCGACATAATAACGGTAATAAATAATAAAACTATGATAAAAAAATATCTTAACTAGTTAACTCTCTTGGATTAATTTAAGAATTTATGTTCCTATAAATCAATTTCTATTTATTTTATTAGTTTCTCTCCAGTGCTGCAAGTTTGCACAACTAGTAAGATTCAACAAGAATGGCCACATAATTACCACAGTTAGTAACGCTACAGAAAAGTCATCATTTCGCATTTATACTGCGCAAGAAAGGTAAGGTTGCAGTGCCGCATAAGCGGAGCGGAGAGGAGACGCGCAAAAATATGCTTACTGCAAAGTTTAAAAGTCGCATCTCGTCTTCGCTGAAGACGTCATCACCCTATTCCCTCTTAAAAACAGCTAGCGCCAACTCAACACACCATAAAACGGGTGTATCCCACTATTTCTAGTAGGTATTTCTATTGATAGAAATACTGGGACTAATTCAGACTGATTGTCCCACTATTTCTATTGCTGTCGGCTGCGTCAAAAAAACGCTGCATTATCACCTCTTATGTCGGCGTACATACAGAAACTATTTCACTTATTTCCTCGTTCAAACGAGTTTTTTTTTAATACCGAGAAATCGTGTTGCAATTTTGATCTAATCATTAAAAGTGGTATACTTTCCAAATACCTAACACGGCGATTTTTTGACGCTATGGAACAAAAATTTAAAATATCGCTTGTCCCACTATTTCTATTTTCTATTTCCATGGAAATAGTGGGACACACCCCATAAAACGGGACGCGCGTCGTCGCGGCCCCTATTCTTATGCCGTGCTTCGCGGTACCGGCACGTGCCCGTCGGTTTTGCTCTAAACTTACGTCCGATTGTCGCTTCAAGCTGAGGCCCCCAGGGCACACTGAGGCCCGTAACTTGAATATTAGGGGTAAGAAGCAATTATAAGAATAGTCGAAGAATAATAGGGGGAAGTGTTTTGACATCTAGCTTTCTATAAAAAAATATCAACATACACGTAAAACGAGTTGCGACGATTTCAATTCGTGTGATGTCATGGTATTCAACGAAACGATTGAAGTAATCATATGCAAATTACAAAGGCGGCGAGTACTGTGCTGTCACGTACAAAATATAAATCATCATATCGCCTTTATTTATAAAACGATGTAATCAAATACTTATGTCAGAAAAGCAAACACTGAAAGACCTTTGATTAAAACAAAAAGAGGAAGATTCGTTTGTTCTCACTTTGCGAATTCGGAAACTGGCACATGACTTCGACGTGTGAATGACATGCACGTACCTAGTCGCTGTCATATTGGCTTTATAACATTGGACCTGATTTTCCACGGCCACTCGTGGTACCCTTTTGCTTTAATCGAAGATATACACTAACTAGTAATGTAATGATGTGAGCGGCTGCTGTTTCAAATTAGGAAAGGACATCGACCTTACAGCCACTAGTCCTCTGATGTTTTATTTCTTGTATGAAATGAAGTATGTCAACTGCCTGATTCGGGGGACAACGCCACTGATTGGTAAATACGCTTAGTGTACAATCAGTGACGTTGTTACTTGACAGCTCACGGAAATGGTAGACATTCATTGGGTGGTAGATTCCTAATTCCGTCGTATTTATCTGACTTTGTGACTATAGCTTCTCACTTGTCATTATAAGTCTATTGGCTATGAGGTCGATGGGAGAGGAAAAGAAACCAGCCTTTTATCACAATATCGAGTCTTAGGCCCGTTCCGCCCTGCTTCGCTCCTATAGAAACGCATCCTAAAGGGGCCACAAACTGTCATTAGCCACAAATTAGCCAGCAAGCTATGCACCGTGGATTTTAATTGAATTAGACCCTCAGAGGTGCGTGAGAAAGGTCCCGGAGAGGCCATTAGACCACTAACTGATTGTTTAATAACCGAGCAATCATGTTTTGAAACGCTATACAGTGATAGCTTGAAGGGTCAGTGGTTACTTTTAAGTGTGTAAAGTTTTTGAGGCTGTTAACTAATAATGTTATTATGAACTGTGACTTTTTTTTCTCCTCTTTAATATTATGCATTGGAATGAACTCCAACAATTCATTTTAAAAGATAAAGGCGGTTTTCGAAAAACATCTCCATACAATTGTCCGAGACGCCGGCCTCGCGCATTTCGTATGGTTTTAACCATATTTTAACCGTGATTTGTTTGTTTGTTGTTCGTAGTAAATAAGCCAGTAATTTTACTGAGTGAAACTGCGAATTTGCTCTTATGATCGGCCAGAAGACCGTATCTGGAGGCCTACCATACCATTCGTCTACGCAGTCGTTAGAGTTTGCATAAACAGCCGCCTAAATATTGCTGAAGATTTTATAGAGGCTGATTTTCGCAAGTTGCAAGCTTCTGTCTGGCGCGCACACTGTATAAATTGGACAGCTAAACTGATTTTAATTCATGTTTAGAGAAAACTTTTGTTGCTTTTAAATCATTTTTTTGTCCAGAGAAAACAAGGTTTTGTTGCAGATAACAACCAGTTTGCAAGTTACTGTATGATACTTATAACAAAACGTTGAATAAGTTACTATTACACTTTTTATCAGAGCAAACAGAAAATTAAGTACCTAGTTCAATCTTGTATGAGGCCGGAGTCAGTAAAAAGTAAAATCATAAACAAAATCAATAGAAAAATGCATATTTGCAAACCACTAATCAAAACTTGCCCAAACAACAACTCAAGAATAAGCTTTTCAACTAAAAACAAAACATGTGCACGCCAAACGAGGCCAACGTTTATGGGAAGTAAGGTAAACAGTGTTAAACGCCACTCGAGATGAGTAAACAAAGGGTACTTAAGTGAGTGTTTGCCGACAAAAACAACCAATCTCGGAGACTGAGTCAAACAGGCACTCAATGCCAAGATTTCTGAGGTGTTTGGGGGCTGAGTTACGTAAGGTTATGAGTTGGGTTGAGAATTAGGTCCGCTACTGCAACAGGTGGAGTGGGCGATTGGTAAATATTTTCAGATTTCAAACAGGCTTTTACTAAAAGCATGTTTTCTTCTAATTGATCTTATTTACGGCTTAGGTGTTCATACTGCCAAATATGGCTTCCGGAATAAGAAAGGTGGCTAGGTTTGAATGTGGTTTTATTTTTATTTATTAGGTCCTGTCACTGCACGAGAAAATTTCAAATCTTACATCCATGTAGCGCCTCCTTTAGGTCTATAAGTTGCTTTAAATTGCGCCTAACTCAGACAGTGCCTAGTTATCGTGTAATGCAAACAAACAAAAAAAATAAGATCCCTCATTTTTATGACAAAAAATCTTTGTATTAAATCTAATAAGATAGCGTTATGTCTGATTGTTTTTATCTGTAAGCAATCTTAACAAATTGTCAATTTTTACTAGCACTTCAATCCCAGTCCGTAAGTTCACTGCTGTACCCACTGTTAATGACGTGCAAAGTCAATCAGTTAGAAAAATAAGGGTTTCCGCCCGAAAGAGTTGCCAGTGCACATAACTGATTGGGGTTGTTCCATGAGAGGTGAAGAGGCGAGGTATTTGCCCTCTGCTCCAGTAACAAGTCGCCCGTGCAAACAAGGAGGGTGTCCCAAGGTCCGGTTTTGTTTGCCAGAGGATCCTATGGTAATCCGAACACCTGACTGATGGTAATTGGGGCTGGAGGTGATGGCTTCGATTGAGCTCAGTTAGAAATGTTGAAAGTTATTTGTCGAAACCTGGGATATGTTTTTCAAATGAAATTGTTTTTTCGGCGTTAGAGGAAAATTTTAATTACTTATCACCATAGTCTGTCTAGTATGCTGAATTAAATTGACACATGAGAACATACATATTGTGCACATGAGAATTCTAACTTATTAAGAAGTTAACTTATTTTGAATTTTAAATTCTAACTTTTAACGTAGTATTTTTGTGGTTGAGTTTCATTATAAACTTTGACAGTTCGTGTCACCCAATTCTAACGCACACGCTAACGCGTAATATGGTCCTGAACAAAGTATTGAGAGCTCACGATGAATCAGCAGTAATTCTTTCAAAATGAGTTTCAATGTGCCACTAATACGATAAACTTGCCTAAAACTATCAAAATTACCACAAACGAAGCCGTAGGTTTAAAAGCATTGCTTTTGGCTTACAAACCATCATTCACACATGTTATTCATTGTCTTTAGCTAAAGACCAAGTCAAATCTAATTCTAAACGAGGCGAGCACAGGAGTTTGCGAGTAAACATTTGTTCTCGTCGTCGCGTCGTCTGCAATCTGCTGACGTGCGCCCTCTGCACTCATTAGTCGGACTCTTTGGCTTTCGTGTAAGCTATCACGTTCTTTTGCATAAGGCGTTAGGTGTGCACTTGCCTTAAGAGATTCGTTTAGTTCTTTTTTTTAATAGTCTGTGGAACTTCTTTTGTCAAAGATATCCTGCCAGTGTGACTGTGACGTAGGTTTTTTGTATTTGCATGTTAACATTGAAAAAAAACGGTACTAGTATTTTAATGTGTTTTGTAGAGTTTTGTTCCGTTGCGATTTCTTAAATAAACGTTTGTATCCCCCAATGCTAACGCACACGTACACACTAACGCTTGATATGCTACTGAAAAAAATATTGAGAGCTCAGGATGCCACTGATACGAGAAACTTGACTAAAACAACAAAATAACCACAAACCAAGCCAACCTAAAAGTTCAAAAACATTGCTTTTGGCTTACAAACCATCATTCACACATGTTATTCATTGTCTATATCTAAAGACCAAGTCAAATCTAATTCTAAACGAAGCGAGCGCAGGAATTTGCTTGTAAACATTTGTTCTCGTCGTCGCGTCGTCTGCAATCTGGTGACGTGCGCCCTCTGCACTCATTAGTCGGACTCTTTGGCTTTCGTGTAAGCTATCACGTTCTTTTGCATAAGGTGTTAGGTGTGTACTTGCCTTAAGAGATTCGTTTAAATGTCTATACAGTTGGGATCGAACCCGCTATCTACACCGGAGACTGCGTAGTCAACTTCTTAACCACTACACTACATTGGTCGTCAAAAGTAGGTACAATAGAAAGTACCTATCTGTTTTACTATGATTTTCATTCAACAAACATGACGTTCTTGAACTACTACTATTTTAAGATAGGAAAACCAGAAAAAGCATTCGATCTTCAGGCGGGAATCGAACCCGCTATTTACACCGGTGACTGCAGTAGTCAACTTCTTAACCATTACACCACATCAGTCGTCAAAAGTAGGTACAATAGAAAGTACCTATCTGTTTTACTATGATTTTCATTCAACCAACATGACGTTCAGGAACTACTACTATTTTAATTCTGTACTGATTACGGACTTACTTTTCTTAAATACACACATCAAAACTGTCTAGGGATATCATAGGGATATCATTTTTCAAATATTTCATAAAGTTAAGTTTGTTCACAAGTTGAGCATTATCTCAGAATAACGCGAGGACAGTGGCATAAGATAAAGGTTATGAATATTAAAAAAAAAATCTTTTATTTTGCTAAAATTTTGACACCTTTTAAAAGAAAAATCTGTCTTTTTTTAACGTCCTTACGATTGTACAATAATGCTACTACAATAAATTTCTTGATACAATCTGAAAGGGCAGATATAGCAGTTTCTGTGTTCTAAAAATTTTTACGTTGGTATCAATATTTTAATTTTTACAGCCTCCCAAATAGCTATACATTGTATGAAAATGCTTGAGATATCCCTAGACACTTGATGTGTGTAGGTCGGACATATTTTGACCACTTTTGCATACATTTTAACGCCGCTGTACAACTCAACTGAACATCTCTGTCAACTGTCAACTTAGCCAAGAGTTTGAAGCTTTGTCAAGATTACAACTGCAACAGATCTTTGCACAGAAAAGTGCTAGAACTAACACCCTACGATTTATCGAACTTTCTCGTAGTTTTGTTCTTTAGAAAATTGTGCTCATGAATTTTTATAGCGATGTGGGTTTCTTGAACAATAACCTTATTGTTTAGGATTATTTCCAGAGACTATCCATGCGCACCAAGGGGTCCATAAATGGTGTGGAATGAGTTTAAATATTCCCTTTTAGAATTGAATGGAAACTATAATTTCCCTTATAGATAGAAATCTTATTCAATAGATTCAAATGTAAAGGCTTCAATGAGAATTGCTCAATTTCAAACATCTAATCTCATATCTTACAGGAGATTGAATTTCTTCAAATTCTACTGCCGAAAATTCTAAGTTTAGGCATTACGTATTCATAAGTACTTATATGTTTCTTGAAATAAAACAACTTAACGTATTCTTAACGGGTTTTGTTTTGAAAAATTATTATTTGTTTATCTTGGAGTTCAATATATTTTTCCTAAATGTGTTTCCAATAATGATTGAACGACAAAGTTTTATTAGTTTATGAACCCTGACAGTAAACCCCTTTGAATTATGTTGGCAACTGGAATTCTAATGAGATTCAGATCAGTACACATACATAAGTATATAGAATAGGTCTAAAATAATGGAATATTCGACCCCTATACGTCAGGTAACTGTCCTCACCTTCATCATATAAAATTTCAGCAAACAATAACAAATATTAAAGAGTTCTGTCAATATAACCTGCTACCTTTCATTTCTGCAAATCTCTGACATGGGCGAAAACTTTATCCCGGGAAAAAGGTTATATTATGAATTCACACAAAGTAGATTAAATACAAACTTTCTCGCAAACGAGCATACTCCTAACTCCTAATTAGGCATTATTTACCGTGTTTCAAGTAACTTTTCGTTCGAAACGCCGACATGTTAGAATCTTGAACCAGAATTCTGCATAATTTATGGGTCTAAATAAATTCTGTTATTACAAACATTTTCATAATCTCCAACCCCCGAAGCTCAGATGGATAGTGCAATAAATATTGTATGCTATGGGGTTACAACACGCTATTTGCCAACGCAGAATCCCCTTGCTACTGCACAGGGGTTGTTTCTATTCATAATATGGCCAGAAATTGCGAACCAATAACCCAGCTTAAAATGGACCTTGCCAGTTATACAGTAGAGTCTACATTTGGTGTGTACTGATAACCACCCTAGATTTATGTTGCTTATTACATTTTACACGCGTGAATTGAGCAGCAAATGAAAAATGCAATTTGCAACTTTATTTTGTTGGCTTAGAAACTATAACGTTAGAAAGATGCTGAGCTCTTCTGAACACGCAAACCCTTTTGTCGTCTGCTCGTAAATTATCTACTTAGGTTTACATTTGGCGATAAATTGCTTTTTATTCTTTGTTCAGTCGTGAAAAAAAAACATGTCAACAGTTGCTTTTATATTGTTATTTAAAATCTTTTTTCGTACCACTTGCTCAAAAAAGTGACATTCTAGCCCGCAAAAAGAGAATATAACAATAGTCATTTTAAATCTGTTAAAAACAGGGAAAGAAAGTTGTACTGAATTTCATTCATCCCCTAGGGCGAGAATGTAATTTAAATTTGGAATACTTACCGAGGTTTTCGAGCGCTAATTTGAATAACAAGTTTTAATTCTTTATTTATGACCTGCCAGTATTATATATTATATGTGATAAAATAGAACAAGATTAATCTCTATATATAAAAATGGATTGCTGTTCGTTAGTCTCGCTAAAACTCGGGAACGGCTAAACTGATTTGGATAAATTTCATTTTGAAATATTTGAGAAGGTCCAGGGAAGGTTTAAAAGGTGAGAAAACATGAAATAAAAACTAGGAATATAGTACAAACCACAATTTAGTTTTCTTTTAGTAACTGTTCCTACCTGTCACGTGACACTGAATGTTTGACAACAGAACAACGTCTGTCTGGACAGTTAGTAATAAATATTTTTTTCGCAAATGGTACGAAAAGTAGAGTATTTTCCTCGGTGATAAAGCTGTCTTAGTCTTGGGTGAACTTAAATCATCACCCGCTTCCAATCCGATTTCAATCGTCACCCGCGACAGAAGACACTGCTTTATCCCCTCGGTTAATAATCTACTATTATATTCGCGTGAAGGTTCTCGGTATTTCAAATTTAGAAGCAGATGGATGTATTACGTGTTCGTGGATCAAAATGAAATAAAAAATGGAACACGCCGTTCTTTTTCAAATCGTACACGTGTTAATTCTGGCGCGTGCCAGTGTTTTCTATTGTTTGTTCGAATTTAATTCAGTTTTTTTATTTCTTTAGATTTGTTTACCTGGTCTTGACTTGTCTTTCTTGTGCCTCGTGTATGAAATTGCATTTTTAAACCTGGATTGGTTTAACGCGCGGAGGCCAAGAGGTAAGAGAAACGGCACTAGAATAAAAGAGTTTTCAGGTTAAAATTCCAGTTAGATCCAGCTGAGTTTTGCATTTTACGAAACCGAGTCTTACAAGACTGGTGATTAAGCTCTTATCTATTATTAGAAGCTATGGCTTTATTTCAATGAGAGACATCTTGGATAAGCAATGGGAAAGAAATAGGGAGTGAAGATCTTCGAGTTGGTCAAAAAAGTCTGTGTCTGTGGTCGGTGGGACCGAGTGACCCCCAATTCACAAACGTCAATTAAAATTGAGCTCGCGGTCATACTCTTGGCCGTCCCGTAAAATGTACTAGCAACAGAACCTTAAGTGAAAGCTGCACTTGGGGGCTACTCAATTTTGATCAACGTTTCTTAATTCGAGATTTTAATTTTAATCCACTCTAGTAGATGACTGTAGATAGCCTTTGCAAAGATAAAATAAAAGCCTAGAATTACCGATTTCATCCTTAAGTTTTTAGTATCCGATGCACTGATAGTGGCCATCAGATGCTCGAACGGCGTAAGGTCATAGGCCAGTTATACCGCTAGGCCCCACAAATACTACGTCGCTATTCCATTATGAAGTCTATGTCTTCGCATTAAGGTCAATTTTGCCGCAACACATCCCCACAGTAAATTTCTTTAAGAGTTTAAAAGTATTGGGGTATGCCCCACAAGTGACTTCCTCGCAGTATACCCCGGGCAACGTTGTTCCAGTGACCACCGTAACGGAGTGGCACTGGACAACGGCAACAACTTGTGGCCTTCATTGCGACCGAAACCCTGGCTGTTTTCGCAATGTCGGAGATGACTGAAAAGTCCCTAGCGCGCGGGCCGAGTCCTTCTCAGGACTTGGCTGCAGCAGCAGCTCTTTCTGGTGAGACCGGTCCTTCTCAGGATAGGTCTACCTCCCCGTGTGTGGCTGGTCCTTCTCAGGACAGGTCACCCACACCCGGTGTGGCTGGTCCTTTTCAGGACAGGTCACCCACCCCTGGCGTGACTGGTCCTTCTGAGGATAGGTCATCCGCTGCCGGTGTGGCTAGTCCTTCTAAGGACAGGTCACCCGGCCCGGCTTGTACCTCGGTACCCAAACCGGCTGCTGGTTCATCCAGCAAGCCTGCCGCCATTGTCTCGGGCAGCAAATTCTTTTGCCCCGAAGACATTGAGATGTCCGACTCGGATGTCGGAACGTCCGATGTGGACTCGGCAATGAGCGATGCCGATGGCATTGCCAAGTTCCTCAGGCCGCGCAAACGCGTGGCGCCTGCGTCTCTCTCCGACTCAGGATCGGCGAAATCGGCAAAACTGCCGACGGCCAAGCGCGGTCGTGGTCGCGCGGTCGGTGGTCGCCCGTCCAAGTCGGACGACGACGAAAAGGTTTTAGCCGCTAGCAAGGCCAAGCTAGCGGCAAAGCGCTCTTTGCTGGCGGCTGAGCTCAAGGAGCAGGCCGCCGCAGTAGAGCGGATTGTAGCAAAGAAGAGGAGTAGTAAGGTGGACTACTCCTCAATGGCGGTGGCAGACCTTGAGTCTTTCGCGAAATTGGACGCGGAAGATATCATTGCCATTGCCAACCAAGCTGGCAAGGCCTCGCTCAAGAAGGCCTTGAAGGAGCGCGCTCTGTCGTTCCTTGGCATCTCCACTGAGATGGCGAAGAGGAGCGTCTCTGACGAGACTGCTGCCTTGAAGGAGACCGTCAAGCGGCTCTCGGAGGAGCTCGCTAATATGGCGAAAGAGCTGGCCGCCCTACGAGCGGCGACGCGTAAGGCGCCTCCACCCATTCCGGAGCCGATCATCCCGGTTCCGGCTTCAATGGGCATGGAGGCCAGATTAGAAGCCTTCCTGGAAAGGAAGTTCGCGGAGGAGCGGAACTACACTCGTACCCGCTTTGCGGGTATCGAGGACCGCCTCCTCCCGGAGAAGAGGCTCCGTCCGCCGCTCGCTCACGAGCTCAGGCAGGAGGCTGCTCAGCAGAAGGCTGCTGAGCAGAAGACTGCTGAGCCTGTGACGGTGCCAGAGGTCTTCAAGCCTCCCCCACCGCCTAAGGGCAAGGGCAAGGGCAAGAAGACCAAGGCCCCCACTTCGGTGGCACCCAGCGCAGAGGTTCTGTCCCTCGCCGTCGCTGAGGCTCCGAAGGCCGTTCCGGCACCGCAGGTGCCGATGGAGGAGGACGTGCTCCTCCCGTCGACGACCCCAGCCAACGAAGGCTGGAATAAGGTCGTCGGCCGAAAGGCCAAGGCCAAGGCCAAGAAGGCCGAGGCCCCCAAAGTGGCTCCCGCGTCCACTTCCGCGGCGGCCAAGAAGAGGCAGGGGAAGAAGGCGGCGGGCAAGCCTTCTCCTGCACCGGCGGCCAACCAAGCCGCCAAAAAGAAGTTGGTCTCACCCCGATCGTCCGCTGTCATTGTGACCTTGACGGACGAGGCGGTCAAAAAGGGTGAGACCTACGAGACCGTTTTGAAACGGGCTCGAGAGGCCATCGGCGATGTCGCTGCCTTAGGCGCCACGCCGAGAAGGTGCCGCACCACTCAAACGGGCGCTCGCCTGTTTGAGTTCCCGGGAGCACAGAGCGGCTCCCAGGCGGACACCTTCGCAGATAAGCTGCGACAGGTGGTGGCGGGTGCGGCCAATGTGGTCCGCCCAGAGAAGTGCGCCTCCTTGCAAGTTGGGGACCTGGATGCGTCCGCAACTGTAGAGGAGGTCACCGCTAAGGTGGCCAAGGTCGGCGGCTGCTCGGTGGAGCAGCTGAAGGTCGGTGCAATTCGCACCGGCCGCAGAGGCGCTGGGACATTGCGCGTTCAATGCCCCATCGCAGCCGCCAAAGCCGTGCTGAAGGCTGGTCGTCTGGCGATCGGCCTGAGCACGGCATCCGTCTGCGCCATCGACGACGAGCCGCTCAGGTGCTTCAAGTGCCTGGGCACCGGCCACACCAGGCCGCACTGCCCTTCCTCGGTAGACCGCTCGGAGCTTTGCTTCCGGTGCGGAGCCGAGGGGCACAAGGCAAGCACCTGCAAGGCGGCCGAGCCCAAGTGCGCGGTCTGCGCCGCTAGTGGCCGGCCAGCCGGGCATGTCATGAGGGGGAGCAAGTGCTCCCCCCCTCCCAAGAAGGGAAAACAGCCGGCGCCGCCTAAGGCCGCCGCTGCTGTTGGTGCCGGCCCGTCGTCGGCGCAAGATGGTGCAATGTCCGAATGATGTATCAAGTCGGACATTGCAAATTTCTTCAGGGTAACCTGAATAACTGCCGTGCGGCCCAGGATCTGATGGCCCAGACCCTGGCCGAATGGCAGGTGAACATCGCGGTGGTGGCTGAGCCGTACTACATCTTGGATCGCTGGTTTGGCGATCTAGATGGAGTAGTGGCCGTCCTTACCCGGCCTGCCCCGGGCTTTCCCCCTCTTTCCTTATTGGAAAAGGGGTCCGGGTATGTCGCCGTCTCCGGAGGGGATTTCGCTGTGGTGGGAGTGTATTTCTCCCCCACCCGGCCTCTCAGGGAGTTCGAGGACTTCCTCGTCTCCCTGTCTGCGGTCTTGGGCCGGCTGGCTCCAAGACAGGTGGTCCTCGCCGGAGACCTCAACGCGAAGTCGGCAGCGTGGGGTAACCCAACCACAACCTACCGTGGTCGGGTCCTCCAGACGTGGGCGGTGACGTGTGGCCTGTCCCTAGTGAATAGGGGCACGGCGCACACGTGTGTCCGCTACAATGGTGGGTCGGTGGTGGACGTCACCTTCGCCACCCCCGCATTGGCTGCCCTCATCGCAGACTGGCGTGTGGACCCGGTGGAGACTCTTTCGGACCATAAATACATCAGGTTCGAGATCTCCAACCGGGGCCCACAAGGCAGGGCTCCGAAGCCGGACTCTCCCTTCCCACGTTGGGCCCTATCGCGGCTCGACCGCGGAATGGCGAGAGAGGCTGCGTTCGTCCAGGGGTGGTTCTGCCCACCCCGACCCGACGTCGACGTAGAGGAGGCCGCGTCCCAACTCAGGGACTCCTTGACCGAGGTGTGTGATTTCTCCATGCCTCGGTCCCGCCGCCCCGATCCCCGACACGCCGTCTATTGGTGGTCGGAGGAGATCGCGGGTCTCCGGGCTGCCTGCGTTGCGGCCCGGAGAGCGTATACAAACTGTAAACGCCGGCGGAGGAGGGCCGACCCCAACGAGGAGGTCAACCTCTACGAGGCGTACAGGGCGGCACGGAGCACCCTGAAGTACGCCATTCGTCAGGCCAAGGATCGGGCCCGGGCAGAAATGCTCGAGAGTCTCGATCAAGACCCGTGGGGGAGGCCATATAAAACGGCACGCGCCCAGCTGCGTCCCATTGGCCCTCCCCTGACCGAGACTCTCAACTCGGCTCTCCTGGAGCAGGTGGTCCGGGTTCTGTTCCCGGCCCGCTGCGAGGACTTCGTCCCGCCGGCGATGCCTCCGTGTCGCGGCGCTCTTGACGAGTCCGAGGAGGTCCCCGCTATCTCTGCGGAGGAGCTCGGAGCGGTGGTGCTCCAGTGGCGGGCCAAGAAGACGGCGCCAGGTCCAGACGGATTGCCAGCCAAGGTCGTGGCCATAGCGGCTGGCCAAATGGAGGGCAATTTTAGGGACCTCTTCGACCGGTGTTTCCGGGAGATGAGGTTCCCCGCGATCTGGAAGGTGGGTCAGCTCTGCCTTATCCAAAAGGCAGGGCGTCCAGTTGACTCGCCTTCGGCCTACCGTCCGATTATCCTTTTGGATGAAGTAGGGAAGATATTCGAGAAGGTGGTTTCTTACCGCCTTCTCGAGCACCTACGGGAGGTAGGCCCGGACCTGGCGGGCGCCCAGTTTGGGTTCCGGGCACGGCGTTCCACCATCGACGCCCTGGCCCATCTCCGGGAACTCATCCTGGAGGCTGAAGAGTGTGAGGAGGGAGTGATTGCGATATCGTTCGATATCAAGAACGCCTTCAATTCTCTCCCTCACGCTACAATATTGGAGGCCCTGAGGTACTTCCGAGTACCCCTGTATTTACAGGGACTCGTTGAGAGCTACCTCAGAGATCGGGCAATTGTCTTCTCAGACAGCTCGGGCGCCATCCGACGCTATAGCGTCGAGTCCGGGGTTCCACAGGGGTCGGTGTTGGGGCCGCTCCTGTGGAACATAGGCTACGACTGGCTCCTCCGCGGCGCACTCCTTCCGGGCATGAGCGTAATCTGTTACGCTGACGACACGCTCGTCACTGCCCGGGGGAAGTCCTTCAGGGACGCGGCTCCGCTTGCGGAAGTCGGAGGAGACCTCGTGGCCGACCGAATCGGTCGCCTCGGACTCACGGTGGCGCTCGAAAAGACCGAGGCCATCTGGTTCCATGGCTCGCGACAACCTCCGGCGCCACCTGACGCACAAATAGTGCTCGGTGGCGTCCGAACGGTGGTGAAGACCGAGATCAAGTATCTCGGTCTGATCCTCGATTCGAGGTGGCAATTTCTGCCCCACTTCCGGGGGTTGTCACCCAGGCTGCTGAGAGCGGCAAACAGCCTTAACTGGCTGTTGCCGAATATCCGCGGCCCGGGGTCCAAATGCCGGAGGCTCTACTCCGGCATTTTGAGGAGCATGGCTCTCTATGGCGCCCCGATCTGGGCGGCGGCCTTGTCTAAGAAGATGAACGTCCGCCTCCTCCGAGCGCCCCAGCGGGCGATAGCACAGCGGAGCGTGCGAGCATATCGCACCGTTGGTTTTCCTGCGGCCTGCGCGCTGGCGGGAAACGCTCCCTGGGAGTTAGAGGCGGACGTGTTGGCGGCCATGTACCGCTGGACGGCCGCCAAGAGGGCCGCGGGTGACCGCTTCTGCCCCGAAGAGCGGGAGGCCGTCCGCAAGGAGGCTCAGGCAAGCCTGGTCCGGCTGTGGATGGCGGACCTAAGAGCTCCGGAGTCTGGCCGGCGGACGGTGGAGGCACTCGCTCCAGTGCTTGATAAGTGGCTGGAGAGGCAGCATGGGTCCCTCTCATACAGGATGGTGCAAATAATGACCGGGCATGGGTGCTTTGGCTCATTCTTGCACCGCATCCGCCGAGAGGCAGCCCCACTCTGCCATGAGTGCGGCGCTGTGGAGGACACGGCGCACCACACACTAGCGGTGTGCCAAACGTGGGCTCCACAGCGCATGGCGCTAGTCGCCAAGGTGGGCCAGGACCTCTCTCTGCCGAGCATTGTGATCGCAATGCTGGCAGACAAAGAGGCTTGGCGAGCGTTCGCCACCTTCTGCGAGGAGGTGATGACCGCTAAGGAAGCGGCGGAGCGGCTGCGGGAGCTTGATCCTGCAGCCGATGAGCTCCGCAGGCCGAGGAGGGGGGGAAGACGGCGCGCACCTGCTCGCCGTGTCGCACCCCTCCGTGGTAGAGGCCAGCCGGCGCGCGGTACGGGGGTACCGTTGCCGGCATTGCACAGGCCTCCACCACTGCCTGGTAGGGACGGCTCGACACCCTCGGCTGTCCCTACTGGCCCCCCCTCTCGAAGGGGGGGTCGTGGCCTCCCCTCTCGAAGGGGGGGCCGCTTCCGGCCCGCCGTGTAGGCGGGCACCGTCCGGGAGAACGCGCACAGGGCTTATAGCTATACGGCGTATTCCCCCACTATGGACGAAGAGAGGGAGTAGTAGGGTTTTTAGTCGGTAGAGCCACTGGGTAGAGCATGCTCCCCGTGGAGAGTCCGACATAACCAGTCCAACCCCCCGGTTGGCGGGTATGCGTAAGTGCATTTCCCCTACTCAAAAAAAAAAAAAAAAAAAAAAAAAAAAAAGAGTTTAAAAGTATTCACTCGACCCATATTTGATGGATGTTCATAATTTTATTACAAGAAGTCGGGATTTATATGGTTTTGAATCTTATATCTGGGAGATAAGGTATGAATTGGAGTGATTTTTGTTAGTAATGTTTTTTATCGTACAATAATTGCGTTAGTTTTATGTTTGTAGATTAGTGTCTCAAAGCCGTTATTGTTATTTAAATGTTTCTTGATGTATACATTTAAGTATAACTTCATGATTTGCCCTATATGTAGGTACACGTATTTTTTTAAAGCAAGTGTTAAAATTAACTGTCTTCCGACAAATGTTAACAGTGCAGTACCGTACAGTACAGTCAATGGCACATCAGGCTACCCAATAGCGTTTTTATCTACATAACTTTTCACATCTGGGTTTGTTTCCCTGATAAGTTAAATAATTCGTTAACTCTAGGTTGCCATAACAACGCAGTCCTAAACCCATCGACACACGAGCGTAACAAAATATTGTAATGAGCCAACACCACCGTTTCCGGACGACGTCGAGTATTTCCTTACAACTCGTCCGGACCGTGTTATCTGGACAATGCCTAACGTTGTTAGTGTGTCCGCTGCTTAATGGTAACCGACAAAAAATAATTTAGGTGTCATAATTTTTGAAGATTTCAACCCAAGGGTGGCATCCCGGCTAACATCACTTCACATCTCTTTGCTTAACGCTTACTTTAATCATAAGCTTATTTTTACCGTAGTGAAAAATGTTGTAGAAAACCCGGTTTTTTAGTGTTAAGTAAATTTTATAAGTTCTCTAAATTTTCTTTGGGTTTTTCAAACAGAACGAGATCAACATATTAATTTGATTGTCAAATATTGTTCTCATTGAACTTTCACCAGTCCTCCAATAGGACAGCTAGTATTAGCTAAAATGTAGCTTCTATTAAGATATGTTACGTTCAAAAACTAGCACATGGCACTGACGTATGAATACGTCATTCGCACGCAAACAAGTCGCTGGCATATTGGCTTGAAAACAGGTCCATCGGACCTGTTTTTGTGTGGCCTCTTTTGGTAAGTACATGCCGTATCTTTTGTTTATATCAATGCTTCTACCCCTAATTGTTCCCAGACTTATCGAAGTAAATAAGAACCCAATCGATTTCTAAATATTTGCGATAGATATCGCTGTTGTCCATCCATTACTGGGTAACCGAGGCCTCCCTACAAAGGGTATCTTAGAAATGATAGGTTTTATTTACAATTCGCTAGCCGCCGCTTTTATTTATTTTTCCAAGGATGGACTGTTCTTTTGAACTTACGGAGTTTAATGCTGCGTGATATGATATTTCTGTTCGAGTCTTTGTCAGATTGGAATTGTACAGTCGCAGAATAAAAAGGTTGCCCACTTTAAGATCTGTTTTTGCTTGCTCAATGATGACATTGACAGGAACTGTTAATCACATTTGTAGTTTTAATCATTATAAGCAAAGAGGATGTAACTATTCGATTTATCAAACTTGACACAGCAGCATAATGGCAAGATCAAACGAATAAAAAGTATTGGTTCAACTGTCAATCGTGAAGAAACATACGTTTAATCAAATTTTTATTTAATGGTCAAACAGTAAAGCATACTTTTCGACACAACACTCTAGCCTGTTACTCACTTTAAAAAAGGAACATGTGCTTGCAACGCGAAAATGAATTTATTTGAAAACTGGTCAACCTTTTCATTCTGCGTTTCTACTTCTTGGTTTTGGTTGGTTTAAATCGGTAGTTACATACTTTTAAGTAAGTAGATGTGACACAGAGGAACGAGTTGGTGCTATGGCTTAGAAGCTTGCTACTAAATCAGAAGTCGCGAGTTCGATTTTCGCACGGTACAAAGATTTACGTGCATGAACATGTTTCTTTGTCTGTGTTTTTATGTATTATGTGTGCATTCACAAACATCTAGTACCCATGATGAAGAAACCCTTTATAATTTATTATTCAGTGCCTGATGCCTTTTCATCAAGTTCAAAATATTAACGCCAACGTTCTTCTCGTATAAAAAGTTCTAAAAACCACTTTCCCGCGCGCTCCATCTTGTTTTCGTAAAATGCGAACCGCGAAGTTCGAATTAAATGCATTTACCAGAAATCCTAAAACAACGATAACGCGGACAGTTCATTAAACAAGCCATTAAGTTGAAGGAAGACGAGTTAATCTTTCGGATATAAGTGTGTTTTACGTTTTTAAGTCGCCGTTTGACATCCGTCCGTATCGTTGAGTAATGGTGGGCGATAAGGGACGCGGCTTGCTTGCGAGCGATTCTGTCGACAAAATGTGCCATAAAATAAATTTGGTTGAATATAATGATATAATTTTGATAGTTTTTACTATTTCTTTCAGTATATTGACTATTAAGATAGTAAATTGCTCGGCTTCACGTATGACTCTAATCTGAATTGGAAGTGTCATGTTGATCAATTGTGCAATAGACTGAGTAGTGCAATTTTTGCGATGCGTAAATTGAAACCCCTAGTGACAGTCGATGCATTGAGAAAGGTCTACTTTGCACATTTTCACTCCATCATGTCGTACGGTACTCTCGTTTGGGGAAACTCCACAGATGCTGGCAGAGTACTGATATTGCAAAAACGAGCAGTCCGTACGCTTGCTGGGGTGAAACCCAGACACTCGTGCAGGGATTTATTTAAAACGCATTGGATTATGACCCACTACTCAGTCTATTTATTTGAAGTATTGTTGTTTGTGAGGTCAAATCTATCAACATTCCCACGGATGGACGTTGACGGCAAACGTAAACACGTGGCAGGCCGCCTAAGAGCAGTCCCTCGTCGCATGGCACTGTCTGAAAAAAACCCGCGTGTCATAGGACCAACGTATTATGAGCGACTTCCTATTGAGCTTAAAAACGAACCGTCTGACGAAGCATTTCGGCGCCGACTGAGAAACCTTTTACTTGATAATCCTCTTTATTATTTAAATGAATTTATGAATATGACCTCGAACCCACCTCATTAGACGAATTCTGGATTATTATTATTATTATTTGACCGATGACATTTGTAAGTAATTAATTATTGTTTTTTATATGAATTTTGTTTATGTTTATTTTAATTATTTTGACATTTTTAGGTACCCTATTACCTAGCTGTTATATTTATTGTGATTGTTTCTTTTATTTTTTTATTGATTTGACAACATTGTAAATTATTATTTTCTGACATGATTTATTTTGATTTATTTTGTTTTTTTATTGTATTGACGATCTCAAACTGGACATTCATGTATTTTAAATGTTATGAAACGCATCAATGTATTTTGAGAAATAACTGATCTATCTATCTATCTATCTATTCACATTCATAAATCCACTTCTATACTCGGACACGCCGTATAGAGATTTCACTCTTTTCTTTAAAAAAAAATACGTGTTGTAAGTGCTGGGCATCAAAAAGGTGGAAGAGAAGTGCTTTGTTCGAGTAGCAGGCATGTCCCGTCGTACGCGCATATACTGTACCTTTTCATTAAAGGACGAAGAAACTACTCCGTCTCAAAGGGTTTTATAACTACCGCACCCTCTGCGTCAGTTTCAAAAAGCTGTCATTTTGTAAGAACATCACCTCAAGTGATAGTAATTAGAACAAAAAACGTATTGCTGTGCAGACCGAAAATGCGATAGCGCGACGAGCTAAACTCCTTTCGTAATTGGCCGTAGGAAGCATACAATCGGTAACTGTAGAATCAGTATAGGGATATTATTTACTCTTAACTAGGCCTTTCCTCTGCTGTGGGAACTGTCCCACTGTTAATGTACTGACATGCTCCTAATAAAGATGTCGATTGTAACTACGATCTGTAGAAGTGCTTTAGTTAAGAAAGTAGCCACGCTCAGTGTCAAGCCACGGTCGTATACGCCCCTGCGTTTCCAAATATAACATAATGTTGCCCTTTGACAGTGAAACGTTTATTTGTGGGAATATCTTTAGGGGAATTCGGATAGCGACACTTTTAGAGATTACTGATTTCCCTGACACGACTACGTTCGTTTAACTCAGTCGTGTAATGTAGAAATGCCACATTAATGAAAATAAACGTTATTCAGATAAATGGATGCTTGACCTGACCCGAGAGGTTTGGATATTACTTATTTGAACGTTTTAGATAAATACTTTTCGCTATTCGTAGGGTTTGTAGGTTTTTTTGCTTCAGTCCTCTCATACGAGAATAATATCGGGGAGAATTCGTTTAAAATTAACTTCTGGTCGCAAGGGTTTCAGGGACTAAAACAAGGTGGGGTTGTTCAAACACTTATAATAATTGCAGGGCTGCTAGACTGATTTTTGTGGTTTTCAATTTGTAATTGTAAACTATCGATAGCGTCCCATTTTACAGCTACAAAATCCAACAATTTTTGTTGGCTGTCAAATACTATTTTCTTCCCGATATTTTTCTATATGTATTTTATATTTTTATGTCTCTATTCTCTCTCTAGTTTGATTAACAGTTGTCTACACTCAAATGCAATTCCAACATTCATCGGCAGTTAAATTCGTTTCTGTATGCCGAAATTGTTTTACTAACTATCCGAAAACTGACGCATCGGAATACCGTTAGTCGCGTCAGTCCCGCGCGTTTCGATAAATTCCACATCGATCGGTGATTTTGACGCCTAACCTACCGGGCTGTAGAATAGAATTTGAGGGTTAGTTTTTTTTTCTAACTCGAGAGTGTTAAGCCAATGGCAAGTGGTTTCATGCGTTTATATGTCAACCTTAAAATACTGGTATCGTGTTTTTATTGCTTTATGGAATTTTTGCGCGGTTATTTACGCGACTGCATTTTCTTAACATGCCATAAATCCAACTTCACTCAAATGGTCATGTTAAAATGATTTATTTTAATGACCTGAATAACTGTCATCACTGCAGATTTTTACTGAATAAACTGACACCTAATTTCTTAACTAAAAACTAAATCACTTGGTATTCACAAACAGCCGGTAAGTAATAGGCTTTTTTTCATCGAATGTGTTTCTTTTTGTAACTGCGCAAAACTTGGCTTTAAAATGTTTTTGAAGTAACTCAGCTTTACTAAGAGCCCCGTTGCCCAGTGGTTAAACACTCTGTCTCGAAACCCATTTGGTGCAAAGTTCGACAATTTGCGGCTAACACAGTTTTGCGTCATGTCATGCACTTTTCTTTCTAAGCCACGCGCTGCCCTTGTAAATATCTATACAGCTAAATAATATAGTTTACTACTAATACATTATCTGAACAAAAGCACATCATTTAAGACTGGCCACTTAACATGGTCGTATTTTTTCACCATAAAAAGGGCGCTGTCATCATAAAAAAGGGCATAAATGCTTAGCTTTATCGCCATTGGCCACAGCAGACTGACTCACGCGAGATAAGACAAGCAAACAAGGGACCCACGCGTAAAATTGTTCAAACATTCGCCCATGACTTATGCGATAATGCCACGTGACAGCTGTCAAACTTGTTTGACAACTGTCTGCGCGCCGGATGGGCTGTGACCGCGTTATGTCATTAGTGAACCGAATTGCGTAATGATTCTGTGCCAGATGGGTACAAGAGGCTACAGATTGAGTGACACACTTGGATGGGTCGGACCACTTTATGCCAGCGCATTTGTTCAACTGCTTCCCAAATAAGAGCCTATAAATGTCCCACTGCTGGACATAAAGTCTCAATTGTGAAGTGACCCTAGCCATACTCCAATATACCGGCTCCACTGCAGGGGTGTAAGGTTAGTGATAAACCTTGCAGTCAGATGTTATCAAGCCTCCCTCAATCCTTTGATTAGGCTTAACGACTGAAATCCAGCGACCAGCAAGCTAGCGACTGCTGGCCACGCCTCAACAATGAGGTGGTATAAGTCATACGCCAACACCCGGGCTAAGTGAAGAAGGTGCGGAAGGCTACTAAATAACGCATCTAAGCTAATTGTCAGATGTTCTCAAGCACGCTCTATAAGGCCTCCAACTTAAGCCACAGCAATTTTAACGACTGACTCCTAGCCACGTCAGCCAGCACCAACTGTTTGCCATGACGTGAGATGCCCGAAAAACATTACCAAATTTCTGGGTGGTCACCCATCCCGACCTGTCGTGCATTGCTTAACAAGCGCGAACGTTGCTGATCCGCTGTCAGCAAATTAACTCGTACTTAACTATAACAGCATCCTCCGGATGTGTACCTAAACATTGAAGCGAGAACTTCACTCAAAATTATTGTATATCAGCCGTTGAGCTGAAGCATGTTTACACTTAGCATCTCAAAGCGATCATCCGGGCTTATGGCCTATATTAGTTTCTACTGTACAAACGCGTTTCAAATGTTTCATTTCGTATTTAACTTGCGTTATTCGTGGAGGGATTATACATAAAGCCAGTGTTGCCAGTTGAAATCAGCCAAATACTACTGAGAAAGAGGGACGGCCACGGGTGCAAAATAAAACATATCTACCATCCGCAACTAGGCTTACAATTTTCGAATTAAAACTACTGGTCGCAGAAAGACTCGATTACATCTCACGGCAGAAATAATCACTAATCTGATGCCTAAATTACCACATCTAAATTCACGGTTTTTAATTAATCCTAAATAGCCTTGCGTGAAATGGAATCAAACGTATGGGTACAAACATGGATAGACACATCATGTGAATAAAACAGACTTGGTGGGATATTGTCTTTAAAATAGTATTGTATTGTTTAACACCATCAGTTTAAAAAGTATCCGAAAAAAAAAGTAGAAAAGTATACTAAAGCAGTGCTTAATAATTATGTATTCTCAAATACCAATTTCTCATTTCAGAACCGAAAATAACCTCCTTGCTCGAATTCCTTTAGAACCTGTGGGAAGCCACAGATTGTAAAAATTCTATAGTGTTTTTTTAAACGTCGGGCAAAGGCGTAAAATGAGGTCAGTAATGAGGAGTATCGGCCAGAAAATTACTGGTTTTACAGAACACATGTTCTTTAATAATAGACGCCGCCATTTTAAAAGGTGAGGGCAGGTAGTTTTTTTTATTGTACGTGCAGGTTTTTTTTTCTTTATGGTTCTTGGCGTTTCGATTATGAATTTGCGTTTAGTTATTGCAATCGATAGTATCTTTTTAATTTGGTAATGGGAATCAAAACTATTTGATTTAGTGTTAAGTATTTATGTGGTCGCTGTAGCTCGATTAATAAGGCAGTCGCCTGAATGTTGCAGGCTGCCTTTTCGACTTCCGCCTGATACATTTACTAAGCTACAAGTTGGCATTGGTACAAAGAAAATAAAATGTGATTGGTAATTAACTTTTATTCAAGCAAAGCTTTCCCTATTGGATACTAGACAACGGACAAACTTACCCAAATACTTTCAATTTTAATAATAGTGGTACAGAGTTTACTTTACTTTACTTTACTTTACCCGCTATCTCTGGCGTAGCTAACTTCTAAGCCATCGACACTATGAAAAGTTGATGCAAACTGTCCAACTGTCTCCACTTAACCTGTCTGTTTGTACATAAATATTTATAAATCCAGTGACATCTACATTCTACAGACTAATAAAAACCTTCTTTTGCCTTGTCCCAGCAAGTCAACAATAATAACAGTCTTTCCAAGTCTGAATACTTAATATCTGCTTTAAAATGCACAGACCATGGATTTTCCTGGCACGTGCCGATTCCCACAGGGGTGAAAGGAACCAGCCCTTATCTACAAACGCATGGTGTATATTAAATAAATTCGACTGTACGTACAGTCCACCACTCTATAGACTTAGCCATCCACGCGAAGCATCTTATACAAGTTCTAAGCGATGACGGGTCAAGTTATACTGGTTTACGCAAAATTTGTGGTTGGTTGTACAAGGTTATTTGCATGTCAAAGGGCCACTTTTGGGTATCATTCCGAAGGGGAAGGTTTGATTTGGCAAAGTTTTGAAATAATAACAGATTAGTATGGTTTTATGATTGTTTCTGTTGTTTCATGTTTAGGAAGCGAAAATATCTAATCTGAATGAAGCTTTGCCGTAATTTGTAGTTAGAACTAAGTGTGACAGCTATCCAAACTTTAATATTCCTCAAAACGCAAATTCTAAAATTATTTTAATTTTACTATAAACACACTATACCTGGTCTTCTAAAGTTTAAAAACCTCTGTAGACCAGGTCAATTAAGAAAGATTTCAATAAAAGTGCAAGTTTGAGTGCTATCAATAACTTTTGTAACAAACTATACACAGATTCCTTTAAATCTTTATTTTCCTTCCACATTATATGATTTTTATTCATAGAGGGCGCCACTTGCCCTTAACATCAACTTGAATATAACTATCTTCTATTCAACTTAAGCCATCACTTAATAACCTCAGGAGACGTTTTCTCAAGAATATATTTTACTTAGTCATACAAGTGTATGTAAGTTTATATCATAAGTCCTTCGCTGAAAACTGAATCTCCTGAGAAACATTACCAGCACTTTGATATGAATTTATTATTCTTTTGAAATATCGCGAATAGTTACTTGAAATAGAGTGTTGGTTTAAATAACTTATTTTAATAATTCTTCCTTATTTACAATACAACAAAGATGAAAGTCTTATTAAGAAAAATGCCATTACCTATTATGTTCTATCTCTAGCTGTGTTTTTGAATTGGTAATTAATATTTCTTCCTTGATAAAAAATACAACAAGCCTTAATTATTCTGTGTTAGCGCTAGGAGAGTTTCGTCTCAAAATGTATAGAATATCTTTAAATGTTAAAGCCAGACTGAATTCGTGGTTAGAAAATTTTAAAATGGAGACCATTTGGAGGCAAACGTAGATAAAGGTCAAAAGGTCGGTGGTGCTGGCCTACAACCATAAAAAATCGAAAGTTTGCTCCTAATCGATGATAAGGATATACGCATAGGTAATTTTTTATAGTCTTATACCACAGTCTGCAGAACAAACTCGTTCACATGAATTTTAACACTTTTCTTTTGTGCGAACAATTTTCTGAAAGACAGTGAGTAACTGTCAGAAAAGTTCTGACTTTTTGTCATTGAAAATAATATAAACCCAGCAAAATCATATAAAACTAATTTAATTAAAATTGCGGGCGAAGCCACGTTAAAAACTAGGTAAGGAATGTATTTTCCTAGACGACCCCTTTTTCAATTTAAAAACCATTGACAAGCCGTTTCCATTAAAAGGATCTTCCAGACGCAAAAGGAAGGAAGCTAAACTTTATGGAGCTGTAAAAATGCCTTGAGCCTGTAAAATCGTGGATCTTGAGTTATGGTCAGGCAGATTGAGGGACCACTGATGAATTGGTGTGGTATAGTGGTTTAGGTACACACATTAACAGCCTTTAGACGACGTCAGTGCCCACTGCTGGGCACAGGCCTCACCTCAACTATGAGATGGAACGAGCCATACTCCAACTAGCAGGCTCAGTGCGGATTGTTGGAGGGGTGTAAGGTTAGTGAACAACTTAATGTCAGATGTTATCAAGCCGCCCTAAGGCCTCTGCCTGAGCTTAACGACTGACATCTAGCGACGTCAACCGGGAGCAACTGCCTAACGTACCTTCCGAAGCACGGATATGCCCTACAAATGCATTACTAAATTTCGGTCAGAGTGGTCACTCATCTTATTTCTGACCTGGCGTGTGTTGCTTTACAACAGCGAACGTCGCCGATCAAGAAAGAAAGAAAATACTTTTATTGGCCACAAGGCTCATAAAACAAGTACATTTTTAAGTGCATTGCACCGCATATACAAAAAAAGAAAAAAAAAACATTAACTTAAAAAATAAATGATAACAAAAACTTAAAAAAGGAAGAAAAAAAAATAAAAACGATCACTGTCACAACTGCGCCACGGGCAACTGAACTGTCATTCACGAGGCTGCAACTTCTGGACATGCCTTATTTATGGGTGATGACGACAAAATACTTGCTTTGTGGTGGTCATATTAAAACGTTTTTATTTTCGCTGAACTGAACTATTCTAGTCGTTGAGCCTAGTCAGAGGCCTTAGGGCGGCTTGATAACATCTGACATTTAGGTTGCTCACTACACCCCTCCAAGAAACCGCACGGCGCCCGCGTGTTGGAGTATGGCTCGTTCCACCTCATAGTTGAGGGGAGGCCTGTGCCCAGCAGTGGGACGTATATAGGCCATTTATGTTTCATGTTCAAGAACAATTCCGAATTATTAACGTTTGCAAAACCCTCCTTATTAGTAATTACCTAATAATATAGGAACAATGTGACAAAAGCGATCCTGTTCAGTGAATTCGCATTATTTTATTTATGTAAACAACACGACGATTAGGCCCTGTGAATTTTCTACGTTCAAACATTTGCCGTTGAATTTTGCGAGTTCAGGTTAAACAACCAATCGGTGATTAGCGCGGCGCAAACAAAAGAAACGTTGTAAAACGGGAGGTGGATTCGGTTTTGTCAAAGTACCGAAACATTTTGGAGATGATGTTGGCAGCTTTCTTGATCAGATTCTTTTGGTTTTTACGTTAACTAAAAACAGAAAATCTGAATAGTTCAAAAAAGTATAATTATCCCATAATAAATTAACTCACTTTAATTTATCAAGGAAGGGATAAATATGAATGAAATAATTTGCACAATTTCTTTCAAGTCCCATAGAACAAATTGTTTTTATGAAAGCTTTACTGGTAGGATGATGCTTACTGACATAATTATGACATACTGATATGTGTAGTAAAAAAGCCACAGAGTATAATATCACTCCTATAATTAATACTTAGCCAAAATCGTAGTCGTCTCCCGATCTATCATTACAACACTCCGAACCTCCAATTGTGCGCAATTTAGAATTGAGGGCACGGCTAAAAGGTACCCAAGTTCTGCACTTAACCCGCTTAAACGTTCCATTTTTAAAAATGGTATTGTCTGCGTGTGCTTACGTTCTTTGCTGGTTTTAATTTAGGTCTTGTTCTAGGCGTATTTTTAATGAGGAGTTGTGCTTCTATAATGTACTTTTAGGTATACATATCTGTGTAGTATTATTTACAGAACTCTAAATTAAATCTTTCTCATTTTCTTCCGAATAAAAAACGTTGCTTCATGTTAAACGGCTCTCACAAATATAGCTATTATTGTGATGTCTACTGACATTACCTAGTGTGAGTAGTTTGGAACAGTTTTGAAGTTGCCTGGAAATCAGTTAAAAAAGTTTAGTTCACTCTAATACAAAGAAAGCGTAAGCCAGGTACCCCCAGACTAAAGTAAAGAGCTTATTTTCGCTCTTTGTTTTTTTGAACGCGCTAATTTCAGGAACTAATGATTCACATCAAATTACATCTTTTTGTTCTGAATAGTTCATACAAAATTAGGCAACCAAATGAAGTCCACGAGGACGAATTCGCGGGCGGCCGCTAGTGATATCTGTCTAGTCTAGTGAGGCCTGGCTAATCCCCCATGTGCGTGGCGGCTTGGCGGGGCAGTACCGCCGGTTGCGGCAGCGGAGCCGCCCTTTGCATGGCTCGTGGTAGCGGGCCCGGTAGGGTCTGCGTACGGTGGGAGGCTTGCATTGCACGTCGTCCACCGAGATGGTTGGAGGGGGTTTCGGACCCAATTAGGGGCTAGCACTGGCGGCGGAGCAGTGCGGTATTACTCTCGGTAGGATCCAACTTCGCCACCAAAGTGCAACAGTTGAGTGCCGCGGGTTTTTAGTCGGTAGGAGTCCGACATAACCTCGTCGTCCCCGAAAAACGCTCTGAAAAACAGAACAATTTTCCTAACAGAACAAAACCTCTTTTTCCCCTGCTTGGCCTCATTTCATCCCCAGCTTAGAATTAAAAGTGACAGTGCAAATCGTCGCGCCATATTCGCGATTATGTAAAACAGCTAGACGAGCTGAAAATGTGTTTGACGTGTAATCGCATTATTTTATTGTAATTAAATAACGGCACTCACGGCTTTTGGCGGGAATTGAATTAAGCTCGTTTCGGGGCCCGCTGGATGTTATTTGGTTATTGTAATGACTTGACGGATGAGGCTGATGAGGCGCGAGGTTGGATTGTATGGAACGTGGTTAACTGGTATAGAATGGCTTTAGGCATTGAGTCCGCCAATTATTTGTAATTTTGTGCAATAAAGATTGTATAAATAAACATTGGTAGAGGCCACCTTCAAAAGTAGGTAAATAAAGTAACAAATAATCATATTTATTCGCACAAAACATGGTTAAAACATAAGGTATTTTAAAATGCCCTTAATAGTGTTGTTGCCCTGTGTCCGGGTGTTTGAATTTATTTAAATTAAATATGTTTTCATCGAAAATTCAAAATATCTTTACAAGACCTGTGACAAGTACTTAAAAATCGTCACTGATTAACCAAACTGACCAAACGAAATACCCTTAAATAATTACTATAAATAAATAAATACACAGTATACAAACATAATGTGATTCTCTATGTCACTGTCTATTATTAAGATAGTGGATCGGCTACGATCACCTTTACTAAGCAACACACGCCGGGTATTTGATAGGATTGGTGACGAGCAACCCTCATGTACACACAAAATCATTATATTCCTAGAACCTAGTATCGGACACTGTTAGTATACAATTAATCCCAAATCCCACCAGCTGTAACGTTTCCTCCAATAATTGACCTGAAACTAAACCCAACATGTTACTACAGCTGGGGGCACGTTCTGTCAAGTCGTCAGAGGTAGCGAGGGCCCTCCGTACTCCAATTATACAGGTTTAGACATGTCCAGGGCCCTAGAGCGTGGCTAAGACATATCCGCCTAGATTTAGTTAGTGCTAAGTGCTAACAAGCGTCGGATGTAGGCTAAATTGAAAATTGAGTTGTTTGCTCTGTGATTTTGTATGAATGTGTGTTTGGTTTCAGTGAAGTACCTTTCACAAATTCGAGTACGACTCCTGTAGTAGTTTGTGCGTTATATTTTTTTGCTGTTATTTATCTAACAAACCTAACGATACTAATATGTTTTGTTTACAAATAATTCATTCTTCCGACTATATCCATACATAATTTGTATGAGTAAGGTAATTGTATTTTTTGTATGTGAGACTGAAGCAACGAAGACTTTTAAGAACTTGAATCAGTTCTTAAAAGTCTTCGTTGCTTCAGTCTAAAGTAATTACGAAATTAGATTTAATATTGTGGAAATTGGACATTTTAGATTCGGGCGGGCGCGTCTCGGTAGCACAATGGTCAGTGCAGTCGCCCGGTTTGCGAAAGACGTGGGTTCGTTTCCCGCCTGATGCCAAGACCGAATGTCTTTTTCTGGTTTTCAAATATTTAGTAAAGATACTGCATGGAATGTGCTAAAAATAATAATAACATAAGTTATTAAAATAATTGTTTTAACACGACCATTAGGGCTGTTTTGTTTATGATTTCTCCGAGGCAAGGCATCCGATCTCTAATAAGAAACCCAAACATACTACCATCTTACTTATTCCTGAACAAAACATCACAAATAACCTCATCTTGCGTGTGGTAAGTTCTACGCCTAAACAATAATTAGGTCGTAGCGCCGTCGCTTTTCTATTTTTAGCTTTGCTTCGCTTTGCCTGAGCTGACAGTTTCTGGGAACTAGCTCCAACTTGTTTACATTCTGCTTCGTTTGTTCGTCTTGTTTACTGACATTGTTTAGTGGCAAAGCTGTGGTGGTTGACTGACATTTGCGACGGGGTTTCTGACTTAAATGTTAAATATTGTCACCTTGTGCACTTGTTGTGTTGCTGGCAACAGCTTCTGAGAACTACTGTTAGGCATTTCCGAACGCAACTTGTCAAGAGCAGTATTCCCCGCCATTATTTGACGTCTGTATAGCTATCTCGCTCTCTCTTTTTCTTGTACAACTTGCATCTGTTTTAGTTTGTGAATAAATTGTAATTTAAATGGTTTAATGCGTTTTTCTGAGCTTCCCTTTTAGCTCAGAAGCGGGATTAGTGTACCGAGCGCCTACAAAAACGTTTTTCTGACGAAACAATAAGTGGAAGTAACTTCTGTGTCGTTTTCCAAAATTCACTAAGCGCGGCCGCGCCGACCGGGACGCCTTGCAGAAAACAAAAACCGGTTCGTACCTGTTGCCGCACGGGTACTGTGAGTTTTAATCGAGTGTATTGGGGATTGTTGTGAATATGTGATAAAAGTAACTTTCAAGTCGATAACAATAAGTGGACGTGAACTTTTCCATGATATCGGATTGTCATATTCGCAATGTGTAGCAGTGACGGACGGTGTACCCATATGATACGTTGCCTTGTGAACTTTTGAATAGTGTCTCAAACCGGCAACGTTTTGGCGGTCCCGAGCGGAGTCCGCTGGAGCTGGCACCGGACCGTGTGCGCGGTTACTGACCTCTGCCTTAATCGCTCTCTTATTGCGGAGTGTTCATCATGCTCCTGATGGGAGAGTGATTAAGCAGCAGCTTCTTCCGAACCCGAACAAGTTTCATTCGTCAAACTACTCTTAGTTAAAGTGCTAGGTATCTACTATGGCTAGTACTTTGAATAAGGGAAACCAGTAGCCACAGTGTAGTGGTCTGTCTTCACCCCACTTTAGTAGTACCCCACCATTTCATCTGTGCCATTGGCAACGTACAGCTGATTTAGTTCAAGCCTATGCTGGTCTTAATGATACATTTTCTGATTCTGATTCTATGTGATCTTTTATTTTATTATTGACTAATGAATCAGAAAAGTTAAAGGTATTCTGTGGATGTATGGCTGGTGATGAGAAAACTATTTCTGAAACTTATTTGAAATTTAAATTTTAAAAAAAAATGCTGAACATTGATACTAACAACTATCTAAACCTAAACTAATATCTAAACCTTACATAACTCTAATATTTAATAACTGCCTTTCTTTCCAATCAGTAAGTTAGTTAGATGTGTGACTTAGTTATGTGTTATATTATTTATAGATCTAATGTGACAAAATCTATTTAAGGTTATGCTTGTTGGTTACCCGGTGCAGGTTACAGAAGCAATAACAGGTAGGTACCTACGGTACAATAAAGCTGATGCTATTTCTGCTGGTTATCAGGACACATCCAGCATGTTAAGATATTTATTTTCATCATTCAAGTAAGTCAAGTCTTACTGATTTAATAATTAAATGATGCAGTTGTAAGCATTGTGGTCACATTGCACCAATGTTAGAAAAATCATAAAACTTGTGCATTCTGTGGCTGTGTCTGTCATGATGATGAAAACAATTAGGTAGAAAGGTGTTCATCACTCTGTTATCATCGTACAGGCCATGATAAGGATGAATGACCTGAAGTAAACCTCAGACAAACTTATGTCTAATTATTTAACTTGTGCATTCTGTGGCTGTGTCTATCATGATGATGAAAACAATTAGGTAGAAAGGTGTTCATCACACTGTTATCATCATACAGGCCATGATAAGGATGAATGACCTGAAGTAAACTGTTACTTCAGACAAACTTATGCCTAATTATTTACAGATGTTACTGTTGTAGCTGCAAATTATTAGTTGTCATTTTTATTGATTTCAGTTGTCATGCCTTGGGTAAAATAATAATTATAATAATTACAGAGTTATACAGAGCCCAGAGGTTACAGTTACAGTTGAATATTCAATCCATGCAAGTCTAGTTGTTCAATTAAAAATTTCAGTATTTAGTTATTCATTTAATTTTTATTGCACATAATAGTACAGTATGGCGGGCTTCATGCTGAGCGCATTATCTGCCAATCAACCATCCGGCATCTAAGGTATGTCAAAAATTCTAAAATAGATCCTTTAAGCAGGTTGCTGATGAGGCCAAACTGTGCCCAAAACAGAGGTTAATATAGGTCAGCCTGTTACCAACTAAGCGCTTGAGTATTGTCACAGTGATTTGTGTTATTTAAAAAACGTAGTAGATGTTTCGTATTTACAAGGTGTTAAATAATTGCCTGTCGATAGGATTCGAACTTGTTATTTTGATATTAATATTTCGTTTGTTATAAGTCGTTGATGACCCGTTTAGCGCAGTGGTTCAACGGTTGAGCATCGAGGGGTCGCGAGTTCGATTTCCGCACAGTGCGGGGTTTGTTGATGAAACAAGTGTTTGTGCTGAATCTGGTTGTCTGTGGTACCTTCGTTGTTCCTGGTTTAACAGAGCGAGGCTCATATTTATTGTTATGTGTTATTTAGATTCGTGACAACCAAACTGTTGTAGGAAGGACCCTAATACGGATATAAGTACACGAAATATACACACCAACATAATATTGCTGTGTCGGGGTGTGTCGTGGCGCGACAGAATGCTATCGGTTTTGTTCAAATGTGACAGACGCACGTTGGTCACATTACCTTAGGATCAGAGAGCATCGTGCATTGCATGCATCGTTGTCTAAAGACATACTGTGGTTATGAGATCGGCGAAAGCTTACCTGCTGAAATAGTCTTGATGAGTATCAGATGAATTTTTCGAATTCTTTTTTCTGTAATTGTAAGATTGATAAATGTTCTACAAAAAGTGCGTAGCTTACAGATTCAAAGCGCTCATATTATAGGTATTGTAGTTTGTCAATGGCCGAGCGGATGAAAGATAGCGGCAGTACCTACATCGTTTTGAGTTAACTCGTTTTTACGAATGTTTGGGACTGGTGAATCACTTACAGCCTAGCAGAAGCCAAAGTATTAATTAAGAGACCCTTGCTGTTGTTGTAAGTTTGTTTAAATTGAAGGTGTATGTTACAGGTATTAAGTTAAGTAGTTACCGATTGTACTAATTGGACTTCATCGAAACGAGATTTGTCACCATATATAGCACGCTGGTAGCTCCAGGTACAAAGTTGACACTTTGATTAAGGTCGAATACCGTGCTGGTAAGTCAACGGGCCACCTGGATGGATTTAGCCGAAACCATGTTATTTCCGTTAAGCGAATAAATGATACATGTTTAATACCTACTTCTATAGAAGCAATGCAACAGGGAGACTATTCAATTGGTTCAACTGTAGACTAATTATTGTAAGGTAAAATTAAAAGTGACTATTTGACAGAACTTGCTTACTTTTATCTAGGTGGTGTATTTAAAAACTGGTTTGGCAAATACGGCGCTGTAGAAACAAAAAATAAATGTACATGGCTGCATCTCTTAACACTATGCGTGAAAAATATACAGGGTGTCAAGCAGTGTTGTTGTATTCTTTATGAAAGATGCCGTTGCCGTTACACATAGTACATATACGTGGGCCACCTTGTTGTTTGATTTACGAAATTTATTCACTCTAGCTCTTGTAGTTAGAAGCTGTTCGTGTTATTATAGTATTACAGATATTTGGAGTTGTATGCGACCGAAACAAAGCTTTCATTTGTAAGTATTTTAAGGATTACTGTGGTCTACAAGAAACAAATAAAATACATTTTGACTGCTGTTGTCAATCCGCGCGTAAATGAGCAAGTCTACTACCTATTTTAATGACAAATCATTTTGGGCGCTTTGGTGATGTTGAATGTGAATGGTAAAGCTTGGTGATCTGACTTGGATGATTTATTTTGTTTTACGATGTTAGACAAAGTTTTTAAGTCGTTCTGCGTTTTATGCTTCACATGTGTTAAGTTAAGATCTTTTGAGGTATGTGACATGGTTATTGGTGAACGTAATATCATGCGCAAGGGGTAACGAAGTGACAGGCTTGCACCAAGTTTAGATAGTCAAATTCAGGATTGTAAAAGTGTAAGCCGTAATGTGATTAAGACTATACACATAGTCGCCGTCAAGCATACTGTAATGTGATGGCTCGTGACAAACTGAATCGTTTTAATCATATAGTCCATTATCTGATTATTCTTAATAAGAATGAAACATTACTTCTTGTATTCTTAAGATTTATATTGTTTGTTTGTAATATTACTCAGTGAGCTGCCATTAAGAAGGCGATATTTGTTCGCTCATTTTGTTACATTATATGATTTATATTTTTTTTGTTTGTGATTGTTTGTAATATTACTCAGTGAGCTGCCATTAAGAAGGCGATATTTGTTCGCTCATTTTGTTGCATTATCTAATTTAAATTGTTTGTTTGTGATTGTTTGTAATATGACTCAGTGAGCTGCCATTAAGAAGGCGATATTTGTTCGCTCATTTGTTACATCATCTGATTTATATTGTTTGTTTGTGATTGTTTGTAATATTACTCAGTGAGCTGCCATTAAGAAGGCGATATTTGTTCGCTCATTCGTTACATTATCTGATTTATATTGTTTGTTTGTGATTGTTTGTAATATTACTCAGTGAGCTGCCATTAAGAAGGCGATATTTGTTCGCTCATTCGTTACATTATCTGATTTATATTGTTTGTTTGTGATTGTTTGTAATATTACTCAGTGAGCTGCCATTAAGAAGGCGATATTTGTTCGCTCATTTTGTTACATTATATGATTTATATTTTTTTTGTTTGTGATTGTTTGTAATATTACTCAGTGAGCTGCCATTAAGAAGGCGATATTTGTCCGCTCATTTTGTTGCATTATCTGATTTATATTGTTTGTTTGTGATTGTTTGTAATATTACTCAATGAGCTGCCATTAAGGCGATAATTGTTCGCTCATTTTGTTACATTATCTGATTTATATTGGTTGTTTGTGATTGTTTGTAATATTACTCAGTGAGCTGCCATTAAGAAGGCGATATTTGTTCGCTCATTTTGTTGCATTATCTGATTTATATTGTTTGTTTGTGATTGTTTGTAATATTACTCAGTGAGCTGCCATTAAGAAGGCGATAATTGTTCGCTCATTGTTGTTACTTGACTGTAGGCGATTGAGAACGCTTCAGACTGTAAGTTATTTGACTGGAGGCGATTAAGAACGCTTCATACTTGTTATATAACTGGAAACGATTAAGAACGTTTCAGACTGTTTGTTACTTGACTGTAGGCGATTGAGAACGCTTCAGACTGTAAGTTATTTGACTGGAGGCGATTAAGAACGCTTCATACTTGTTAAATAACTGGAAACGATTAAGAACGTTTCAGACTGTTTGTTACTTGACTGTAGGCGATTAAGAACGCTTCAGACTGTAAGTTATTTGACTGGAGGCGATTAAGAACGCTTCAGACTTGTTAAATAACTGGAAACGATTAAGAACGTTTCAGACTGTTTGTTATTTGACTGACTGTTTAAATCTCGAGATTTGCCTTAAGAGGTGTTGTACAAGTCGCGACTTGGAAGGTGTACTTCCTGAACTGGCATTAAGAAGTCAGTTGTGGTGACATTAAGAAGTCACCTGAACTAGCATTAAGAAGTTAGTTGTGCTGGCATTAAGAAGTCAGCTGAACTGGCATTAAGAAGTCAGTTGTGGTGGCATTAAGAAGTCACCTGAACTAGCATTAAGAAGTTAGTTGTGCTGGCATTAAGAAGTCAGCTGAACTGGCATTAAGAAGTCAGCAGAAGTGTGGTGGCATTAAGAAGTCACCTGGGTATGTCAATATTACTTAGCTTAGTTTTACTTTTACGTTGCTTTACATGGAGAATACTGCTCGGGGCGAGAAGTGACAGGCTTGCACCAAGTTTAGATAGTCAAATTCAGGATTGTAAAAGTGTAAGCCGTAATGTGATTAAGACTATACACATAGTCGCCGTCAAGCATACTGTAATGTGATGGCTCGTGACAAACTGAATCGTTTTAATCATATAGTCCATTATCTGATTATTCTTAATAAGAATGAAACATTACTTCTTGTATTCTTAAGATTTATATTGTTTGTTTGTAATATTACTCAGTGAGCTGCCATTAAGAAGGCGATATTTGTTCGCTCATTTTGTTACATTATATGATTTATATTTTTTTTGTTTGTGATTGTTTGTAATATTACTCAGTGAGCTGCCATTAAGAAGGCGATATTTGTTCGCTCATTTTGTTGCATTATCTAATTTAAATTGTTTGTTTGTGATTGTTTGTAATATGACTCAGTGAGCTGCCATTAAGAAGGCGATATTTGTTCGCTCATTTGTTACATCATCTGATTTATATTGTTTGTTTGTGATTGTTTGTAATATTACTCAGTGAGCTGCCATTAAGAAGGCGATATTTGTTCGCTCATTCGTTACATTATCTGATTTATATTGTTTGTTTGTGATTGTTTGTAATATTACTCAGTGAGCTGCCATTAAGAAGGCGATATTTGTTCGCTCATTCGTTACATTATCTGATTTATATTGTTTGTTTGTGATTGTTTGTAATATTACTCAGTGAGGTGCCATTAAGAAGGCGATATTTGTTCGCTCATTTTGTTACATTATATGATTTATATTTTTTTTGTTTGTGATTGTTTGTAATATTACTCAGTGAGCTGCCATTAAGAAGGCGATATTTGTCCGCTCATTTTGTTGCATTATCTGATTTATATTGTTTGTTTGTGATTGTTTGTAATATTACTCAATGAGCTGCCATTAAGGCGATAATTGTTCGCTCATTTTGTTACATTATCTGATTTATATTGGTTGTTTGTGATTGTTTGTAATATTACTCAGTGAGCTGCCATTAAGAAGGCGATATTTGTTCGCTCATTTTGTTGCATTATCTGATTTATATTGTTTGTTTGTGATTGTTTGTAATATTACTCAGTGAGCTGCCATTAAGAAGGCGATAATTGTTCGCTCATTGTTGTTACTTGACTGTAGGCGATTGAGAACGCTTCAGACTGTAAGTTATTTGACTGGAGGCGATTAAGAACGCTTCATACTTGTTATATAACTGGAAACGATTAAGAACGTTTCAGACTGTTTGTTACTTGACTGTAGGCGATTGAGAACGCTTCAGACTGTAAGTTATTTGACTGGAGGCGATTAAGAACGCTTCATACTTGTTAAATAACTGGAAACGATTAAGAACGTTTCAGACTGTTTGTTACTTGACTGTAGGCGATTAAGAACGCTTCAGACTGTAAGTTATTTGACTGGAGGCGATTAAGAACGCTTCAGACTTGTTAAATAACTGGAAACGATTAAGAACGTTTCAGACTGTTTGTTATTTGACTGACTGTTTAAATCTCGAGATTTGCCTTAAGAGGTGTTGTACAAGTCGCGACTTGGAAGGTGTACTTCCTGAACTGGCATTAAGAAGTCAGTTGTGGTGACATTAAGAAGTCACCTGAACTAGCATTAAGAAGTTAGTTGTGCTGGCATTAAGAAGTCAGCTGAACTGGCATTAAGAAGTCAGTTGTGGTGGCATTAAGAAGTCACCTGAACTAGCATTAAGAAGTTAGTTGTGCTGGCATTAAGAAGTCAGCTGAACTGGCATTAAGAAGTCAGCAGAAGTGTGGTGGCATTAAGAAGTCACCTGGGTATGTCAATATTACTTAGCTTAGTTTTACTTTTACGTTGCTTTACATGGAGAATACTGCTCGGGGCGAGCAGTGGTACAGGAAGGCCGACTGTTAGGCATTTCCGAACGCAACTTGTCAAGAGCAGTATTCCCCGCCATTATTTGACGTCTGTATAGCTATCTCGCTCTCTCTTTTTCTTGTACAACTTGCATCTGTTTTAGTTTGTGAATAAATTGTAATTTAAATGGTTTAATGCGTTTTTCTGAGCTTCCCTTTTACTACTGATAGTTTTATTGTTTATTACCTAAAATGTCTTAAAGCAAAACTTGTCTACCATTGAAAAACACTAACGTGTTCTTGAGTGAAGATCTCGTTTCGACAAGCGTAGTGTAGGACGTCCTCAGGCAAGGTGGGGTTATGATTTGCGCAGGATGGCCGGCAGGAGCTGAATGCAAGCAGCCGAAGTTCGAGTTTAGTGTCGTAATAAGAGTGGCCTTTGTCCAGCAGTGGACTGCAACAGGCTGATGATGTTAAACACTTGTGAATGACCATACCATAGCAATGAATTTGAAGACGGAATCGGTGTGATAATGAAGAAATTGGTTTCTACATCAGCGGCGCGGGTTCGGTGCCCTCACAGTACAACTTTCGTGTGCGTAAAATGCCTGTTTGTATTGGTCTGTGTGGTTTCTAGGTACATTTACATAGTATTTACAGAAAAATATTTAAATATGGCACCATATTTTGCTTTGCACAAACTTTGCTTATTTTTGGACGCTGTATAGAAATGTGAATAATACCTAAAAGTGCTTGACTTACTAGAGAATGTTTTCAGCACTTCGTCCGCGATGCCCCATTTCATGCAGTAAAAATAACAAAATAATTTGTTTCAAAAAATGACTTACTAATTCTATTCAACCACAGTCTGAATCAAAAATTAGGGCCCTGATTTTATTTCGGTACGTTTCGAGTGTCGCTATGTGAAGTGTCAAAGGCGTGAACCGAATGCGAAATTGTGAAAATTAATTCACTTGCGCACAGGGACGGACTCGAGGTAACGCTGGTGGGGCCCCGAATAACTTATTTTTTAAGCCAGGCAGATATATTATTGCGTGTTACCTATGGGAAGGGTCAGTGCTATCAGAGTCGTAAATATTTTTGTCTAGGCACTCTAGTACTGCTATGGATGCCAATTAGTTTTATTCGATTACTCAAATTGTTTATTGAACCTTCTGATGAAAGTGAATGATGTCTTTCCGATGAGGAAGTCTTGGAGGGGTTGAGTGGCGTCAGTGCTGCCATCACAAAATATCCCTATGTTGTTAATATTTTAGCAATCCGCACTAAAGCTTTTCGTAACTCATTCATAATGCGAACCCCAAGGGAGTGTAAATGAGCGTCTTGCAAAGTTTTTCCAAAGCGATACAACTTAAGCCTATTCAAGAGTAATAAGAGTGAACAGTTATATCCTAGCCTGGCAAGTACCGCCTTAGGCCACATCATGGCTTAGGATCGGGTGAAGTTGTCGTCAAATGCCCATCTACTTCAAAAAGCAAGCCCACACCGGAAAAGTGCAATTAAATAGGGTCATTGAGGGACAATTCAATTATGATATGCGACGCCATGTTCTTCATATCCGTTGCCCTACATTATTGCTCATTTTCCCAACCTATACCTCCCTTGCCCCGGCCCTAGCAGAAGCTGAATCGCCGAATTAGCCACGAGAGGGAGCCTGGAAGTAAATGGAGTTGAGAATTTGTCACTGAGCAAATAACCCCCCATTTAGACTGGATCGTTTCCGATCGTGAGGTGGATGGTTCAAACACGGCACTTGGTTGTTCCTCGGAGATATTGAATTCTTGGGATAGTATCTGTAACTGGTGAGATGTGAGATGCAGGCGAGATACATTTTGTACTAGTGAAAGTTTTGGTGTGGACTTGAAAAGCGAAGTGGTCTAGTCAATTCATTTAACTAAAATCTAAGAGATTTTCATGCATATTGGTAGTGGTCACTTTAGCATATTGTTAAGTTAGCTACTTAGGTAACATCTTAACTTAACGGAACTTAATGGAAGGTCCCTCAAGTACAGACTGAAACAAAAAAACCATTTGTTATTAAGTGGATGGATGGATGGATGCATTTTACAACTTTTTACAGTAAAAGAACTGCGTTGCGGGATTCGTTTTTTCAACACAAGTATTGTTATTTATTAAATTTATTTTTACTAAGAAGCAAGATTGCAGCTTCGTGTCGCATAACTGTAATTATATTAATAGATATTGTGACGTTCCTAACATCAGTTTAAAATTATTTGACAAACTATTTGTTCCTGCTTTAGGAATGAAACACCGCCGAATATGTGTGCTCTTTCAAGTTAAATTCTCCTTATAGAACACGCAAACGAAACAACTCGAGTAAATTGAAACTTATGTCGCTTTTGAATAGTTTATTTATTTATTTAGTTTACATTTCAACTGGAGCGTCTGATCATGTGACAGCTAATTAGTAGCAAATACGAAAAGGAAATACCTAATTATTCGAGCTAACACCGTCCTCATGTCGCTTTTGGACTATTAATATGTGTGAATCAGACTTTAAAACCACCGCAGTCAGAGGCATGCTTTCTGTGGCTTTATAGCGAATGGAACACTTAGAAGCCCACATTTTGCAGAGCTACTTTGAACTTTAGGGGCGAGCATATCGTCGTTATCCCGGTTGCTTGGGTTTTTAAGGAGGAAGTTTTGATGTTTGACTACTTTTTATTTGTGTGATGTATTTCATGACATATGAAATATTTCCACAAGGTGGACCGACGGTCTGGTCACGGTCGCGGGAAGCCGCTGAATGCGGACAGCGCAGGACCGATCGTTGTGGAGATCCTTGGGCGAGGCCTGTGCCCAGCAGTGGGCGTCGTTCGCCTGACATGGTGATGATTTCTTCGTCAATACTTCCGGCGTGACTTCCTGCACAAAGGAAAATAATATTTTTTAACTCAATTTTCATTGCTAAGTAAGTAATAATCCGTGATAGAGATCGTCTAAGCTGAAATGACGAGCCCCTCCACAGCATCTACGAAAACAAGAGTACTTAGTTGTATCCGTAGATTCAGTGGAGAAGCGCGTCATTTCAGCTTAGACGATCTCTAATAGTATTACTTACTTATTTCTAAATCAAAAAAACAGTAATGATGTTAATTAGAATATTTATTGGTTTCAGGTAATGTTACTAACTTCAGTTTACTCAGAGGGACCTTCATTTTTCAGCCAGTAAGTATGCTTCACGGTATTGTAAGATAGAAAGATAGATATTCTTCACTGTACGAAAACTTTACAGTTATGTCTATAATATTCTAATGTTGTTAGTGGCTGCTTGTTTCTTTATGATAAATCTTGAATACATCAACTTTGCGGTAGTTTTCTTTGTAATAAAACTCGGGTAATGCTGCCGCATAGACCAACTTCACTATCGATATAAGTCGTATCGATAATTTGAACTGTCTCATAAATTAGGATTAAAGCACTGTGAGTGTACAAGTTTCAACATACATCATAACGGTTGAAACACGCTGTTCGAAAACCTTCTCCAAACGTTGCGGTTAGTATGGGTATGTTATGGTGGCTTATAATAAAGAATAATAATAATAGATGTATTTCTTCACTAACCAGGGTTTCAAAATAAGCAAGGGTCGACTTCTTCTTTAAAGTGCGATAAGAACCCGTGCCAGAAGTAGCTACTCTTCCTCAACACACTCATACATTTAAGGTCCACTTTGCTGTCCTCAGATTTCGTGTTTTTCTAAACCCGAAAAGTCCACTTATCCCACCATTTTTTGGCTTGCACGAATATATCATAATAATAGGCTATCGAAATATCATGTGTCAAATTGTTGAAATAAACGAAGTTTAAAACGATGACATACATACAGTCAGGCGAAGTAAAAATGCATATTCGTGTCTCGCATACATACAATTCTGAGACACTCAAAAGAAACTCACAACATGTCGTCATCATAATATACTCGTTTTACAGTCGCAACACTACTAGAATACTCCATGTATGCTGTATGTATCTTGAACTAGCTGAGAACATCTGGTGTACAAGTTATTGAATTAATATGAACTATATCTCGGCGAGTCATCGCTTTTGTTGCTCCGGTGTACCAGGGTGACCATGGAATAGGTTCTTTTGGGATTTCCTGTGACATCAGTAGGCCTAACACGAACCGATAACGTTTTGGTAATCGACAAGTAAACGATACTTTTTTCTTAGGCATAGGAAAATAAAAAAAGTATCAATAGCAATCGTCTAAGAACCCGTTTAGCAGTGACCAAAAGAGGCAGTCGATGGTTGGATACCTACACTATTACAATTGTTGTTGGATGAAACAGATGTTTGTATTAGGTTTTGTTATGTGATCGCTTTGTAATTTCTGATTTCTATAACACTAGGGAAAACTCTGCTTGTGGTTACAGAGATCTGCATTCGACATTTTCCAATAGCGCATCGTTAGTCGATAAAGTTAGTTAATAAATTACAGACCATCTCGCGATATTCTCAACTATCGATGAATTATGAACTGCGACGTCGATAAACAAGTTACCGCCTTGTTTTTCTATAGTTAATCATCTATCCGTGGCAAACGGACCAATTGTGAGACAATTCGTATTTTGGGTATTTAACCTAATCTCAACTACTCTGTTCCGCCCCGACTTACCGGCAAGTACCACAGCAAATGAAAAAAAAATTAACGTTGATAATATCCGTCAGTTTACAATCTGTCGCTTTGCCACAGTGAGATTGTAAACTTTCAATAAAAAAAAATGCTTTAAATTGTAGCGATGTCGCGATTCTCCAAGTCTTCCTCCAAGAAAACTCTAACCAAAGATAAGAAAAAAAAGAACAATGATTCTTGCCAAGAAGAATGATGGAAACCCATTCAAACCCTTTCCAACAACACAGCAAGAAACTATCTCTAAACACTATACAACGAACAGTAAACGAATCCAATTTACATGAGCACGTGTGGTCAACCCACCTCCGAAACCGGTTCCAGAATAATTGTGCTTCGTTGCTTTTCAATTTTTGATGAACAGGATAAGGGTTAGGCTACATTATTTATCACCGTTGCTTCAATGGTGCGGCGTTTTGCTCTTTAAATGCTTGCTGGTAATTTGTGACACTAAAGGGTCGAAATGGGGTTTATAGTGGTTTTTCTTGGAATAGAGTGGAAAAGTTTTTGAGAGAAAAAAAAACTTTTTTTTCTCTGTGTTTCGCCGGGTAGTCCCGAGTTGAAGTCTTTGGCTAATTTTTCGGATGCTCTCCTGTGATGGAAAACACCAATAAAACCCAAGGAACCCGGACAGCGGCGGTAGGCTCGAACTCAATGTAATGAGTTCAAATTCGCTCAGTGAAATGTGGGCTTCTGAATGTGCCGTTCACCATAACGGAAATAACTGCTTCTGACTTACCCCTTTGGGCTATAGTCGTGAGCGTCTGTTTTCTATGAAAATGTACACAGGCGCGCACATCAATCTTTACAAACCCATTGCAAAATGGGTCTTACTTTAGCAGTATAAGGTGCCCCTATGTAAAGGTTGCTGTCAAACCTACATAGTTTTACTAACCTAAATATTCATTTTCTCGGTTACTTTGAAAGTTGTATACCAACGCAATTATTAAACAATAGTATATAACGTTCTAGGACTGAATTATGAAAATTACACCTAGAACTGAGCTGTCGAGAATAAAGGGCTCGTTTCAGAGTAATTGTCATTTAAAATGGAAATTCCTTACTCAAACCGGTTTGCATGAGAAGACGAGGCCATTTTGTGATGGATCCTGACTCTGCATCGCTTTAGAATCTGGTATAAACGCTTTAGTGCGTTGAAAACTATAATCCAATAAAATCACTATTCACAATGATATTACAATAAAAATACGTGGATAGGTTACTTGTGCTAAAAAAGTGGCACCCGAAATCAGAACTTTTATCTGATTTCGGGTGCCACTTTTTTAGCACCAGTAACCTATATACCTCTTTTTAATTATAATATCAATGGAAAAGGGGTAATTTTAACATTTAAATTAAAATCCATTTATTTCAACCCAAATTGTGCTCTCTGTGTTCAAAGTAGCAAATGATAATCAAATTAATACAATTGAAACACAACATTTGATTATGACTACGAATAATCAATCATATTGTTTACTTGTCATTTCCGCCCAAGAAATTAATTTGCCTTGTATCAATACTATGTATTTCCAATTGTTCTCGAAACCTATGAACAATAATTGTTTTAGGGTGGCGAAACGTCGTGTTTATTCAGCCACCGATATCGGCTAGGCCATGATTGTGCTAGTGATGTCGGTTGATGGCATAACCATCGACTATCGATAGTATCGATACGTCAACCCTTGACATTTTCTAATGATCAGTAATCGGAATGAAAAATAATTTGCCGCTATAGTAAAAAGCTGTCAATATAGGAGTAAGTTCCGAAAATCTGTCAACAGTTTTATTAAAAAGTTAGTTGCATCGTTCTTTATTACGTTAGTATTTTTATGTAAATAAATAAATAAATCATCAACAGAAACACTAAATTTCCGCGAATGTCAAAGTATGCCTGGTTAAGCTGGTTTTGGCTAAGATATATACGTTTTTAATTCATAATGAAAATCTATTCACGTGTGGATGTTGAAATTAATGTTGTTTACAACAATGACAAAAATATGCATGAAAAATGAATAAAAGGTTCTCCTCCTTAGTCATTTTCTGTTGGCAACTTACCCCTTTACCAGGCCTTAATTCTACCCACATTATTTTGAACCAGGGGGGCTAAAACAGCAACATTTTAGCATTTCATATTATGAATCATCTATTTGACGTTTCATCTAGACCGCGGTCCGTTTCGAGTCAAAAGTGAGTAACAGCGCGCTGACACGCATCCCGAATTGATAAATTGTATGAACGTGAGCGACGTCAGCGCGCTATTAGTCACTTTTGACTCGAAACGGACCGCGGCCTAGATGAAACGTCAGTTAGATGTTTCATAATATGAAATGCTAAAATGTTACCGTTTTAGCCCCCCAGGGCTATGGTTTAAAATAATGTGGGAGATAGAGCTCAAAAACTATGAATATTTTACGACTCCCGGCCTGGTTAAGGTTTAAAATAAATGAGCCTCTTTAGAGTTTTTGCCTGCTCAAATCATTTGACGTTATCCACTTGGCAGTTAGTGAAGCAACTCCCGCAATGACCTTTACAGCGCTATCAATAATATAGTTACTGTTAGAGCCTAATAGTTGGGATATTGTTGATACTAGATCAACAGTATCCAAGATATATAGATAGAGACTAGACTGTACAGCAACAGTAATTACGACAACTACATCGATAGAAGTAATATTATCGATAGACCGACATCACGAGATTGGACCAGCGTTGTTTCAACAGTTACAACTGTAACAATGAGATAGCCGGCTTAATACTACGTAACTTCAATAGTTAAAGAAAACTCAACTCTGGTACAATATTGTCGAAATTTCTTTTTAACTTTGTGAGCAAAAATTCCAAAAATAAGACTATTATTTCGTGGATTAAGATAAACAATCTTATTTGTCCAAAAAACATAGATAGTTGAAGTATTTAACCGCAAGTAGAAATTTATTGTAAATTCCGGCGGTCTTGTCGCTACAAAGCGATTACTTCCAGGCTTCACTTCGCTTGAGAAGTAGTTTCTGCAGGATAATTCGTTAGGCTGTGGCTAAAACACCAAGATTAATTTCGAACTGTAAATTGTTTCTTCAATGCCTTTCAGCCTTTTTCATGAAAACTGAAGCAACGCAGCATTGCTTTAGCGATTGACGTGTCCTGTTACATAATACTAGCAAATGTGGACAGCAATGAAAATAAAAGCTGAAAATGAAAATAAAGAAAATACTTAAAGTCACAGTATTTATAAAGTTATGCTGTAGGCAGTGATATTATAACAAAAAAGAGGTAGATAAGTTACTTGTACTGAATAAGTGGCACCCGAAATCTGAACTAACTATTAGCGCACCTGATCAAAGCATTGACAGTGTTGACAGTTTGAGACGACACTGCGCACCATGTATCTGTCTCGTTTAGGCTTTAGTGACTAATCATTCATACTATCTTGTTCACACGTTATAACACGGTCAGAATAAAAAAACATAATATGTACACATACATAAACATAGTATGGCCCATTCTTCCTTTGCTTCAGTACTAACACAACCTTGCCACCTCTTTTTTATTATAATATTTGGACTGTAGGGCTGTTTGATTTTTTATAAATGAGGGATAGGTACTATTTACGAAAGTACCGTCACCTAAGATTCCTGATGGTTTGTTGGACTTCACGAAAAACTACTTAGTCTTATGGAAAGGATAACCAATGAAGAAAAATTGAAAAGATACGTAATAAAACAATAAACGAGTAAGGTGTCAACACAATTTCAAAAACGAGGTCGCATTTCATAATGTTTTTACTATCTGGCACCAGTTCAACGGAATCGCGATTTTACGGTTCGAAGATTGGAATACGCTAGTTTTAGAGATACTAACTTTATTATTTCTCGTATGGAAATGTTTTTGAAACTTTTATAGTCTGTTTTATGGACGGTCAATGGGGCGGGGAAACGGCTTTTATTTGTTTTGACTTCTTAAACACTTTGGATATGACGCAGTTAAAGTTGCTCAGTAAGGGTTATCTTGGACTACCTATATTGGGAAAATTTTGCAAAATTTGGTTACGCCGCGGCCGCAATAAACTGGAATTTAAAGATCCTCGAGTTAGCAAGAAACCAAATTATGCAAAATTTTCATAATATAGTCCAAGACATTTGAAGAAAAAAAAACTGACTATAGTTTGAACTCCATGACCGTTGGAGCTAAAAAGTTCTTCTATTAGTTCCATCACATCCGAAAATCACATGGGCAATAATATTGAAAGTTAGAACTTTTCAATAAAAATATGATTATTTCTAACTTTTCCTTGCAAAAATATGCACAATTTTCTGGTTGTAGATTAAACGTTATAATGTGGCTAGTCTAGTACCACTTCTGCTTGTCATTCTGAAAGTTATGTCGCTACGATATTGTGTATATCAAGAATATTTGATTTGGCGACCCTAGAAATAGTATTTCAACTCTCATTTCAATGGTAGCTGTCGCAGCGAGTATTAATAGACTCCGAATGGAGTTTGTTGCGGACCAGAGCTTTCTCGGCAAAGAATTACACGCTTGCGTTGCAAAAGTCAGCTTTAAGTGTAACTTAAGAGAATAGAGAACGCGAATTGTAACCACATTGGAAATGCTATTGTCGCATTTTAGTGTTTGCGACGATAGGGAGTTTTGTGAGGTGTAATAGAGTGAGAAGTTAGATGGGCGTTAAAGTAAGCAGTGTAGTAGTAAGTATATCTTATCTTATCTTAGTTCTCTGAGGGATGATAACAAGTTTTATCATGTTGTTGCTGCAACAACTACAGCATGGCACACAATTCTTACGATTTTGTTGCAAGCAAGCATCTGTTTATAATTTACTAGCGACCCGCCCCGGCTTCGCACGGGTGCAATGTGAGGTTATAACACATTATAAACCTTCCTCTTGAATCACTCTATCTATTAAAAAAACCGCATCAAAATCCGTTGCGTAGTTTCAAAGATTTAAGCATTCAAAGGGACATAGGGACACAGAAAGTGACTTTGTTTTATACTATGTAGTGATTGCACAGCAATAAATAGTGTAAAAGACTTACCCCCTTATTCATAAAAACGAACGCAACGCTAAAACATAGTTTAAGCGATTGACGTGTTGTGTCACTCACCCGCAAATGGCGGCAGCAACAGGAATGAAAGTGACAAAGCGATACAAAAGTTATCGTGTTGTAGAAGAGCTGTTTAGGGTTTAATGATTAGGGGGGTTATTGCCTAATATGCATGTTCTACCAAACAAACGCAAAGCTAACACATAATACTTACATAAAAGGAAGGTGGTTCTAAAACCACCTTCATCATTACCCATAGCGTAGGACCCGTTTAAAATCTTGGGCGATTCACTCCGCGGCCCAAACCGCTCATGGTGTGAAACAACCCTAGATTCCCGCGCCTCTTAGTTTGCTTATTTACAAAGAATCATCTTGAAGCAAGTCTATTCTTTGACAGTTCATACCACCTTATCACATTCCTTCATATAATTTCCTCCTGTTATGCCACGCCAGACGTGTGGCTCTCTACACACTGCAGATAAGGCACACAGATTTTTACGGCAAGTTACGTTCTTAAGGTGCGTATTTTACGGTACTGTTTGCCGAAATTACCGATCCTCACGCCCATTACGGTCTTTTTATCGTCCACGGTCGGGTATAGGCTGGTTTAGTGCCCATCCTGGTGATTGCTGAGGTCCTCGTCTCAATTGGAGGGTGTTGGGGCGTTTCTTATTATTGGCTAAGGTGTTTGATTTTGTAAGTGTTTTAGGGAAAGGGAGGGCTTCACGAAGCCCGAACTGGAATAACGAACTGGAACTGGAATAATTAATGCATACATAAATGTGCTATAGAAACCAGATATAAGGAAGGTATAAACGCCTAGATCCAGCATAAATAACAGTTTAGCTAACTAAACAACGCTTGTACGGTCAACGATTATTAAAGTGCCTGTGTACTTCTCAACCATGTCACACCAACTTTGCTTTAGTTTGTTGTCATAGAACTTTCAACGGAACAGTCAGATTAGCTAGTATGACAAAGTATTTAAAAGATCAACTGTTGGCACTGTTGGCGCTGACTGTACTATTTGATAGACAGCGGATAAACACACTTCAATATTTTTTTTTGTAAATAGATACAAAGTAATCTCTCTGTCAAAATGACATTTAGTGTTATTTAAATATTTGGCGAGTTTTTGAAATAAATAAGCTCCACACTCTTTAGCCCATTTTAGTTCTATCAGGAAACCAGCGTATAATAGGATTCATTTGATGAGAATTTAACTCACACACAATGATATTATAACAAAAAAGAGGTAGATAGGTTACCTGCGCTAAAAAAGTGGCACCCGAAATCAGAACTAAGTGCACCCAAGCAAAGCATTGACAGTTAGAGACGACACTGCGCAACATGTATCTGTCTCGTTTACGGTCTTATAAATAATCATACTATCTTGTTCACACGGTCAAATTATAGGTACGTACGCAGTGGACAATTTTTGAGTTCGCATTAGTACTGCCGTAACTTATCCACCTCTTTTTTATTATAATATCATTGCATACACAACAAAACATAGCGTATCTCAAGAAGTTTTCAAATCTGTCAATGTCACTCACAAAATGACGTACAAACCAACGTTTTCAAATAACAATCTATACATATTGCATAATAACCTCTATCCCTTCGAATTAAGGTTAACTTCATCCGAGACGGGTTTTATAGGGCTGTTAAAACTTTGTTTTCGAATACAAACTGAGGCAAATTGTGGGAAACGAAACATAGGTGTTGGAATAATAATGTGGTTGTATGTGGTTTAACAAATTACTTATTTCGAATGGCCGCCTCCGTGAAAAATGCATAACTATAGAAAGGATGGGTTTATGCGTGCAATAGCATGAAATATTAAGATGTACTTTTGTATTGAAATCATACCTACCTAACCCACCACCACCTATTTTCTTACCTTCTTTTCTTTCTTTGTATCTCTACCCGAAAGTTTTCTGGAGGAGATCGCTTCTAGCGATAAGGTCGCCTTAATTTTACAAACTAAATCTCTCTTCTTGTGCAATGAAGATATCTTATCTTGATGTTGGCTGTGCGAGATTATTTTTACATGTCAGTACCCATTATTTTTATGTTGTATCACCGTTTTAATCATTTTATGTGCAAAATAATATTATTCTAATATAATTGATAAAGAAAAATGTGTGTGCTTCGTTCTTCTTTTTTCTCAATGCTAATTGGCAATAAGACATCGAATCGATGAAAAACTATTACTTATTTCCATGTCCTTCAATCTATTTCAATAATCATTCGGAATTAAAACTATGTATGGCGCTTGTATTTCGCGTAGTGTCTGGATGTTTTATGGTGAATGGTGGAATATTTTCCTGTAAGCTTACAGGGATGTGTGATAACCACGACCGAAATTATGTGATGCTTTTGTGATCTGTGCTTCGGGAAGTCAGCACTTGGTATACGTTGCTAGGTGTCAGTCATAATCCTGGTAACATCTGAAAACAAGGTTGACCACTAACTTTACACCCCCTTCTAATAGCAGACGTGAAGCCTGTGCCCAGCTGTGGGACGTATGAAAGCTGTTGTTTGGCCGTGTCGGTACGCGATTTCACGCACACGCTCGCATAAAATATGGGCGAATACGGTGGCTGCAGTACGGACGGGCTGTGTCGGGTGTCTGAGCACGCTAGGCTAATAACTCGGCGGGCGGCCTTAGATAACCTACTGTAATGTTTACTGTGGTTGTGTTCTATCCCGCATAACGCCTTCCCCTAATGTATGCCCCCGAATCTAGCCTAATAACCGTCGGCTAATATAAAGCCCGATGATGCCATTACTCGTTGTTTTTACCGCCATCTTTGTTTTGGACCGGAAGTCGGCGCAGGCGCACTGCAGGCGGTCTCTGGTAAAGAATTTGAGATTTGGAAAGTACTTAATTTAATTTTTAAACATTCGGGAGAAGTTGTTGCGAGACTTTCGGGCGTCGCACGGTGTAAATAGGGATGAGTCAGGTTTGCATTTGTAGCGACATCTATCTCGCCACATAGGAACTACAATCCTGAAACGCGCTATCAAAGTTTTCGGAACGATTGCGCATAGATGGAAGAACCCGACAACAACCGTCCGGCAGTAGCCCACCAGACGTAACACCCGTATGGTCGGAGGATACTCCCTCTTCAATGGTGGATGAGGTTAACACCCTGTTCCACACGTTCCCCAAACATTTATCTAAACTGAACTTAATTGTTAAATAAGTACGACAAAATTCACTAATGATTGATAACTTATACAGCGACAGGCAAACACGCGTCCCTCTACAAATATTTTGACGGCCTGCATCTAGTAAAATCCAGCGACCTTTATCAGGTCATCATCATGCCACGCCACGCTCTCACAACAACAATAATGAATCAAGAAGAAAGAAAAAACAAAAATGGCTTTGTCATTTTCATTCTAAACTGATAAAGTGCTGTCTCACGCCCTTATAATATCTTCATAAAGCTTCTGTCCACGTAACAAACAAAAAACTCAAATAACAATAGTAATATTCATAATGACGCATCGCCCGCGCACACTATCATGGAAGCTTTGCTTTATCTACCAAAATCATCTTTTTGTTAATAAACCAGACCTAATCTATATATAATGGGTTCACATGTCTTGCTTGTAATTACCATCGGTTACAGTTTTCGACCATATTTTATGGTACACTGAGCTTTGTGGGGCGTAAGGCATAGGCGATAGCGATTAAGCTCTTGTTATAGGTTTGTAAGAGCGTTTATGTATAAGCGAATAGAACGATTACTTTCAATGTATTTCTAGTCTTGGGTTTGATATCATCACGTTTTCTGTAGCTGAGTGGCTACCAGTCTGTCGAATTTATAAATGATCTATGTACCTACATATTTGTTTTTGTAACTCTTAGTACGGTTAGCAGTCGCTAATAGTGCAGCTAATCCGACCCTTGGCTGAGTAAGCTCTGTCTCCTAGTTCTAGTTCAATGGCCATATGTAACTTAAAGGGATACTTATGCAAATTAATAATTAATATTTTAAGCAAAATGAACGCTCCGATAGCGGTGTGAGATTGTCATTTAGAGCAGTTATTTGTCGACAACAAGCGGGGTAAAAAACACTGACGTTATATTACATCTGCTATCGAACAAGTGTGTTTGGTGGTCATGATGGTGGTGAATTCAACTAATTTGAAATTCACTTGCGTGTAGGTTGCCCTTATTGTGCAGTGCTCTTCAGAGTGTACTCAGGTGTAAGGTTGGCCTTTTGAACAGTTAAAGGTCAAGCCACACAGCAGGCGCGGCGCGGCCTGACGCGACGGCAGCGCGACGTTGACCAGTTACTACTGGTTTGGTTACTTGGTTTGTGCATTACTATGCACTAAACAGTATGGCAGCAGCCACACAGCGACCGCAACGCGACGCGACCGGGTCGGGTTTTTTGGTGGCTTGACCTTAAAAAGTAAAATTATTTTGTCGAAACTTCAAACAATTTTTTGAACTTGTACCACACAAGTCGTGTAGGCGGGGCGGTAGACGTAGAGGCGTAGAATTAACGCTACTTCTGATTAGATTTCTTTAGATTGGCCATTTTTTCAACATTCTCCATTAGTCATTGAGGCTTTATACCGGCACAGTTGGTTTTCCTATTTGCCACTAATTTTAATTATAAAAATAACTTTGCGTTTTCAATGGCTGGTTCTATGTTGTATAACGGTTTCCAAAATCAATTATTCTGTTCGATTGATATATTTTTAGTTGCTTTTGAAAGCAAGATTGCTTGATAATCAAAAAACCTAATTGATGGAATATTTTAAATACTGTTATTGTTGTTTCAATCACATGTTATGTTAAGAAACATTTTAATTTGCTAGATTGTCATTACCAGAATCTCTGTGAGCACCCAAGTTTTGATAACGGCTGGTCCTGTGATTCTCCTACACCCAATACAGAGACTGCGGCGATTGACGACGAGACATCACAAAATGATGATGTGGATTTCCTAAAGCTTCGTTTAACATAGGACGTTTATTTGATTTCAAGTATTATTAATAATATTATGTCTTGTTACAGGTACATGAAAAGCGCTATATGGTATTGTCAATATTCATACTTGAACGGTGATCTCCAATTTTTTTTACAGGCGATTCATGCAGTGACGTTAAGATAAATTTTTATTGTGACTAAAAAGGCCTCTTTGCGAGCGTTCATTAGCCATAGCTTATATAAGCATAAGCTTGTCAAACGTGATTTTTCTTCCCCTCTCAGAGACCAACTCAATTTAAGTCGTACAGATTGCACTATTTTAATATGTATGTTCTGTTATTCTCCTACACTAAATCGGTCAACCTTTTAATCTATAAAAAAAGAGCGGCCGACCGCGACATCGTCTGCGTGGACTTTCGTTTTTATAAAATAGATTACCTACGAACTATTCTCAGACCTTACAAACATACATATGAAATTTCGTTAAAATCGGTCAAGCCGTTTCGAAGGAGTAATTTGGCAACAAACACTGTGTGTGACACGAGAATTTTATACATGAAATGTGGTGAAGGGAAACTTTTTCCTACTTATCGTAAACATGTTCAATTGCAAGTATTTATGTTTTTTAAAGTATGCTTTACAGCTTCTCAGTTAAGAAATACCCTTACTTGCGATCCAAGATGGCGTCTAAAATCAGTCTCACTTGTAAAGGTCAACTGGAACTTTCCTCCGTATCCCGAAGCTCTTGAAGACGAGCACCCTTCAACCAGTCCTTATTGGTCGCTTGTATTGGAATAAATAACTGAAGGTAGCTTTTTGAATTTCTATTTTAGGGGTAGGTACATACCACCACTATGAGTGGGCAGGTCATGCAGGGTGATTTGCCCTTGCAAAATCGTCCTTACTTACTCGCCAAATTTTTAGTTGCGACTTGGTATCAGGAACTTACTGATGCGAAGTTGAAAATTGGCTCCTGACGTAACCTATAATTTGACCGTGTTAACAAGATAGTATGATTATTTACTAGAGCGTATTAGGGACAGATGCATGTTTCGCATTGTCGTCTCAAACTGCCAATGCTTTGCTCAGGTGTTCGAAAGTTATGGTTTCGGGTACCACTTTATTAGCACAAGTAACCTATCTACCTCTTGTTATTACAATATCATTGGGAACTGGACATTATTCATTATTTCCGTGTTTTATTTTGATTTTTTGGGTTTTCATCTTTTGTGTTTTTTTGTTCAGTTTTCTTTTTTTTCAGTGCGGTTCTAGATGGCGGTGGGTGAATTAAAGTCCAAGGATTAGGATATATTTACTTGGCAGAGATTGATGAATATACTGAAATGTTTTTAACCACATACATACATAATATGACAAGCCGTTGGTTCCCCAAATATCCAGAGAACCCCATTAACGGATGGCAAACAAAGGTTTTTTTTCCAAATCGGTCTATGAATCTTTTAGTAGATTATCGTAGAACATACACACATAGAAAGAAAGAAAGAAAGAAAAATATTTATTTGGTACATAACAATAAAACACTATACAGGTAGAACAACAAAGAAATAAAAAGATACAAAAGTTTGTCATGTAACCAAAATGGTGACCACTCAGCATATGTTAGGCATAATGCACTAACGCTGATTTTCAGTGGAACCATGTACACAGCGGTTAATACTTAAATGGCAAGGAGCATATTTGTGCGTGCGAGAGCATGTGTGCGTTTGTGGATGTGCGTGTTGTGAGCATGTGCGTGTATGCGTCTTTGATTTATACATAACATAAGGTTTTTCATTTATTTATACATAACATAACATAACTAAGAAAAGGGAGTAAAATTAAACTAATAAAAAATAAAGGACGAGATTAACATAGATTAACGGACATTCTGGACAGCCACCTGTGCATTGGACACTTGTGCTTCAAGAAGATGCTTTTTTAATTTCTCTTTAAAAGTTCCAATAGAGATGGCGTTTCTTATCGGTGGCGGTAAATTGTTCCAACACTTCGTGGCAGCATAGCGAAAGCTGCCACGAAAGGCGGCTGTCTTGTGTTTTGAGCATATAAGACGTGAAGCGATTCTCATTCTGCGTTGAGAGAACTTCAACTTATCAAAAAGATACGGCGGTTTGGTGCTTTTCATGATCCCGAATAGCAACGACGCGAAATGCAGCTCTCGCCGGGCGGCCATGTTTATAAGTTGGTTGCAATTTAGAAAGGGGGTGATATGAGAACGCCGCGGGACTGAAAAACAAAAACGTGCACAAGCGTTTTGAACACGCTGTATACTTTTTTTAGTACGAGCTAAAAGACAATCTCCAAACACTGTATCCGCGTAATTCAGCTTAGAAAGAACTAGGGATTCACATAATTTGATTCGCATATCAACACTTAAATAATCACGAATGCGATAAAGTACTTTTAGTCTATAAAAACAATTACGCATTAGCTCTACAGCATGTTCTTCAAAATGCAGACTACCATCCATTAGCAAACCAAGGTTGCGTGCTTGTGACACCTGTTCTAAACGGTCTCCCTTAATTGCAATAGCCGGCTTTTGAGCAGCAATATTTCTTGTGACAAGCTTTGAACCAAGTATGAGGTATTTAGATTTGCCAGGACTTAGGGTCAAACTATGATTATCACTCCAACGAGCTATTTTATGAAGGTCTTCGTTAAGTTTGTCTACTGCTGAATTGGTTGCATCTGGTTTAAAGGAAATATATAGCTGCAGATCATCGGCGTACAAGTGGTATTTACAATGTTTAATGCTATCCGTTATATCGGCAGAGTATAAAATGAAGAGCAACGGTCCCAATATAGAACCTTGAGGCACGCCTCTGGTTACTGGTGTTTTAGTAGAGACAAGGGCACTACCATCGCTGTTGCGAATTTCAACGAATTTCATGCGCCCGGTCAGATAGCTGTCAAACCACCTAAGAGCAAGTGAGTCAAACCCGTAATAAATAAGTTTTGCTAAGAGAAGTTTAGTATTGATGGCATCGAATGCACGTGAAAAATCTAGCAACACTAACAAAGTACCCTCTCCAACATCTTGGGCAGCCAAGACCTCATCTACCACGTCTATTAGCGCAGTCGCCGTGCTGTGTGCTTTTCTGAAGCCGGATTGTCTCAGTGGTAATATATTATTTCTCTCGAGGTATTCAGTCATTTGTGTACAGACGGCTCTTTCAACTATTTTAGATAGAAGTGGCAGGATACTTATGGGCCGCAGATCCTTACAGGTACTCGGATGTTGAGTTTTAGGAATAGGTCTAACAATGGCTGTTTTCCAAAGGTCAGGAAAAATTCCTGTTTTAATGGACTGATTTACAATAGTGGTGATTGAAGTTAATGTTTGAGGTAGCGTGAGTAAAATCATGTTCATATTGATACCATCAATACCCTGCGCATTCGTCCTAAAGGACTTTATTATACTAAAAACAGTTGCCTCAGTGACAGGTTGCAACGCAAACACAGCAGAACCATACCTTTCAAATCTATAACCGTCTAAAACAGAAACATCCGCGTCACTATTCCCAGGAACTTCAAGAAAATGTTTGTTCAAAGTATCAGGACTATTTAAGTGAAATGGTAATTCATTGTTCTTAGGTTTAAAATCAGCAACATTTTCCCTTATATTTTTCCACAAAAGGCGAGGATGTACTAAGTGAAGGTTAATGTAGTAATTAAAATAAGCAGTTTTTTCCGTGTGTATAGCTGCATTGGCAATGCTCTTCAATTCCTTATAATATTTTTTATGGGACTCCAATTTGGTAATTTTATATCTAGCATGCGCCTCGTCACGCAATTTCATGATTTCTTTGACCTTTTACGTTATCCAGGGATAGGAGTGGGTTTTAACACAAGTACGTCTAATAGGAGCATGCTCATTAAACAAATCAAGTACATAGGTGTTGAAAGTGTCCAACGTGTCATTAATATCGTCAGACTTTACGTTTTCCCACGGTATAGATTTGAGGTCAGAATCAAATCGTTTCAAATCGATATCTTTAAGAGATCTATATGTAATTATTTTCGGGGAAGGCTTAACATGCTTCAAATTCAGGTCAAAAGAGATAAGAGCGTGGTGACTTAACTGGGGTATATGGTTAACAAATAAATTGTTTATATGAGAACTGCTACAAACCAGGTCAATTAAAGTTTCACTAGTATCAGTAAAATGGGTCGGTTCTGTTACGTATTGCGTAAGATGCATGCATTTTAAAAAGTCTAACAATTTCTTTGTGACCGTATTATTTGTGTCTAAAATATTAACATTAAAATCTCCTACCAAAAGTATATGGTCATATTTACTTAAAGAAGTTATGGTTTCACAAAGAGCATCTATAAACACATCAATGTTAAGCCATGGCGGCCGATATGCAGTACCCATTGCTAATTTTACGCCATTTACGTTCAAACTCAGCCACATTTGTTCTACAGAGGAGGTTGAGGGGTGTGAGATAAGTCGCGCTGCGACTCCATTTCTGAAGTAAAAACCAACCCCACCGCCACGGGATCGGACGCTGGCAGGCCGGGGGACGTGGCGTAGGCGGTATCCAGGAGCCACAGGAGCACGTCCATCTTCACCATCTCTCAACCATGTCTCATTAATAGCCAAAAGATCCAAATCAAACCGAGCCAGAGCAACCAGAAACTCGTCATGCCTCGTGCCAAGAGACCCAGGATTTAACAGGCCTACAGATAAATATTTTTGTTTCCTGATGAATTGAATAATGTAAGAGTGTAGAATATTAATATATTTGCAATGCAATAAAAGTTGTGTAAGCAGTGTTGCATGTCGCCAACTTATGTTCAAATGTCTACTACCCAAACTTTCAATACCCTGCAAGTTTTCGCGTGAATCTATATTAAATGTAGTAAATAAAAAATAGTGTGTGTAGTAGAAGTGTAGCGTGTTATTAAAAGTGTAGTCGGAGACACTCGCACCGCAGCAGTTACAAATCACAAAACCAAGTATTATACATTTAGTGTAAAAAAGATTATTCACATTATACCATTTACAAAATTCAACAAAATTTGAAAAAAAGCATACAACAAATAACAAAAAATATTTAAAACACAAAAACCATCTCTCAGAAATAACAGAAAATAAACAAATCCACTTTAACACTCTATAATAATGAACGAAGCTATCGTTACGCTCACAAACAAACAAACATTGACTTTTAAAATAAAAATTAAATTTATCATTAATTATTTGAGCAAACAACATCATGAACCAAAAACTTTGCTAAGATCGGGTTCCGAGCGTAGGCGGTAAGCCGGCGACCCTTGTTCTTTACGGGCGAAGATTTTACCCCCGCGCGTCCACACGAACTTCCATTTAGCCCGTAATGACTCACCCCGAGCTTTGTAGAAGAGTTGACGGTTAGCTGCAGTCAGCCTCTCGTTGATGTATAGCGGCCTTCTCCCAGAGTTAGGCCCCAAACCTTCAGTGGTAGCATCGCGTCGTACACGGGCTGCTTTTAGAAGCTGATCGCGTTGCACGCGTCGCGCTAACCGCACGACTAGGGGGCGTGGTTTAGGCGCGGGAGCACGCTCGCCGGCGGCCGGGTCCACACGCCGCACGGGGCCCGCGCGCTCCGCACTCACGACGTCACAGTCACTCAGAGCCAGACCTAGTTTTTGGGCTACTGTTAGTGCGAGATGAACACAGTTCTCATGTTTTTCCTCGATGATCCCTGCTATTTCGACATCATTTCCGAGTAATTCTTGATCTCGGTCATTAAGGTCGAGTTTCAGCTCTGCTATCGTGCGATCAAACGCAACATAACACAAACATAAACGGCCTATATACGTCCCACTGCTGGGCACAGGCCTTACCTCAACTATGAGGTCGAACGAGCCATACTCCAACACGCGGGCTCAGTGCGGATTGTTGGAGGGTAAGGTTAGTGAGCAACCTTTATGTCAGAAGTTATCGAGCCACCCTAAGGCCTCTGACTAGGCTTAACGGCTGACATCTAGCGCCGTCAGCCAGGACCAACTGCTTAACGTGCCTTCCGAAGCACGGAGATGCCCGAAAAAAACATTAAATTTCGGTCGGGGTGGTCACCCAACCCATTCCATTCCGACCCAGCGTGTGTTACTTTACAGCAGCGGTCGTCACCGATCACTGTCATAACTGCGCCACGGGCACCTCTAAACATAAACATATACGAAATTAAATTTAAGAGGTCCTTTTTAAAAACTGGAACTTTTTTATAAATTCACGTATCTGGGTGTAAATTAGTAAAGTTATAATTATGTCATATAAAACCTTCTAACGGCAACAAATTAATGTTATTAGCAGTAGCTTAAGTTTTATTTATTTATTCTAAAGGTGTTTCCTTTGCCCACATCTCACCCTCGTCAGGGCGTGGCTGCGCTCATAGGGGTGCCGGTTCGATGTCCGGTGCTAGCCATATTTGGTGTTACTTGTTGCGTGTGTTACTTTAGATAATAATTAATTTGTTAAGCTCTACCCACATACCTACTTGTGTTCATTATACAATTTTATGTTGTATCTTCTTTTTGTAACGCCGTTGCACCGCTTACTTAACTTTTCTGCGTAGCTTATGATTGACTGGTAGATAATACCTTATCGGCATTAAGTTCGCTACTTTCATCAATTCATTAAAAAAAAACGTTATTTAGTTACTCAATGAGACTGGTATTTGTTGGCACTTCTTTTTCTATTGTTTCCATAACACAAGGCAAAATCCTGCATTGGGACCAGAGCAAGCGAAAGCAGTATTTATTAATAAAGTATTATTTACATAGAAAGAAACAAAAAAAGGTGCATAATTGGCAGACTTGATGCCTAAAAGAATTCTCTACCGTGAATTGTGTATTGTTTTAAAGACACCTCGTATTATTTGAGTTCTGTCATACATTTATTTGTTTCCTTATAAAGAACAACTTAATAATAAACAAATAAACCTTATTGACCTTTATTTCGTACTTTTTTGATAACAGCACTTCGCATTGAAGCTTTTATCATGATTAGGATAGCTTTTGATTAAAGCTCAATTGCCTTCGAGGAGCTTTGTAGTCGAGAGCTTACAAGAGCTCGCTGGAGCTTATTATTTACGAGTAAGAGTTTGCTTACAGAAAAGGAGACTGATGTTAAAAAAAACTCTATAAGACAATGATATTTAAAAGAGGTAGATACGTTATATCAGAACTGATGTGAAGTCGAAAATTGTCGCCTGGCGTACGTACCTATAATTGGACCGTGTGTACAAGATAGTATGGTAATTTACTAGAGCGTAACCGAGACAGATACATGTTGCGCAGTGTCGTCTCAAACTGTCAAGGCTTTGCTCAGGTGTTCGAAGTTCTGATTTCGGGTGCCAGTTTTTTGGCACAAGTAACGTATCTACCGGAGGTGCCCGTGGCGCAGTTGTGACAGTGATCGGCGACGATCGTTGTTGTAAAGCAACACACGCCGGGTCGGAAACGGGATGGGTGACCATCGACCGAAATTTAGTGATGTGTATTTCGGGCATCTCCGTGCTTCGGAAGGCACGTAAAGCAGTTGGTCCCGGTTGACGTCGCTAGATGTCAGTCGTTAAGCCTAGTCAGAGGCGTTAGGGCGGCTTGATAACATCTGACAATAAGGTTGCTCACTAACCTTACACCCCTCCAACAACCCGCACTAAGCCCGCGTGTTGGAGTATGGCTTGTTCCACCTCATAGTTGAGGTGAGGCCTGTGCCCAGCAGTGGGACGTATATAGGCCGATTATGTTATGTTAACGTATCTACGTGTATTTATTATAATTAAATCATTGCCATATGGTATAAAACTCAATATACGCTCACGGCTATATCCGAAACGGGGTAGTCAGGGGCACGCGGCAAAGTTCCGTTCACCATTGGTACCGTCATCTTGAACGAAATATTCAGAAGCCCACTCTACGCTATACGAAATCAAACCCAGTGCGATAAGGGGTGAGCTGCCGTTATCTGGGTTGCTTTTTATCGGTGTTTTTTCTTCACCGGAGAGACCTCGACCCAAAATACTTAACTACTGGGCCACGATGCTCTTTAGCAAACACTATGTAAAGTGTTCCTGATTCTTAACTTTGTCTCACGCGTGATTTTAAAGTTGACTGGTAGATAATGATTCTTGGCGTTAAGTCAGCCATTTCTATCAATCTCTAATATAAAAATGGGTTGCTGTTCAGTAGTCTTGTTAAAACTCGGGAACGAACCAATTTGGATAAATTTAGTTATGAAATATTTGTGGATGTTCAGGGAAGGTTGGATAGGTGAGATAACATTAAAAAAGGTAGGAATGTAGTGGAAAAATAACAATTTACTTTTCATAGACACATTTAAACAGTGTGTCTGGTCACCGGTGTCGGACCCGCTAGGGTCCTGTAATATAATAAATTTTATCGACAAATCCACTGTTATCTATTTTTTTGTTTAAAAATGACGACCATTTGTTTTTTTATTACGCCGAACCCGGGTGTGTTAATTTATTTAGCAATATCTACCGATGTGCAGCATGAAAAGAGATTCGATTGGCAGCTGAAAGAGTAGAAATCAGATTCAGATTATATTACAGAACCCCAGCAGCAGGTCCGACACCGGTGATCAGACACACTGTATAACCTTACGGTCTTAAGTCTATTTCCAAATAATCGACCACCGGAGAACCAAATATTCTGCAATATTGACCTTCCCCTAAAACATAAAACCTTACCTTACCTTACCTTTATCTTCAAAGACTTTCATTAACGCTCCCCCCATTCCAGGGCAGACGAGTCGCATATTTACAAACACGATAGTGCAATTCTCGATCCGAACTATCGTTTCGACTCTTATTTACCGTCGGGATGGCCTCCACAAACCCCGTTTTCCTCTATAAACATTGACCGAGGAAGATTTGTCGTGTGGCGCCTGATGTGAGATATCGGCGTTTTGGGAGTTGGTCTTAATGATATTATAATAAAAATACGTAGATAGGTTACTTGTGCTAAAAAAGTGGCACCCGAAATCAGGACTTGCCCACCTGAGCAAAACATTGACAGATTGAGACGACGCAACATGTATCTGTCTCGTTTACGCTCTAGTAAATAATCATGATAACTTGAACACACGGTCAAATCATACAGAACCCTAGCGGGTCCAACACCGGTGACCAGACACACTGCATGTAAGGTTATAAAGTGTGTCTGGTCACCGGAGTCGGACCTGGTCTTAAGTCTATTTCCAAAAATAATCGACCACCGGAGGACCAAATATTCTGCAATATTGACCTTCCCCTAAAACATAAAACCTTACCTTACCTTTATCTGAAAAGACTTTCATTAACGCTCCCCCCCCTCCAGGGCAGACGAGTCGCATATTTACAAACACGATAGTGCAATTCTCGATCCGAACTATCGGTTCGACTCTTATTTACCGTCGGGATGGCCTCCACAAACCCCGTTTTCCTCTATAAACATTGACCGAGGAAGATTTGTCGTGTGGCGTGAGATGTGAGATAGGGGCGTTTTGGGAATAGGGAATATGCACTTGGAACAGATGAGGGTCATATTATTAATTTGAGTACTATTTTGCATTCTCGTTACGTCTCTATCAATTTTTGATAATTTTGTTTCTTCGTCAATGTAAAAATAATTATTGAAAAGTGCAAAAAAAGAGCGAAATAAAAAAACAAATGGCCGCCGTTTTGTAATAGAAGGAGAAAAAAATTATATCAGTGGATTTGTCGAATAAAATTTATTATATTACAGAATCCTAGCAGGTGCGACACCGGTGACCAGACATATATAACCTTACGGTCTATTCCAAATTATCTATTTCCAAAAATAATCGACTACCAGAGAACCAAATATTCTGCAATATTGACCGTCCCCTAAAAACATAAAACCTTACCTTGCCTTACCTTTATCTTCAAAGACTTTCATTAACGCTCCCCCCATTCCAGGGCAGACGAGTCGCATATTTACAAACACGATAGTGCAATTCTCGATCCGAACTATCGGTTCGACTCTTATTTACCGTCGGGATGGCCTCCACAAACCCCGTTTTCCTCTATAAACATTGACCGAGGAAGATTTGTCGTGTGGCGTGAGATGTGAGATAGTTGCGTTTTGGGAATAGAGAATATGCACTTGGAACAGATTAGGGTCATATTATTTTTTTGAGTACTATTTTGAATTCTCGTTACGTCTGTATCAATTTTTCCCAATTTTGTTTCTTTGTCAATGTAAAAATAATTATTGAGAAGTGCAAAAAAGGGCGAAATAAAAAAAACAAATGGCCGCCGTTTTGTAATAGAAGGAGAAAAAAATTATATCAGTGGATTTGTCGAATAAAATTTATTATATTACAGAACCCTAGCAGGTGCGACACCGGTGACCAGACATATATAACCTTACGGTCTATTCCAAATTATCTATTTCCAAAAATAATCGACTACCAGAGAACCAAATAATCTGCAATATTGACCTTCCCCTGAAACATAAAACCTTACCTTACCTTACCTTTATCTGAAAAGACTTTCATTAACGCTCCCTCCATTCCAGGGCAGACGAGTCGCATATTTACAAACACGATAGTGCAATTCTCGATCCGAACTATCGGTTCGACTCTTATTTACCGTCGGGATGGCCTCCACAAACCCCGTTTTCCTCTATAAACATTGACCGAGGAAGATTTGTCGTGGGGCGTGAGATGTAAGATATCGGCGTTTTGGGAGTTGGTCTTAATGATATTATAATAAAAATACGTAGATCGGTTACTTGTGCTAAAAAAGTGGCACCCGAAATCAGGACTTTTGCCCACCTGAGCAAAGCATTGACAGTTTGAGACGACACCGCGCAACATGTATCTGTCTCGTTTACGCTCTAGTAAATAATCATGATAACTTGAACACACGGTCAAATCATACAGAACCCTAGCGGGTCCAACACCGGTGACCAGACACACTGTATGTAAGGTTATAAAGTGTGTCTGGTTACCGGAGTCGGACCTGGTCTTAAGTCTATTTCCAAAAATAATCGACCACCGGACAACCAAATATTCTGCAATATTGACCTTCCCCTAAAACATAAAACCTTACCTTACCTTACCTTTATCTGAAAAGACTTTCATTAACGCTCCCACCATTCCAGGGCAGACGAGTCGCATATTTACAAACACGATAGTGCAATTCTCGATCCGAACTATCGGTTCGACTCTTATTTACCGTCGGGATGGCCTCCACAAACCCCGTTTTCCTCTATAAACATTGACCGAGGAAGATTTGTCGTGTGGCGTGAGATGTGAGATAGGGGCGTTTTGGGAGTGGGTCTAGACCCACTCCCAAGAGAGAGTCTTTTTGTAGGGAATACGACATTCTTACATGCATTTGTTAATCTGTCTTAACTTTTTCTATTTGGTATGTGTTTTCAACCAATGATATTGTAAAAAAAGAGGTAGATAGGTTATGTCAGCACTGATACCACAGTATAAACCATACAGTAGGTGAGTAGGCTATCTAAGGCCGCCCGCCGAGTCATTAGCCTAGCGTGCACACAGACATGCGGCACAGCCCGTCCGTACTGCCGCCTCCCTATGCCTCCCTATTTTATGCTAGCGTGTGCGTGAAATTGCGTGTGCGTGATATCGCGACGAGGCGCGCGACGCGCACGCACACATTCAAACCGAGAGTGGCACGTTTGTATGTAGATAGCTTACTGTAAGATTATACTGTGCTGATACGAAGTTAAGAATTGTCGACAGACGTACCTATTATTGTGAACAAGATAGTGTGATTATTTACTAGAGCTTAAACGTGGCAGATACAAGTTGCGCAGTGTCTCAAACTGTCAACACTGTCAATGCTTTGCTTAGGTTCATTAATAGTTCTGATTTCGAGTGCAATTTTACAAGTAACCAATCTTCCTCTTTTTTATTATAATATCATTGACTTGAACGATCTGTTGTCTTATTGCTATCGACACTTGCGAATAACTGACAGGACGCATCAATCGCTAAATCAATGCTGCAGTGTTGCTTTTGTTTTTGTGAATAATAGCGTCGATTGTTACTCTTTTTTGAGAGATTGGATCTCGCTGCCGCAAGTAAAACATTCTACACTTGACTCTAATCCCAAAAGAATGCTACACCCACAAGCACTTGACTTGCACCGCCCCCAAACGTCGTATTAGGAGAGGAGGGAAGGCAGAATGTAAAAAAACAACGGAAACCCCAGTGGTAAGGGGAATACAAATCGAAGTATCGAGTTTTTTTTCCCCTTTTCAATTGAATTATTCTCGGAGCGAAGTCTCCGGAGGTGAGATTGGACCTAATAGAGGAAATGATCTTTTTTTTACCTTTTAGCCGTAGACGGCGTTGGATTTCGAAAATCGTGATTTAATTCCAAATGTTGATTTGAAGATTACTGGGTGAAATAACAACAAGTTTCAATTTTTGCTATTGGGATTGGATTTTTTCCCTAATCCATTAACTTGACACACTAGGATCGAATAACACTCTTAAAGGCTGTTGCTAGTTTTTTCGACCAGGAGAGTTAGCTTACCTTCATTCAGGATCTATCCCGGCTGTGAAGTGATGATCTAAGCTGGAACGAGCTTACCCAAAAGTCTAATCAAGGTTTGCCTAAAAAACTTTGCGTATAACTGAATTCACAAACGCGAATCGACGTTGCATCACCCAGAAGTATAGCTGTCCCTTTCAGACACGCAGAATGCTGTGAGCGACTGATTCGCAACGAATGATGCTCTCGGTCGGCGGTGCAGTCAGTCGCTACGCCGAGCTATAGTTCGTTCGCGTTAAGAATACAGTTTAATTTTGTCTCTCACAAAAAATCTCAGATCTACAACCTTTGCGTTTAAAAGTATGTGTTCAGCTGGTCACTGTGGACTTGCATTAGAAACGATTTGATTGGTATGACAAGTATGAAAAAACTGCATTCTTAACGCGATCGGACTATAGTGACCGATACGCAACTGAGAGTCAGCGATGTTTGCCTAATCAGGACGCGTCCTAAGTGTATGCAAAGAGATAAAAACGGCGAAAATAAACAAGACACGACCTAAGCACAGTATAAACAGTAGGCTATCTAAGGCCGCCCGCCGAGTTATTTGCCTAGCGTACACACAGACACGCGGCACCGCCCGTCCGTACTGCCGCCTCCCTATGCCTCCCTATTTTATGCTAGCGTGTGCGTGGTATCGCGACACGGCGCGCGACGCTCACGCACACATTCAAACCGAGAGTGGCACGTTTGTATTTAGATGTTCTACTGGATGGTTTATACTGTGACCTTAGCGTCGGCTGTCGGAACAAGTTTACTGCGTCGCTTTCGTCACCGGATATCGAGTTAGACGCGTCTGGGGCAAGCGGAACGCACCTGTTAGGGGAAACGCGACGAATTTGACGTTAAAGACAAGGCCCTTGTCTTTAACGTCAAATTCGACCCTTGTCACAAGGGTGCCACTTTGTACACATGTATAGAAATTTATAAACTTGGGCGTAAATTTGGATTATATTTGCTTTAATTTTTAGGGCAGGAAAATGCATATGACACAATAATAGAAAATCAGTGATGTATTTTTAGAGAACCTCAGAGCTTCAGAAGGCACCTTTAACAGTTGGTCCTGAATGACGTCACTAAATGACAGTCATTATACCTTGTCAGAGGCTTTAGTTAGGGTGGTTTCATAACCTTAAACCCCTAAATTTGCACTAAGTCCGCGTGGTGAAAAAAGCTCAGATCCACGTTTTCGTTCGAAAGTATGCGTGCAGTCACTGTGGACTTGGATTAGAAAAAAAAAAAGATTGGTAGGGGGTGCGTGCTAGGTAGAATTATAAGGAATCACTGCATTCTTAACGCTAACGGACTATAGTGACCGATACGCAACTGAGAGCCAGCGAACAGCCATCCGCACACTGTTCGCCTGATCAGTCATCTACCTAATTCTATGCAAAAAGATGAAAACGTCGAAAATAAACAAGACACGACCTTAGCGTCGGCTGTCGGAACAAGTTTACTGCGTCGCTTTCGTCACCGGATATCGAGTTAGACGCGTCTGGAGCAAGCGGAACGCACCTGTTAGGGGAAACGCGACGAATTTGACGGGTGCCACTTGGTACACATGTATTACTGACAAGGGTGCTAGTACACATGTATAGAAATTTATAAGCTTGCTTCAATTTTTAAGCCAAGAAACATAATCATTTATTTTTCACTATAAACGTAATAACAATTCGCGAATATATTAAATAAGGACTCAGTATCTCAAAAAATCAACCGTCCACCCTCACAACATAGGTATTCTAAAATACATAGCTGATCTATCAAAATAAATTATTAAACGAAGCCAGTAAAAACATACATATAAATTATTAACCTACAACATAAATACTATTTAAATTAATATATTTCACTCTTACGATAAGCGCGCATGAATGTGTATATGAGTGTGTGTCCGTGTATGTGTGTGTTTGTGTGTACAGAAGACACGATAATAGAAATTTAGCGATGTATTTTTAGAGCACTTCCGGTATACTTCAGAAAGCACCTTGAACAGTTGGTACCGATTGAAGTCGCTAGGTCACAGTCACCATACCTAGTCGGAGGCTTTAGGGCGGTTCCAAAATATCTGACAACCTTTATCAATAACCTTTAAACCCTAAAATCGCACTAAGGCCGCGTGTTGAAGTTTGTTCATCCTCATAGTTAAGATGAAGCCTGTGCCCAGCAGTGGTATAATGGCTGTTATTACTTACTACCAAACTTGTACAAAAATACCCTCGCGTGGGTGGCTTCCTCCTACAATAGTAATTTTATGAAGCAAAACTCATGAACTTTATATAAATTTACTACGCCTACTTAGGCCTATATAAAAATGGCACCGCGTATTTTATTCAAAGAAACCAAATAAAATAATAATGAAAATGGATGGAGGTGAGTGATTTGACTCCCACCCACGTCTGCGACCCGCCTTAAGCGTGAATTATCTAGATTTTTTCTTTGACATTTCACCTTTCTGTATTCTTTGAATCTGCAAGTTAATGGGATTAAATTAAATAATTTAGCCGCGAAATGAAGAAAAATACTTCTAGAGGTATTTTTACACAAGACATTTAGCAGTCTACAAGGCTCCCACGCTAGTACATGCCTACCACGCTGACAATTTTCCAAAGACTGTTTATATCAGTACATAATTTACTAGAGTTATTCTGAAATAACAAATGTATTCATTGAAAAACTAACAGATTCATGTTTTCTTACAGTTACACAATCTGACGAACCTAGCTCGTTTTAACCTTGGCTGAAATCTAACACCCCGAACCACAAGGCAAACCGATTATCAACGGCATGACAGGTACCCATTTCCGGTCAGTGATTCTTCCCCTATTGAATGTTAAAAAACAAAAATGGCTAGCCGGATGAGTCGTTTCCTGTGCACATCAATTCACAGTGTAGTGGGTCTAGCTAAGTGTTGCGAATCGAACGATGGTAGAACTATCAATAATATTGATACCATTAAAATTAAATGTTGGGTTCAACATTTAATTTTACAGTTACAGCCCTACTTGGTCAAAAATGCCCACATGTACCAAAACTTGTGGCAAACCCAAAACAAATGATTCGCATACCCTTTGTTAATTAAAACTAGTAACAGTTGAGACACGAGGGCGGAATACGGCATTTGCAACCCTTCGAAGATATAATTTAAATAGCTTTACAAGTGTTCATGAAAACGTTTAGGAGCAAACACGGTCTGTTGGGTCTGTTGGGGACATACAATTGATGAAGGGAACTAAAGAGTAAATCAGTACAAAAAGTCATTCCATTGTCATCGGCTAGAAGCAAATACAGAAAGAATTTTGCTACTAGTTGTTGTAAGGCCAAATGAAAAAAAAGTAGTAAAATGCTTAAACTCTCGTCGAGGCTCATTTTGTCTAAAACTGAAAATGCGTACCTAGTTTTGAAAGGAGACTTTTACTCTAACAACAATCGCATGTGTTGATTTTGAAAACAACACACCTTGGTTATTGCGCTATCCCAAAGTGTTGTTAAGAACGATCTAATCCTGTACAGTAATGTCAAAAACAGTCAGAGCCTTAGTTCGGGTTGCGTTGTATTTGATTCAATATAAACAGTTTCGTTTATATCCATGTTTTTAAAATACATGTGTTATCCCTTAAACGCTCACGGTCTCTAATCCCGGTCACAGAGCAAACACAACAGTATCACAAATAGGTCGTCTTATAAGATAACAACCCCATGTTTCAACAGGACTGTAGGGTTGTGCGAAAAAACCACAGAATAAATGTAGGAAGAGCAGTTTTTTGAAACTTGTTTGCTTCAACTTTGAACTCAACGAAAACTGAAGTCATCTCAACGAGCTATGGAGAATACTTTTTAAGTTTGTCTAATTAGGCGATCTGAAAACAAATTAAAGAACTTTGTTAAACTAATGTCTGTGTTGAGAGGATGGAAGAGGAGCAAGTAGTGACTGACTGCATTCAAGTGGCGTCCAAACGGACCAGTTGGTATTTTTACAAAAGACACTTGAAATCTCTATAAATTCTTTTGTTGTAGAGTGCCTTGTATGACTTTTCTCATTCCAACTCATCGGGATAGTCAATTCATTAAGAAAATAAAAATCGAGGAAAACGGAGGGACTTCTACCCGTCATCAGAACCACCTAAATGTTATTTTGTTATGTCGCACCGCCTACTGTACTTTTCTGCTCAGTCTTATGGTTGTGTGATAGATAATGCCTTTTCAGCATTAGGCCCGCCTTTTGTACCATTCAATGTTGTGCAATAAGGAATAAATAAATAAATCAGAGGCAGGAATACCTAACTTTCTTGTTTCACTAGACTAACAACCGAGGGCGTTGTTCTACTGCTTTTGTTATATTCTATGTCCCGGTCCAACTCGCCCAAGGCAGTCGACCGTCCAGCGTGTAATTCGATTTGGATAGTTGTTACAAAGACTAACCCTCGGGTCGCGAAGTAACTTAGTTTAGCATTAAACTGTGAGTGAAAAATGAATACGTAACGGCTGGCTACCGTTTGCTCAAGGGTCATTTTGACCCCGCGATCTTGAGGGTTACTTTGACGTGGTTTGTAACTGATCCTTTTATTCAGAAGGCTGTTGAGGATCGTAATTATAAACACTCGGTCCCCGCCATTTTCTTGGAACTTCGAATGACGTATCGGTCAGTCTTCAGGTCTGCTATGGTCTCATAAAGATTCTGAGGTTCTTCTTATAATGCTAAACCGAATAATACATATTTATAAGCACGCTTACGATTTTCTCCCAAACGGGTTGCCCATATTTCGCCAAGCGAATTTCGAACCCAACGTGGTAAGGGGCGATCCCACCTCCTATCCAGGTTGCTGAGGGTTTTTAACAGTGCTTTCCTTTTCCGGAGAGTAAGCTGCAAATTGTATAGTTAACAGGTTCCGACCAGACGAAAACTCGGAACCACACGGGTTCGAAGTCAGATTGTTCAACCACAGAGCCCCGAGGCCCTATGTAGCTAGTTTAAAAAGCTACTTCCAAGGCTGGTAGCGCATGATTATTACCTACCATATTATACTGTTGACCATCAGGCCCTGGACGAGTTCAAAAAAATATTTCTGAAGATAGATAAAAAACCAAAACATGTCGGCAAAAATATAAAACTGATGTAAAAAACTTTCCAACATAAACAGCCAATCAGGGCCGAGGACTGAATAGGCAAATCGACGGAATTCTGCAATTTTACGCGTCTCATTCATATTTATATGGAAAACACCAAGGATCGTGCAAACAAAGCCTTTAACAACAGTTCAACTACGAGACTTCAGAATAGGGTGACCAGATCAAATGTTGTTCCTAGGACAGATGCTAGGCTTCATAAACTAAAAAGAAACAATTAGTACCACGTACATACATATCGTAGGGTAGGTCGGGTAGGTAGAGACCACTTCTTTCAACTTCCTACGATCCTGACACCCTCTTCTTCTCTTATGAGTCCTTCATACATGCTCGTCGGTTAAAGGTACTCTTGACCTGACCCTTTTTGAGAACATCTTTAACGTGTTCAAGAAACGTGCCTTAGGGCCTTCCCCTTCCAACGACGAAGGACGGCGAGGTTATGTCGGACTCCCACTGACTTAAAACCCCATGGCACTCAACCGTGGCACTTTGGCGGTGAAGCCGGATCCACAATAGAATTATCGTACTGCCCCGCCGCCAGTGCTAGCCCCTAACGGGGCCCCCTCCAACCGACCCCTCAACAAAGGGGGGATGCCACAGGCCCCCCTGGAACCGCAACCCAGCGCGTTGCCCTTATGGGCCGCAGTGGATGGGTGGCAAGTCCACCACACTGCCACGCCTGAGTTATCTTCGCCCCCCGGTGGTCTGCTCTATCACCGGTACTAAGCCCACCTGGCACGCCGAGGCGAGAACTCATGAGAGGGGTTCTACCTATACCTCAACTTTCCTTTGGGAAAGAATGTGCTAAAATTAGGCTAGGTATTCAAAATAATGGAAATAGAATTCGTGTATTGCTATAACCACTTTTGTCAGGTAGAAATAGATGACAGTTTCTTGATATCCTGTTCGGCACCAGTCCGTGTGCTTTCTTCTCAAACTGTTTCAAAAGAAGGAAACGGAAAAGAGTATTCATGAAAGTTAATTTAAGTGTGTTTTTGGTAAAGCAGTCAACTGACAATATTTTCCAAATAAGTTTTGATTTGATTATCAGACTATCTGGCTACCCTACTGACCCAGTTTTTTCCGATTCATGTCGAATTCATCGATGTCCCCCCGGAGCTCCCCTCGCAGGCACAATCAAACAGTCATTTTGGCGAGTTTAAGAACAAGAATCTTTAGCTCATTTCGCTCGCTTCTTTATAACTAATTCCATACTTCGAACTCGAGGGGTTTTCCTTGTCTTCACTTTGGATATGTTATTTGTTTGGGTAAATTTTAGTTTTAGTGCAGTTACTTTTATGTGGTGTTCACACCACGTTTGATTTACCAATCCAATCGATTTATTATTGGCGGTTCACACCAATTGATTTATTGTTGGCGTTTTATTCATACGCGTGGTTAAGGGATCTCAAAATGTATATTTTTTCTTGCTTACAAATTATTATTTTTTTGTTTTTGATTTGATATGATTTGACCTTTCTACCTCTTTTTATTATATTATCATTGGATTTTTAAGTATCAGACTTCTGGCCACCCTAGTGACCCAGTTTTTTCCGATTCATGTGGAATTCATCGATGTCCCCCCGGAGCTCCCTCGCAGGCACAATCAAACAGTCATTTTGGCGAGTTTAAGAACAAGAATCTTTAGCTCATTTCGCTCGCTTCTTTATAACTAATTCCATACTTCGAACTTGAGGGGTTTTCCTTATCTTCACTTTGGATATATTATTTGTTTTGGTAAATTTTAGTTTTATTGCAGTTACTTTTATGTGGTCAGACGTAGAAGACAAGTTGATCAAAATTTAGCGTTTTATTCATTATCGCGATTAAGGTATCTTTAAATTTATAATTTTTCTTGCTTACCAATTCGTTTTTCGTCTTGTGGGTGGCATTTTTATGTTTATGTTTTGAAAACTTTTATTCTGTTGATTTGATAAGAATTGACGATTTGTAAGTATCTGTAACATGCCTACTCAATTTTTAAAAAACTGATTTGATAGCATTAAAGACTTTTAAATCTTTATTCAAGCTTTTTGGCACTCCTTCAATTTTAAGTCTTTTGATTTGACATCGAAAAAAAAAGTTTAACTTACTTAAACTTTTAAGTTAAAATATTCAGTGACCCACTACATTTATTTCAGTGATTTAGGGTCATACATCTGCCTGTTAGCAGGTTCGTTTTAAATAAAGTGTCAAAGTTACGAAAGCGGCGAGCGAAAAGATTTAAATTTTAAAGTAGAATTAGTTATACAGCGAAATATTCACAAGCGTATACTCTGGATCAAAATATACGAAATGCAACGTTCAATGCGAAGACTTGATGAAAAGATGAAGCGCTGTCATTCCTGGTCGGAACAGATGCTCTGAAAATTATAGCTACGTACTTGAAACTTCGTTCAAAAAAAGACTATCGATAACATGTTGTAAGTATTTATTGGCCTTTACGTAACTCACTTGGGCACAGGCCTATATAACTATGATTTAAATTCTGTATTGTTAAAAAGATGTAGGATGTAACAAACAAACAACATTTTTAAACGTCTAACTGCTGGGATCAGACCTCACTTCAACTCTATGGTGGCGCGAGACGCAAAACAACACGCTCGCTGGGTGAAGATTGGTGAAGGGGTGTATGGCTTGTGATGAACCTTACTATCAGATTGTATCAAGTCGCCCTCAGGCCACCGACTAGGCTTAACGCCTGACATCCATAGACGTGAGCAAGGTCAGGATGTATAAGGTTAGTGTGCCCTGCCTCAGATATTAACCCTTAAAAGTTAGTAACGTCATTTCGACTGGCACTGTAAAGAAATAATAACTTTATGTTTCTAACGTCGTGTGTTGTCTAGGCTAGTACGTCAGCGAGTTCTTAACGAGTCTTGTGAAGCATAGAGCTGCCCGAAAAATACATGTGGAGGTCACTACTGATCACCCATCTAATCACCCGACCTGACATGCATAGCTTATATCGTTGCTAAAAGACTGTGCCATTAAGTCACTGGCACCCGTCTAACTTCCCGAGTAACAGTAAACAGTATTGCTTATGTATTTATGTCTACGAAGGTTCGAAGTACTTGAACCTTTGACAACAACAGCAGTCAAGAAGTTGCAGTTTTATAAGTGGCATGTGAAAGAACAGTGGCAAGTGTTGTAAATTCGATTTAGATGGAACTTTCCTGGACAGATGCTGGTTGGCCCAAGGCATAAACTTCAAAGATTGTTTAAACAAATACATGTTACTTCAAACTCTAATATTTATATTTCATTTTTATTTTTTGTCATAATAGGTTTGCGTTTGATCCCAGTCTCACCTCTGACGCGATGACGAGATCGAAGGTGGAACACGCATACCCTAAAAATGCTTTGCCTTGAAGACTCCAAGGTTAAATGTTTCCGGAAAAACACAGACGCAGGGAGAACGTTCCCCTCCCTAGCGGTGCGGACCAGAAAGGAAGCACCAATGACCGCTTAGTCCGGACTGCCGGAAAGTCCACCACATGGAGACATACCTAAGTAATCTTTGTGAGAGTCCCATACCCAGCTATGGGCGTCGTTCGGCTGACATGATGACTTAAGTATGTTTTATTATTTGCTGTGCAAATATGATGCTCGTAGCTCGGTTGTGTCAGTGGTGGGCATCAGTCGCCGATGTAAAGCAACGCACGCCATGTTGAAAATTTAATGGATGTCTAACCAGACTGAACATGTATGGCACGCGTCAACTCAAAACTCTAGTTTGAGACTTGTGCCAGCAGTGGGAAGTATAACAACTATTATTTTTTAAATTTTGGCAGCCACAATACAACCTGTAATAAAGTTATGAGCGACAAATACGAGTGGTAGGGTCGCACTTTGCCTACTACGTGAAGTTTAAATTCGGCGATGTATGGGCTTTTATTCCGTTAACACAACAGTCAGTGTGCCTCTGAAAATTCTTGTTGGAAGTTAGTCACAGCGTTAGCTTTTGTTACCTGATAAAAAAATGTAGATTCTTCAGCTTATAACTTGCCCCACCATCGCAAAGTTAGCCAGTTTGCACCCAGGCAGAAGTGATGTGCTACTCCTCACATGCCTTGATAAAACTCATGTTAAACTGAGCTTTTTGCCCAGAACAGGCTAGAACGGCTGGATTCGCAGGGAAATTCGCAGAACTTTTAGTTTTTGACTGAGAACTAGCATGCTTCGTAGTTGCAGTTTTTAGCATGTTTCTGGATGTTGTTTCTTGTTTGAATGCTTGGATTTTGCGATCTAAATAACTAGAAAGTTTGTTGTGCTTGTTCGGTGCTACAGTGATAAGTTTGTTATGGGTTTCTGAGTGCACAGAAAAAAAAAGTATCTTAAAAGAAGACAATATCGACTTGGTCAAGACAATCGTAGTTTCCCATATGGCGGAAACAAAATATTGTTTAACAAAGTAAAATATTGTCTCGGATTTTTTGTCTTCGTCTAAGATATGAATCTTTGAAATAAGACTTCCAAAGTCTTAAATAAATAATCAAATTAGTATTATAAATAGACAATAATATTCTTAGGAATTATATTCTTGGCCGTATTATTCTTAGCTGCAGATATATTTGTGTAAAGTAAAAACTTCATTATTTTCTGTTGAAGAGATATTTGTGTTGAGAAAAGACTTGTATGTTTCCTTTTAAGATAATTTATTCTTAGATGAAGCCTCTGTTATTCTCATTCGAAGAGACAATCGTTTCACGTCAAGACTTATGTTTCCTGCTAAAATTATATTATCTTAGATGAAGCCCCTCATATTCTTAATCGAAGAGATACTTGTTTTGCGTCAAGACATATGTTTCCAGCTAAAATAATATAATCTCAGATAAAGCTTCTAATATTCTCAATCGAAGAGGTACTTCTTTTACGTCAAGACTTGTAGGTTTCCTGTCAAGATAAATTAAATCTTAGATGAAGTCTCTGCTATCCTCAATCGAAGAGATTCTTGTTTTCTGTCAAGACATATAATGTTTCCTGCTTAAATAATTTAATCTTAGATGAAGCTTCTGCTATTCTCAATTGAAGAGATTCTCGTTTTCTATCAAGACATATAATGTTTCCTGCTAAAATAATTGAATCTTAGATGAAGCCTATGCTATTCTCAATCGAAGAGATTCTCGTTTTCTGTCAAGACATATAATGTTTCCGGCTAAAATAATTTAATATCAGATGAAGCCTCTGCTATTCTCAATCAAAGAGATTCTCGCTTTCTGTCAAGACCTTTAATGTCTCCTGCTAAAATAATGTAGTCTTCTATGAAAGCCCTGCTATTTTTAATTGAAAAGATACTTGTTTTGCAACAAGACTTGTATGTTTTCTGCTAAAATAGAATATTCTTAGATGAAATTATTGCTATTCTTAACTATATGTATGTTGAATCAGTTGTATGTTTAGGAGGCTTTAAACATATAAAAGATATTTCTTCAGCTAAGAATAGTAATAATTTCATCTAAGATTATAATATTATTTTAGCAGGAAACATTTAAGTCTTGACTCAAAAGAATTAGGTATCTCAATATATTACATGACGAGTTGATATAAAGATCAAAATGGAACAAGATATAAATGAAAAATATATATTTTTAAAATGTATTTATTCAATCATATAAATTAATGTTTTTTATACAAAATTGTAATTAATAAAGTACCACATGATTACTTGACGAAGTAGTTTCTTCAACGTTACTTAAATCAACTTAAAACTTAAAAATATTTAATTAGTTAACCAAAACATAATGAAAAAATATACAGGCTGTTCCGTAATGAGTGGTTCAAACGATATATATTTATTTTGGCAACCCTGAGGAATTTACAAAAAACTGTTCAAATCAGTTATTTGTCAGTCATGTTTTCGGTTGAACCATTCAGGAAGATCCTGTATATGCACATTTACGTATACAATTTGGTATAATATGTGGCAAATCTTGCGCCTATTAATCAACTAATACCATTCATTTTCAAATTTTTCTTGCTTTCAAAGTTCTTGCCGGTTTCTAAGAGACAACATGAATGAAGAAATATAAGGCAAATATAGCACTTAATAATTAAATAATAACAACCATGACCAAATTCAAAAGATATGACTTCTGACGTTCTTGTCATTATCTAAGAGACTTAAAATAATAAATAAAAAAGTAGCAAATATAGAACTTAATAATAAACTAATAACATTCATTAAAAAATATAAAATATGATATCTGACATTCTTACAGCATCTAAGTGACAACAATAATAAAGAAATATGTGGCAAATACAGCACTTCAATAATCAACTAATAACATTCATTACCACATTCAAAAGAAATGATCTTAAATTTATGGTGGGATTACATCGTAGTTAGTACTGACATCGTGTTTGGAACAATAAATACAGGTGATAACCTGCTTTTGGATACGACACGAAGCGCGTGATAACATTCAACCACCGTGTCGAAAGCTTTATAAGCCGATTGAAAAACATACCTCACTTTGTCTTTAATTAAATATAATATTTCACCAGTATATTCTTCGGTTGTGCAATGAATGATGTATGGTTGCTCAGTTTTTTTGTTTCCTGACGTATCCGTCAAAATTTCGTCAAGTTTCTTTTGTATGACACTTTGGGTGCACTCAGTGGTGGAAAAATATTGCTGCTTGTTTAAGCGGCCTTTAGTAGGAACTAATTTACAAATCAATTTTATCTAAGAAGGAAGTTTGTGTTCTGAAAAAAATAATATTATTTGTCAACCTATAGTAAGTATACCTTAATAATCTGAATAGTAAATGCAAAAAATAAATAAAATAATCCATCATTTGCAAGAAATACGCAAATAAAACAATAGTAAATTATTTTGTAATCGGAAAGAAGGACAGAATACTTTGTGTAGCAAATAGTACTCATGGGGTTAATAAAATGGACAAAGAAATATAGTACCAACCATCTAATCCAGTCTATGTGTTCGATCAACGCTGCTTCATCATTACTGTTTGTTTATTTGATGTTTTTGACCCTCTAAAAAAAGTATTCCACAATATGTTTCATTTGTTTTCTCGATCAGGATATTTAGCATTGAAGTCCCGATGAATCTGACATTACAAAAAAAATGAAATTAGAAGAAGTATGTAAAATATATATATATATATGTAGTAATAATATAACTATTATTTTTTGATAACTCACCAAAACATCGCTTCTCGTGTCGTCCAATACAGGCTACTTTTCTATAAAATTTTGTACTGAAACATCAGTACCATCCGCGGTTTGAGGAGTTCATCTGTCTCTTTACATTTTCGGAAAACATCTTCCCGAGGCTCTGAATTGTACTTAAGCCAAAAGACATCATCGTTGTGCAGTGCTATAAAAAGAATAACATGTTATATGTGGTAATCCTCAAAATCGTTTTGTAGTCATTACTAAACATGCAATATTTCAGAAATTCATTCAAGAAACCCTCGACTAACCGATCATCAGTTTTGTTACATTTTCGATCAAATAAAACAAAAATTACTAACCTCAGCGCAGCTGTTAGATATTCATAGCTTTTTTACAAATCATAAGTCAGGTCTTTGAAATGACTTTTTTCAATTCCATTGCCTGCAATTAAAAAGAAATAAGGTATTTAACTGGTTAAGCAAGGAGGCAGTTAATTTGTATAACAGCAACTTATTTAGTGGTCACATCTGACAAGGTGACTGAAAATTTGTTAATTTTCCTAAGATGTTACTTGCAGAAAAAGAGTTGCATTCAGTTTTTAATTTTTTGTCAAAGATATTTCAGTAGTTGTGCAAATCATTTTAATCATTTTTAAATATAATCAAAATTACAATAACCAGTAGGTGCAATGAAGAATATTTTTCTTGATACAAAAATCTTTTACTTCATTAAGTACATAAACTAAAAAAACTTGCATAATATAAAAAGTAGGAGATAAGAACTTTTAAAACGAATTAAAGGATAAATGCTGCGCAACTTACTTGTGAAATGTTCGATGGTCTGTTCTTCGCTATTCCAAGCCAAACGCAGATCTCTCAGCTTCTCCATTTTCACCATACAATAACTTGATAAAAATACAATGAATAGCGACAGTACCTTACTTTTGAAATAAACTGAAATAACCTAAATGAGGTTCTACACCATCACTGACCGCGCAAGTTATTGAATTGACGCCATTGACGGACGCGATCGATCGATACGCGAAAGCCGCGCGCGCCGGTCTTTAGGGTTGCCGTATCTCAAACTCAAAACTGCCATAAGTATATTTAATTGTAAGGTAAAAATATACAATGACCGTATATTAAAAATTAACAATAGTAACAAAATACAGGTTTTTTAAATAAACTTATGTTATTATACTTATGTTGTTATACTTCGTTCTCATTACGCTAATATTTATGAACTAACTAGCGGCCGCCCGCGACTTCGTCTGCGAGAACTAATGTGAAAAAAATAAAGCTATGTCGTATTTTTTAAATGAATTATAGCCTATTGCTATTCAGATGTAAAAGCAACATTATTCCATCGTTTCATTTAAATCCATGAAGTAGTTTTGACGTGAAAGAGCAACACGGCACATCCACACTTATAAACTTTCCCTATTAGTAATATTAGTAGGATCGTTGGAAGCTATATGTACATCCATAAATATTTTGATTCTGATTCGGGGTGTTCATTTTTTTTGATATGTGTTACATATGAAATTCCTTCCATTTTTGTTGTAAATAAGTTACTTAAGTAAATATAAAACATCCCAGAACGTCAATCTGCTAAGTTTTACCTTAAGTTTACCATATAAATACATAGAGATACATTTTCGTTCACTAAGCATACTGATAATAATATTGATAATTTACTAATAAAAGGTTTATTTTATATTTCTGGCAACTCTTACAAAAAAGAGCAGGTGAAATACTTAAGGCAAGAAAAAGATGTCTTGATTTTCGTCGTGACTTGCCATAGAGATTTCGTAGGCACATAGTTATAACTACCTACCTCAAGACAGAAATTCGTGAATCAAGAAATAATGTTTTAGTCGTCATCATGTTGGCCGCATAATTAGATGTAGGTATACAAAGTAAGGTGTCCTTTTATAATTTTTTGAAAGTGTAGTAGGTTATCGGATCAAACATACCCTCACGACTATTTCCCAGGTGGGGTAGTCAGTGGCATACCTACTGATTGTTGCCGTCATGGGGAACGGAACATTCAGAAGCCCACAACGTGGCAAGGATCAAAAATGTTTTTTTTTAGTTTTAAGATTTGATACCGTTTTGTTGAAATTTGTGTAAGGGTTATGGCATATTCTGAAACGAAGTACCTAATGCTTATCGTGGTGGTACCAATAATGGTCAGTTTAGCTCAGAGTCGTTTATTTCAAGCTATAACTTTTGCTATTTATTGAATCTCGCTACTACCATTTTACAGTGATTTAATCAGGTAATATGCGCATTTAATTCAATGACAAAAACTGAAAATGGTTACCGAATTCTGAAAAAATATTGTCCAAAATCTTTCATGGAAATCACCCCGAAATCGTATAGTGCTGCAGGTGCTGTTGCAGTCTTGGACAGTCATTGTCCTGAGAAACGATTGAAGCACAGCCAAAACTATCGGTTAAATGGGGTGACTCAAAATACTATTTGGAGTTTACTAGTATTTTTGTCGATTAGTGTTGAATTTCGAAGCTAATACATAGACTAGACAACAAGGATCATTTAACTAAGAATAAATCATTTTTCAGCAGAAATTGAGTTGTGAGTCATCCCTCATCAATCAATAGAAACACTATGAAATCAAAAGAGAACTATAATTTTCATTACAATTGTACCATTCTTTGTAAACATAGGTTAGGTTTACAGTGATTAGCGTGAATTGTCACCATGTTCGGCAATAATCTTGCCTAGAGCCCCTTGCCAAATATCGTTAGATTTTGTAGTTTGAAATTCTTTGATCTACAACAAAACAATAATTTTAAGAACAAATGTCAAAGTCACCTACTTTCAAAAAGGAAAATATTGCACACCTCATTTCGTTTATCGCACTATTTCATGATAAAGGGTCGAGACGTTGTAATATTTAGCGAGAGGACCGGTAGATGTTCAATCTTGTTATTTTAATTTCACCTAGCTTATTAAACACACGGTGTTCCTTATTTTCCTGATTTAGAACGAACCTTTCCAGGATTGGTACGTTATTAACCAATGGAGCATCCACGATACCTATACGATAGTGAAATTTAAGCGACATTACTTAATTAAGTAAAATAGCTTCTTTGCGTAGAAAAATTAATTTTGACCGCAAGTATATTATAAGTTTTCAGTTTGAATATAGTTATGCTTGGACGAAAATTGACTGATTGTTGAAATAAAAATACAGGTAAACTTATAATTCTTGAGGTAAGTTGATAATAATTATTAAAACGAGAGTGCTATGTTCTCAAAGAGAGAAAACGTCGTTTACGTCAAGACTATATATTTTGTTCAGCCAATAATAATTAAATTAGGTTAAAAGAAGTAAAATTATTCTTGTACAGAGTAAACATTTTGGTATTAGATTAAGAAATAATATTCTCTTCAGTCAACAATAATAAAATTGTCTTAATTGAATGATAATATCTTCTTACTATAAGATAAAATTATCTTGACATTGAACATTTTCAAAGTCTTGAGGCAAAACGGATATCTTCCTCGACTAAAACAATAATATTCTTGAGCCAAAACTTTTTACTTAATGCGAGAATTTATGACAAGACTATATTAGTGTTCACGTAACAATTCACGATTTTTTGAATTAAGAACATTATACTTATGTTAAGAAAATAAACTGTTGAATTAAAACAGTTTTTTTGAGAACAGTTTTGTCTTGGTTAAACAGAGCCTTTTTTGAGTGCTATGTTCTCGAATAGAGAAAACGTCTTTTAGGTCAAGACAATATATTTTGTTCAGCCGATAATAATTAAATAGGGTTAAAAGGAGTAAAATTATTCTTATTTAGAGTAAACATTTATTAGATTCAGAAATAATGTTATCTTCGGTCAACAAAAATAAAATTGTCTTAAATGAATGATAATATCATCTTACTATAAGACAATATCATCTTGATATCGATTATTTTTAAAGTCTTAAGGCAAAACGGATATCTTCTTCGAATGAAACAGTAATATTCTTGAACCAAAACTTTTTACTTATTGCAAGAATTTATTACAAGACTATATTAGTGTTCACGTAACAATACACGTTTTTTTGGATTGAGAACATATACTTATATTAAAAAAATAAACACTTAGTTTAAAACATTTTTTTTGAGAATTTAATCAGTCTTGGTTATAGCTGACATTTTTTTCCGTGTGGATTGTAAGGTACCAATTGGATCAATTTATATGGATGTAATGTCTGAAATAAATATATTTGAATTTGAATTGGTGTCAAAAATTCATTAAATGCTCCGTAAATATGAAATCGGGAACCTTTTAGTAACTTGGTATAGCGTTTCTTAGGCTGCTATGGAAAAAATATTTTCTTGGAGAGACCAGATATAATATGTTGTTTTTTGACTATCTGTATCTTATAAAAAGGGTTTGAATTACAGATACAAATATTTATTATAAACACTATTACTCATATTTTTCTCTACTACGTAATTTAAAAAGGCAATTTACAAATATCACTATTCTAAACTGTGTAGGCAAAATAAATTTGAAACAAACAAAAATCTAATAACTTTGAGACGGCCTGTGTACATATTTAAAGCACACAGTTTACGATATTATCTTTCTGATAAATACTAAAATTTCAATAACAATGTAAATGGCGTTTTTGTGCAGTAATATTCCTTAAATAGAGTAAAAATCTATTTTTTTGTTGCAGGCAGTCGAAAGGTTTTGTCACAGTAGACCTGTGTCTTTGACGGGAATCGATCTTACGACCACTGTAATAGCCAATGATTTATGAACTGAAAGTGACAACTATACTTTTAAGAGCTGCTCAACTTTGATTTGCGTTTGTGAATTTGACAGTCAGTCTATAAAATTTAATTCACTTTTTTCTGACAAATATTAATGTATAGATCAGTGTTCATATTTGAATTGACCGTGCAATATAACTATTATCTCTATGCAAACATTTCAATTCAACCCTATCTGTGCTGAGTTTGGTTTTACTCACCCATTGTATTTTTTCTCCTACTTTTATCAATAGGGTTCGGTAGCAAATACGATTATAATTAAAGCAAAAAGAACTTCATTCATTGTGGATAGAGTCGTTAATTCAAAATAAGTTTTTGCGAAAAAGCTCAAACATCTGCTCGTGAAATGTTAACGCCAGATTTTATATTGTGTCTGATTCAATAGATTTGGGTTTTCAATATGAACAATTGGAAATTAATGCAGCTTATATGTATTTAATTGATCGTGAATAAGTTATAGAGATGCGGTTGGATTAATTTTGTAAATCCCTGGCAGTTTAAATGTTCCGATAATGCGTCAATCCAATACGACTGAATGTCCCAAATTAACGAAATTAAAATAATAATTAAACTGTAGGTACTATACCTAGACACATGTGTAAGTGGTAGAGAAACATAATATTAAGGCAAAGAATAACTGCTAAGTTTCTCTCCGGTTCTTCTCAGGGGTGGAATTCCGCCGGACATCACTTCACATCTCAGTGCTTCACGTTTACTTCAATCATCAATATGCTTCACTCTGAATTAGTATTTTCTCTCATTTTGTATGTAAATAATTGAAAAATGATATTTACCATAGTCGCAAATTTGAATTTTAAAGATAACTTACCACGAGCGAAGTGAGTTTTGACGCCCGCCGGAATACCATAGCAGTACAGAAAAAGCAGCCCTGAACCACCAGCCTTAAACAATCAAAATCAATCAATATACCATTTAATAGTAGCGAAATTCATGTTTCAAGAATGGAAACTATTGCATAGACTGATTATACGCTAATAACTTGGCTAAAAACCAGCTAGAAGAGGCTTACAACATTTCAGTTGTATTCTGTTTAAATGTTGTTTAAACTCCGGAATAATTCACAACTAACTAGTCCCTGAAAATCATCACAGGCGAAGCCACGTGTTAACACAAGTTCAAAATCAAATATGCTTATTTACTTATAATTTATTCAATTCCTCATCCAAAGCCCAAAAAAAAAACTTTCCAAAAAGTTCGACCTAAACGCGTCACCGCATCAAACATCCCAACTCGATGAGATTTTGACTTAACAATACCTACTTATGCGCGAAAATCCAATGCATTAATAATTTTTGAGACCGGGGAAACTCATTTAAAATAACACTTTAAACTTGTAATCGTTCAAAGGCGGGTCTCATAGGCCCGGACAAGTTTAAATTAGACTTGTCACCCGCGGGCAGGGTTACTTCGTGCCAACTTGGAAAAAATCGGTCAAGGGTGTGTTTAGTTTTGTTATAGGGTTCTTTATGTCTAGTATTGTTGAAAAAGGGTTTTTCTTAATTTTGTACCAAGAGCCACATGTGGTTATTAACAATAGATTTAAAATACGATGGGATTTGAAATTTGGTGGACTGAGAACGTATTATACTCCGAATTCACAAATTTCAATCAACACTAAGCACGCGTTCAAGCTCATGCTGTCCCGTAAAATGACAATAGGAATGTAATACTTCTGAGGGATGCTCAACTTTGACTTGCGTTTGTGAATTGACATTTCACACTCAAGAAGAAACTACGCTTGAGAATATAGTTGTAGGGATTGCTTAACTTTTATGAATTGATGGGTAAAGATAGGAAAACCAGAAAAAGGCATTCGGTCTTGGCATCAGGCGGGACTCGAACCTGCATCTTTCGCAAGCCGGGCGACTACACTACCAATTATGCTACCGAGACCATCAACAGACCGGACGAATTTCTCTGGTATATTATACCTGACAGCCAGGTTGGTTTCACCAATGTTTAGGCATATACCTTAAACACTCGAAAGAACCATTATTGCAAATATTTGACTTTCGAATAAGATGAAACTACGTTTTTGATAGGTTATTTAATTAAAAAAAAAAATGCAATGTAATGATGGGTAAAAATGCAACGCAGATTTTATCAAACCACTCTTAAGCCTCTGACTAGACTTAAAGACTGACAGCGACATCAACAAGGATAAACTGCTGGACCTCATCTGCAAAGAGATGCCCGAAAAATACACCACTAAATTTCGCTCGGGGCGGTACCATCCAATTCCCGACCAGGTGTGAGTTGCTTAACAACAGCGATCGTTGTTGATCCATAGTCACAGCTGATCCAAGGATAATTGTGTTCACAAAGGATCTCTAAAAATCAAAACGAAGTAAAGAGGGTCCGCGGAGATAATACGTCTTAATATTAAACATTACTTTTTATTTCTACTGAGGACTGAGTCACCGAACTTAGAAACTTAGTTATAAAGTTTTTTTCTGTTGTTTAAAATAAACAAATACATTAACTGAATAGCTAAGTGATTAATTAGTCTGTATAGGTATTCTCTCAGTGTTGGACAAAGTTTCTACCTGAGATAATATTGATAATGATGTACAATTGTGGCGGTACAGAGGTGCCCGCGGCGCAGTTGTGACAGTGATCGGCGACGATCGCTGTTGTAAAGCAACACTCGCCGGGTCGGAAATGGGATGGGTGAGCCCGCGTGCTGGAGTATGGCTCCTTCCACCTCATAGTTGAGGTAAGGCCTGTGCCCAGCTGTGGGACGTATATAACCGTTCACGTTAAGAATGCAGTGATTTTTTAACTTAATTCCGTTACACACATCAAAACTGTACAAAACGTTGCGTTTGAAAAAATGCGTTCATTTGGGCACTGTGAACAATTTGATTGGTAAGGGGTCGGGCTAGGTCGAACAACAAGTATGAAATCACTGCATTCTTAACGCGAACGGACTATAGTCTCTTAGAAAATTCTTTCAACCTTTAGTTTCCGGATCATTGCCTGAACGGCTAGACCGTATTTTGATTTAATTCGAAAATCCATTAAACAGTTATAAGTTTCAAAGTTATCAGTTCAATTCGGTCTCTATTGGCCAATCAATTAAAACCAACTTTGTAACTAAGTTTGGAGAATCAGTAAAACGCTGAGACCAAATTAAGATGTCTCTTTGGTTTTGTGGTTTGACTTAATTTCTTATAAAAAGTCTACTGAACTAAAACGTTATTTATTTAATTTTTAATGCACAAACTGATACTAAAGGCGGACTTAATGCTCAATGCGTTCTCTACCAGTCAAGCATTCGCGAAAGAGAACCTACGTCAGTAGGTGCCGCAAAATTCTATTCCATGACAATTTACTCTCTGATTTCTTTCCTTCATCTGTAGGTTCCTGAAAGAGATTGCTTTTAGCAATCAGAATGCCTAAATTGTACATTAATACTCAAACCCTCGAATTCACAAACGTCAATCAGAGTGGAGCTTGCTGTCAAACTCATGCTGTCCTGTGAAATGTCTATAGTGCTGAAAGCGACGGCATTTGAAGGTATACTCAAACTTGACTGAAGTTTGTGAATTCGGTGGTAAATGTAATACCACTCACCTATAACTACTTTGTTTTGCATCCAATAAAGTGATTCTTATCTTATTTAACATTTGGGTCAAGAATTAAACAAAGTTTTGCTGTAGCTAACAACTACCAACCCAGTTTGCAAGTAGCTCTTCATGTAACCAGTAGTTACACAGCCGATTTGGTGTAAGGTAGCAACTACTCCAGGGGTCGCGGGTTCGATCTCCGCCCAGTACAAATACCTATCTGTTTGTATTAGTTGGATGTCTTGCTGGCTGGGGTAAAACTGAGTGATAGAATAAAAAACTGTGCTATAAGAGAACGATGTGGTGTGAAAGAAGACGTAATTACAAAAAATTATATGGGTATGCTGGGGTGGTTTGGTCATATGGAAAGAATGGATGAAAGGCGATTAACGAAACGGATTGATAAGGCGAGGGTGAATGGAGCTGTTGGAAGGGGAAGGCCTAGACGAACGTTTCTTGGACAAGTTCAAGATGTTCTCAGAAAGGGTCAGGTCAGGAGTACCTGTGACCGACGAGCATGTATGAAAGGACTCATGAAAGTAGAGGAGGCGCAAAATTGTGTGTCAGGATCGTAGCAAGTGGAAAGAAGTGGTATCTGCTTACCCCGTTGGGAAAGAGGCGTGATGTTATGTATGTATGTATGTATGTCTTGTTGTAGGCAACATCCAACAACCCAGTTTGCAAGTAACTGTGTATGTGCAACCAGTAACAAAGGCTTAACATGACATAAACAGCCTATACATATACGCCCCAATAATGCTGGGCACAGGCCTAACCTCAACTTTGAGGTGTCATACGCAAGCTCAGTGCGGATCGTTGAAGAGGTGTAAGGTTTGTGATAAATCATGTTGTCAGATGTTATCAAGCCGTCCTATAGCCGCCGACTTAACTTAACGACTTTCACCTAGTGAAATCAATTTTGACATGAGGCATGATAAGCAGTTGTTACATGCCTTCCGAACCACGGAGACAAAAGTTTGAATTAGTAATACTAAAAATTGACATATTTTTTCTGTATAAACTGAATAACAATATAGATTGCGAGTTCCCCAGCGGTTACCGCGGTTTTTCGCATGCTAAATTAGTTCGTTCGAGTTGATATATTTTTAAAACAGATATCGTATAGCGATGAGTTTTTAATTTCGTACAAATTGACTTTTGATCGGTGGGAAAAGTTCCCTGTTGCGGCATTGGTATTAAATATCCATTGTATTAATTGGTGAATTACTTTTAACAACTTGTAGTTTCAGTTTATTGTGTCAGTACTTATGCCTTTAATTGTTTAAAAATCTACGTTTGAATACATAGGTTATGCAGGTGTTATCTTGTAATAGGCAGACAAAACAATTTCGGATAAAGACCTTTTTATACTACCTGCTCGTCAATGGCACTTTATGTGTCATGTAAAGCTGTCTTAAAGTGAGTCATTATAGCCCTACTGTCTAACCGGGACATAATGTTGTACTGAATTTCATTATTGCCCATTGGCTTTAAAGTGATTTGAATTTGGAATGCAACCGTGTAATCAAAAATGTTTAGGTGCAATGAGATTTTATTCTGAGTTCGAATGTCGTACTGGCCACTAACAAAATAGAAGCAGAAGAAAGAAAAAAGGCGCCAACCGCTCAAATAGCCCCTGAGTCTTGTGCTGATAAAATAAATGTGCCAAAGATTGTAACTCATCTTTCCAATGTCTTGGCATAACTGTCTTATGTTTCTAACATCACTTTTAATTTTTGATAAGTACCTAATTTCTCATATTTAATTACCTATTTTCACTTGAAATAAATATTTAAGCACTTACTTTTTTCAGCCATTAATTTCGATTGCCTCGCAGAAAGTATAAAAAGTAGAGTATGCACCGCGGGCTTAAAAGTGTATTTGTCTTGGGCGAGTTAACCGTAGAATCCCTCGTACTCGGGGTTCAATATGACGCCCGGGACATAATACACTTCTTTAAGCCCTTGTGGCATAATCTACTATTAGAGGTGAGCCCATATGGATATAAAGTACGTACGAGTATGTGATGTAAGATTTTTTTCATTGTAAGAGACAAAATTATCGCCTAAATATCATAAAACCAAAGTCTTAATATAGTTAAGTAGCCTTACAAATCATTTTCTAATTCTAATAATCAGTCCTTACCTAATTATATCCATTCAGGGTCGACACACGAATTGATTGATTGATTATGCGTCCAATTTGCCTTGGTCTACCGCGCCTTACTTCTTGCTAACATGTCTGAGGGAATAAGAGGTCAGACCTGGCTGGTCGTCGGCAAATTAGGTTGAAACCCCAATCTGTGTTAAACTGCTGTCAAATTGACACATTTGAAGACACGTGACCAAGTAATTGTTACTAACAACCTGTTAAGGCTCAAAACGTTTTTTTTTTATTATCACATTCTTATAGGTCGTAAGGTGCCCCTAGCAAAGTTGTGACAGTAGATCGGCAACGATCGCTGTTGTTAAGCAGCACACGCCGGGTTAGAAATGGGTTGGGTGACCAGCCCGACCGAAATTTTGTGATGTAGTTTTCAGGCATCTCCATGCTTCGGAAGTAGTAGATACGTTTGACGTCGTCAGATGTCAGTCGTCAAGCCTAGTCGGAGGCCTTAATGCGGCTTGACAACATCTGACATTGTGGTTTCTCCAACAATCGGCACTGAGTATGGCTCGCGCCTCTCATAGTTCAGGTGAGCTGTGCCCAACAGTGGGACGTTTAAATAGGCAGTTTATGTTTTGTTACAATTGTATTCACAAATAACACTGCGAAGTCACAGTGCTCAAAAACATAGCCAAACGGAGGGTAGTTTTTCGTGGACGAAGGCAGGGGCGGAAGCTAGTTGGATTTAAATATTAACCCCTAAAATCTAAATCCATTAGCACGCGCCCTTTGTAGCGATTATAATTAATATTTACCATGTAATTACTTATTCGGTATGTATTTTACTAATTAATACAATACATCTAAGATACCTTACTGCTTGTAAGCACACTTGCGACTATCGTATTGTTCAGTGTATTCAAAAAATTGCAAAGTGTAATTTAAATTTTATTTGCCAAAGCTGGTATTGAGTTCTATGTTTATTCATTAATCAATTTTATTTCGCATAGATTTTGAACAGAAGTTAGTATTCTTTTGTAAACTGTCCTTCCTCTTTGGAGGATTTCTATATTGACGCCAAAGTGATAAAGTTAAAAACAGACTGAGGATATTTCATAGGTTGGGGTAACTTGATCTGCTGGCATCTGTACATAGTTTGCTTTGCTTTCACCATCATTGGCCTGTTACAGTTCACTGCTGGACGCAGGCTTAAATGCACATCATCGCGCCTTCCGTAAGTCTTCGCCACCTTACCGACAGTACGCTTGGTCACAAGGTCTCCATTCAAGTAAGGGCTTACCCCAAAAGTTGATGAAGCTTCCTGTGCCACAAGTGCGCCTTTCTATGACCCTATGGGACGACAGATAGACAACACCGTGAACCCAACAATTATCGGTGGTACGGTGAATATGGTAAGCCCAGTGCTTCTTCAGCTTACTAGTTCTTGTTTCTCTTTTGCATAACACGATTTCGGAAAATCTGATTTAGATCGCTTCGCTTCAAAATCGTAAGTGTGCGTTTCTAATTTTGACTATTGGGGCTGAACTGCCATTTTCCTGTTCACCCCTTATCGTAGCCATCCTGTTTCAGATCCCCGCAACTGATATCATGTTATTTTCTATTAATGACTTATTCTCCCTTGCTCATTTCAACCCCCAGCTATCGCGTTGATGCAATCTCATTCTCTGCCTAACACTATTTGAGGTATTTCTCTACCATTGTTAGTTTAAGATCGCTGATATGAGGGACAAATGAATTGTAATTAAATTTTTTTTTTTTTTTTTTTTTTATTGTGGTCTTCAAGATGACCTCACTCCACCTGATGGGAAGCAGTCGTGAGGTCCAGATATGGGGTTGACAAGCACAGTAATTGAGAATTACTTTGCTGGTCAATCTCATTTTGAAGGCCTGCATAAATGCGTTTTCACGCCCCGCTTAAAAAACCCGGGATTGTAGGAAGAAGGAAACACATGCGCTGGAAGAGCGTTCCACGTCTGGATAGTACGTAAATATGTTTTATGGGAGATTATTGAGCGATATTTTTGTCAAGTTTTATGATAGAAGTAATGTGTTTTTATGAGTGTTCGATGCCTATCAAATTTTCGGCTAAAGTTGTGATATGATGTTATGTTGGTTTTTACATTCTTCACTTAGAGATATACAAGCTTAGTTTTTGAAACAGAATATTAATTTAAGGAGCCCACAGAGAACCGGGGCCGTGTTTGTCCTTCCTTTTTCATCATCACGTTTATGATTAGGGTTACACGAAATAAAACTCGAATGACATGGACTCGATAGCTTAGTTGGTTACAGCAGCAACCTGCAAGCGGAAGACGCTTTAAGATAAGATAAGATATTCATTTATTGCCATAAATGGCTTACTTTGGTTCGATTCTTGCCTGAAACCTAGACCGAATGTTTTTCAGGTAACATACGTATTTCTATCTCTTTGTTTGTGGAAGTTCAGGGAAGGTTGGAAAGGAGAAAAGATGCTAGGAATATTGTGAAAACCACAATTGAGTTTTCTCTTAGCAACTATTACTACCTGTTAAACACTAAATGTTTGATAACAAAACTACGGCTGGCGGGGCAGCTAGTCTCTTATCAAGATACAGCATAGATGATGCTAAATAGCCTACAAAAATAGTATTAGATGTGTTGTGCACATCTTGTTAAAGACAAAAGAACTTTTACCAAAAGTCATGAACAAACCCTCTCTGCCCTCGTTTAGGTCTAACACGCCGTCTATGACGGGAAATCAGTACCCCAGGCGATTCCGGCATCTGATTGGTCGAATTGTTTTTTGATGTTGCCTTCTCAATGGAGCGGTCTTTATCATCGTATTGTTATGACGCGGAACTGTAAAGTGCTTCCGCCATCGTTGGGGCGTTTCAATGATGTCGTAATCTTAGGAACATTTCCCTCTTTTTGTTCGTTTGGACGAATCCGTTTTACGATACTGGGAGTTGATGAGTATTGAATGATTTTGACTTTTTTTGTAAGGGTCGCAATCAAGCATACTTTTCGTAGGAGGTGACGACTAAAAGGGTCTTTGCGATCGTGGAATGTGCATGAAATGATAATGCGTATCTGCGTTCGGTCTGGGGCACAGGCAGGAAAGGCAGCACTAGCCACTGTGCTACCGAGGCACCTATATTTCACCTGGCAGCCAGGTTTGTTCCGCCAACGTTTAGGCATATTCCTTACACTGGAAAGAAACATGAACAACATCACAATAACAAAGAAACCAACAGGGCCCTAAGTCTGCTAATTTTATAATTCACATTTTCTAAGAAAAATATGTCAAATTTGACACTTGAGACTCAATTACGATTCAATTGTATTATTCCAAAATTAGCAGACTTGGGGCCCAGATAATTACTACATTTTATGGCCCAATTAAGTGTGCTTCTGATATCCTTATAACACAGCTCCGCTTCTGTAGGTTCACTGGAATAAATCACTTTGCAGCGATAATACCGCGTCTATTTGCTATAAACATGCCGTATTTATTTTCTTCAATAACGATTGTTCCTGATAGAATTACATTAAGCGACAGTACACTCAAAGAGAATTTCATATAAATTTTAACATAATTCTATGCGACGTATATTATGTACTATAACAATGCGAAGACGCGTCTGCGTCGAACGGGTGAACAATCCCAAGAGATAAAAGGCTTTCGATCAAGCTTTGATACATAATGCAGGGAACGCACTTGACGGGGAATACTGGCTGGAAGAACGGCAAGCAATATACTTCGGTCATCTAATCTAAATTCGCCATTGGTATCACTGCTGAGCGAATGTCTTCCTTTCACTGTTTTATGTCAGCCTATCTAGGGTCTTTATAGGCCAGTCCTTCGCAAAGACATTTAATTCGTCCCTTTTTTTTGTGGGGACTTCCTCATGGATTCATCTTCGTCGGCACTTAACCGTGGCATTTTGGTGGCGAAGCTGGATCCTACCGAAAGCAATGACGCACTGCTTCGCCGCCAGTGCTAGCCCCTAATGGGCCCCTCCAAACGACCCCCCACCAAAAGCGGGGAGGCCACGAAAGTGCCTGGAGTACGCAGGCGCTTCCGCCGTCTCGGTGGACCGTGCCGTGCTATGCAAGCCAAAACACCCGCACTCCGTCGCAGCGGAGTCACCCTAAAGGGTGGCCCCGACGGGCCGCCGCACAGCTACCCGGTGGTTGGACCCTACCACCTTTACCAAGCCCCCTCGCCACGCCAAGGCGAGAACCAATTCCAATTCGTCACCCGGGTCGTGGTCTGCCTGATCGTCGGAGCTGCAGCACTTTGGTCGATTTTGGTGTATTCAGGCTTCCTAAAACTGGGCGCTTGCGCAACCTATCGGGACATGTCTATGTTCAGCAGTTTACGTCATTTAGCTCACTGATTATAATTTTATCTGAAATCAATCTTAAAAACGTTCGTTATCCAATCCGACAGTGTGTCCCCCAAGCGGGGGCGGCGTAATTACCAACTCCTCTCTTTGAAATCGTTACTGCGCTGCATTAAGAGTCTCATTTTGTAACGTCAAAAACAACTGCCTGCCAGCCTTTGATTTTGCGCACTTGGGTACAGCTGGGTGACGTAATGGACGCTTTTGTCCTGGGTGTTCGTTTGTTTACCAACTTTGTGTTTAGGGAGTAGTAAATATCTTTAAAATACTAAATTCAAAATGATGTTATCAGACAGGAACTGGAGTTAGAGATCGTCAGCTGAAATGACACGCCACTCCACGCCAAGAAGAGTGCTTGCTTGCTTGTTACCAGTCTACTGCCACTTTAGCTAGCTGATTTAGCAAGCTATGCCAGAAGAGATCGTCTAAGCTGAAATGACGTGCTCCTCTACTGCAAGCACTCTTGTTTGCGTGGACTGTGTCATTTCAGCATAGACGATCTCTTCTGACATAGCTTGCTGAATCAGCTACCTGAAGTGGCAGTAGGCTGGTCACGTTTATAGAAAGACCAACTGGAGTCCTTGAGTGGAAAGAGTAGCCTTTTACATAGGTTGACCGATAGCCTTAAGTGGGGGATCGGACTGGATTCAAAGGCTCAGATCCAACTAGCAGATGATGATGCGAAGTACATTCTTTGCACCTTTCACCGAAACCCTGCGACCTTTGTCAGGTGGAGGTGACCAACCCGACACAAATTTTGTGATGTATTTTTTCGGCCATCTCCATGCTTCGGAAGGCACGTTGAGCAGTTGGTCCCCGTAAACGTCGTTAGATGTCAGTCGTTAAATCTAGTCAAAGGCCTCAGGACGGCTTCATACCATCTGACATTAAGGTTACTAACCTTATACCCCTCCAATAATCACTGAACTCGCGTGTTGAAGTATGGCTCGCTCCACCTTATATTTGAGGTGAAGCCTGTGCCCAGCTGTGGAACGTATAAAGGCCTTTTATGTTGTCAGGTTATCCGTCCATCCGGTTATGCGTTGACCAAGTATTTTTTCAGATTTCTATTAAAAACACTCCAAATAAATACCTAATGTTTCATTTACATTTCAAATGTTGAAGGTATACGTATAAAATAACAGTTGAATTTACCAGGAAAAATCTATATTTCTATACTGTTGACGTCCATGTACAGAGGCGCTCACAGCAACCTTTACATAGAGGCAGCTTATGCTGTTGACGTAAGACCCATTTTGCAATGGTTTTGTAAAGGTTGATGTGTACACAATAAACTCAGTATTTTGTCGTCGATAAACGCTGGGAACAGCAATAGCTGTCGGGAAACTATCGGTGAACATAACATATAACATCGGTTATTGTGACTTATTGAGCAGTAAACACGATATATGTCATCGCTTGTACTGTTTCTGAAGAAGTGCTACACTCCTGTGGAAAATAATTACAGTTGCTCGTTTTTCTTTCTTAGATGTAACTCAAAACTCGACTTACAAGAATAGTATTAAGCATCGTGGAACATAGTCCAAGCTAACGTTTTGATATCAGTTGTTAAGCCCACTCGGAGGCTGTAGAGCGGCTTGACAACATGGGCAACCGTCAGGTTCTTGTTTAACAACTGAGCCCGCATGTTAGAGTATGGCTCTCACCACCTCATAGTTTAGGTGGGCCTATGCTCAACAGTGGAACTTCAAGCCTGATGTTCGGAATCATTCGAAAAATCAACCAGTAAGTACCAGAAATACAACTTATAATACGAAAACAGACAAGCCGGCTTAAGGCCGTAAAGTGAGTTGACTGGTTTTATAAAAGATCGTTAGGCCTCTGATAGTCTCGTTTTACGACTGCCATCTAGCGATAACATCTGGGACCAGCAGTTTATGCCTTCCGAAGCATGACGCTTCCATCATTGAAATTAAGTTATCGCTTGATCTGAATGCGATTGGGTCTTCATCACAAACTTGGGCTTTCTATCTCATCAGAAATGTGCGAATACTTTCCCAGAAGGTTCCCATAGGTTCTAGGACCTCGAGATTTCTGAAAGGGTTAGTCCAGCCATCGAGACATTTAGGATATAGCAGGGCACATACAGCGAAGAAAAAATCTAGAACAGAGATGATGAGTGATGAACTAGATGGGAGAGTGAAATGCTTTTAAGGATATGATGTGTAACGTGTTCGAACACGATGCCGAGGATAGGGCGGAGTGGAGAAGCAAAACAAAGATAGCTGACCCTACCACCATGTGGGATACATAGCAAGGAAGAGATAGAGGGAGAAACGATAATAGAAAATTCATATTTTAAGGCCTACTCACAAGGGTAATCGATGACCCGTTCGATTCCTACCAGAAACCTACACCGAATATTATTTTTCTTTGAGGTCGGACGTCGCGATGTCCTAGCTCAAGTCTTTAGTTATTTGTTTTTGATCGTTCTGCTGTATTGCGATTCATCATGACCTCGTATTTTGTGGTCGTGCGTAAGTAATTCAAATCGGACAGTCGGAATACAATATGCAACCACTTAATTACGTACTCTTCTGGCCATTAAAACGGGGTAGCTGCAATAATGGCCGCATTTGGCCAAATATTGGCGGTTGCATTAACCTCTGCCAGATTATCCGCTTGGCAATGGTTCCATGCCAATATTTACGGATTGAACTAAACGAACGGAAATAAACTACTTTAGCGATAAATGTAGTCCCTTATGTAGATGGTTTTTTGTAGAATCAGCGAAGATGACTTCTTGAATCCACGTTTGAAGTATTTTCACAGGCAATAGTGTGATTTTTGGTTAATAATGGCACATTTAAGCGGAGGGCAATTGGGGCACGACGCCCGCCCCAATTGTTAAAAAACTCAACGCAACCCGGATAACGGCGGTAGGCTCGCCCCTTACCACGTTGGGTTAAAGTTCCTTCGATGAAATGTGGGCTTCTGAATGTTCAATTCACCATACTACATTACGTTTGTTGCGAGTCCAGCATCCATCTCAAGCATTCATTAGCTTGGTATCACCGGGTCGGACGTATCTATAACTTCACATGCACCTCTCCAAAACTGCACTGAGCCTATGTGTTGGAGTGAGACTTGTAAAACGTGATTGAGGTGCCCTGCTGTAGGCACTAAAACGACGTGAAAAATGATAATAACCGCTCCTGTGAACAAGTCATCGATGTAGAATTCTAACAATGTGAACTTTAGAATTCGAGTAAACCTACGGTACTTTAAGAAGATTCTCGGATCTTCATTAAGTAAAGTCGATATATCAAGGTATACCTATGCCTATTACTATGCATATTAGCCAACTCCAAAATGTAAGTTATCAAATAACAAGCATTAGGGGTCCTTGAGAAGGTCTTTGTCATCCGACCCGGGTTGTACGGAACCAGATATCCTTTGATGTAAGTTTTAATTGCTCCCCGGTATGTGATCTAAATAACTTGTTATGTTCGAGTCCGGCCCAGTTTGAGTTAGTTGAAAGCGGTTTAGGGCCTATTTGGGTAAAAATCTGCTGAGGAGTTAATAATAATTCTCCATAATACTTATTATAAGCTAGATAGTAATAGGATTTAGACCAAAGATTTACACAACCTCTTCACGAAAGACCGTGACCGTGACCTACCCCATTTTCTAATCACTCGTGATTACTCAAATTTGAATGTTAATGGTAAACTAGAGGAATCAGTATATAATTAAGTTAGCAAAAAAAAAAAACAACCAAAAGTAGGTACACGACAGTAATAAGACCAAAAAGGTCGCCGCTCAGCATATGTCGTATATAGACCTGTATTCTAAAACTACAATTGTATTTTCAAGCATTCGTTTAAGTCCGTGATAAATTAAATTAAAAATACCAGTATTTGAACAAATCACAGGCTTGAATCTTGTTCATTTTCCTCTTTTTAAGAATACAGACCTCAATAAATGTATTTTTAAGAATTTAAATAAGCCATTCAGCCGAATTGATACTTTGAGCTATATTTTGTTTGCTCAAGCGAAACGCGTTCAAAATTAGATACATGTTTTGTTAGCATGTCCAAACCACTAGATTTTGGCTCTTGTTACCGGTTTATAAGGCTGTGCCAAGTATTCTAGGGGGTCAAACGCATACAAATGACCAAAATTCCAGTGTTTGTGCCAGGGTTACCACCAGCTGTCTTTAGTTAAGTCTGTTGCAAAAAGTGACATAGGTTACTTCGTCAAACTGTTATTTTGATTGCCAAAGCAACGGAAAGTTAAAAATCACCGTATTCACAATCGCAAATCAAGATTAAACATCTCTCAGAAGTATAGCTGTCCCTTGCAGTTCTATTGACCTTTTACGGGACAGCATGAGCTTGAGCGCGTGCTTAGCGTTGATTGACATTTGCGAATCCGGGGGTAAGCCCCTTAACTTTGATCAACTCTCATATATCAGGAGTCTGCACGTACTAGTTCTGCTGAATTCAGCATCAGATAGCCATGTGGGTTCATCACAGACATTATTATATTAAAATAATGCTACATGAAACTCGAATCTACCTTTCACCTATTTTCAACTCAAAATAGAGACCTTGATATTCCCAGCAAACTTGAGTTCGACTTAAAGTGCTCAAGCTTACCTATTGTAAACTCCAATCAGAAAGTAGAGTTATATTCACAACTAGACCAGCTTTTAAACTTGAATTCGAGTGGACTCGGATATACGTACCTTACCTACGACTCTAGACTCGAACCACCAAACCCTGCAATATAAAATCGAATTTACAAAATATCTCGAATCCCACAACACTATTCAACTGCCATATTAAATATAGACCCGGCTCATTACATCTCATAATTAAAAACACAAGTGGGTCAAACGGGCCCCAATGGCCGTATCAACCCTTGGCTGCCGTACACACGCACCATTACCCCAGGTCATTACGACCGATTTATGACTTTATTTTTAATGGCTGGCCATGCTACGACTCTATTGTGGAGCTTTAAAATATTATACAGCAATTGGAAATACATTTTTGCTGGACGTTGAAAGGGTGTTGAAGCTTGCTTTTGACTGATGGTTCTGTTTACGTGTTTAGAATTTTCAAGTAGAATCATCTCGTTATTCCTAAAAGTAACGGTGCTTTTTTTACTAACACTGCTTTTGCTAAATCTCCGTTTTGACTCTCTTTCTTTCTTGAGATGCGACTCATTTTACGCTCACGCCTTGTCAAGAATGGGATGGATGACCCCTCCAACTGAAATCGGACTCAATTGACTTTGTGGCTCGGACATATTCGTGCCTCGGAAGGCACGATAAACAGGTTGTCATGACGTCAGTCGTTAAGACTAGTCGGAGGTCGTAGGGCGGCTTGATAACCTGTGACAGCAAGGTCTATCACTAACCTTAAATTCACATTTCCGCCGCCGTTCTGACCAATTTTTTCTGCCCAAAATAGCAGTTTTTGTAACATGCATTATTTAACAGAAATTGCATTTTTACGTACTTCTAGCGGTTTCAGCTTTACCACATTACAGAAACTGCTAGCAAAGCATTCTTCGTCCGAAGTCCTTAAAACTGAGGTTACAGCTGAAATATCTCCAAGTTAAATATTTGAGACCGCTAGCGACCGCTCTCAAGTGCAAATATATTTGAGTACGGTACTTGTAACATTTTATTATCCATGGCACCCTGATTATACATATTTTTTTCTGAATTTGAGGTATTTAACTTGATCTAATAACTTAAGAGAAGAAGCTTTTAACTAGCGTTTGTGACGAAAACACAGGTCGAGAAAAGCTCAAATAGTTGAGCAAACCTCAAATATTTGATTGTAGTTCGATCGCGTTAAGGGTGCAGTGATTTCTAAATGTTATTCTGTCGCACGCAAAAAAACTCAGATCCACAACCTTTGCGTTCAAAAGTATGCGTTCAGCTGATCACTGTATACTTGGCTTTCTAATTAGGAACGATTTGATTTGTTAGGGGGCCTGCTAGGTCGAAGGACAAGTATGAAATCACTGCAATCGCTTAACGCGAATGGACTAAAGTGTGAACTTATTAAAAGTTCAGGTATTACGCAAATTGTGAACTACATTTTTGTGGTCGTTTTTTTAAATACTACGTCGTTGGAAACAAGCATGCGGGCTGCCTGATGGTGAGCAGTTACCGCAGCCTATGGACACGTTACACCAGAGCCACCAAGACCTAGGATGTTCATTCAACAAGTAAATGACGTAATCAGTGAGTAATGACTTCAATATTGCTTACTCGTAACAATACATATTGGGTTGTGACGCAGTCATCCGTGTGAAAGGTGTGAACCTTCATGGGTCATTAATTCTAACATGAAATTGACTCGAAAATAAAGTATTTCTCTAGTACAACATTACCGTAATGAGAGCTTCAGTTGGGTAAGGAGTGTCTGTCTCATAATGAAGTCTCATTTTGGGGTTCCTTTGCAAGCGGGGTCCCCTCTCTCCTCAAGAGCTGATCCTTGATTGATGAGAACGCTTCGCAGTAGCGACAGCAGATCGTCAACGATCACCTTCGTTGCTCCACGCCAGTTCGGGTAGTGGCATGTAGAGACAGCACCCTTAATACTATTGGGCACACCTCACCTCAACTATAAAAAAAATCTAAAAAAATCACTCATAATACCGATACACAAGAGTGGAAAAAAGGACTCCGTTGACAACTACCGGCCGATCGCCATTCAAACAACCTTCTCTAAGGTATTTGAGCGAATCATAAATAAGCGACTCATAAATTACCTCGAATCCAATAAACTTCTAGCTGACACACAGTTCGGATTTAGAGTGGGTAGGTCAACGGATGAGGCGGTTCACGGATTTGTACAACACTTGGCGGCAAGTTTGGACAGTAACAAAAAAAATGTCTGACTATATTTTTAGACCTTAAAAAGGCATTCGATACCGTGGCCTTGCCTATTCTGTTGGGCAAACTTCATGGTTTTGGTATCCGTGGCACGCAACTGGAACTGTTTAGGGATTACCTATATAACCGTTCGCAGTACGTCAAGATTGGTAATGTCGTAAGCTCTGAACAAGCGCTCTCCTATGGACTACCACAAGGAAGTATCACTGCTCCGACCTTATTTTTGTGTTACATTAACGACCTGTGCCATCTAAATTTGAAAAGTTGTGAAATTACTTCGTACGCAGACGATACTGCTCTGACTTTCTCTGGAGACACCTGGGAGGATGTATTTGAGCTGGCGCAGAACGGTTTCAACACAGTGTCTCGTTGGCTTGCGTCAAATAGCCTGACTCTGAACGCAGATAAAACTAAATATATCTGTTTCTCAATACGAAGCGTATCACTGCCACAAAACATGAAAATAATAGCACATAAATGTTCACTCCAAGCACCTGCAACATGCCAATGTCCCACAATAAGTGAAACTTCTCATATTAAATACCTTGGAGTGATAATTGACAAAAATCTTACCTTTGCCGAGCACATTCATAACGTCTCGCAAAGAATTAGAAAGTTAGTGTTTGTTTTCAAGCAGCTGAGACACATAGCAGATGGAAAAGTCTTGAAATCAGTCTACAAAGCTCTAGCGCAGTCAGTTATTTCTTACTGCATCACATCATAGGCGGAGCAGCTAAAACGAAGCTGATTGAGCTAGAAAGAGCCCAAAGACTTATTCTTAAGATTAGCCTTTTTAAGCCCAGACTGTTCTCAACTATAGCCCTTTATAGCGAAGCTCGGGTTCTCACGGTCAGACAGTTGTTTATTCTACAGAGTATACTTAAGCAACACTCTCTGTTGGTTTTCACGCCAAACAGCGCAACATCCAGAAGGCATTACGCCATATGTGCCATCAAGCCATATCGCACCGCTTTTGCTAAAAGGTTCTACTATATCTCCGGTAAAACAATGTACAACCACATTAACAAAAATCTTAATATATATCCTAAACATAAACGGAAATGTAAGGAAATAGTTACGCAATGGCTCTTGGACAAAACTTACAACGATACTGAAAGCATTATTAATATATAATTGTGAGAATATAAAATATATAAATGATTTAAAAATACAATGATAAAAGAAAAAAACAATACACCACCACTCTCTCTTATGTGTACACAGGCACCGCCTAAGGCGCACCCTTCCCACTCATACACAACACCTACACTCGCCCAAATTCACACACAAACACACACAGGCCACACGCCACACACACCACACACCTTGACACGCAACACACGGACATCCACATGCATATCCATAGAATGTTACTTCATGTTGTTTATTTCTAGATTTGTTTTCTGAACCTTTTGTTTTTCACCTCTCCTTAACAATTTTATTGTATTCTTATTTAGAATCACTCTTAACATTGTAGCTATACCGAGGGTTGGAGGCCTGGTGTCTAAAATACAGGCAGGTATTTACTGCTTAGTTTAAACTCCAGTCTCCCGCAAACACTTCTTCTGGTCATTACATGTATGTTAGAATAAGTTCGTTTTCCTAAGTTTGTGGAGAGAAATAAATTATTATTATTATTATTTTAATAAGGTGGCGCGATCCATTGGAAGGGTGGAAGATTAGTGTCAAACTCATCTGATGTTGTGAAGTCCAGGGCCTCAGAAATCTAGCGACTGACGTCAGCCGAGGCCAACAGCTTAGCGTGCGTTCCAAAGCACGAATATTCCTGAAAAATACATCACAGACATGTATGTATGTCTGTGATGTCAGGGTCAGTCAGTCATCCCATTTCCTGCTCAGTTTTTTTTGCAATGTTGATTGTACCCATCTTGTCACAACACAACTGAGCCACTATCGGAAGATGTGATCACTCCTACCGAAAAGTAGTCTATTTTCAGACCTTTCCCAGCTTCAGAAGGCAGGTGGCTTCTGGCTGATCCAGTATGTTGTGCAATGAAGCTCATTTCTTTATCTTAGCTAAGCTTCTGCAGATTCTTTTCCGCTGCAACCACTACCCGACCTTTACCTAAATATTAGCGGTATAAAGACTACATTAAGGAAGGGATCGGTGGTCGACCAGCGGTTTTGGCACTCCACTGAATTCATTACCCCTCCTCCAGAGGGAATAAGCATCGTAATGTCTCATTTTAAGGTAAATGTACTGTTTTTGGAGAATATTTTTGTCGTCAAGAAGATCTAGATAAGAGGGAAGTGTTTTTGTAGAAGACATCAAGGGGGCTTTTTCTTTAGAATCATTTTAGAAATCCAATTTTGCGTATCGTGGAGTTTCTAGTAGCTACCGGTGTATTCTTGCAATTTGACATACACTTTATTATGATAGATGTAATGTGCTATTTTTTTTCTTTGATAGCTCACTTTCAAATACATTAATCAGTATGTAAAGCAAGTAGTGTGAAGCGGAAGTCCAGAGGTACACCCTTAGAGCTACCAGAACTATACCAATGCAAGTTTCGCCATTTTCTGTAGTTTATGAGTTATTACTTTTTTTGACAAATCTTGACCAGAATCATTATTGCCCACTGGCTCAAATATCACTACCTGGTATTTTGGTTTGTAATCGTAAGATGACAAAAGTCGATCTTTATCAATATGTGATCACTACTTAATGCAATATCTGATCAATATCCATACTTACTTAACTTAATTCCAATTAGGAAGTTCTCAGATAAACACAAGCAAACAAAAAAGACACTCAAAAACTAAGTCAAACTTTATTCATCAACACTATCACAGCCTCCCCCGCGACTCGAACCAACACCCCATATCTTAAGGCCCCCACTTTCAGACAAGTGTGATGTAATGACGTGTTAACATCTTTTATGGGACAAGTTTCTTTACGATAACATATTGTGGCTGCGAAGTGGTTCCGCATAGTTTTCAGAATGGCTCCTGCAAGAATTTCGCTAGGGAACGCTTTGAGAGAGTTTTGGAATTTGTTTGTATGAAAAAATAGTAAATTGAGTTAGTTTCGGATAAAAAAAATATGCTGGCAGGTGGAAGCTTACCACGGACTGACTTCTCGGTGGTTCTACCTTCCATCGGTACTGAGCCTTGACAGGGAAGGACTTACGGTAGGGACTGGGAACATGACTTAGTCAACTTCATATTTAAGATTTGATCACTTAAAAAAACCATTGAACAACTAGTAAAGACAGATTTTACGAAAACACATACTTACTGGCCGAAACAGCAATCCGATTCTGCGAGAAAACATCGTTATTTTGCTTTTCGTAGTTAAATTATTTTCCCATTTATTTCTTTTGTTCATTTTCTAGAAATAGAGTGACAAATATCCCAAGACATAATTCACAGATGTCTAAACACAAAACCTAGCTAAATACCGAAGTTGGCGTGTTAATTCCCTATAAAGTCGCTCCTTTGGCATAAATTACGATCGCTCCCGACGGACTCCGATGCGCGACTGACGTGATTTGTTTGTTTTGAGAAGCGCCATCTCGCGTGATCTACGGGCGTTAACCGAGGAATGGAGTGCTTAGTCGCAATTTGTGGCAAGGAGGTGGTATTGTGTCATTAATTTTGTCTTGAATCGTGAAAAATTATGGCCGATGCTAGTTCAACAAAATGAAACAGGGCTACTACTTAATTATGAAGAAGGAAAATGTTAAGATTCTAACAGGGTGAACAACCTAGCATGGAGTGTCCTTAAGCAATGGTAAACAACAGACTGTCCACATGCTTGTTTCCCGCTGATATTTATTTATTAGTTTGTACACAAAAAGACGACTATATTAGAACCACCATACACCATAGACTATATTCAGAACAGGGAAAGTACAGGTGAGCTTCCGGCAGACCAAGGTGACAGGATATGCTTCGGTTAAATGTAGATGTGACCTAGGGCGGCATGATAAAATCTGACAGCAAGGTTTATAGCTAATCTTACACTTTTTCAATAATGCAGACTGAGACCGCGTGTGAGAATCTTTTGCTATAAACTCCGCCAAATTACCCTTTAAAATTAAATGAATGAACGGCTTTTTTACGTCCCACTGCTGGGCAACACTCGGGCTCAGTGTGGATTGTTGGAGGGGTGTAAGGTTAGTGAGCAACCATAATGTCAGATATTATCAGGCCGCCCCAAGACCTCTGACTGGGCTCAACGACTGACATCTAGCGACGTCAACCGGGACCAACTGCTTAACGTGCCTTCCGAAGCACGGAGATGCCTGAAATCCACATCACTAAAATTTGGTCGGCCGGCGTGTGTTGCCTTCGCTGTTGTTGTTTTCGCTGATCACTGTGACAACTGCGCCACGAGCACCTCAATATAACCCATAACTCGTCCAAAAACAATTTCCGTTTCTAAAAATGACGCGAAATCAATTTGCCCAACCTTACCTGCTCATCTAACGTTGGCCACACTGTTCCTAAATCGAGGGGTTGAAACCGAGACCCGTATCACGTTACTCATCACTTGATCCCAAAAATCAATTAGTCCCCTACCTTAGATCGTTACCCTTCCCTATTCTTTCCTAAGGGACCCACCTAAATTAAGATCTTGTCGTTAACGGAGCTGTACGACATTTTAACCTTCTTGCAAGATTTAGGTACAAATTAGAGGAACGTAAAACGACGCCATGTTCGCTACTGACACTCCCTAGGGTTGAAGTGACGTAATTTACCGTCAAGGTTATGATGCTAGAGACGGTGATATATTTTCTTTATTTACTTCTTGGAAACACGTCTTCAAATATCACGTGACTTAATTAACCTATTTTCTTCGATGATTTATCTAAAATCTTGTTTTATCACGCTTACGCTATAGGTGCAATTGATACTCATATAATCATTGATATAAACAAAAAGAGGAAGATAGGGCGTCCTCGTACCAAAGTGGCCACCCTAAAACAGGTACAAATGGGCCTGTTTGCAAGCCAATATGACAGTGATTTGTTTGCGTACACGTCATTCATACGTCAATGTCATGTGCCAGTTTTCGAATTTTCGAAGTGTGAATGTAACGTATCTTCCTCTATTTGTTTATATCAAAGCATTTAGTGGTTTTAATTTTCAGTGCACAAATTTTCACCTTTGAATAAGTGGGAGTACTAAATCATTTATGAACATTTTTCATTTACATATTCATAAAAAAAAACAGTATCACAAACGTTTTTAAAAGGAAAATTTCTTTCAACTAATATGAGACAGCTTTGTCCATGAGTAGCTGAGTAACTTAAAACAATATTTGTTATTCATATCCGTTTTTTGTGGGATTGATGAGTTCACCCTATATGAATAAGTACAGCTGAACATTTTGTCTTCTATAGTAGATATTTCGAAAAAGCGCCTAACTCATAAAAACAGATGAACGTTCAAAAGCGCCGAATTTCTAACATTAACTTATCTTAACTTATTCTATTTTTCAGGTAAGCCCTGGAGGAGTTTTAATGAGGCTGGATTAGCGAGGGTATGTACGAGCGAAGTATGTACTTGTATAATACTTATCGAGGAAGTTACAGGCTTGTAGGCTTTGATGAAAACAAAAAGAGGAGGATATGTTACGTAAATACTTCGCGAATTCGTAAAATGGAACATGACATTGACGTATGAATGTTGTGCATGTAAACGAGTCGCTGTCATTTTGGATTGAAACCAGGGCCCCAAGTAGGGAATGCAAATCCGTTTTCTTTTCAAAATCCGGATTTTGAAAAACGGATTCGGAAAAAATTCGGATAAACCGGTTTGAATCCGGATTTTGCCTCTTACCATACAGAATTCTAAGTACTTTAAAAATGCTATATTAATAGTGTAAAATAAGCATCACAATACGTTTTCAGTAATCAGAAGTGCGCAGAAGAGAGTCAAATCGCATAATATCATCGTTTTCAAAACCATTGCCTCTGATTGTGAAATTAATTCTGATATTAAAAATGAGTTTTCGATTGACCCCAGTCTCGCCTGATGGTAAGCGACGATGAGGTCGAAGGTGTAACACGCTTACCCAGAAAATGCCTATTCACTCTCGCCTTAAAGTCACGAAGGTTGTATGTATCCGGAAACACAGACACAGGGAGAGCGTTCCACTCCTTAGCGGTGTGGTATAGAAAGGAAGCACCAAACCGTTTAGTCCGGACCACCGGAAAATCAACCACAGGGGGTGGTGGGGGTGAAAGCCCTCACGGCGTCTAGTGGTACGGTGGTTGATACCACCGTACCTTTACCTGACCTGACCTAATGGTCATGAAGTTCCTGCGCACGCTCTCCGAAATACACCTTAAAAACCGATAGACGAGCAACTCGATGCTCCGGACTCTGGAGTGTGGTTCCAACGAGTGTGTCGTCACCTATCAGTCTCTTGGCCCTTCGGTCTACTGAGCCCAGTGCATCCAGCTGGTATTTGGCAGAGCCCCTCCCAAAGGTGGCAGCGGTACCCCATATACGACCGAACTTGTGTTTGGTACAATTGTAAGAGGTGATCCCCTACAAACTAAACGACCACAATATTCCATTCTCGTACCATTTAGATACGATTTATCGTGAATTGAATATTTAGCCTATTTGCCGATAGTGCCAATACCTTCTCATTGCTATGTTGCTCAAACCTTTTGTAAAGCCTGGATCCTTGGCACCTGGAGATTTATTCATAATTACATATTTTCACGTTTGGACACTAATTAACCATTTTTATAATGGCACAAAAACGTTAAAGATATATGAATATCCAAGAAGGTAATCCTGTTACTCCACTTTAAACAACACTTCAACAACAAAAGTTATACTTAAATGAAGCATTTGTTTGTATACAAATTAATGCTCGTGATTGTACAGGACGTGATCGTACGAACATTGTCATCTATCTAGTGCGTAAAACTAAATTGCTTTTTTTTTCGATGAAATATCCGACAAATCCGGATTCGATTTTCAAATCCGGATTTAAAAATGTAGTAAAAATGACGGATTATCCGGATAAAACGGATCACGGATTATCCGGATTGCATTCCCTAGCCCCAAGTCTGCTAATTTTAGAACGCTTTAAAAGAATCGTAATTGAGTCTCAATAGTAAAATTTGACGTATTTTTCATAGAAAATGTGTCGGATTGTCCGACTGAGACTCAATTACGATTCAATTGAAGCGCCCTAAAATTAGCAGACTTGGGGCCCTGGTCCATTTCACCTGCTTTAGTCGGGCCGCTTTTGCTACGGTATCTTTTTGTTTAATCGAAGCTTGTAGGTATGGTTTTTATGAAGTACGATTATAATGAGTAAACACCAAACGTTTCGCACAGTGGTAACGAGCGCCGAGACTCAAAGCACAGTATAAACCATAGAGTAGGCTATCTAAGGCCGCCCGCCGAGTTATTAGCCTAGCGTGCACACAGACACGCGGCACAGCCCGTCCGTACTGCCGCCTCCCTATGCCTCCCTATTTTATGCTAGCGTGTGCGTGATATCGCGACACGACGCGCGGCGCGCACGCACACCTTCAAACCGAGAGTGGCACGTTTGTATGTAAATAGCTTACTGTAAGATTATACTGTGCTCAAAGTGTCGCGGGTTTAATTCGGTTTTTGACACAGATTTTGTCCTGGGTCTGGGCGTTTGTGGTACCTCCGTTGTTTGAGACAATACCGTGTTTTAACTTTGAGTTTTTAAAATTATTTAACATAACATACGCTGACTACTATATCGCAAGTGGAACGGAGTAGTCAGCGGCAGGAAATTAGAATAATTAAAAAAAAGGGCAAAAAAGCCATATTTGTTGTTTTTTTTAACCATTTAAACGTTTTTTTGAGTACATGGCGTGCGATGTCTGTAGCATTAGCTAGTACTTGAAAAGCTCTAATAAATGATACAGATTACAGACTCATAATCAACAATACCGTTAAGCAGCGACTTAACAGAATTATTTGCTTCAAACATTCCCAAAACTCTTGCCTTTGTTAAGTACAATCCCAGCATTAAACCTTCTTATTTACATACAAAATATATGCGGAAAGCTGAGTTTACTCGAGAATTTACGATAGTATTCGTGGTATCAAGACAGTCCACGAATATTATGGACAATTGTTTCTGTATTTAAGCGATGGAGAACTTAACAAATATTCAGTGTATTTCTGTCGGTTTAACGGAATAAATCTGGTTTGGAAATTTTAAAAATCGAGTTACGTTGTTTTCTTCTTGGGACTTGGGTATAAAATATAGTTTATTGGAAAAAGAAGACAAAAACACAACAGTGTTTAGAGCGATTTAGGCCGTTCAATTTACGTGGTCTTATCGCAATCAGCGATCTCTTCCAGGCAACGTTCAGGTCGAGATGAATAGGGAATAATAGGTTTGTATTAGAATTTTGTTCAGAATCAATAAACGTCTTTTCTTTCTTTCTTTCTATTATAAAATAGACATTCCTGGTTAAATAGCGAATACAGAACTAAATGTTAGAAGTTGCTGGCATTGTGCTGAATTGTACTATGTTATGTTATGGTATCATTAATGTTTAACTAAGCATAGCAGGTCTATTAGTAGAATAGGTGACCACACTAGTCAAAATTTAATTATGTACTATCAGTTCACTTTCGTGCTACGGAGGGCGTTAAAGCAGTTCGTCTCGTCAGTCAGTCATTAAGCCTATTCGAAGCCTTAGTTCGGCTTGATAACATCTGATGTTATCGCTAAAATGACAGTAAGCGTTATCACTAGCTGATATTCACTTTTCCATAATTAATTACTGAGCCCGCATCATTTAAGGAAGCCTTATATTTTTTCTTTATTTCTCACAAAAACATTTTAATCCGTACACAAGGAAAAGGCAATAATTTTAAGGATGCCAGCGCTTTTAATTAACGATTATAACACCCTAACTTCCCTTAGGCTTTATTCGTTGTTACGATACTTTTCCTGTTGTTTCTCCGCCGTTGAAAATATAGTTTATTATATCGTTTTATTTAATGGTGATTATATGTTGTAAATTTTGGCATATGATCTTTATTATTATGTTCCCAGTTTAAATATTTCAGTTGCGTTTGTTTATTAGTTATTCTAGACTAAACTCAGTGTTAGTTAAATTGGAACAACTCGTAGTTCTGGAGTGTAACAACTTAAGTAGTTTACACAAGCTATACTACAAGTTTCTGTAAATCTCTAGGTAACTAGGCGACACTGCTGCTGCAGCAGCAGTCGTATAGCGGACACAGTGTCGCTTTTAATGGACCGAAGGCAACACTGCGGTTAACTGCTTACCGATGTGCTGCCTGCGGTTGCACTTTGCAGTTTGTCTCAGACATGTACCGTACCTTCGTCAGTTTTTATGTGTTTAAGGGAAAATTCAAACACATTACAGGTAGAAATTACTTTAAAAAAGTGGTTTTCGTTCGTGTTTCCGGAAAATTTAACGTCTCCTATCCCCTGTTTACACCTACCATCAAATTTGCCATTACTTTAAAACAGGGGTCCTAATAGGCTCCCTTGGGGTACCCCCCGGCCTTCCTTGTTCCGAATAATCTCTTGCTCCCCACTCGTCCATAACTTAGCCATGCTTAATGAAACGTTTCGTTTTGTGTTTTTATTAAGAAAATTCCCTTATTTATGGCCGCTTTTGGAGTGTCTAAACTTGTGATCCCGGTGTTATAGCAATTGTGTATTTATTGGTCTGTTAGTGAGGGGCGTGAAATTTCTTTCCCGTATCGACATCAATTGCGGGAATCAAATATTTGACAAGAATCACCTTGTTCGTGTTAACTAGATCTCAAACATTTGAACAATGCCACAATTTCATCAGGACTGTGAACTTTTCAAGAAAATTAATTAATCCAGCCGTGAACAGTTCCTATTGACTAATTATGAAAATATGATGATGCGCCCCAAAAAATGTTCTCCCATGCAACCCCATGATTTCAGATGCTTAGATATCGCCACAGTATACCACAAAGGCAAAAAACAACAGCACTGTGAGATGTTATCAAGCCGCCCTAAGGCCTCAGCTGGGACCAACTGATTAACAAGCCTTCCGGAGCACGGATATGCCCGAAAGATACATCACAAATTTTTGGTCCAAGCCGTCACCCATTTCCGACCGACGCTTTACGGCGGCGATCGTTGCCATCCACTTTTTTTTTTGTTAAGTAGGGGAAATGCCTTACGCATACCCGTCCACCGGGGGAAGGACAGGTTATGTCGGACTCTCCACTGGAAAGGTGGTATACCAGTGGCCCTACCGACTAAAACCCCTACTACTCCCTCTAATCGTCCGTAGTGGGGGAACACGGTGAGTAGCGCGAGGCCTGTTACGCGTTCCCCCGGACGGAGCCCGCCTGCACGGCGGGCCGGAAGCGACCCCCCCCCCCCCTCGTGAGGGGAGGCCAGAAGGGACAGCCGAGGATGTCAAGCCGTCCCTACCAGGCAGTGGTGAAGCCCGTGCAATGCCGGCGACGGCACCCCCGTACCGCGCGCCAGCTGGCCACCGTACGCAGACCCTACTGGGCCCGCAACCACGAGCCACCCAAAGGGCGGCTCCGCTGCCGTAACCGGCGGTACGGCCCCGCTGGGCCTCGACGCACAGGGGGGATCAGCCTCAGATCACTGGCCCCCACCAACCGGTTGTGCGCCGCGGCCCCAACCACGCGCCTCAAGGCGCCTACAGGCCCCACTGGCCCCGCAGCCCCACGTCGCCCTTACGGGCCGCAGCGGGTGGGTGTCCAGTCCACCACGCTGCCACGCCTGGGTTCTCTTCGCTTCCCGGTGGTGCCCCTACCACCGGTACTAGGCCCCCTCGCCACGCCGAGGCGAGAACCCATGAGGGGGTTGCCGATCCACTATCACAACTGAGCCAAGGGCACCTCACTCTGAAAATATGGACCCAAAACGATTTCTTTTTTTTCTTGACCCAGCAGGTTTTACATTTAAAAATATCGATATTTTTTAAGGCTTGTCGATATCAAAACGACCTCATCCCTAATTCTTCCGTATTTCTTCGTAGCATTAACACATCCTGCTCCCACGCTTGTTTAAAATATCTGGGAGGGTGGCATTGTTAGGGAAGGTGCAACTTTTCTAATCACCTAATGCACCCTTAGCGGGACTGCCTACGTTGTTTTGTTTTGCAAGTTTTTTTCTGAAGAAAAACGAAAGTGACTTTTTCAACGTAGATATGCCAAGCAAAGACGGTGTTTTGCGCAATATTTATAAGCAATGATATTATAATAAAAAAGAGGTAGATGGTTTATGTCAGTACGGATGCGAAGCCAAAAATTGGCCACGTACCTATAATGTTGTAAACGTGTAAACAAGATAGTATGATTATTTACTGGAGCATAAACGAGACACAGATACGTGTTGCGAATTGTCGTCTCAAGCTGTCAACACTGCTTTGCATCTGAACAAGCAAGCACTAAAGTTAAGTAACCCATCTACTTCTTTTTTATCATAATATCATTGCCTATAAAAGTACATATAAAAAAAATGTTCAGTTAATAATCTTCGAGGGCATCTAAAAGACCGCTCAACTTTACCGGAATATCCGGAACAAGAACTCCATTGGGCACGTTTGTCGTATGCCAGAAAATCAATGGGCCAGAACAGCGGATTGGGTACCCCAAGACTGAATTCGATCACTTGCAGACCTAGGAGGCAATGGCGGGGCCAGCTGAACTTGTACCCAGCTAGGTTTGTCTCTTGTCATTGACCTAACAAACACTAGACGCCTGATGTTTGATTTCCTCTATGAAATCAAGCCTGTCAACTAGCTAAGGCGGAGGCAACGTCAATACGTTTATTGTCCAATCAGTGACGTTGTCGCTTGACAGCTCACGGAAATGGTGGAATCTCATTGGATGGTTAATTCCGATAATAGACGTATCAGTCTAGCCATTGTCCAGCTGTGGGACATAACTGGCTTACAATGTGCAAGTTCCGGTATCACTGACATTTTATAAAATTATTAGCTAACTTTGTTTCGAAGTTTCAATTAGCCGTTACTCATTGTATAACATAAACCTATATACGTCCCACTGCTGGGCACCGGCCTCACCTCAACTATGAGGTGGAACGAGCCATACTCCAACACGCGGGCTCAGTGCGGATTGTTGGAGGGGTGTAAGGTTAGTGAGCAACCTTAATGACAGATTTTATCAAGCCGCCCTAATCTGACTAGGCTTAACGACTGACATCTAGCGACGTCAACCGGGACCAACTGCTTAACGTGCCTTCCGAAGCACGGAGATGCCCGAAAAACACATCACTAAATTTCGGTCGGGGTGGCCACCCATCCCATTTCCGAACCGGCGTGTTTTGCTTTACAACAGCGATCGTCGCCGATCACTGTCACAACTGCGCCACGGGCACCACATACATACTCAAAATCTAATTTCAATTGGGCATTTCTCATTGTGTATCCCAGAGGTATTCACTCCTACCAATATATCGTCTACGTAACCAATAATACACAACCGATTGTGTTAACTATGTACTGATGACGTAGTCAGTTAACTGTTAGATAGATTAATCAGTTAATTTAACCAGTAACAAGATTGTGCGGATTACACACGGTTAGTACCTCTGAGTGAACACCTGAAATATTAATTATTGAATACGTGAACGACTAATTATTGTTGCTGTTTCTGTGTGCTGGCATCGGTTGTAACATTCGGTGTAACGAGACTGGTTTGGAATCAGCGCTTCTCATAAGCTATTGCACTAATAAAAGTTGTTTGGCGGAACTGTATTACTCGTATTTTAATCTGGAGTCATCGATGACCCTCAAGTCGGTTGTAAATTACTTATTACTAGCGATCCGCCCCCGCTTCGCACGGGTGCAATAGGATGTTATGATACATGTAAACCTTCCTCTTGAATCACCCTATCTATTCAAAAAAACGCATCAAAATCCGTTGCGTAGTTTCAAAGATTTAAGCATACAAAGGGACTTAGGGACAGAGAAAGCGACTTTGTTTTATACTATGTAGTGATATCAAACTTCTTAAAATTATTTACTAACTTTTCAGTCATAAATAAAACTGCTCTGACTCTAACGTCACTGCATACATTTACTTACCATCATGCACCGCATCTTCTTTTCTTTTCCTGTTTCTCTACCTGATGGTGGAAGCGAGCTTTGAGCGATACGGTGCCTGAATTCCATGTGTCCATATGCTCTCTGAAAATTGTTGGGTAACTCTTTGTGCAATAAAGGACATCTCATCATACTCTCTTTGAAGTGGCTGTGCAAATAAATTTGTGAGCGACTTTCCGCATTGACGACACCAGTAGTTTGTGCTGAAATAACTGATTGATTACTGAACTATTATCATATCAAATGACCAGTTTCTTGTTCAATACAGGATACCACCTTTCTAGTACTTTCAGGTTCAGCATTCCTTGGCTGGATTGGCATTTGGCGTCTGCGCCCTTATAGATAGGTAGAGGTAGATAAAACATTTATAGTTTTTGTTTTATTTTTTTTAACATTATTGCTACACCGACAGGAGTCTTATTTGAAGTGGTCTAGTTACAAAATCTAACTCATACCCTATCTGCTCGCAATTTGTACAATCGCGGTGTATGACGAGCCACCACGAACAGAAACTCAATTAATATTGTAACAGACATTCTACCAGTGGCTCGGCCCGCGGTTTCATCTCCATTCTGTTCGGTGGTATTGAGTATTACGCGTTTAGGACAAAGCGAGTGATTATTGAGTATTTGCTTTGCTTCCGGTTCAGGTTTTGGTGGTAGTGGTTTCATTTTGACGACCGATTTTGGTGTACTTGGTAAGAAGTTGGAATAATGACCAGTGATTTGAGGTGCCTGTGGCTCAGTTGTGACAGTGATCGGCTACGATCGCTGTTGTAAAGCAACACACGCCGGGTAGGCAATGGGATGGGTGACCACCCCGACTGAAATTTAGTGATGTATATTTCGGGCATCTCCGTGCTTCGGAAGGCACGTGAATCAGTTGGTTCCGGTTGACGTCGCTAGATGTCAGTCGTTAAGCCTAGTCAGAGGCAAAGGTGGTTAGGGCGGCATGATAACATCTGACATTAAGGTTGCTCACAAATCTTACACCATACTAACAATCCGCACTGAGCCCGCGTGTTTGAGTATGGCTCGTTCCACTTCATAGTTGAGGTGAGGCCTGTGCCCAGCAGTGGGACGTATGTAGGCCGTTTATGTTATGTTACGAGTCTTCAATTGTGTATAATTCCTTCCTTCCGCTATCAAATTCTGTTCTTATTGCCATAAAATAATATCGCGCAAGAGAACAACGTTTAACCTTCAAGTTGCTGTTGCAATTATTGTGAACAATTCTTGCTTCGGGTCAAAGAGACCGCTTTCTTAAGTCACATTAATGCTAGTGTTTTTCCTGAGTCTAATTTGAGTACATTCCAAGCTTTGTCTCGTATAAAATTATTGTTGCTCGCTATTTTGTATGATGCAAGTAAAGGGAATTGGCGTCAGTAAAAGACGATAGGCGACGCCATTTAGTTTGAATTGTTTACTAAATGCTAGAAAAATCAAACTTAACATACCCTCACAAATATATACCAAACGGGTTAGTCACTCTGGCTCGGAACCCGATGTTCCCGAGATCAAATATAGCCGGAACACACCTACTTTGTGTTCATTGTACAATTTGCGGCTAACTCTCCGGTGATGGAAAACATCGATATAAAACCCAAGCAACCCGGATAATGGCGGTAGGCTCGCCCCATACCACGTTGGGTTAAAATTTCCTCGGTGAAATGTGGGCTTCTGAATATTCCGTTCACCATGATGGCAACAATCAGTGTGCCTCTGACTAACCCACTAGAGATATGGTCGTGAGGGTGTGTAGGTAAGTTGCCGAGCGAGTTTGAACCCAGCGCGGTAACGTTAGCTCGGTTGCTTGGGTTTTTCATCAGGGTTTTCCATAACTGGAATTCCATTCAATTGTGCCATGACCACAAATTAACTGTTCCGGCCACACTTGTACTCGGGACCACCGGGTTCCGTCCGAGCCATAGTCCTTTGCCACTGAGTCACGACCCTCGCTCTCAAAAAAGGCTACGCTACACTCTTGGAGGCAGGTGTTCAAGGTTAGTGAAAAATCTCTCTATCAAATGTTTTTAAGCTCCAAGCCTCTCTGGATTTACCGCCAAATCAGTTCAGCTTATTAGATCTTTCGCATTTGAATTATTAACAGGAAATAGTATTGAAGAGTGAGGCTATTCTGATACTGGCACCTGACAGTAAGTTAATAGAACTCATGCAACATCAAACAACATTTCTAAGTTTTTAATGCTCATTCTACAACTTTTAACAGCTAAAATGAACTTGTTTAAACATTTTTCTAAAACACGTTTTTTAAAGTTTCTTAGAATTTAAGTCCTTTTCTTCACAATCGCTTATACACAATTCTTAAAACCTCACTCAGAACACGTTACACTACAATTACTCAGTTTTTCTCCAACACCAAATGTGCACGACTTATTTTTTTGTTTTATTTCCTTTAACCCTATGTTTTTGCGCCACCACCTCGGTACTAACAAGACCCCGTTGCAAATTATACTAATTAGGAACATTTGCGTGTTGAAAAGATGGCGGGTACAAAGCCTGGTACAAAGTGTACCGAGCAGGTTGGAGGGTTACGAAGGCTGCTTTTTAAAACATAATGAGAGTATATTATGACATTAGTGGTGTGTGTGGCAGGGTTTTCATATGAATACTACTTGTTCTGTGGGATGGGGTTTTGTTCAAAATGATATTTGAATGACTTTAATTTTAAAAGTAATACGTAGTTATTAAAGACTGACATCATTTTATGGGAGCGTCTTTGCCCTGCCCAGTGGTTAAACACTCTGGCTTGGAACTCGATGGTCCTGAGTTCGCGACTGACTGGAACACCTACATTGTGTACAGTTTGCGTTTAACTCTCCGGGATGGAAAATTAATTAAAAACCCAAGCAAACCCCGATAACAGCAGTAGGCGCGCCCCTTTACCACGTTGAGTTCAAATTCTCTCGACGAAACCTGGGATTCTGAATGTTCCGTTCACCATAACGGCAACAATCAGTTATCCTCTGACTTACCCGTTTGGTGTATGGTCGTTAGGGTATGTTATCTTTGTTTTGATATAGATTGACGACTGATTTGGTGCAATGGTTAAGATATTGCCCTCTACATCAGAGGTCGCGGGTTGCTACCCCGCACAGTACAAACTTTCATGTGCATGAACATGTCTGTTTGCATCTATCTAGGTGTTTACTTATCTTACTAAGTATGTACAGACGCCTTCAATTTTAAGTGACCCATCTAAGTACCAGTATCCTCGCGACATAGGTCACTTATCTCTGAAGGAGCCCCCACTTGTATGGACAGCAAAACAGATATTAAACCCTATGTCAATTTTATCATTGTCAAAAGACATTTATCATTAAAATTATTCATTCGTTATTGAAATATCGAAAGGTTGGCTTCCGCTACGAAGGGCGATAAGTAATACACGAATTCCCAGTGCAATAAAATAATTAAAATACTTGCACTGTGATGATGGTGGTGAGAGACCAGATTCCGCCCAATTAACTCTCACGCCGGGGGCGGCCCGCCCAACTATGTCTGTTAATTAACATATATGTGAAATATTAATTTGTATATCGTAAACGGTGGCACAGTAGATGTGTGTCAGCAGAAGGATAGAACCGCTAGATTAAGAAAATGTCCAGGACTGCTGGAGACCGATTTGGTGTTATTGTTAGAGAGGATAGAACCGGTAGATTAAGAAATTATACAGGACTGTTGACGACCGATTTGGTGTTATTGTTAGAGCCTGTTAACACCTAGTTTGCGGCGTGATCGCGTAGTAAAAACATTAAAAACATTAGTGTGTATGAATGAACATATCTGTATTACAGTCCAACGCATCTAAGACATACATTTTGACGGATGTCAGTGTTGTTGGAAATTGTACTTCAATCCGTTACAAATACGGTTCATGAGCAGTGACTTGATTTTTGAGGCTGACAGAAAACCAACCCTTATAACATTGCATAAAATTTAATTTCCAATGACACTAGCAGCTGTCATAATGTATTTCTTGTAGCTGCAATGGTGAACAGAATGTCCAGAAGGCAACATTTTGCCAAGCGAGTTTTAAAAAACGTGGTAAGTGCGAGCCCCTGCTTGGGTTTTATCGGTGTTTTCCGTCACCTGAGAGTTAGCCGCAAATTGTACAGTGCGGAATAAAAGGGTTGACCAGTTTTCAAATAAATTATTTTACGCATTGCAAGCACATGTTACCTTTTAAACTGTGTAATAGGCTAGAGTGTTTTGTCAAAAAGTATGCTTTATTGTTTGACAATATAATAAAACATCGATTAGACGTATGTTCCTTCACGATTTACCAATACGTTTTATTGGGTAGATCTTGCAATTACGCTGCAGTGTCAAGTTTGATAAATCGAATTTTTACATCCTCTTCTACATAAGGATTAAAAGTACAAATGTGATTTACAGTTCCTGTCAATCATTAGCAAGCAAGCTTTGGGTGGTCAACCTTTTCATTCCGCGACTGTACAATGAACTCTAAGAAGTTGTTTCTGCTCTGAACTCGGGACACGGGTTCAGAACCGGAGTGTTTAACCACTGGGCCACACGCTCTCATCTTGTCGACAGGTGCTTTATTATAACCCGTGTTAAATCAACCATTAGTTTTCTGCAGAGCTCATTCTTACAATTCCCGCGTCGTTAAATGAAGATATCAACTGCGTTTGGATTTCATTTAATTTGATTAATGATTCCCCCAAAAGCATTCGTTGTATTGTCTGCAAACCTTACCCCTTTTTAAATACATCATCAATTTATCTGTATCTGACAATGGACGCAAATTGCGTGGAAAACGCATACGTCCTGATTTTGTGGACTAATCGGTCTCTGACCGCGGGTCGCGGGTTCGATTTGCGGTTGACGTGAATATTGAAAAGGCACTAAACAGAGCATTTAATATAGTTAATGTGATTTATTGTTTTGTGGTGTGGTACTTGAAGCTTATTAGTGCATGTGTTCTTGACAGATATTAACAAATCCACATGACCCACCCCACAACCTATTAAAATTGTTGACTATCGCCATTCACTTAAATTATTATTGTTGTATCAAAATTAAATTACTTGAAAGTTATTTAATTTTTGTCGCGCTGCCTACTGTACTTTTCTACTTAGCTTTAAGGTTGACTTGTAGAGAATGCCTCATTGGCATTAAGTCCGCCTTTTGTACCACTCACTGTTGTGCAATAAAGAATAAATAAATATATAAATGACACCAAATACACTCACGACTTAATACTAAGTGGGTTAGTAAGAGACACGGTATGTTGGCGTCGAGGGAGCGTAACATTCAGAAGCACACATTTTGTAAATCCCAACATGGTAAGCAGTAAATCTTAGGGTTGCTTGGGTTTTCGTCGGTGTTTTCCATAACCGGAGAGTTAGATGTAAATTGTACACTGAACCCAAAGTTCTGTCAGACGTGAAGCCTAGTCGGGGTTAAGGCGTTTTTATAAATGGACAGTAAGGTCATCACTAACCCTCCAATAATCTGCATTTTAGCCTTTTTGACGTATGGCTAGTTCCACCTCATAGTTGAGGTGAGGCCTGTGCCCAGCAGTAGGACGTTTATCAGCTGTTAATTTTTTTGTTGTGTTACTGGCTTTCTCTGCACTGTGTCCGTTCGTTGTGATTTCCAGGTAATTAACCGTTGCTGGTGACGTATTAAAAACGATCGCGTCGGTTGATTGATTAATTTGCGCGATGTTCATTATTGTTTGTTGTTCTGCGTTTTTTGCCGCAGCCATTTGGGGGTTAAGTTAATATTTTGACCTTTTTCAATATTTTTTACAAAACAATATTTTTTTATTCTTTTCATTCTAGCTGTTCCAACAGTTTTATTCATACATGAAATACCTATAGGTAACGTGAGTACATACATCATCATAAATTCACAACTCTTAAATAAAAACCCTTATACTGTTGATCGAGTTAACTGTTATGCTTTCATGAGAGATTTCGAAACGCAAATCAAATTTAAGCATCCCTTACAAGATAAGCTGGCACTTTCAGTTCTATAAAAAAACAAGGTAGAGTTTGAAGCCGTGCTTGACCTTGATTGACGTCTGAAAATTCGGGAGTTAGTGTCTCATTTTCACTGAACTGTCCTTATGAGAAATAAGCCTTGACCTGACCTTCCAAACCAACATCCAACAAACATCCTCCATTGCGGTATAAAACCCCTTAAACTAATTACCTAACTTATAACAATATCCCTAATAACCACTTCCAAGGAAACTTAGATAATTACCACGTGAACTTATCCAGGTAAGCAGGTCAGTCTGAATCCTGGATGGAACTAAACTAGGTTAGGTTTTGCATATTTGAAGAAATGCCAGTCTCTCAGACTGAACGAAATTGAAAGTGGATATGCCACGGAGCGTGGGATTAAATAGGCAATTATTATAATGGCTAGTTTTTAATAATTATGAAAATGCAATATGAAAACCCGGGAGGAAGAGGTTTCACTCAGTGCAAGTGAAAATCTTATTGGTTCCCACATATCGCTTAATAACTAACATTCCCCTAAATATACAATTAGGTGAGTTGCGTCAAACAGTGCGAAAAATTCTTTACTGAATGATGTCAAATTTATCGTCACTTATGTCCAACTGCCTGATAAGCATAAGAAATACGAGATGAGGTGTGTTTTTATCATTCCCGCTTCAAAAGGGCTAGTTCTAGTTGTTCTAACTAGTCGATCACGACTGTGTGAACAGGAATTCGTAAGTCATTCGTGGGGGCTCCTCTCGTGTTTGGCTTGACGTAACAGTTCTACGTGAATCCACGAGTACGCCTTCGATGCTTCTAGTCGAAGAAAGTAAGGACTCGCATTGAATTGACACTTGACTTTTGCTTGTTTGGAAGCAAAATTTACTTCGCGACTGGTTTTGAAGTACCTACCTACTTTTAATTATGGGATATGTTCAAACAACAGATTTCGTTAAAAAATTTTTTTTATTTTATTTGAAGTCATAGTTCTTACCTCCGAATTCAAAAAACGCCAATGAACAGTGAGCATCCCCCAGAAGTATAGCTGTCCCTTTCTGTTCTTTTGACATTTTACGGGACAGTATGAGTATGAGCGCGTGCTTAGCGTTGATTCACGTTTGTGAATCATGAGTGAATTAAAAATACACTCGGCGTCAATAAAATCGCATCTTTTGTTGTAACTTTTTTTTTTCATATTTGGATATGGGTAATTTATCAATATTTTTTTACTTATTGAAACAAGTTATTTAATGTTTTTTTCACTGGAACAGCTAAAATATTGGAAAAAAATTTTTTTTGAGCTGTCGGCGATGCAAATGCGACACTGTCGCGATGCCGCATCGATACTTTACCTCTAATTAATCACTCAGTTAAGTTCTTAGTAGTCAAAAATTAAATTGCCTCATTTGGCGTGAGTAGCTTATCACTGATCGCTTACGATCTTATGTCACCACTGAGCCACAACCAATCTAGTCAAACAAACGCCTATAGGAAACAAGCTTAAGCCCAGCCATTTTGGCAGCACATTCGCTCTATTTCTGCCCAGTTTACGCCTTTCCTAATCTCAAAATATTAACCGTCAAAGTGTGTTACTGCAGTGCATTAACTAAGCTGCATCACGCTAAGTGGCCTATCTGGCCGAATATCCGCACACAGGCTTGCATAATAACCTTTAGTAGAATAACATGACCTGTGAAATACGAGCGGCCGGTTAGAGTGCGAGTGTTGAAAATTGGTCCTACAAGCCGGATTAGAAAAATAATTTACAATAGTGCCATAAAAGCAGGCTTTGCAATTTTTAGGCACCTATTTCATTCCTCAAGTAAACTTACAAGCTTGTAGACTTACCTCTAGTCCTCAAATTGAAAAGTTACATCAACGTCGTCAATTCCGTTAACATGTCTTAAAATCATGTGATGTAAAAAATGATCCAGATTAAAACAATATGCCGAAGAGGTCAATGTCATCCTTCTCACTGAAAAATCGCTTTCAAGCTGCTTTGAATGAATCTACTAAGACATATCGACCCTTAACAATGTAAAGTGCTTCCAATCCATTGAGCTGAGCTGGATCTACCTACGAACGTCCCTCTTCTTAAATCGGTCCTTCTAGCCGGATCGCCACGAAAATTGGTCCTTTTCGCCGGATAACAAACCTCGTACCGTATTTGGTCGCACGGGTGCTCGCCCGTCGGGGTCCACCACACCGCGGCTTGTTTCGCGCCGCACGCTTTCAATTTGCATTAAGGGTTTATCAGTTTTAATGTGTGCGCTAAAAGTTGCCGACCGGCCGCACAGACCGGAGCCGTTTTAGGGTTAACTTTAGACAAGGGAAAAGTGGACGTTTTGTCTGGACCACAGGGTAAGCCAAGGCTATTTTGACTGCATTTCCATCACGTCCAATACTCGTATTATGTAAGGTAGTAGGGATATGTAATGTTTAATCAATTTTAGAGATATACAGACCAATTTAGAATAAAGGTTATAAAGTTAGCTACAGCAGAGATCGCAGGTACGATGTCGGCACAGTAAAAACATTTGTAAGCGTAAAAATGTCTAAGTGTTTACAGCAAAAAGTATTTGAGTATGTCTATCCGTTGTCTAGTATCACATAAAACAAGTTTCTTCTAGTTGGTGCTAGGTGGCAATGTGCAAAATAATATCAAATAATATTTTTATTTAGACGTCTTTTCCTCCTTCTCTTCCTAAAGACTTTATGTCCTCCGGACAATCCGCACTCTATTAGAATACCTTTCAAAGTCATTGTAATTGTATGTTCTATGCTAAAATATAACTTTTTACTATTGTTCTCTGAATCAGACGCATTGCAGTTTGTTCGATGCACTTGATTACCCTGTATAGCGTTTGAAATTTTGAATATTGTTCAACGTTTCTGTTTCTGACATTTATCAATGGACCGGTTCTATAAATTGCTCGTTACCCAATCATATATGCGTAAAAAAATATTTTGAATTTTCAAATCTTTTTCCAATCCATTTGTTCCATGTTAATTACTCTCTTTCACATTATCGAATTACAATCCGTTCATTCTTTCTTTCTTTTCTCCCATCTTGTTCATTGCCGTAAACGCTTAAAAATTTAATCCAAATTCCCTTCTATCATATCGTCTACATATCGGAAAATGGAATTTCAGGCTAGCTTAATTTAAAGACAGCCAAATCGCTGCTGTTAACAAGGGAAACTATTTGTGTAACAAACATAAATCCTACATCGGCGCCTGCCGCGCCGCCTCGAATACTTTCCCTCTCGCACAGCAGTCCCTCTCACTCATCAAGCCTGTGTACGTCACGCGAGCCCCCACCATCGAGTCCCCACGCACGGCGCGCCTCGCCGAACTCGAACTCCTATTTAAGCGGCCGCGCGCCATACAAATTTGTCAACACTTCGCATCCAGCCGCCTTCGCATCCAGCCGCCACAGCGAGCAGACGCTCGCATCCGCTGCCGCCCGCTCCGCTCCTTTGTTCCCGCGCGCCTTTGTCGGCGCCGCCTTTGTGTTCGCGGCGGCTTTGTGTCGCCTGCGCGCACATTCTTCGCCCAGTTAGTAACGGATTAAGTCCGTTGCTAGCCCGGGCAGTTATTTTAGTTGCCTTTTTCAAGGCGACTAACTTAACGTTCTTGCGATTAAATCCACTATTTTTGTGGTCAACAGGCTGATACCTAACGGTGCCATTACGAAACCTGTTGGGTGTGGACCCGAGACACCGGCTTTGCCCCTTTTGGGCAACGCTAAACTCGGCTGGGATTGTCACCACCGGCCTTGGGGGAACTCCTAGTCGACGGCAATCATCTCCTTCCCAACCCTACCCTTTCCCTACCATCCCATCCCTCTTGTGTTGTTTGGGCGTTCGGAGCATCCGCTCGGAGCTACCCTCTGCACTTGAGGCAGTTAGGAACCACTTCGCACAATAAGATTGGCGAGGCGGATACAAGCTTAGGGCTCATTAATTAACTACTCACCCTCCCCGTCTTACCCCGGCGGGGAGCATACATACACAAACACATCCCTGGGTAACACCCAACCCGGGGCTAAACGTGTTAGGACAAGTAGCGCGATTGCCGCACAGTTTCTTGGCACTTCTTCTGTGCGGAACGCGACGCGTTTGAAGTGCTGTAAAAATACGTTAGTATTAGATAGCTGTTTGGTCGGACGCCATGTCGCGTACCGACCAAAACTCTCCCCTTTTGGAGAAGCTCGTAAAGCTTCTCGCCAAGGAAGGCTTACTTCGTTCCTTCGCCTCAGAAATTCCTGAAATCAGGGATTACTATGACGAGGATACCCAGGACGCCTCTCCCGAGCCCATTCCCGATCCCACCTCAACTAGGCCCTCTTCTGCGACCCCCGATGACGCACTAGAATGCGCCATGGAGGTCGCGGCCGAGACCTCCCCAGACGAGGACTCCACCTCTACCTCATCCTCAGATGAGGATTTCACTACCGTTGTCGGTAAAAAGCGTGCTAAACGCGCTAAAACCGCTTCGGCCCCTCCTTCTAAGAAGCAAAATGACTCGCCTGAGTCCCCACCCATGCCAATGATGACCTGCGAGGCCCCCGCGCCCCGCAATATCCCGCTAACGCCCTCAGTCCCTGTGGCGACACGCGCGATACCTAGTAAGCCCGCGACCTCCGCGGCATCGGCTAAGACCACCAACCCAACTAGCTCTACCTCTTCCCAGAGGAAAGAGCCTTCCCCACCGCCCCTGTTTATTCAGAATAAAGCGCTTTGGATCGATGTATCCAAGCGCTGCAACTCTCTAGGTATTAATTACCTATCAGCCCGTACCACCTCAACGGGAATTAAAGTCTCCGTGCAGACTTCAAACGACCATCGTCGTTTAACTTCTCTCTTGAAGGATATGAAAGTATCCTTCCACACCTACGCCCTCCCTGAGGATCGGCTGCTTCGTGTAGTCGTGAAGGGAGTCCCAAAGGAGGTCTCAACCTCCGACGTCCAGGCCGATCTAAAGGCCCAAAACCTTCCCATCATGGAAGTGCACCGCATGCATCGCGGTCGCTCTCACGCCCCCTATGATATGGTTCTTGCCGTTTTGGAGCATTCGCCCGCCGGCAAGGCCATTTTCAACATCAAGACGGTGTGCCAGCTCTCTGGTATCACCGTCGAAGCCCCTCACAAAAGGGGCATCATAGGGCAGTGTCATCGCTGCCAACTCTACGGGCACTCTGCCCGCAATTGCTTCGCGACCCCCAGGTGCGTTAAGTGCCTGGGCGATCACGGCACGGCTGATTGCCCCCGCCCTAGAGACCTCTCTCAGTGCACGGAGCCTCCAAGCTGCGTGCTCTGCGGAGAAACGGGTCATCCCGCAAACTACCGCGGTTGCCCCAAAGCCCCTAAGTCCCAGCGCCCCAGTCGCGCCCCGGCTCAGAGCCAACTCTCCTGGAGGGCCCGTCCAGCCCCCATTAACTCCCAAGTCCGCCCAGCCGTGCCAGACCAATCTCTGGCCAACTTCCCGGCCCTAACAAAGTCGCAGACTATCCCTCCCCTTATTAACGTACCCTGGGTACGTAATACCTCTCAAGTGGCACCTAGCCCTCCCAATTACCAAGCCCCTGTCGCCAGGCCCGTACAAAGGCCCGCGCCTCCCTCGCCTCCCGCCCCGCAGGTCACACAAGCCTCCCAGTCCTCTCTAAGCGACTACTCTCTAGTGTCGCGCTTCCTCGGAGTAATAGACTTCGACGAAGTTTCTAGAGTAGCCAACCTACTCAGAGCCGCCGAAGGCAATCCCGCCCTCATGTTCGAGGCGGCTATCCAAGCCCATAAGATAGGCATGTCCCTGTCCACTTTTAAATGTAACCCATAATGGATGTTACACCCAAAGGTAGAGTCAAACCTAGGTCCCTTAGAGTAGGGTTTTTCAATGCTGACGGTTTATCCAAAAAGCATTCTTTAGTAGCTGATTTTGTCAAAACCCACCAATTAGATCTCTTTTTAGTTCAGGAATCTTTCCTAAAGCCCTCTAAACGGGATCCCAGAATAGCTAATTATAACATGGTCCGTAACGATAGGTTAACAAACAAGAAGGGTGGCACCCTTATTTATTATAAACGATCTTTGCATTGTACACCCCTAGACCCTCCTCCCAATCTCAAATGGTTAGAGACCTCTGTCTGCCGTCTCGGTATGACTGGTCATAGCCCTATTACCATTGTCTCCGCCTATTTAGGGCCGAAGCAACGCGATAACGCTAAAGATCTTACCAAAGATGACCTTCAGACCATAATGAATCTCGATAGCTCGGTTATTCTGGCGGGCGACTTGAACGCCAAGAGTGGCGCGTGGGATTGTAATTGTACAAACCCACGCGGCAGGGTGCTCGAGTCGCTGGCCACCTTAATTGGCTTCGATATCATTGCTCCCATGAGTCCCACCCATTTCCCTAAAATTGAAGGCCATAGACCTGACGTGCTCGATATAGCACTTCTAAAGAATATAAACCTACGTTTATCTTCTATAGAAGTGCATCACGAGCTCAGCGAATCAGACCATAGACCTGTGATCTTAGAGCTCATCCCCCGGATAGGACCCCCAGACACAGGCTCCCCTGCCCCTGAAAAAGTAATAGTGGATTGGAATCGACTGGGCCACAGCCTCAAGTCTATTCCAAACCCATTATTAAACTTAGCTTCTGGAGATTTATCCTCCATCCAAGACACAGTAGGTGCGATCGATTCTCTCACCAGTCACGTACAGAGCGTCGTGGAGGACTGCTCACGGCGGGTCCCTGTGTTGGGTCACCAACGCTGGAATCTGCCGCCTGATGTACGTGCGCTGTTGACGGAAAAGAACGCCGCCACCCGCGCTTACGACTCTTATCCCACTGACGCTAACCGTCGTCGCTTACGGTCTTTACAGAGGGACGTGAAGCTCCGTATAAGCGAGTTTCGGAACTCTCAGTGGGACGAGATGATTAGTAGTTTAGAGCCCTCTCATCAAGCCTTCTGGCACTTAGCCCGAAAGCTTAAATCCGACACCATTTCCACAATGCCTCCCTTAGTCCGTCCCAATCTGCCCCCGGCTTTCGATGACTGTGAAAAGTCTGAATGCCTCGCAGATAGCTTAGAAGCTCAATGCTCCCCCAGTACCCTCCCAGTAGATAACGACCATGTCTTGAAAGTCGACTGTGAAGTCGCACGTAGGGCAAGCCTCCCTCCCTCCGATCCTCCTCTCGCTAGCGTCACGGTCGAGGAAGTTCAGACTATCGTCAAGGACCTCCACCCCCGAAAAGCACCAGGCTTTGACGGGATCTCCAATAAAGTGCTCAAGCACTTCTCCACTCCTCTTTTTATAGTTCTCACTGCGATATTCAACGCAGCTTTGAGTAACAACATCTTTCCGCAAGCGTGGAAAGAAGCTATTGTCATATATTGTTGTTGTTGTTGGCTTTCCCAAGCCAGGCAAACCCCGATCCAAACCCACTAGTTACCGCCCCATTAGTCTCTTAAGTTCCATAGGGAAACTTTACGAGCGTATCATCCTTAGACGACTCAAGGACTACGTAGAGTCCAAGAGCCTCCTTCCTGACGAGCAGTTTGGCTTTAGACCCAAACACTCTTGCGTCCAGCAGGTGCATCGCATAGTCGAGCAAGTCCTAACCGGTTTTGGTAGGCAAAAGTGCCACAGAACCGGCGCCCTCTTTTTCGATGTAGCGAAAGCGTTTGATAAGGTCTGGCACAATGGCTTGATTTACAAGCTATATACACTTGGTGTCCCAGATCGTCTCGTGCTCATCATTCGAGACTTCCTTTCAAATCGCTCTTTTCGCTACAGAGTGGAAGGCATTCTGTCTCAACCACACCCCATAAGAGCCGGAGTCCCTCAAGGCTCCGTCTTGTCCCCCATCCTGTTTACGCTGTTCACTAGCGATCTCCCAACCTTTGATTGCCCTCGGGCACCTATTAAGATAGCTCTTTTTGCTGACGATACAGCTCTGTATTGTACGCACCCCAGACTAGATCTCATTCTCAAATCTCTCCAAACCGCCGCCGATACAATCGGTGACTGGTTTAGGAAGTGGAGAATTGAAGTCAATCCTGACAAAAGCGCCGCTATCCTCTTCCAAAGGAGCCGCGATAAAGACCCACCCAAACTCCCTGAAATCACTATGTTCGAACAACCTATTCCCTGGGTAAAAACAGTTCGATACTTAGGCGTCCAACTTGACAGTAGTTTGAGCTTCCAAGACCACATTAAAAAAGTCCGCGATCGTGCCGCCTTTGTCCTAGGCCGCCGCCACTGTCTTATCAATAAGCGTAGTAAGTTGTCCCTTAGAAATAAGGTTCGACTTTACACGTCTTGTATCCGCCCCATCATGACCTATGCTAGCCCTGTGTTTGCACACGCCTCCTCCCGCTCTATCCATAAGCTACAGACCCTCCAGAATAGGTTCATGCGCAAGGCCACGGGTGCCCCGTGGTTCTTACGCAATGAAAATCTCCATTTAGACTTAGATCTGCCTACCATCCAGCAGTATCTAAAACAGTTGTCCTCCAAATTCTTCGACTCTACCATGACCCACCCAAACCCCTTAGTAGTCCAAGCCTCTAATTATCTCCCTAGGCCCCTTAAGGGCAAGAAATCCCGAAAACATCGTCGCCCTAGACATGTCCCACTAGAGCCCGATGATGCCATCACCCGCTTCATCGCCTCCGTCAAACAGCTCGCGCCAAGCCAACACTCCACAAGACCGAGATATCGTCCACGCCGGCGTGGACGCGCGTCGCGGCCCCAATCTTTTAGTCATGCTTCGCGGTACCGGCACGTCCCCGGCCGCTTCTCTCCCCAAACTTACGTTAGATTGCCTAGTCCCAGTAACGCCCTAAGCCGAGGCTCGGCCCCCCCTGGGGGCACCCTTAGGCCTGTTACTTAACTGCTAGGGGTTGTGAGCCTTCCGCTCACCCCATTGCCCGGTAAAGCTGTGAAAGTCTCACCTTGGACTAACAGCTAGTCAATTCAAAAAAAAAAAAAAAAAAAAAAAAATTGTCATTACCTTCCCAGCTAGCGACCGTGCTGGAGCGATAGCCCCGCAGTCCTCCAGTACAGTCAGTACGGCAAGAGAATGCGATAGCCCCGCAGTCCATTCTCAAGCCCTAATTAGGTTAGATCATCTATGGGATAAGAGTGCGATAGCCCCGCAGTCCGCTCTGATTCCTTGTTAGGCTAAGTATAAGTAGTTGAATGTACCATGTATGAAGAAGCTTAAATAAATAGCAACCGAAGACATTGGCGTTTCACTTGCTCCCTTATATTTGTTAAAATAATTAGTTCGAGCTTCAGCCGAGCTTTGCCGGGCCACTCGTAAGCTGCACAAAGCTCCGAAGTGGAAGTTCCTCTGAAAACGCTGACAGCGGATGAACTGGTGTTAAAATAAACAGCTATTTTGGAAGAATTTTAATATTAAAACTACCGTTGGATTTCTCGGTTGATGATTTTCAGCTTAAGGTCAATTGTGGACCTCTTGCTGCTTGTGACTGATGATGATGCTGAACCTCGCAAAAAAATGCGTAGTCACGACAATTAACTTTGTTTGATAATCGTTTTTTTCTTCTGCATTACTGCAGTCGATTGAATTTCGTGTTGAGTGTTGATTGCCGAGTGATAAGGCCGCCTATACCTACATTTTTAAAAGTTCTTGTTATTTATTTATGTCTCTTTTATGAAAAAATATTATTGAACAAATACACATTTGGAAATGTCTAGTTATATCAATGCTTATTTATGTTTTAGTCCATTGTACATCTACATCAAATTCCTCCAAAACAGCTTGAAGGAATTAATGAAATTTTATATGTATGTTCGTTGAGTATAAGAATAGGTCGTAATCATTTCTTATTCTTTATACCCTGCATTTTTTTGGTACTAACACAGCAATTCGGATGTTCGAATGGCTACAAAAATTAAAATATGAATTTTGATATTATTTTTACTCTGAGAGGTGACACAAAGCTAGACCATTCTTTCAGACCATTGTTGAGTAATCTTCTTTAAGTAATGTGCCTAAGGGTGCCCTACAAAAGTGCCCACAGGGGGATGAGGGGGTTGAACATCGGCTTAGGGCGTTACTGGGAACAGGTAATCGGACATAAGCTAAAGACAGTAATCCTTAAACAGAATACAATCATATCGTATTTTAATGTTATTAATATGAAATAAACCATTATAATTGTTCAAATATGTTGCCGGGTTTTGTTTTGTACCTTAAGGGACAGTATCGACATATTTTGTTAGTCTGCAAATAATATATTTCTCCATAGAATCTTCAAAAAAAACGTTAGAAGCCAGTCATAATCAGCTCCTGGCACTAGTTGCCGTTTGTCCGGAATTCCGGACTTTATTATATCTCATCGATCTTACAGCCAATAAGCGATGCTTGATTTCTGGTATGAAATCAAACCTGTCAACTACCTGAGGCGGGAGGCAACGTCACTGATTGGTCAATACGATTATTGTCCAATCGGGTAGGTTGTCGCTTGCCAGCTCACGGAAATGGTCTAAACTCAGTGGTTGCAGAATGCGAAGAAAGACGGACGTATTAGTCTGACTTCGTGACCAGAGCTTTCGCCTGTCATTAGGAGTCTATCGGCTATAAGGTCGATACCCAGACTATATTATATTTCTAAATTAACAGTGCTAAACTTTATTTTTTATTTACAAAAACCCTCTAAAAATGACATAGTGTTTTAGTAAAATTTCCCCCGAGCTGCTGGCGCCCAACGTGGTAGCGTTTAATTACATTTTTATCCTCTCTAATCTCCTTTTCATTGTTACTTTTGTTTACTGACTTCCTTTTAAAACTTGCCTAAAAGCCATTCAGATTGTCACGAAAATCCTACAATAAAGTTCCATTTTAATGTAATAAAAGGAATTTCTTTTTTTTTCCACTCTCAAAAAGTATGATATTATTTACATTATTTCTTTACTATCTCTATTTACGCAATTTCAACTTAGAAGATTTTTTATCTTACGGAACAATAAGAACCACAAACTGTAAAGGTATATTCGCAACGTAAAACTTATATCATGCAGTGTTTTTTGTGGTGATAAACTGTGGTCAGTGTTGATTCCGAGATCAAATCTGGCTAAAACACTACTTTGTGCTCATTGAACAATTTGTGGCTAACACTCCAGTGATTGAAAACATTGTAATAAATGATTTATAAACGTCGGCAAGCTCGCCTCTTAACAAGTTTTGTTCAACTTCTGAATTTCATCACTACGATGGCGACAAAAAGTGTCCTAGACGCACACTGACTCCGTATATAGTCGATATGTATGTACGCTTCTCATCGACTAGTGTCCATTTTATGCCTTGTTAGAAAGTAGATACTTTTATTGCCAATCACTGTTACACTTAACTCTATCCCGTATAATCCAGTCAACCTAATCGAATAGTACGGCTACGTACCCGTAAAATTTAGTTACTGTCCCATTTTAGTGACGCTTTTAATGGACGAAATGAAGTTTCGTGATAGACATTCTAATAGCCACGTTCCTAAGCTATTACAATGTATTTAACAGCTCTTTCTCAATTTAAAAGTGATACTTTGTATGTGGCTGGTGATGAGATATGACTGTCTCAATATCTTGGTACGTGGTCACCAAGTCGTGACTACTTAGTCTGAACCATTCAATTATTATCAAAGACTGAAACACATACTTTAACACTTATTAAAACAGAACAAAATCAAATGTTTGTAATTTTTTACTTATACAGACATAGATAATTAGAATGTTTTCAATTACGAGTCTCTTTTTAACCGTAACAAAAGTTGGACACCTCTTATGTCATTTAAAGAGAGAACTTGACTTCCCGAATTGCCGTTTCTAGAAATGCCGTTATTTTTCAAAATTCGCCGTCTAGCATTGTTTCACAGCTGCTTTCGCTGTTTCAATTGTTACGTTACGACCTCTTGCTCGCGCTGAATTTCATTGGTAACAAAAACGTACAGTCAGCTTCAAAATGATGTGTATGTACAGAGTGGTCAAGTATATCCGAAGTGGGTAAGGAATCAACCTTATAAGCCGCAAGTTGGACGGATGACCTGCTAAAAGGATTTGGAATGCAAGCCGCATACCGGCCGTAATGGAAATTTATGGTGGAGCACCATTGATATTAAAATAAAAAAGAGGAATATAGGTTATTTCAGTACTGTACCCATCTACTTAGTCTTCATTGTACAATTTGCGGCTAACTCTCCACGGGAAACACCGATAAAAACTAAGCAACCCGGGTAACGGCGGTAGGCTCGCCCCTTACCACTTTGGGTTCCTATGAACTCGGCGAAATGTGTGGTTCTGAATATTCCGTTCACCATGACGGCAACAGTTAGTGTGCCTCTGGCTAACCCTCTAGGGATATGGTCGTGATGGTTTGTTTATGTGTGTTATTACATTTACTTTCGTCAAACCGTCAATACCTTATGACCATTCAGTTAGCACACATCAGTTTGATGCTAACTGTACAATGTGCGAAACAAGCGGTTCGCTAACATTTTTCGCTTTACAATTTCATAACGAGGAATTGCTAAAAATTGCATTTTCAGAATGGCGCCCACCGTGGTGCGGGCTTTATTGCTATTTTGACTGCTCCACTTAATTACTTTGCAAACACAGTTTAAACTGGTAAACGTGCATGGCGTTGTTAATTTTATGCAATTAACTGATTTTATATTTTTAGCTTTGGCCAAATATCAACTAGAGTTGGGTTTTGACAGGTCGGGTTATTATTTTAGTAACTATAGTCCGTTCGCGTTAAGTATGCAGTGATTTCATTCTTGTACTTAGACCTAGCACGCCCCCTAACCAATCAAATGGTTCCTCATTAGAAAGCCAAGTTCACAGTGCCCAGTTGAACACATTCTTTCAAACGCAACAGTTTTGTACCTGAGTTTTTTTGAGTGCAACAGAATTAAAATTAGGAATCACTGCATTTTTAACGCGAACATAATATAGAACAATCAAAGAATAATCACAACATAAAACAAAGTCACTTTCTCGGTCCCTATGTACGCCTAAATCTTCAAAACTACCCATCGGATTTTGATGTGTTTTTTTTAATAGATAGAGTGATTGTGGAGGAAGGTTTATATGTATAGTAATATAACGTTGCACCCGTGCGAAACCTTGGGTGGGTCGCTACCGCTAATGTGTAGTTCCCATTGTACTAGCTTCGCTTAGTTTGGAGAAAGATGGCGCTGTGTTAATGAACGTCCAACGATTTTCGCATTAATCAATTTGGTTATTGGATAGCCGAAAATCACCTATAAAACATATTTTTTTTTTAAACATTTTGCCTTTTATTTGAAGCCTACTCTAGCCATCTACTCTAGCTATGTCCAAAATGATCTGATTATATTTATTGAATATTTCCACTACGATAGTACGTTCATTTGTAAATATTTCAACAAATTGATCATTATTTTCCTGTGCATGTTTGTTATAAATGAAAAGCCCGTTTTTCATGCTTTCTGAAAAGTCATAATTGGCTGATGTTTTCTTATATCATAATAATTCTCTTATCCAAGTTATGTTGCTTCCATTTTAACGAGATTCGTTAGAGGAATATTCTTGAATATTTATTTTGCTACTAGGCCGTCTATTACCAGCTGTAGAAATAAATGGGGGAGGCCTATATTCAACAGTAGACATCATGCGGCTGATGATCATGATGATTCATTTTGCATCTAGGTTTAAAGACATTTATCTCCTTAAAGAATATACAATTCACCAATAAATATGTTCAGTAGATTTTAAAATTTTACTTGCTATTCACTTCATGGTATGGTTTTAGGTACTAAACTCAGTTTTATATTTCTTTAAACTTTCAAGGTCACTATCATTTAAATCATTTAAAACGGGATTGCTACCATGTACAGTGTATTATGCGGCTGACATTAGACCCATTTTGTAAAGGTTGATGTGTGAGCTTCTGTACCTTTTTCAGAACAAAAAAGGTACATGGTAGCAATCCCGTTTTAAATGATTTAAACTCAGTTTTATTTTCCGAAAATTCTGTAATATTTCTTTTCGGTTCGAGGCAGAGAAAAATCCTACAAATCAAAAACCATAAAAAGGGTAGCATTTCTTAGGTAATGAATAAGTACAGAAACAAAAGGTGTCACTTTCACATTAAATACAACAAAACAAAAGTCTGTCGAAAAGAAAACAAAAACTTATCATATGAGATAAGAACGTCGTATTTTCCGGCCAAGTCGTCTTGGACATGTGTCTTGTCGCGGCCTGTCATAACGTGACGTGTTGTGACATGTGTCAGAGTGAATATTAAGCGTGTCCCGTCACGACAGACTGAAACTTAAGATAAATATACTATCGCACAAACAATTTTCAGAAGTATTCAGACAGAAAACTTAGCTTGTACAATTTAGGCGGTTTTGTGACTAGCAACGATGGCGTCAGGACAACTTTCAGATAGAGGAGATTGACTAGATTAAATAAAAAAATTAAGTGTCAATGATATTATAATAAAAAGAGATAGATAGGTTACTTGTGCTAAAAAGTGGCACCCAAAACCGTTTTCGAACACCTGAGCGAAGCATTGACAGTTCGAGATGACACTGCGCAACATGTATCTGTCTCGTTCAGGCTCTAGTAATTATCCATACCATCTTGTTCACGCGGTCTAACCATACCGGACAATTTTCGACTTCTCATCAGTACTGACATAACTTATCCACCTCTTTTTTATTATGATAACATTGAAGTGTGTTACTTATACAGGCTGACTTTGCAAGTACTTGCTAAATTTTTAGCCAAAATCATCCTGTATTGTAATTGTAATGATTAAAGTTCATAGTTACTGAAGCTGAATTCGGAAAAACTTCCCCTGATTTCGTGCTAAATCACCTCTAATTCCCACTCCAGAAGACTTAAAGTGCGTTGTACTTAGTATGTTACATTACCGACTATTTTTCTCCTAATCACACTAATTATCGCGTACGTTTGACATGGCCCTAACTGAAATCGTATCAAGTCGGGCAAGTCAGGCATCAATGGCCGTATTAAGGCGAAACCCGTATAAATTACGCGCGCACGGCTCGTAATGGGAGAGCGCCTGATTATTTATCACCTACGCGTGGCGCTTGGCAGGGTCAGGCTTGAGGCATAGGCGGAGCGGATGCAAGAGCGGAGCGGATTTGGTAAGTATTTTTTTAGAACAAAAAAAATATAGCTTACATCAAGATCATCTGAACTATGCAGAACTTGGGCTATGAGTGTAAGAGATGAATAAACATACTGTAAATATCGAAAACATCCTTAAATTAAAAGTAACACCAAGACACTGATACAAATCGAAACCTTGACGTTTTGGTGTCAAATAACACCATCAAACATATACATACTACCGCAACCCGGATAACCGGGTTTGAAAGTACTTTGTAAGAGGTCTATTTAAATTAAGTTATTTTAGGTTGTTTGTTTGAAACGGCGGTAGGCTCGCTCGAAATGAGGGCTTCTGAATGTTTTGTTCACTATGACGGCAACAATCAGTGTGCCGCTGACTTACCCATTAGGCATATGGTCATGAGGGTATGTTATAAGTTGACACACCCACACTAAAGAATTTTCATTAAAAAATAAAAAGCATACCCGCTACCCCATCCAATAAGCTACAACCCTTACAAATACAGCTTTTACGTGTAAAACTAAAGTGTCTCTAACGAGAGTATCGATGCTCGTTAATTGCCTGCAGCATGCAAGCTGGAGAAAGTCTACAATATCAGCCTCTGTCACGGTATCCTGGATATCAAGATACTTCACTCCTTACGCCACTGATGTGAAGCTCTTCCTAGAATATTGCTTGAGGGTACGGCAATGAAATACATGCTCTTGTGCACACAATACAGTTGATTAAATAACATGAAGAGCCTTTATGCAGTTACTTAATGCAGTGGTTGCTTACTATTGTTAGCAACTGGGTAGTACGCGTTAAGAATGCAGTGATTTTTGAATTTAACACAGAAACACAAAAAACCTCAGATCCACAACCTTTGCGTTCGAAAGTATGCGTTCAGCTGGTAACTGTGGACTTGGCTTTCTAATTAGGAACGATTTGATTGGTAAGGGGGCGTGCTAGCTGAAAGGACAAGTATGAAATCACCGCAGTCTTAACGCGAACGGACTATAGAGGCATAGTACAAAAAAGCAAGTAGGGCAACTCAGCCGCCGAGCGAGCGATAATTGCCTACACATGTATTGATGTCGCTTTTAATTTCTACACGTGCGGTATGCAGCGGCGCGGGAGCAACGAAGCACACACGTACGGCAGTATCGATAGAATCAAGAAAATCGTCAGTATGTGCGTGCGTCACCGCGTACGTACGGGACGGCTCGGCCGCGCTCACAAACAAGCTCGCTGCGTTTCCATGGAAGATGGCTTACCGTGTATACTGTGCTAGGGGTCCCACTTTGCGCAATTGTGACAGTTGATCGGCAACGATCGCTGTTGTAAAGCAACACACGCCGGGGCGGAAATGGGATGTGTGATCACCCCGACCTCAAAGTCATGTATTGTTCGGGCATCTCCGTGCTTCGGAAGGCACGTTAAGGTTAAGCCTGGTGGAAGGTCCTAGGGCAGCTGGATAACAGTTGACATCAAGGTTTATTGGCGACGTATAAAATGATGCTGTTTATGTCATGTTATGTTATAATAAACTTCAAAAGGCAAAACTTCATCATTTCCTTAGTTTGTTATAAAATGTGACCAATGGCGTTTGCGGAAACTGGGTACTGTTAGTATAATTTCCGGCTATATCCTGAACATCTGAGATTGTTCCCACCTATCGGATATCGGTCCTGGATTTAAATCGGGTATTCCAGTGGCAGAACACTTTATATATGCCATTCACACTTGTTGGACACCGATTTCCATATAAAATCTAAATCTGATTGAAATCCGACGCCGGACAGTACGACCCACTTTTCTTAGACAACTTCAAGATGTTCTCAGAAAAGGTCTGGTCAAAAGTACATTTAACGAGTTTTCATGTATGAAATAATTATAGAAAATGGAAGTTGCGCAAGTGGAAAGATGTTGTGTCTGCCTACCCCTTGAGGTAATAGGTATGGTGTACTGAAGTATGTTTAAACATGTTGAAAAGCAACAAAACTTAAAAGTAATGTTTATAACTTCTTTCGTACTATAATGTACAGTCAATGGCACATCAGGCTACTAATTTCCGTTTTTATCTTGCTCCTACCAAATGGCATTTATTTTGACAAGAAGGAATGACGGAAATAAGTAGCCTGTCATGCCGTTGACCGTACAAACTAAAACCTGTATTTCTCCTAATTATTTGTCCAAATCGCTAAAACCCCGTGGAATTCCAGTACTTTACAGCCTTTCTAAAGTAGGTATAGTCAAGACTGCTCTCAACCAGGTATGACGTAGCAGAACTTGGCCATTAGGTAAATAAGGGTACGTAACGATACCACGATTAAGGGTGAAGGCATTAAGGGCGGGTTATGTATTAAATTCTGGGCTAAGCCTTGTTTCCTTTTCTCAGCTTGCGGAAAACAGAGACGTGGTGATCTCTAACCCTTAGGCGCTGTGCAGACGACGAGGTGGGGCGGTCTTTTTGACCGCGAAATAATAAGACCACATCTGCCCCGCCGATGCTCGCGACTGTCCTGGCACCTGCCACCACACTTCCACGCCTGAGTTCTCTTGGTTTCCCGATGGTTCCACTCTACCACCGGTACTAAGCCCCCTCGCCACGCCAAGGCGAGAACTCATGAGGGGTCGAGCTATACCCCAAAATGCGGTTATCAGTGCGAATGGTTGGGAGGGTTGTAAAGTCAGTGACAACCCTTACAGTCAGATACTTAACGTACCTTCCGAAGTACTTACGCGAAAAAACATCACTCAATCGGTCGGTGTGGTGAAATTTTGTTTATTTGAATTTAAACTTAACATCATTGTTTGTAAGGTCGAAATACACTTTTAAGTGAATATTTTGTATGGAAAGACAAAAAATGTAAATGTGGAGAGTAGATTGCATTTCCTCTTAAACCAGGAACATGAGATTACTTCTAGTTAATACGCCATTTTTCATTCTTCCTACATATTAAAACAGGCATTACGCCGGCGTATATGTTACAGGGAAATATGTTTTTGTTCAGAGAATATATTCGTAAAGATTAAATAAACGTGAAAATATGGAGTCATAATAATTTGACACAAACACACACATGCACATGAGGTGCCCGTGGCGCAGTTGTGACAGTGATCGGCGACGATCGCTGTTGTAAAGCAACACACGCCGGGTCGGAAATGGGATGGGTGACCACCCCGACCGAAATTTAGTGATGTGTATTTCGGGCATCTCCGTGCTTCGGAAGGCACGTTAAGCAATTGATCCCGGCTACGTCGTTAGATGTCAGTCGTTAAGCTTAGTCAGAGGCCCTAGGGCGGCTTGATAACATCTGACATTAAGGTTGCTCACTAACCTTATACCACTCCAACAATCCGCACTGAACCCGCGTGTAGGAGTATGGCTTGATCCACCTCATAGTTGAGGTGAGGCCTGTGCCCAGCCGTGGGACGTATATAGGTCGTTTATGTTATGTATGTATAAATAAATAAATAATAAATAAATATCCTTGGACATTATTCCACACAGCGCCATCTAGTCCCAAGTAGGCTAATTATAGTCCGTTATTATGGATACTAGACAACGGATAAACATACTTAAATACTTTTTCTTTTGTAAATACATACTTAATATACATAGGAAACACCCAGACCAATACAAACAGACATGTTCATGCACACAAATGTTTGTACTGTGCGGGGATCGAACCCGCGACCCTTGGTGTAGTATGTACGTACACATGCAAAAACTCTTCACAGACACACCACTCCTTTACACTCCTTGCCATAACTATCGCATACTTATCTACACTTAACATAATGCTAAGTGGCCACCATTTTGGCTGCATTACGAACTATTGTAATTTATTTGTGTGTGTAGAGATCGCTTTTAGCGATAAGGCCGGCTATATTGTACGTCCTAAACATCTGTCAACATCGCTGTGTAATTGTTTTTTATGTTCAATTAACTATATCTAATCTTATTTAATATATTTTAGATGCTTTTATGTAGGTACCAAATAATATATTTCTTACAGAATAAGATATACTTGATGCCTTTAAACGATAACAATTTTACTATACAAGTATCTTTAAGAAATTAAATAATACAGCTTCCGTTTCTTCGCCATATTTAGCTTGCAAATTCCCTAAGTTATTTCGACAGCTAATCTTTCATATAGCTGGGTAGATAATCTTTCATAATTCCTAACAAATTATTTAAAATTATATCTGCTTGTGAGTAAAATATGTAGATTGTATGTGTTAATTCTGATCATGGCGATTTCCTACTCGCTCTAACCGATATAGGTATATAACTCCTATTAACATTGACATTGACTTTGTAAGTTGGCCTTATGACACAAAGATCACGAAAAACAGAAAAGTCAATTTTAACATCTGACTTGCTGGAATATCTGTTGACCTACGTCGAGAATAAAATTGGGATATGATTTATTGAAGGTTTAACATTTAAACCTAGTGGTACTAAGATATAAAAAACAGTAAATCTATTACAAATAAGTTGCCGGGGCTTCCTAGGAAGTAATTAAAAAATACCTTTCGCTGGAAAATACTCGCTCTTCCCACAAACAAATAATAATACAAAAAACGCAATAAGTAAAAGGCAAGTTTAGACAAGCATAAAATGTATTTACACAGTATAGCAACATATTATCACAAAAGTCAATACCTCACCAACGATACTTAGCAACTGCTTGCCTAGTTGTCACCGTATAGGTCCGAACCCCGAACATACACCTATCATTATTGTTTTAGAGAGCAATAAAGAATTTTAAGTTAGCAGCGGCATTTCCCAGGCATTTAGCAGAGTACACACCCCGTGAATGGTATGTCTTTGTTATTATTAAATACTTATCTTACTATTATTTCATTACCTATTGTACTTTTCTGCTATGCCTTATGGTTAACTGGTAGATAATGTCTTCCGGCGGTAAGTCCGCCTTCTGCACCATTCATTGTTGTGCAATAAATAATAAATACATAAATTAATTAATGTACCATAATACTTGACGTGGATGCTTGCTTTTCCCCTTCTGCGATGTTAGCCTCATAATCTTTGCCAGTCGGCCTATCCAGCGAGCTTATTTGAATTGGTAATGGCGACATCCACGGCCTGGGCGTGGGCAGTTCTGAGAACCACTGCTGGGAATGGGGCTAGGCTGGAATCTATTAAATAACCTCAAGCACTGAGTTGGAAAGGTATTTCTTGAGAACTAGACAAATGTAGGCAAGTTTAATCTATTAACGTAACGAACGAGGATAGGTTAAAAACCTTTATTTGGAGACCTGTTTTCTTAAAATGGACTGAATGCTGCTGAAATGGTTTTTACTTATTTATTGAGTCTCTGCAGAACTTACAAATGCCTTGACATGTTACATTTGATTTACTAAATAGACAAAAAAAGTAAGTAATGCATTACTGTTATACATTTACTTTTTAGGCGAGCTTGTTGGTAAAAGCATTATCTTAGACAACGTACAAGTAAAGGAAAGATGACAGAAAGTGGAAACAAGTACCTAAATTCTGTGGAATTGGAAAGTGTTGCTATTAAAAAGCTCTCCTAGTCAATAGTTAAGTCTGAAGAAAAAACAATAATAATTAAAAGTATTAAAAAAAATGCTACTTTTAACAGATTACCCTTCAACCAACCCTTATGTTCTAGACTTCAATCCTTCCTCAATCTTATGGAGACAAAACAAATAACTCAGGCTAGGAGGTCACCGATCCCAAGATCCAAACCCGTCGTTACTGTTTGCGATACTCGTATTTTCTAATTCTTCAAGAATTACTTCACTCCCATTATATTCAGTATATTCCCTTCGAAAACTGGGCTCAGCACTTCCACTTCAGATTCCAGCAGCTGTTCTCGAGGACGTGACGGGCCGGGCGGTGCCATTTATCTGAAGCATTAATATTTAGCGGGTATCACGATCCCGCTCGCGAGAGCACCAGATATGATATCTTGGAGGGTGGGGACACGGTGCTAGCGGGTGTTGGTTTTATTCTTCGGTCTTACAATCTTGTCAGTACTGCTGTTATGTCTCAAGGAGGGATATTGGCTCCATAGAGCCCTGGTGAGTAAAGTAGAGAGCATCTTGTGGCAGATCACGAATGCGCTGGACTGATCGAATAAAATACGAAGCGGGATATCGCGTTTCTGAATGCACCAGGCAGACTATAAACAGGAAGCAGTAGCGGAAAAAGACTCCTTTTAGGTGAGTCTGGCTCAGTGGCAGCTGTCGATCAGCTGCACTCAACGGTGTTAGGCATGATAGGTCGGGTTTCTTGCACATCTCCGTGCTTCCGAAGCACGTTAGGGAGTTGGTCCCGGCTAAAGTCGTTAGATGTCAGTCAAAAAGCTTAGACCCGTCTTCATAATGTTTGACAGTAAAGTTTATCACTACCTTTTTGTACTAGTTCTTCTTTAATCCAAGCGGATTCCGAGTGTGTGTGTGTGTGTGTGTGTGTATGGCTCAATGCTGAGGTGTGGCCAGTGCAGCTATAAAACGAAAGGCAGTTGAGGTCATTCATCTCGTAACCCAAGCACAGTTGAAACTTCTTAAGGCTAATAATTACATCATCGATAGAGTCAATAGAATTAATTAATTAGATTTTTAAGTTCTTAAGACCATTGTTGACGGCTCTGATGTCCGGTAAAACTCGAATGAGTTTATGTGGCATCTGAATATTCACATGTATTGTTTTAACTTTTATGAATAAATAAATAAATAAATTAGAAATTGCTTCGTTTGTATTTGCATTTGGCTTACCATAACGCCCTCACATGTGCCGTTAGCTGAAATGCGTACTAACTCTGTAGTTTATACTAGAGATGAAACGGATAGTTGTTTGGCCGGATACCGGATAGCGGATATTCGGCAAGCTACGAGGCCGGAGCGCCGGATATCCGGCCACCGAATATTCGGCCTTTTCGGAAATATTGCTAACGAGATTGATTTTTTCTTAAAGACATTTCGTATCGATCGCAATCACGACCCATATATTTGGTGGTCAGTTAATGTGAACCAGTACCCGCAGTTGTCAAGGTTTGCCAGAATTTATCTTTCAGCACCTGGCAGCAGCGTTTATAGCGAAAGGCTGTTTTCAGAAGCGGGTCTGGTATACGAAGCCAAGCGGAGTCGCCTGTTACCAACAAATGCGGAAAATTTGGTATTCATTCACTACAATTTGCCACTTGTTAATTTTGAGTACTAAACGAACTAATTAATATTTAACCAATTACTTTGCAATTATAGAAATAAAACTTGTTCTTATCCTATATGTCGTATCATTTGCTTTGTGTAAACTACGTAATGTATTTTCATTTTAATATCCGAAATTCGGCCGGATACTGTATTACTATCCGGTATCCGGCCGGATAGTGAAAACAAGGCCGGATAGGCCGGATACCGGATAGTTACCGGATATCCGTTTCATCTCTAGTTTATACTATAAATGAACAGTTTATTGTGCAAATAAATACCTATTCCTCACCTCTAACACTGACACCCTACCTTTCCCATCCGTTCCTAGGCCCGTTTTTAGCCGTCGGCCAAATGATTATCTTGGATAGCGGGACCGGCCAGCACCGGGTATAGGCTGCACAATGTTTCTTGTAAAGGGCTAGAATTGGTTCCTAGTAGGCCTAATCTTGGTCTCTGCTTTAGGTATGAGTCCTTAATTCCTGGGCAAATGGAACCAGGTTCTTTACGGTCGGAATTATATTTCGACCGTAAGATTCCATGTATTGCAAAACATCGTATCCACGTTGCGAATTTTGTCAACTACTTATTACTATGTGTCTATGTCAGCAGATTATTCGTATGTAACTTATTCTGAATACTATATTGTACGTACGTACAGAACGATGACTCTTTAGCAAAAGTTAAGTTACAGTCAAGTATAAACATTTTCTACTCTTACAACCCTCACTTGCTTACAAGTTAAATTGAAGCTTATCGTGAAAAAAAATGGCAATTTTGAATGCTCGTGGCATTCAAAATTGCCATTTTTCCCGAATTCATATTATAGTTATAGGAAGATGCGAGCCAGCAGCAACCATATCGCAAATATTTAGATTTTGACTATAGTTACCTATCGTCAAATATAAGTATGGTGTATTGGTCAAGAAGTTGGTTGGAATACCTAAGATCGCGGGTTCGTGTGCATGAACATGTGGGTTTGTACCGGTTGTTTCGGTCTGTTTCCTATGTATATTTAGTATGTATTCACATAAAAAATAATTAAGTATGTTTTTCCGTCTAATACGTATCTCATTGCACAAGCAAGCTTAACAAGCTTTGTTGGTTTGGGGCGCTGTCCAGTGGGATTTATTTATCTACTATTAGTATACAACAAAGTCGCTTTTTCTGTCTCTTTGTTCGCTGAAATCTTTGAAACTACGCAACAGATTTTGATGCGGTTTAAGGTGATTGAAGAGGAAGGTTTGAATGTATAATAACATCCCATTGCACCCGTGCGAAGCCGGGGTCGGTTGCTAGTTTAGAATTAAAAACAGCCACAGCTTCTGTCAGAACTGCTAATGTTGAGGATAGTTCCAGCGGTACAGTACTAGGAAGTGCGGCATGCCTGCCACGATTATCGTGTTTAACCGCCTGTACCGATAATCGGGCCAATTGTTCTTCCTGATACACTAACGGCAGACGTTAGGATATTGTGGTATAGTCTTAAGGCCGTTGTGAATCATGTTTGAGATGCTTAGGTTACTTTAAACCTAACCACCACAGTTTAACTGTATATTTCAGTAATTTTAATTGCTATAAGTGTCGTATTTATTTCAAAATGAATAACTATTGGTATCTAACACGCAAGCGTTGATTGATTATTCCCGATGTTTATATGGCGTAAATCAATTTATTTTAAGTAACAGACTAGATAAACTGAAAATATCAAAATAAAATAAAAATCAATTCAAATTGTTTCATTCAATAAATCATGTATTCCGTATAGGATAAAGTTACAATCTCGCTCTACCAAGGATGCATACACCGATGTATGATACGTACAAATATATATTCAATTCAATTCAATTAGTCAACAAAAAGACAATTACAGATTTAAAAATAAATAGTTGTAAATCATAAATTACATAGTCACAAAATTACAATATTACAAATTACAACCTTACAAATCAAAAATTAAAATAAATCAGAAATTAAAAATTCATAATGTCAAAAAAATGAATTAATTTAAAACGGTATATTGACATTCGTTTGTAAATGTGAAATCTGTAAATATATGACAGTGAATATAAATATGAGACAACATCACATGTTGCTATCTCACATTCATCGTAGACTTAAACAGGAGTCAAGCCCCTTAGAATTTGTAAGCAACTTAATTTAATATAAAAGCCCATTTCATAATTGACTTCTTCCCCCTGTTAGGTGTTAATATGATCCCCTGAGACTCGTGTTGATAGGGTATTCAAGGTAGAAAGTTAGGGGAGGTTACCTCCCCTATCTTTCAATTTAGACTTAGCTGAATCGATTGGAGGTGAAGTGGTTTATCTTTCGGAGTCGCTGGCGCGAGTTGAATGGCTGTTCGATTCCTAGTCGTGCTAAAAGAAATACGGTGGACAGTGTGTTTCGTGGAGTGCCTTCATGGCTGAAATGTTCTTTGAAGGAAAGGAAAGTAAATATACTTTATTGGGACAACGACATTAACATAAGCGTGAGTCCTGTCTTAAAAACCTCAAAGCTCTAGCATTTTTAGTTGCTTGAAAAGTGTAAAATGCAGTCTTCATTATCTACTTATTTGTTCACAAAAAATCAACCACTTTTATTAAATAAAACCAGTTATGTTTAATATAAAAATATGTTTTCTCTGCCCATTAAAACTGAAAAGACATACCCTATTGCATCACTTATAATAAACGAGCTTACATTTTACTTTTACTTTTAAACTTGAGTCTAACCAATACCGTCAAGAATGCTCAACCCATTCCACAAAACGCTTCTTAAGAATTATTACCTACTCCTCTTCATAAATCCTTTCTAATTTAAGATTAAGAAATCTCATAAATTGTTCTAGTAGCCACAAAACACATCAAAATGACACCAGAAAAGAAAGCTGAGAGCTACCGATATGATCACACTCTAACATTCAAATCGTGCGATGACAAGAATTCCTTCGGACTCAAAAATCAACATTGAACCATTAACTATAAATCAAAACTCACACAGAGGAGTACTCCGTGCCTCGGGAGGACCGGTTAGCTTATTGCTCGAAGACTGCCTTGAAAGGTGAGGGCTTAGTGCTTGAGAGGTAGCGGGAAGCGGATTTTTTTATTATTTCTTCTTGGTGATTTTAAAGATATTTTGGTCATGAAAAACAAAACACTCAAATATGTAAATATAATACATAATGTACGGAAAAAAACATAGTATAAGGATTCAAAATATTGTTAAGTTAAAGCTCATGGGCAACTGTCGTTAGTAAATTAAAGCTGAAACTGATTTCCTACTGATTAACGGTTGAAATAAAAAAATAACGCCTTTTTGAAATGTGTTGAAAAGGTATGAACAAAACCATGTTTATAATCATAATCATAATCATTTATTTGTTCAAATGTGACTGACAAAGATGACAGGGTATTACATTAGGTACAGCACATCTACCATTTCTGGCTTACAAATTTATACATAATTGCCTATAATGAGAATGATACCTTTTCAATAATTTAATACCTTTTCAACACATTTAAAAACAATACTCCTCATTCTGACTCAAAAGCCCTATCTATACTGCAATACTGTTATAAACCCCTTAAAATGTTTGTAATAAAAACACGTCAAAACCACTATGCTTGATAAAGATTTAGTTATTCTCTATTATGCAAACGAAGCTTACTTAAATAACTTAATAAAAAAACTAAACAAATATAATAATGTGCCTACTGCTTATACGTTCCAATAGTCTCATCCTATCACCACAAATATAATTATCAGTTTCAGAAATACACTCATTTATACTTCTGTTTCGCTCAATGTTCTCTAGCTTTTTTTACAATCATCTGCATTGAAGAATATGGAAGCAGAAAAAATATTTCCGATACTGGAATTAAATGTAATTCATCCGCTATCGGACATTATATTTCTCCACCATATTCTTCCATTTGCATTCTCATACGCTACTTGAATTCACTTTCATTTCGTGTCCGACTTTTTTTTCCTTTACTATCACATGAGTGATCTCATACAATATACAATAATAAGTAAGAAAGTTTTGATTAAAAAAACACTTAGCTTCTTATATATAAAAATCATTGCTGTTTGTTAGTCTCGCTAAAACTCGAAAACCCCTGGACCGATTTGGCTAATTTTGGTCTTGAAATAAACGTGGAAGTTCAGGGAAAGTTTAAAAGGTGAGTGAACATGAGAAATTGCTAGGAATTTAGTGAAAATCAGAATTAAGTTTTCTCTTAGCAACCTTTTCTACCTGTCACATGACGCTGTGTCACACACAACAGTAGGCCTAGCACGAACTGCTAACGTTTCGGTAATCGAAAAGTAAACGACACTTTTTTTTCTTTTTCCTATGTCATGAAGAAAAAAAATATTGTTTACTTTTCGATTACCAAAATGTTAGCGGTTCGTGCTGGGCCTACAGAACGAAGTCTGTCAGGACAGCTAGTTCAGTAATAAAATGCTATTCCACCGCTAACATGACCCCACCCGATCCGAGACGGTGTCAGTGACACGGCGCACGCGCAGCCCGGCCTTCGTTAGATAAACCCGCTGCTGGATCACGAAACTATTCTGATGCTTACTATACTTAAGTACTAGAGATGGGAGCTATAGTTGCTAAGTTATTTCAAACAAAGTTGATTTTGCAATAGGTATAGTTTGATTTTTGGTCTGAAATAAACGATTAATTATATTATTGTTTGAAAAAAATATTCGATTATATTTAGGTGAGAGGTGCCCTTGGATCGGCAACGATCCCGGTTGTTAAGCAACATACGTCTCTCGGAAATAGGATGGGTGACCATCTTGACCGAAATTTAGTTAAGGAAGTTAGTTGACCTTGCTAGATGTCAGTCATTAGACCTAGTCGGAGGTCTTAGGGCGGTTTGATAACATCTGACATTGAGGTTGCTCACCAACCTTACACCCCTCCTACAATCCGCACGGAGCCATACTCCAGCCGGTGTCCAGCAGGGGGAAGTATACAGGGTGGTCAAAAATACCCCTAAAGACTGAAATGGCATAGAAAGTGAATGAATCTGAAATAGTAGGTTATTCTTTTGACATTCATTCTGTAACTGGGAGTACAGTCTAAAGGATAAAAGCGTGGCATAATGATGTCGATGGAATGATGATGGAAAACTTTGATAAAAAAGTTGCTTTGAGTTCAAAGTCACCAGGCTAAGTGTGGGCTTCTGAATGGTCCGTTCACTATTACTGCAAACAACTGTGTACCTCTGACTAGCACTTTCGGGATATAGTGTACATAAATTTATGTTAAAAACCTTACTTAACCCCGAAACCCCGACCTCTTTAATCCTGATACATCAAGACTTATTACCCAAACCGGGGGAGGAGGCTTCGACGGAAGTAATGACGTCATCGTCCTCCCGGGATGGCATTACCACGGCTGCATTCCCGGATTAGGGGAGGGCTGTCCAATTTGGCAATGTCGCTGAAATTTCGGACCAGTCAGAGCACTAGATTACGCGTAGTAGTTTAAGCATCTCACGTGGGATTGGATGCGTATATTTCTGTATCTAATTAAATGATGTATCCTGGTAGATTGAAACGCAGTATTCAGGTAGAATAGAAAAGCATATTAATTAATAGTTTGCTTTATTACTAGTAGGAAAATTAAATTGTATGTAGGGCCAGCGTTTTGAGTGTCGGACCTAACTTTTAAAGATGTCAGAAGACAGTTAAGTGTTTTTTAAAGCTTGCATGTTGCGTGTGTGTTGTATCTTTTTTTAGGGTAGACCATGTTGCAATTTTGCAATGGTTTTGGACCCTATTCCCAAGGAATAGAGTTGAAAATATGGTCTCCAACATATGGACAGATCTTATAAAGGGTTAAGGGCAGGTACTCCTTCAGAAGCATTTCCGTGCAACCAACGCATCTGGCACCGAAAATTAGTAGATATTTCGATTTGTAATTTATAAAAATGACTGTTATGCACTGCATCTTAACTCTGTCACAAAATACAATAAATTGAAACCAATCAATTCAGACGTAATGTTTTCTAATATTTACGCGAGCCGTATTAAAAAAAAGATTTGTGACTTTAATGTTTTCTCTCTGTGTATAAAAATGTTAAGTACAATTAAGTATAGACAGAGCAACTCTGTAAGGTTAAAACACATCTTAGCGATTGGCAGATCATCCCACAACAAGTGTGATTTGAGGTCTCGTGAACAATAGCTTTTTATTTTTATTTCTACTCCGATTTAACCTTTCACCCTCAGACACTATTCTGTCGTATACCGAAATAATACGACGTAAGTTTAACGCTAAACAAACCTTTTTACGACGTTTTCGGTTTTATATTCTGTGTTCACGGCCATAATTTCTATATTTTTATGTTATTTCTCTTTCTCACGCCTTTTGTACTGATTTTAATGGATATTTTCTTTTGTTGTAGGTTGGTGGAGAGCATATAAAGAAGGCGAGTTAATGCTATTAACGTTAGTATGCAGTAAGTGGCAAAAAATTGTAATCTGAGAGCTTTTCTGACCCTGATCTAAGCGGAGCTTAAAGTATTCTTAAGTTCGTATGCCCTCTGCACTGGCGTAAAAATAGGGTGGATAGGTGGCAAAATGCTACTAGCCTCCAGTCAAGAGCGGCTGCCACCCTGTCTGAAAGGGCCCCGAGCAAAATTTGCGAGGGGCCCCTGAATCCCATCCCGCTAAGGCACTCCGGCTAGGTACAGCTTTCAGTGAAAGGCTGCTGGCAGGAGACAGAGGCGTATATCTGAGGGAAGGGCGCATTAGGGGAAGCCTATGTTCAGCAGTGAACCTGTGTAGGATGATGATTAAGAGATCCATTTGATAATAATAGTAACCTTTGATACCTTTAGTAAGACTTTCTGCACATAATTCTGGTCCAATGCTTGCTACAACGCACCATGGTGATAAAGCTAATAAAAATCGTGCGTGCTAAAATGCGCATCGCGACAAAATTTTGTCACGCAGTACTGATCTCGTTAAGAAGGAAAGGAAGGAAGAAAATACACTAATTCACTAAGAACCGTACCTTATGTATATAATAATTAAACCACTATTATTTGTCTAGTTTTTACGCGATAGCAAGCGCGATATAAAAGACATATTGGGGACTCGAATTTAATGCTAAAAGGCTTCGCAAGAGGATATAATTAAAACGAATCGCTTCACAACTACTTCCAACCACATTGCAATCCTTCGTAAAACTCCACATCCATTCAATAACAACGCCATTCCTAAACTCATCCTTTATCTTCAAGATATCAACCGTCAGTTCTCGTATTAGAGGTCAAAATCACTTGCGCCCCATAAATCGTAGGTCAGATCAATGTCGGGAAGCAATAATCCCATATTGTCGGACGCGGACGCCGGCTTATCCATGTTAATGCAGACGGATGGTGTTATGCGCGAGCGGCCAAAGTTTATGATTATCGCTGCTAACAGCTGGCTACAGTACAGCTGTGGATATGGAAGATCTATGATTGCTGAATGTCGAAATAAAGATTTACCTCCTTATTCGAATGTCCGTGCGACCACACAGCTGGCCACACTGAAAATCAGCGTCTATCAGGGCCTATCAGGTCCAGGCATTAGCTGAGTGGGGCCATTTAATTTTGGATATCGTGACATTGCTGTCTATTGGACATTTTTGTGTGTTTTTCTTTTGTTATTTTTTCTCTATTCATTTTGTTTTGTTTGTATGTGTATGTGTACGATGTCCAAGGTCAATGAAAGTTTTAAAAAAAAACGCAACGCTAAAGCACTAAATCATAGTTTAAGAAATTGACTTGTTTTGTCACTTACTCGCAAATGGCGACAGCTACAAGAATGAAACAGACTAAGCGATACAAAAGTTAAGTTAAAGTTAAAAAGTTAGTTAGTTGAAGCGCTGTTTAAGTTTTATGAATAAGGGGTTTAGAATGCAATACTAAAAAGTTCCTTTCTTTTTGGTTTCCACATAATGTTATTTTGTACAAAACAAATCCTGTACAAAACTCCGAAACAAAATGTCAGTGTGTTTGACTTCGCTAGGGCAATTCGGTTCTATGGAAGTAAACGTAGGACCGCACGAGGTTCCGAAATTACTGTCTCAACAATCATAATTTTGAAATCTCATCTGAGAATTTGTTTACTGCTTTAATAATTATCTTGTCCACTGACTGTGTCTTTAATTTTTTTGAGTATATCTGGTGTTGTTTCAATTGGATTAGGACTAGAAAATGCATCTTGGCATCAAGTCCACCATTTTTCTTATGACTTCCTAAAGCAGTTTGTAAATTAGAAAGCAAATGATTATTCGAAACATCGTGGTTCTGTTTCGCACGAAACCTTCCAAAAAACTTCTCAGTTCTTCCGTGTAAGTTGGTCCCGATAATTCGGCACAAAGTTGAGTCACGCCCCCCTACCCCCCACGGACGTTAAGCGGCCACTCGCTATTGCATCGGCGTTTAAACGCGACCTTAAGCCTTGTTTTAGTACCTGCTTTGTTAAGGATACGGGATTTAAAAAGTTTAAGTATTTAAGCTCTGCACGACTGTGAAATACATTAGTTTTGACTTAGTGATGGTAATGTAATTAACTTAGTAGAGTAGGTAGTGAGAGATACTCCCGGAAGCCCACATTTCGCTGACTGAACAGAACGTGGTGAGCCTTACGCCGTTATTTGGGTTGCTTGGTTTTACATCAGTGGAGAGTTAGCAAAACGTTTTATTCAACAATACGCTTAACTCGTGAATTTTGTATTACACGTGTTGATTCGCCAAGTCGGAATACCAGTATTTACTGTTAGATAGATATTCGTAATCGATGTGTACACAGCGACCTTTACTTACTCTGTATGCAATCTGTGATGTGAGATGTCAAATAGTCTTTAACAGGACTTTGACAAGTGATCTGAGATTGTTCCGCGCCTTGTAATATTTTTGTTTTTATAAAATTAGTTTTAAAGTTTGAATCGGGTTTCATTCGAGCTTCCCCGTTAATATTACTTATACCAGATCTCCTAGATTAAGACTTGCGCGCACGCATATTTGCGGGTCAATTTCTGTACTTAACAGAGCACCCTTTATACAGTGCACTCGTGATCATTTCAAGGAGGTATCACCTAACTCAAGTCTATAATACAGAAATGTATGGTCCTTCGAGCCGGATGGTTGTATAATACGGGAACAAAACAAAATACAAATTTACCATCAAACGAGCCAAAAGTAGAAGCAAAATACAAACCCCCTACCAAATCCATAAATCAAAAAGCCAATACATTCAATTAACCAATCAAGACGTAGGTGAGGGGTCGCGACCGGGCATCGAATCCGGAAAACTCCGGATTAATTCCGGATCGTGCAAGATTGATCGCTTGCGGAGTCCGGGCGGCAATAAACAACCGGGTAACCGGACATATGGGCAGACTTGGCAAGCTTTTCCAGCTATGTGTTGCTGAAGACGAAAATATGCCAAGTAAGGTTTTGGGGTAATATCAGGGAATGTTAAGGATATGAAATTTTAGGTCTGGATATGGATGCAGATGTATGCTAATATATTGGACCGGTTTACGGTGATAGACATTATTCTGATCTAACTTCCCCTGTAGATGCTATTGGACTTTCGCAACCCTTCCACATTTCCATGTCAAATCAAAACATACCTTCACGACTGTATCCCAGGCGAGGTAGTCAAAAGCATTCTGATTAATGCCTTCATGGTGAACAAAACATTCAGAAGTCCACATTTCAGCAAGCCAATTTCCGGGTTATCCGGGTTGCCTGGGTTTTGATCGGTGTTTTTCATCGCCGGAGAGTTAGCCGCAAATAGTACAATGAACACAAAGTAGGTGTGCCAGCTAGATTTGATCTCAGGATCGACAAGTTAGTTTAAAAAGGTAACGAGGGTTCTTGCATTTTTTTCCGTTATTTATTTGTATCTCTTATTGCAAGACGTGAATGCAATGCCCCAGAATGCAATACATTTAAACTATGGCTACTCTCCAACACAAAATGTGTCTAACTGTTCTCCGTAGTATGATTCATACAAACATCCCTGTCACACGCCTAAACGCCGTCACTGTCACTTCACACGATCTAACGTAACTCAGTCAGCGCGTGCGCAGCTATCAGACAGCTCTAGGACGATTTACATGGAACGACTGTAGTCTTGGATATTTGTCAAAATCTTTGTTTCGATTTTTTTTCTGGTGTTGATGTTGTTTAGAGATTTCTGTAGAAAATAGTGATACGAAACGCTTACGCCATTTGGTTGCAATGATTTACTGTGTATGAAAGAAAGCAAGGTTTCCAAGCTATTGAACTATTGAAGCTATTTATTGTGTCATTAGTGCTAACGAAAACTCACACCTACGTGCTAAACTGCTGCTGCTGCTGCGCTCGTGCCAAACTTACACCTACTTATAAAACATTAGATTAAAGATAAGAAATTACCAGATGAAAACAATCGGTCAATGTTTCAGGCGGGACTCAAACATGCGTCTTTCGAAAATTAGAGCAGCCACCAAATTTAGCCATAAGCTACTGAGCTCAGCTGAAGGCGGAAGTGTTCATTCGTAGCTATAAGCCAGCATCAGTACATCAATTTTTAAATTAAATACCTATAACAATCTATATAAAATATTTTAGTTCCCGAATTCCCGACCTAATTAAAGTTTTTTTCGGTTTTAAACTATGTTTTTATCGTCGAAATTCGTCCAGAACCTGGAATCTCCATGCAGGAGCTAGTCTTAAAATTGTTCCACTATTGCAAAAATAACATTGATCATTAAACGCACGAATTTCGTCCTAATCGCCTGGTGTAAAGGGCTGCTCAGATATATTTAGCCATGTTTACTGCATGAGCTATAACTCAGCTGGTGAACCGAAAGATTTGCGGTCGGAAGACTGATGTAAAGTGTTTCACATGTCCGTTATGAGGAACCAGTTGAGTCCTTTTAATTGTCCTTAGGAGTACATCACAACTTCATGATCCCTTCGGCGAATTGATTTGGAAACCTGACAAATTCTCATGAGGGGCTTAGAACCTAGCTAGCTGGACACATAGCGATTAACAATTAGCCTGAATAAGTAGATAGATATTATTTTTTTGTACAAAAACAAAAAATTTCAAGCAAATTACAAAGAACAATGTACAATTTAGGCGGTCTTATAGCTAGAGAGCGATCTCTTCCAGACAAACTTTAGGTAGAGGATCGTAGGCGAATAAAGTAAACCAAATGTGGGTGAGCTGAAATAGTAGAGGTAAGTACTAATAATAAAAAAAAATCTTGGAATAAGGTCAGAAATACGGAATAAACACTACAGATACATAAGAAAAAAAAAGATAAAAAGATAAGTGTATAAATCAAGAGTCAGTGTTTGACGTCGGATCTCCAAACAGAGCTTTTTTTAAACTTTTAATTTTATCAGCAACCTTCTTGTTTTATTAGCGACCTTCTTTGTATGAATCGTTATTTTACTAGTAATACTTCACATTATTATTTCTTGATTAAAATTTATTTTCATTATTTAAACTTTTAAAGCGATTCCCATAAAATTGAATACTCAATCGGATAAATTTACCCCTGGGAAAACCTAAATAGGTACTGACGAAGTGCAAATGCTCCATTTTGTCCCATTATCTTCCTTTCAAAAACGATTGCAGGGGCTGTCACCTTTTAATGTATCCAGAAACGATTTCTTACGAACATTTGAGAAATATTCGAGCGATTACCGGACTGAAAAATAACATTTTCGAATGTAAAGTATGATAAAACTTTTTGTACTTTTCAGCTGGAGAGTTTATCTGAGGAAATACCGGTTCGAATTCAAAAATACATACTTAACATCACGCCTGGACTAATAGGAGCTGCAATTATTTTTTATTTCCAAAAAGGGCAAAAATTTTACGTTTGTAAAAGTTGTGTACGCTGCATAAATGGCTAAAGTTACGCAGAAATCACTTATGACGGAGTTCGTTCATCTTTTAAAGTTATAAAAAAACCGTTCTATAGCCCAACTAATATAAGAAATACATTTTGATAGCAGCCATTATCATTAGAAATTTTATGGAATGTTTGGCTGGGCAGGGTGGGTACATTTAGTCTGTCAGGCTCAAAAGTTCATGAATCGTACTTCTGTTGAAGTACAATTTCCATTGACAGAAGCAGCTGTCAAAATGTATTTCTTAGATCAGTGGGACTCTAAAAGTGCAATATTGATAGATCACCTGTGGGGTCAAGTATATTATGCATTAAAAGTATTATCAAAACAATATTACAGTGTAGGTTAAGTTAGATAGCAGGTTTATTGCTTTTCTCCACTCAAACGCAAAATCTGACCAAAAAGATTAAAGTGATAAAAAGATATCTGACAACGTAATAACCATCCTAATAATCGATTATACAGTACAAAAGGTGGAAGGACAAGCGAAACACGAAAGAACTACCCTCATTAACGGAAGTATTTCCATTATTGTACGACGAAATGAATTTTCTTCCAAGAAAACGTTCCAGTTGTCATTGTCTCTAGCTATAATAGCTCCTCTGTTTCTCGCTTCGATTGTTTGCATAAGTTTTGTGAAAGCTGTTGTAAGGTCACACCGAGATTATTATTAATACCATTCATGTTTGCTATTATATTTGGAAATAGAAGTTCTTGAAATAATGAAAGCTTTCGTGGAAAACGATTGGGCAAGTTTGAATAAAACCTAGGCGTCGCTCAAGGCAGTGTTTTAGGGTTTATGTTTGCTTTCACTTTTAAAGTTATACTGTGTAAAATTGTACTCCTAAATAATAGAAATTTCATCGCAAAATGTAACAATTCAATAGAGTTAGCATACGAAATTGAAAATTCATTAATAAATCATTAACGGGGTTATTGAACTTTGCTTGAAATTGATGTCCTTGGTTTCCTTGCTGAGGTTTTTCTCTAAAAGATTGACAGATTTTTATGCCTTGCAAATGACATATCCAATCAAGATGTCTGCCTTACATCTTCAAACTCAGTAGCCTGAAATTTAAGCCCCATTCTGTTTCATTTCCATCACCTCGAGAGCTTTCCTAAGTTATGAAACATAGCGTTTTTATTTTGTGTTTCAAAATTTTCAATTATTTTTCTGTGTTATTTGGTTCGTAATTCTGAGTATAGGAAGTTGAACCTTCAAGGAATTTAATGGCTAGAATAATCGTGAGCAAAGTAATATTAATGAAGCAGAAGACACTGAAATGTAAGCCAAGTTGAAGTACACTTGGCGTCAGACGCCCATCTTAAGAATGACCAGGTAAGGGTTGCAGTAAGGATTTTAATGCATGCAGAACAAAATATGGAAGTCTTTATTAAGCAGGAGCTAGAAATGGTGATGATGATGAGGTCTGACAAGTTGACGTAGTGTTTCACATCAATATCTTCAAAATACGCTCTGCTTGTCACTTAAACCACAAAATAACAGCAATAGTAAGTTAACCTTGTTTTTGGGGGACGAATTTCGTTGGACGGAGCCCCGACAATATTATTAGGGGTCCTTTCCGGCACCCTGATTGAGACTCTCCGCTTTCGCGTTAAATAAAATTGTTTTGCGATGCTATAAACTTGATTTATTTCAGTTGAGAAGGTTTTTGTTCAAAATTGAGAAATTTTGCTGCGTTTGTGTGGTTTTTTCATATATTTTGTGCTGAGATCTTGAGGGGTCTGTATTCATTTACTTTAATGCATAGAGACATGGCTCACGGGACTCGACGGTGTTTCAGACTAATATTACGACAAGCGCAACACAGTCCCTGCGCATGCTGTTCAGATTAATTCAAAATAACATCACCGTACAAATGAAAAAAAAAAACACTACCAGTTCCATAAAATGACATTTTATAGGATTGCAGGATTATTTATCTTTACATTATATTCACAACGACATCTGAGAACTTTTACTACTGACCTAACTGGTTCAATGTTTTTGTCTGACGAGATAAAAATTACCACTTTTACATTCACTGCAAAAAATCTAATTGCACAAGCTTTAAAAAATCACTTTACGTTTAAATTCTGAAACCAAATCATTCTAATTTCGCTAGGAGGGCATAACATTTTTAATTAAAAAAAATGGCCGAACATCTGCCTGGGGCGACGACCTTCGTGGTTCATTTAAATTTAATTCCATTCTAACCTCAAAATATCCCTGTGTGGTGTTTTAACAATGAACATTTTCATTTTTGCGTGTTTACGAGGCTTGAAAGGTTAGTTGAGTTCTGCACCTACGTTTTATATTCCTGATCGTTAAAAATATACATATTTTAGATACCAACAGCCAGTAAAAATCTACAGAGTATTCACTTACATACATACCCTCACGAACATATTTCTAATGGGTAAGTCAGAGGCACGCTGATTGTTGCTGTCAAAGTTAACGGAACATTCAGAAGCCCACATTCCGCTGAGGGAATTTGAACCCAACGTGGTAAGGGGCAAGCCTACCGCCGTTATCCGGTTGCTTATGTTTTATTTCGGTGTTTTCCATCACCGGAGAGTTAGCCGCAACACTGAACACAAGTAGGTGTGTTAGGGCCGGATTTGATCTCGGGACCACCGGGTTCCGAGCCAGAGTGTGTGAGTGTCTAAAATTTAACCACTGGGCCACGACGCTCTCACTTGTAACGGCGTATTGTGTTTTAAATATCTGATATTATATATACGTTGGCACTCATTTTGTAAAAACTTAAACATAGCTCAAAGGAAGTTTTTGGATAACTTTTACATGTTTTGGAGAACAAAGAAATAACCGTTAACAACTCGAAGTCAGTACTTCATTGGTTGTCCTGGCTTTAGACGAACTAACTCTGAAATTCAGAGCTCCTATATTCCTAGCTCGTTAAAACAACTTCAGTTTTCTTGACCACTTGGGTCACGAAAAGGTCATTGAGACAGCGTGTCCATTATCGGAGAAAATATGGCGGTCATTCTTACCTTGTTAGGAATGACTATTTTATCACTGAATAATGGAATTGAATCTAGAGAGCGAAATTCAAACACAAATATTTCCATTTTATACATAAGGTGCATGATGGCAGAAGAGAAAAATAAAACAGAACAAAGTAGGTCAAAAATAAAATACAAAACCACCGGTATTCTCATTAACAGCTTACCTAGGTTTCAACAGAAGCCCTTCACCGAGGTAAAAACACCAGTGCAAAATCTGAAAATAGAATTCCATTAACCATTGTTGAAGTTAAAATTGAAAATGCCGGTGCATTCCCGCAAACAGTTCAAAGAGCAACATAATAAAGCACTAAGTGTTCTGAGAATGGAGAAAGAAAGCAAACCGATTTAAAAATCGATTTAGACCATAAAGTGTACATTACCGATTCGCTTGCATAACATTTGGCTGCAGTAAAACGAGTGGATGGTCCAAGAGACCAGCGCGAGTCCTAAAGTTTTCGAAACAGGTAAAAATACTGATTAAAGAGATACACCCGATACAGAGAGAATTCAAAGATGTCAGAAGTCTTTTAAGAATGGTATTAAAAAGCACTAGAGAATATTTGGAGGAAAATCCCTAGGAATTCGGGATTTTTTCTTGAATGTGGGGTCGTTCATACTTATTGCCAGTTATATTCGAAGAAATACCTCATGAAACATGTAAATGTGGCTTTACAGTCATTACCTAAGAATCTGGCATTCTGAAACTTCCTTGAATGTCACCTCGGACTACTCAGCGAAATGCTGTGTAAACATGTTCCATTAATCACTGTCCAAAGCTTGGAGGAGGAGGAGCAAGAGGACTAGCTAGCTATCAGCCTGAGGTTCCCGCCATCATTCTTACTATCACTAGACTTCTGATAACCGACAAACGGAGTCTGCCAATGCATCAGACTCAAAAGTTCGTCTTATAACAATCAGTTTCGACCACTTCCATGTGTTGTCAAACAGGAGACAACATCACTGATTGCCGAAAAACCTTACGGCACAATCAGTGACGTAGCCCCCTTCCTCAGGTTGTAGATTAACTTAATTCCATGTTTAAATGAAGCATCAGGTGTTTTATAGCGATGGCTTCCGCGTTCCACCTTCTGTCACTTGGACCGGTCGCTTGAAGGGGCAGAGTTAAGTGGCTCAGTTCGCTATCGAACGGTGCAGCGACACGATACGATGTCTTAAAGGCATAGATATTACTTACCGAACTCCTGAATGGCTGTCCAGGGGTTTTGGAAGTGTTAACTTCGGTATTACGGGTGATGTTCTGGGCTTTTGGGTGGAATATAAAGTTTGTAAGGCTATTTTACTGATGGGATAATATTTGTGGTGATCTCAAAATTCTAGAAATATTTCAGCTTTTGAAGTTATCGTTGGGGTGCACATATACAGAACTAATGACGGTAAAAACAGAAGAGCTGTGATATACTGGTACAAGATGACCAAATCAGCGTGAGGTGGTCACCCGGGTGGTGCTGATATAAAGATTTAAATAGTTTTTGTGGATACAAGCAGCCAAACTCACTAGGGAGGCCTACGTTCATCAGTGAACGTCTAATCGATGCAAATTACAACGATGACTGAATCTGGCTCCCATCTCTCTAGTTCTTTATACTTTCTAGTCAACTCTACATGATTTACGTACGGTGCTTTCGCTCTTCTATAGTTCCAAAAATAACAATGTTTTGATAGCTGAAGTCAATTACTGCGGCACTCACCATTGTTGTGCTATTTAAAGCAGGTAGATCCAGCAGTAATATGAGTGATCACTCCAATAGAAATCGAATGTTTCGCTAAGGAACTAAAAAAAAAAAAACTAACTAAAAACTAAATAAAAAAAAAATAAAAAGTAACTTTCCCAGAAGCCTCAGGATGGTTTGATAACCTGATGTTAAGGTTTATGGCGAGGCTTACCTGCGTTTACTTTTCCGTCAATCCTTCCAGAGCTCGCGTGATGTAGTATGGCTCTTTCACCAAAAAGATGTGCCGTATAGACTGACGTTTCAAAAATGTATGCCACTTCATTTAGCCTGTCGCCAAAGTGTCCGGCTCTCAATGTACCTGCCGAACAATCCAGACGAAGTCTCCGAAGTTTCGGCTTAGTTCAACCGCGAGTAAGTTTTGTTGATACGACGTAAACCACAACGGCCGCACCGCTTATTTTGCATAAAGCTAACAACTGTTTTAGCTGGAGCACTGTGAGGGGTGTAGAGGGGGGAAAGGAGGGTTTCGTTTCTGATTCACTCATAAACGGCCTATATGCGTCCCTCTGCTGGGCACAGGCCTCAGCTCAACTATGAGGTGGAACAAGCCATACTCCAACACGCGGGCTCAGGGCGGATTGTTGGAAGTCACTAACCTTACACCCCTCCAACAAACGCACTGTGCCCGCATGTTGGAGTGTGGCTCAATCGACCTCATAGTTGAGGTGAGGCCCGCCCGGTGGGACGCATATGGGCAATTTGGTTTTCATATTAGCACTCTCTACCATTCTCTCTTCTATCTCATACGTTTATCGTATACACATACGTTTTTGATATTATTGTACACATTAAGGTAATACTCTCGCATAATTCCTTATTCCCTTAGCAATCATTAATAAGCCTACTTAAAAGCCCCGACCGCGGCTGGGAGTTTAAGAATGTTTTAGGCATTGGTTGTGGTAGAATTTAGAGATATTGGCTGAGTAAAATGTATCCTGGAATGGCGTATAGCATAAATTGCGCGCTCGAGCTCGATTTATTTGCCGTATGACACAGGGCCGGACTAGGGTGAGAGCAGGAGCTTACGGCTTTTTTTTATTGTGCTCTTCAAGATACCGTCACTCCATGATAGGTAGCAGACGTGAGGACCAGACATGGTGTTTACAGGTACTGAGCCGATCAATCGTTTTTTGTAGGTCTGCATAAATACCTTTACACGCCTCTCTTAAAAGACCGACATTAAATGAAGAAGGAAACACGTGCGCAAAAAGAGCGTTCTACTTCTGGATGGCATATATCAAAAATGAATCACCAAACTTTCCGGACTAACAGTTCCTGGATCGTGTGTGGATGTCGAAGCATACCACGAGAAAAATAAATTAGATCTTGGCTAAAAAAGACACTTGGTCTTGGCCCCTGCTTGAGGGGCCAAGACCAAGTGTCTTTTCTAGTTTTCCTATCTTCAGTGAAGATTACAGCATTGATAATGCTAAATAATAACAGGGAAGAAATACATCTGTCAATGTTACAAAATACTTGCAATAAAAAGTCTGTGTAGCCTGCGAAATTCGGTGCTAACAAGAGGATTCAGAATCACACCCTAGTCGAACCCTTTGAATTTTTTTTTGACCATAATGATGGTCCCCTGAATTTCAAAATGTTGGTGGAAAAAAAAGGTATTTAACCTTATTTGGCCAACTACTGTTTGGTTTGAATGTTTTATTAGGTCGTTTCTGATACCTTTTTGTAGTTGGTATTATCAATATTTAAATACAGTACAGTAGTCCCTCTTTGTTCCACAAAATCTGTCTGAATAAAAATGCGCCGTCGAATCCGTCCCTGCCCAATAAAGTCAGTCGCGATCGCCGATCGGCCGATATAAATAAAGTTAAGACAAAACAAAAGGGATCCGAGATCGGCTTAATGCCTTAGGTTCAGTTCCCGGCCCGGGAGAATGTACGATTTATTTTTGCTAAAGACATGGAGATAAAATGTTTTCAATTACGGTCGGTTCTTGTTTTGTGCTTTGAATTGAAAGAAAGATTTTGGTTTGTTTGTTTGTTATGGAACTTACCGACGGTCTTGGTCAGGTTGCAGCTTGAATCTTAAATCAAACTTTCGGAACTTGTCATGCTTGGGTGATAAAAAGGTGATGTTGAGTAGTCTTTGCTTAATGTCAGATGTTATTCAAACCAGTACATCGAGTCTGTAGCTGAAACTGCTGCCAAGAAGCTCAGTATCCTGTTCCGGGTGAGGCGGTACTTCTCACCGTCAATGCTGCTACAGCTATACAAAGGGCAAATTCGTCCATGTATGGAGTACTGCTGTCACCTCTTTGACGGATCCGCCAAGTACCAGCTGGCCGCTCTAGACTCGGTGGAGAGGCGTGCTGTGGGGCTTGTGGGTGACGCTGACATCACAGATAAGCTACAAGACCTTGAACACCGCCGGAGGGTAGCTTGTCTGTCGGTAGTCTACAGGTTGCATTCATAATGTTTATAAGCACCATATACATTTACAGTTATACAACTAAAATATACATGACCCTATAGGCGTGTAGCAAAAAAATAATAATAAAGAACAAGAAGTAACATTAAAAAGTTAAGTTAAGTTAGGTACAAAGAACATCCTAAAAACTAAAATAGGAGTACTAATACACTAAATTTTTCCACAATAAAAACCCAATGGACTTGGGTACTAGAGCAAAATAGAAATTGAGAAAGAAAAAAAAAAGAAGTAAGTAGTTCATTTCGGAGAGTGTGTGAAGGAGTTGCATGACCTAATTCCACCAGCTCCTTTTCTTCATCGGACCACTAGGCGCAGACTAGCTTTCCACCCCTATGTTGTTGACATCCCGGCAATCTGCACCACCCGTTTTGGTAACACATTCATAATGCAAACAGCAAGGGAGTGGAATGAGCTTCCCGCTGAAGTGTTTCCACAGCAATACAACTTGGGCCTCTTCAAGAAGAGAGTGAACAATCATTTGTTAGGCCGGCACATCATCAATTACGATCAGGTGAGATTGTGGTCAAATGCGCGCCTAATTAAGCTATAAAGATAAAATAAAAATTATCAAGCTACCGAAAAGATGAAGAGTTTGTTCCCACGCGTGGTGTAATATGACTGACATGATATTTTCCACGCACCTGTCCAATCCAAGTGGAGTTTATCATAAACATTGCCCCAACAGGCTGGAACTTGTGCTGATAACTTCGCTAGCCTCAGGCTGTTCACAACTTCGTCAGGGTTGCTATCACTTTAAATTGAATTTTAAAACTTGAATAAAAACATATTATTTTAAAACAAAAAAAAAACGATCGCTAAAAATTACCCGAAAATACAAAATACTATTTTTTGAAATCGATTTTTTTTTCCACAAAACTATTCGCTGCTCCTTTTTTAAACAATGTTTTTGAAATCCTAAAATAAGTTTCATCCCAATTCCATTTTCTCTATTAATGATTATCGACTAACTCATTAGGTACCTCGTTATTTCTTTTTATATCTATGTATTATTTAAAATTATTTTACATTAAAATTTTCTTAGCCCTAATTTGTAAATCCAAGTATATCAGTATGCAAAACAATTAAAACATCAATGTTTACTTTAGTTAAGTGATCATTAATTGCGTTTAAGTAATGATTTCCCGTTATTATTTATGAAAACCAAGCAAAATTTTCCGCGCTATGTTCAGTAGCAACCCTAGCTGTCAGCGCCAGAAACCGCCAACAATAACGGTATAAAAGTTACTACTTCTGAATAAAAATCTAGACCTTATTATTTAAATGTGAATAATTATTAGTTTTCCATCGTAAACACACTCAAAGCAAAGCAAAATCAAGTATCGATTATGCAGTACAATAATAATGGTAATGGAATAAAATGGCTTTTTTTCTTTTCTTTTTTTAATTTTGATAGACCGCATTCGCATTTTTTGCATTTGACCGCGATCTCTCCTGATGGAAAGCAACGATGCGGTCTACGATGGAGCATGCTTGTCTAGAAGAAACCCATTCACCCTTCGCTTGAAGACTCCTAAATTGTACTCTTCGGGAAACACTGACGCCGGCAAGGCGTTCCACTCCTTAGCGGTACGCATGATTAAGGTGGAAGCAAAGCGCTTCGTGCGTATGCATGGCACGAGTACGTTTTAATATAATATTGCCCTGGTCCTATTGTTGGAGATTGTTCGTGGAGCAATAGCTAAACAATCTCCTTCGGGAACGCCATCGTGACCACCGTCCGGAGTTCAAGACTGGCTGGAACATCTACTTGGTGTTCATTGTACACTTTGTGACTAACTCTCCGGTGATGCAAAACGCCGATTAAAAAACCCAGCAACACGGATAACGGTGGTAGGCTCGCCCCTTCCCACGTTAGGTCTTTTGGCAAGTGCGTAGAAGGCTTCGTGCCAGTCACAGCAGTTTCCCCCAACATGGATGATGAGATGGAGTCCCGAAGCTTTTAGTGGGTATGCCACTGGGTGTCACCTTGAGAGTGGTGAGTCCCACATAACCCGTCCGCCCCCCGGTAAACGGGTATACGTAACGTCATTTCCTCCGGGGCAAAAATAAGGTCTTTTGGCAAAATTGTGGTAAAAAATGAACGTGTTACCTCAGATTAAATGTTTACACAAAGTGTGAGTAAACTCCCCGTAACTTCAGCGGGTATAACTATTAAGGGAACTTATAATTAATTAACTAACAAGTAACTCAGGTTAACTTATGAAGGCGTATTAACGTGTTTTAAGGGTGTAATAATTTAATATTAGATAACTGGCAGTGTATTAGGCCAAGTTTAGAAGTTTATTGCTATTTTTACAAGTCTTCTGAATTTATACTGTTTTTTTGACATCTAGCATTGAAACAAACAACAGCCTTCTAAACAGCAGTCATTTTCGGTCGAGGTGGTGACCCATCTCTTTTCTGACCCGGCGTGAGTTGCTTTACTTTTATCTTTGCTGATAACTGTCACAACTTAGTTAAGGATACATTAAAGCAAAAAAACTTAAAACACATTGAAGATAATGTAGCTCTCCATTCGCAATCAATTTTACCGATTGCCAAATTGATACTAAATAAAATATCAACCCACGTTACTCGCCTCAATTCATTGCAAAAAACCCTAAAATGCAATATTCCAAAATATGATGTTTATCTTCCCGCGTCAACGTTAACTTGTTGCAAAATTATAACCGATACCGAATTTTCGAAAACCTCAACACGTAATTCAAGGGTTATAATTAAGATCTGAATCCAGATATTTGCGATAGATATGCTGAGGCCGAGTGGCGATTCGTCGTAAACAACTGCCATCATCGGTTTCACGTAAAAAGTTAAAGAGAAATAAAGGTCCCAGGGCGAATGCCTCGTCAGACGGACTGCCTGTCACACCGACGCGTCAATCTGAGTTGAAGAAAAACGAACATTTCTTCACGCTTCTCTTTATTTAATATTCAATTTTTACGAGCTTCTTTCTCAAATTCACCGGACCACCTGAACTAGGAGTTGACGAAATCATCATCAGCCTATGCTGGTCCACTGCTGGACGTAGGCCTCCCCTAATGCGCGCCATCGCGCCGTCTTCGGCTAGACGCATCCATCCCCTGCCAGCAGCCTTTCGCAAATCGTCGCTCCACCTAGCCGGAGGGCGTCCCACACTACGCTTGCCGAGACGTGGTCTCCACTCCAGAACGCGCCCCGGTTATCCGTCCTACGGCAAATGTGACCAGCCCACTGCCACTTTAGCTTACTTATTCTGAGAGCTATGTCGATGACCCTGGTTCTCTGTCGGATAACCTCATTTCGGATTTTATCCTTCAGAGAAACTCCGAGCATAGCTTTCTCCATAGCTCGCTGAGCGACCTTGAACTGGTGCATCAACCGCACTGTGAGTGTCCACGTTTCGGCTCCGTATGTCATGACGGGTAGGACGCACTGGTTGAAAACCTTAGTTTTCAGGCATTGTGGTGGTAGTTGACGAAATAATATGCCTTATTTTAATAAGTAAGACTTTCACTGTGTAAACCGCGCTCTACGACGCCAAATAGGGCGCGACCAGGTCGCTATGAAGAGAAATCAAACAACCGTCTTGAGTAGATGATGATTTAATAGGATTAGATTTCCAATACTTAAAGTGGTTATACGAGAATGTATTAAATATAAGGAATATGTCATATTGGTACATACACTACATAAATAAATTTCAAAGTTACTCTAAATAACTTAAAATTTGTTGTACTTTACCAGAACGACTGGGTTTTTTTCTGAGTTTTGTTCTGGTAAAGTACAAAACTCAGAAACAACACCGTCGAACGGTATAAGAACCATCCTTTAACCTTATTATGAACCGGTTCACTGTCCACTAATCACATATAGGCTGTGAACAATTGGTTTTCAATTATCATTCAATTGTGGACAGTAAACCTGTAAGCTAACTTCCTACTAATCTTCCAACTTCTTATTTTTGAATTATAAATAATGTAACTGACATGACTTTCTTTTTTTGTCCAATTTGTTAGTAACGGTGTAATACGCATCCATCTCTTAAATAGCAGTCCCGATACTCGATTACTTAATCTCGATTCGACCATCGCATCGGGAATCGATTAACGGGCCTCGATATTCAGACCTTTCGCCACCAAAAATATTGCACTCCCAAACCTATTTATTATAAAGGAAAAGATCGGATCGCCGAAATTACTCAGAGATCGATCGAAAATGAGTTTTTTGGAATTATACTGAGGACATGTTCGGGAAAAACGGCCAAGCTTTTATAATATTAATTTTTTTAATCAATGTGTTAGTTTTCACCGCCGCAATCAGAGACGTCAATTGAAGTTACTGATTTTTTTTTTGGTTTCAGGTACTAAATTATATATTTTTCAGTTACTAATATTGTTTTTTGGTATTTTACAGGTACTGTCTGCAGCTTGCATCAATTTGTTAGAACCTAAAAATACAAGCACACTAACCCAGGTAACCATTGAATACGCATAAACTAAGTTACTATGCTTTAGTAGTCTAAACGTGTCACAACCCTACGCAAAACTTTGATACCCGACGATTTTGCTCTCCGAGCGACTGCCGCGATACAAATTCAAAATTCATAGAGCATCGTACACAGGCACGCATCACCAAGTTTAGGCAGTTGTCCCACCAACGGCACAGTATAAACCACCCAGTAGGCTATCTAAGGCCGCCCGCCGAGTATTAGCCTAGCGTGCACACAGACACGCGGCACAGCCCGTCCGTACTGCCGCCTCCCTATGCCTCCCTATTTTATGCTAGCGTGTGCGTGATATCGCGACACGGCGCGCGACGCTCACGCACACATTCAAACCGAGAATGGCACGTTTGTATTTAGATGTTCTACTGGATGGTTTATACTATGCCAACGGCGAGGCAACGACTAACTATCGGCTCGTTATTTTACTCTCAAGCGTTCTACTATTGGTAATTTAACAAGTAAACATTTATGGTAATATGCTGGTTTACAAAAAAAAAAACCAGGAAGACACTAACACTGTTTGCGATTTAAAAGTTCGCGGGCTTAAATCCCTTTTTGACTCTTTGTTTATGATGACACAGACATTAACATTTTATCCGATTTTTATGTTTTATTTTAAGGGCAGATTAAATTATAAAAACTTTGTGTCCTTAAATCGGATGACCATGCCAGTTTATGTTCAAAACTTGGCCTTTGTGCTCCTCCCCGAATACAACTCACCATAGAAACAAGTCATACAAAAGCATTGAATGCTCAAAGCAGCACAAAGTATTGCATTCAAAGAACTTTGCGCAGCTAAGTAGAGGAAAGTGAGTAAATTGCAACTGGAGAGATGGTTTGAAACTTCATTTGACCGCTTTCGGTGTGAAACATACGGTTTAGTATCGCGGTCGAGGCCGCGTGCGTATGAGAGTTTTTTAGGTTCTATGTATGGCAATGCGACGTAAAGCGGTTGGTCCCGGTTGACGTCGCTAGATGTCAGTCGTTAAGCCTAGCCAGAAGCCTTAGGGCGGCTTGACAACATCTGACATTAAGGTTGCTCACTAACCTTACACCCCTCCAACAATCCGCACTGAGTCCGCGTGTTGGAGTATGGCTCGTTTTACCTCATCGTTGAGGTGAGGCCTGTGCCCAGCACTGGGACGTATATAGGCCGTTTATGTTTATGTTATGTTATGTATAGCGATATTTTTTTTCAATTTCACCTGCTGTGGCCCCATTGGTGGGCAAAGGTCTCCCCCAAAGCTCTCAAACTGTGCCTGCCATGTACTTGCCAGTCGTTGGAGTGATCGCATATGTCGTCACACCATCGCTCACGGGGCCTTCCTCTACGGCGATGATCATCTGTAGGGCGCCATTGGGTTGTAATATGGGCCTATCTAGCTGGATGCATTCTGCATAATCAAAATCTCACTTTGTCCCACAGTTTAGACTAACATTTGATTTGTTTGTTTCTTGTGAATTTATATTGTTTCCTCTAAAGTCTAAACTAACCAACAGCCTTGCATTATATAACTTCAAAATCACACTCGGTCCTACAGTTTAGACTTACAGTAGCTTCTTTTGTCTTTTGTTTTACTATGAGTAACTCGAGCTAGTCATGCTCACTAAAATGTTTCTGGGGTGGTAGCGTTGTGTGGCGGGTCATTCCATTCCCTAAAATATGGTTGAGTGGGATGATGGCTGCCTCACACGTCAACTTGTGAACAGGTGCCACCTTCGGGGACTGGTCTGCTCAAGTTTACTTAGTTTACCCAAGTTTACTTATTAACTTCCTGTTTTATTTATTTTCTTGTCAAAACTGTATGACTTGGTTGGTTTATTCAAACATTCACTTTGTACTGTAAAACATTGGACGATTGAAAAAGAGTAACTGCTGAGTTTCTTGCCGGGTCTTCTCAGTAGAAACAACCTTCCGACCCCGGTGGTAGAGTCACATTATGTACATGTATTTTAAGTATTGTTCATATATTATATTATTATGTGTATGTTTATTAAGTGGTTATAATTAAGATTCTTGACGATTCGAAAGTACTGTTTATTGGTCTACTTGAATAAAGAAATATTGAATTTTGAATTTTTGAATTTCATACATGGCCTGCCCAGCTCAACTTGAATTTAGCAGTGGGTTTCCCCATGTCGCGTATTCCTGTTTTAGCTTGAAAAGCAGTTTCAAGGCTAAGAACAAGACCTTGATACTTTTAACCCACGGGGGTTTATGAAAGTGGAAATTTGCGTCAGGATCGTAGTGAATTGAACATGTTGTCCTTAACCACCCCTTAAGTGAAGATGGTGTCATAGTGCGTAAGTTCAGCATAAGAAAACACTACAAAATAGTCTCAGCCGTTTTGCTATTCCTAATATTATTCTACGACATTCGTATAGGAACTTGAATGATTTGAAGTAGCCCAGAGCGTATAAAATTTCAAACGGAGTTGAGCAGGATGGTCTCAGCAGACGTTGCTAGATGTCAATTTGTTAACCACCTGCAATCTGTTTTATAGACAAGTTATCATCGTCTCCAAGTGTCAATTTTGCGTCTCCCCAGAGTGAAATATCCATCCGTATGTTTTAAACTGCAGAGATAAAATACTAATTGTGAATTTCTATCTTGCGAATAAATATGCGCCGGGAATCTTTAGAGCTTTGTTTTTATCCGTTTAGCGAAGATGCATTAATAGTACATTGTTATCCTAGGGGTGAAAGTAACTTATTTAGTCCCGAGACGGGGTTTGGCGCCCGGAACGAAGTGAGGGCGCCAATAGTTCGAGGGACTAAATAAGTCTTTAACCCGAGGTAAACACTGTGCTTTTCATTACAAATACGAGGAAAGTAAAAATAAAATCATGAATTAATTCATGAAGATCGAATTGCCGCTTTCCCGCCTATTTTGTTTGTTTTTTTTTCTGTGGCCGGTCCGCTATTCAGCCATAATTTTTTTATTTTCATCATTGGAAAAATGGTAAATATTTTGCTCAAGGCTAAGTTATTTTAAAGAAATTGCTGAAACTTAATTATAATAAAGTTATTTAATAAATATATATTCTCTAATCAATACTTAACTTTAAGTTATTTCAATTTTACATCGTGGCTGTATAGAAAGTTGGAACATGGTTCAATAGTTAAGTGAAAAAGAACCAGTTTTTTTTAAATAATATGACAGCTGTCAGTTGAAAGTGATTCTCCCTAGGGATGAAAAGTATTACTTTCAGCCCGCTTCTCAGGTCAGTAATGACCTACTTTCAGAGTATGAGTAATGAAAAGCCATTTATTAAATTTTATTCCCTTTTGGGTATAGCTTTGTGCTGAAAAAAAACGAATGGCCATGTTTTTTTACGATACGCCTGCGGTTTTGAGGACAAACTAGTGTTGACGTTTAAACACTGTCCCGACAAACGTTTGTAGACGAAGAGCGTCGTGGCACAGTGGTTCAACACTCCGACTCGGAACCCGATGGTCCCGAGATTAAATCTAGCCGGAACACACCTACTTTGTGTTCATTGTACAATGTGCGGCTAAATCTCCGGTGATGGAAAACTCCGATATAAAACGCAAGCAACGTGGAAAACAGGGGTTGGCTCGCCGCGGGTCAGAGTCCTTCGGCCAAATGTGGGCTTCTGAATATTCCGTTTACCATGACAGCAACAATTAGTGTGCCCCTGACTAACCCATTAGGAATATGATTTTGAAGGTGTGTTAAAATAAGGTTTTCCAATCTTTTGAGTAGGATTTTAATCCCACCTCCACCATCATAAACCTTCAAGAAAGCTTTCGTATTTTTAGCTATACTTTATTTATATTTATTAAGAAACTTATAAAGGAACCCTCGCTTTGTTTACCGCCCCCGTTGACATTATGCTAACATAATAACAAAGGTTAAACGCTTTATCTCAATAAAAATAACAGGAATATTGCCTTTAAGTGAAGTTACTGAAACGAGGTTTATTTTGGGAAAACTATTTTTGGCCATGGTTGTAACAAGTTGTGATATTAAAGTTATTTTGGATGTAGGTACTTTTTATATTTTTTTTTCTTTTTTTTTTTTTAAATAAACGTACTGAATTAGTCATTTGCTAAAACCTACTTCTATTGAATCCTTAGTTTACTTACGGTCACTGTCTTGTAGAATCTTCGACACCGAAGGTTATCTGGAAGAGATCGCTTTGTAGTGATAAGACTGTCTTAATATTAAAACCAATTTGTACTTGCTATTATTGACTTACTTACTAGTGATAAGTGATACTTATTCAACTTATCGACTTATTCTAAGAAAGTACTTATCATTAAGTTACCATGAAATAATCTTCAAACTTTTTGATTATCTGACTTCAGTATGTGCTGGTGTCAACCCACAGCCGAAAACACTAAACTTAACCTGAAAATTTCGTTTCATGTTTTCGGTAACCCGGTGTTGCGTCCAGTCATTTTTACTACCAGTCATTATATATTTTTTTCAAACGATGGTCTGATTATGTAATTACTGCGAGTATAATAATTGGAAAAACTGTCCCGCCAAACTCGTCTTAAAAAGGAAATAACTCAAAAACTGGACAATATGACGGTAGTTCTAAATTGTAACCCGAAGCTTGTACGAAAAACATCCGAGCACTACCTTTGTTAGCCGTTACCATTGTTATCCGTCCTACACGCCACACAACGAGCAAAGACAATGATCAGTCGATATTCTGGCGAAATATCAAATTTCACGACTGGAGTCTGTGGGATTAACATCGATACCATTTGTTCTCGAATTGAATTGTGATCTATGGCGGGAAGGGATTAGTGTGACGTCACTGCGAAGTTATCTAGTGCTTAGTGCGTGTTTCGTAAATGGACCCTCATACACTTAGTTGGCAATGTATACGGTTGGCTTTGCACGAGTGCAATGGGATGTTATAAAACATATATACCTTACTCTATCTATTAATAAAATCCACATCAAATTCAAATTCAAATTCAATATTTCTTTATTCAAGTAGACCAATAAACAGTACTTTCGAATCGTCAAGAGTCTTAATTATAACCACTTAATAAACATACACATAATAATATAATATATAAACAATACTTAAAATACATGTACATAATGTGACTCTACCACCGGGGTCGGAAGGTTGTTTCTACCGAGAAGACCCGGCAAGAAACTCAGCAGTTACTCTTTTTCAATCGTCCAATGTTTTACAGTACAAAGTGAATGTTTGAATAAACCAACCAAGTCATACAGTTTTGACATGAAAATAAATAAAACAGGAAGTTAATACGTAAACTTGGGTAAACTAAGTAAACTTGAGCAGACCAGTCCCTGAAGGTGGCACCTGTTCACAAGTTGACGTGTGAGGCAGCCATCATCCCACTCAACCATATTTTAGGGAATGGAATGACCCGCCAAAATTCATTGCGTAGTTTTAAAGATTTAAGCGAATATAGGGACAGAAAAAGCGACTTTGTTTTAATCACATAAGGTTTAAACCAAGATGTCACTATTCTGCCAGCGCCGTTTAGGAATAACGCGTATTTCCATAGAAAACAAAAAGGTTACGGTTAATTTTCTAGATGCGTATCATATGATTTTGGAATGAAATGGCATTGTTTGTTTCAAAGTTTCCATGAGGTCAAAATTATCTTAACCTTATACAAACTCGATCGATACTCGAAAGCATCTCACTTCCCAAAAATACACTTACAAAACCTTAGTAACAAAAAACGGTCACATGTAAATCGAAGTTTTATACAAAAAAAGAATCTTTGTTATTCGCATAAGCAAAACCAATCCCTTATAAGGTATTGTCGAGTTATGCTCTGAATCTCTTCGGATTACTGCGGACTTACAGATTTACCCTATAGCTTGTGGCGTCACGTATTCAAGGGGTAGGGTAAACAGAGAATGTATGATTTAGTGGGTATTTTGAAAATAAGTTTCTTTATAGGGCGTCGAGGGACAGTGGTTTTGACACTGGCTTGAAGCCGTTTAGTGCCGATTTCAAGGCTGGCCGCAATACCTGTGTTCATTGTACAATTTGCGGCTAAAGAACATAGCACATTATGCCAGCACGGCAACTTCAAATATGCAACCCAGCAAATATTATTGAATTTGAGCATGAAGTTGTCAGTGGTACAATATATTTCGCAATATTAATATGAAAAAGTCAACGGCGAGCTGTTGACAGCTCGCTTCCTTACCAATTAAGGTTCAATTTTGATCGACAAGATAATTGCTGGGTTGAAGCCGTGCAGGCAAAATGTCCTTTGAGCTTGACTCTCTTGTGGTTTTTATTGGTGTTTCCCACCTAGCAACCAGGATAACGGCACTGTACTTAGCGACCGTATAGCGATAGGTCGTTATAAACTGCCATACCTACTACAAGCGTACGAGGTTACCACCAATGATATTATAATAAAAAAGAGGTAGATAGGTTACTTGTGCTAGAAAAGTGGCACCCGAGCAAAGCATTGACTGTGTTGACAGTCTGAGACGACACTTCGCAACATCTATCTGTTTCGTTTACGCTCTAGTAAATGATCGTATTGTCTTGTTCACATGTTATAACACGGTCAATTAACTGCGTCGTACCCTGCCGTGTACAATTTTTGGCTTCGCGTCAGTATTGAAATACCCTATCTACCTCTTTTCTTTGTAAAATCATTGGTTCTCAGGGTCAAATTATAGATACGTATGCCAGGGGACTATTTTTGACTTTGCATCAGTAGTGACATAATCTATCTATCTCTTTTTTATTATAATATCATTAGATACCACCGTTTGAGCTGTCCTTGACTATTAAATTCATAAATCTATTGCGTCGTCTTTGTTAGTTATTTATTAAGTATTAACGTAGCTGGTACTAACCTATGGATCTATGTTATCCGATGAATAAACATTTTTATTTTTTATTTGTTTACAAACTTAAGCATTTTATTCCTTGTAAGGCATTATACACGTATCCCTAAAAGAACAAAGAGGATTCTTGCGGCCCTAATCCGGGCTTATCCCGGGATCAACAGTTGCCGGATCGTTGCCGTAACTATGCCGGATGCCGGTTATGAAGGCTGTACTGAGGGGATTTGACGCGACACTTTTTTTGAACATCTGGATATAAAAGATGAATGTTAGCGAGTGAATAGTATTTAACAGATAAAAGTAACTGAATAATAAATAAATACGAGTATATCTGGCACTGAGCCCGCGTGTTGGAGTATGGCTTGTTAAACCTCATAGTTGAGGTGAGGCCTGTGCCCAGCAGTGGGACGTATATAGGACGTTTATGATTTATGAAGGGCAAATTGTCACATTATTTAATTGAAAATTACGAACTTCATACTGGAATTAGTAAAATAAGTAGCTCGTGTTTGTAGTTTAATAGATATAAGAACTACTTATATTTAATGCTTGGTGGTGGAGCAACTTTTCTATTATTATAATATTTTGTTTTTATGTGACTTATGTGAGTCTTTTTGAAAATAAAGTCTTTAAACCTAAACCTGCCTCTTCGCCGCTGTGTTTTTCTATTTAGCACTGGCCGTTTAGTTAAATGGTAGAGATTGCCTGAAGGTGAGTAATTACGCAAAGGGGCAAAATTAAATAGGTAAAGGATTATCCGTCTAATATATAATGACACAGTTACTATTCCTTTCCTTGTCACACCTAGAGTGTTCCTTGTGCTTCTTTTTCTTTCCACCCTTCCTTTAGCTCACCAATCGGCGAGTTGAATTTTGTATATGTTCAGGGTGATGGCATCTAGTATTTAGTAAGAAATAGTACATAAACGGTCTATATACGTCCCACTGCTGGGCACAGGCCTCACCTCAACTATCAGGTGGATTGAGCCATACTCCAACACGCGGGCTCAGTGCGGATTGTTGGAGGGGTGTAAGGTTAGTGAGCAACCTTAATGTCATCTAGCGACGTCAACCACGTTCAAAGAAATAATCACCTCCCATATAAAAAAATGTTTTTTTTTTAAATAACCGAATTTATTTATTTATTAAAAAAGGGTGGCTTGAAGGCTAACAGATTTTATCCAAACGCCAACAAGTTAAAATTAAATTACAAAAGATACAAAATTACAATTCAAAATATTAGTCAAACTTACAAGCTAGTATAGGGATTAGTAAAACAATTATATAAAATACTCAAATGTCAAACACAAACAAACAAGCAAGTCCAAATGTATAAAATAATATGTCAAGTATGAGAATCAAATAATAATAATAATTAGGAAAAGTGATGTCATCTACACAATAATAAAAACATAGCATTATACAAATATCCCAACTGGTCAGCAAATAAGTCAATGTGTTCGTGCCGAGCAACTATGTCCCCAATCAGGCATAGAACACGAGTGGTAGGCGCATGCGCGGCGCGCTCCGTGCGCGTCACGGGCCGGAGCAGCAGCCGCGGCCGGCGACGCGGCGCCACCATCCCCATCGCATCCCGAGGAACCCGCGCAGGAACCAAAACTCCAACTCTTTCCAAAATTTCGGGACTGTCCATTTTATTATGCAACACAGCTAAGTAATGTTTCAATGACTGTAGTAGTCGTCGCAGCTCGAGTGTTTCCAAATCTACCATTCCCGATACAAATTTGGAAGGATACAAATAGGGATAAAAACCATAACACTTTTTGTAAGTCCAGCGTGAAAACTTCCTTTGGACCTTTTCTAACATTTCGATGTATTTTTTTTCGTAGGGATCCCAGATGATGGCCCCATATTCCAGTTTGCTACGAACATAAGCATTATACAAAACCTTAGCTACCGTATCGCTTCCAAATTCGCCCGCAGTTCTCAAAACAAAGCCAAGGAGTCTGTTCGCTGTCTTACATATTGTTGTTATATGCTTGTGAAAATCTAATTTAGAATCTAAAATTAAGCCTAAGTCACGGATTTCATCAACTCTTTCCATTGGAGCGTCAAATAAGTTATAGGTTGCTTTTATTTGGTGACGCTTCCGGGAAAAGGTAATCATCTTGCATTTTTTATCATTGTATGGAAGATGATTTTCTTTGCTCCATTGTGACACCGCATCTATATCCCTTTGCAAGGAATTTGAGTCCACTGTGTCACTGATACCCAGACATAACTTCAAATCATCAGCAAACAGGAGACACCTGGCAGTTCTCACCTTATCAGGCAGATCGTTGATGAAGATCAGGAAAAGTGTAGGTCCAAGCGTACTGCCCTGACTCACTCCTGACCTTGTGTAGTAGTCATGTGACTCGTAACCATCCACTCGTACGAATTGCTTCCGGTTTCTAAGGTAACTCGAGAAGAAATAGAGGAGCCTTGGTGCAAAACCTAGAAGGGCTAGTTTTTTTAAGAGAATATCATTGTCTACCAAATCAAAAGCCTTCCGGAAATCAAAGTAGGCGGCATCAACCTGTCGCCCAGCGTCCATCTCAGAGTGCACATAGTCAACATGACTTATAAGGTTTGTCGTGGTTGAACGAGCTTTTCGGAAGCCATGTTGGCTGTTATGCAGCAGGTTGGGTATTTGTTTGCAAATTCGAAGATTCAAGATTGCCTCAAATATTTTTGCAAACACCGAGAGTACAGCAATCGGTCGAAAAGCAGAAACGTCCATTCCAGGTTCCCCCTTTGGAACCGGAGTGACTCTCGACAGTTGCCACTGGTTAGGGTACTCGGAATGGTATATGGATAAATTAAAAAGGTAAAGAAGCGGCACCTGAAGTACCGATAAGGAGTCCTTGGCAAGAAATACAGGTATTCCATCGGGCCCACCCGAAGAGCGCGCCTTCAGACCCTTTACGGCTGCACGCAGATCTGTTTCATCTATTTTCCCTAGATTGGAAGACAGAACCAAAGTATTCTGCAAAGGCGTCCGCCGCTGCCTGACCGGTCACCTCAACACCATGGTAGTTATAAACGTCAGCTTGTCCTCTTTCCTTCTTTTTGCCTTTGACATATTCCCAAAACATAGCAGGATTATCAGTTATGTTCTTCTGCGTGCGCGTTAGGTGTTGCTGATATGCATTCTTGGTTAAAATTTTTACCCTCCATCGGTAATATTTAAATAGTTCCTTATTAAATTCTTTGCCATATAACTTAAACTTTTTTAAATGAAAACTTTTGCTGCGTATATTATGTATAATGTCAGCTGTAAACCACTTCGGAAATACGTATTGGCTGTTACCATTAGCATATTTCTTGACTGGTACAAAAAGACCTATGCAATGGTTCAATTTTGCATAGAAAAGCTCAACAGCAGAATTCACATCGCCAGTAGTCAACAACTCCAGTAGACAACAACAGACCAATCTATACAAGCCAAAGCCGCGTATAGGTCTTCATAGTTCGCTTTATGCCAATTCCAATTTGGGTTTAATCCCTGTCGCTGGTTAGGGGGCAGAGAGCATGTATTGTGAATGACTGGAGCTTGCACCCTTACCTCAACTTCAAGGGACGGATGATAGTCGTCTATTGGTACCAGCGGATCCATTCCCAAGGATACTACAACCTGATCAGGGTCACAGCTGCTCAGCACAAGGTCCAACTTGCTACCATGGCAATTAAATACATTATTGTGTTGATTAAGATTACAAAAGTCACAAAAAAAGTCAAAATGGGTTTTAACATTGGCGCTACAAGATTTCAGGTTGAAATCTCCTAAGATCAGCACATTAAAACTACAATAGGTACAAACAGCATTTTCAATACACGTCAATACACTGAGATACTGTTCATCTTTATAATTGGGAGGTAAATAGACAACACAACACAGTAACTTAACATTTTTCCAGGAAACTATGGCAAACAAAAGTTCCTTGTCAGGTGTCAGACCATCAACATCGGTGATTACACGCACAGAATAACAATCCCGCACGGCCAGCAGGACACCTCCCCACCCAGTATCGCCCATGCGATCTTTACGATGAACCACAAAGCCGGGAGGAAAGAGTTCACCGTTATACACAGAGCTTGTCAAAAATGTCTCGGTCAAAGCAACAACATCATATTTGGCATGACATATATTATTATAAAATGCACTCGTTTTTGACCGCAAACCACGAACATTTTGGTAGTTCGCGGACAGGGTTCTCAGCCGTCTACGATGCTCGTGAAGTGCCTTCTTTGGCACGAAAATTATGGCGCCAGGGCTTCACACATATATCTTCTGCCCAGTTTTCCGATAACATAATGTGATCAGCATTCCTCAATGGAACACCCAATTTGAATGACGCGTAACGCCCACGGGGTTTAAGTGCCTCCACCGTGCAAACCTCACCTCCGCAGAGCGTATTCAAATGCGCACGTACCTGGTCAACCGTCGTTCCCTCCTGGACGTAAAACAGATGTAAATACTTCCATCGCTCAGATGCACAAAGCGGTGTGGCTCCCGGCGCCGCAGTACCCCGGAGAGTGCCGGGGAGTGAAGCGCGAGTACGCCTACGAGTGTGCCTGACCTCCACCCACTCGTCATGATTTGAAGACAAGTGGTCTTGATTAGTCACAACGCCAATTGCGTCACTCTTGCTTGATGTTGAAGGCACGGGGTTGGAAACTGGAAGATCCACTGAAGATTCTCTGGGAACTGAAACCGGGACTGCGGTGCGTCTATTTTTCACCTTCTTTGGTTTTGGTTGAGGTTTAGCACTATTTCCATTGATTTGCCATGCTGTGTCGGGTACTTGCTTATTAATTTCGGCATTAGTACAACCAATTGCAGATGCAGAGTTTGCAGAATCTTGATTTGAAGCAGCCATCGTATCCATTTTTTCCTCGAGTGCCATGACTTTATATGTTAGCAAATCAATCCTTTCGAATAATTCCGTCTTCAGGGCAAGGAATTGCACAGTGAAGACTTCTCTTAACTCCTGCACGACACACTCCCTCATCATATCTAGCTGGATATCGAGAGACTCATTTCGGCTCAAGTTATTTAGAGCGCAGCGTTTTCCCGTGCGTCCGGTAACATTGTCAGGACTGCAGAGAGATACATCCGGACACTCACCAACAGTAATGTCATGATTACTGTGATTACTGAGTTGCTGGCGCACCGAAGTACGGGTATTGTCACTTCTTGGTATTCCACTACGGCACTCCATACATTTCCAGGAGTTTTTAAACTCCGATGAGAGTAACCCATACAAATTTCTCGTAAAATTGGCGCATAAAATATCAAAAAACTGCTTACATCCCGCGCATCTCATAAAACCACCGACTTTAGTTATTGCACAGTGGCACTCCGCGCAACAGGCACCAGCCGGCAGCATCGTGCGTGAGTCACAGCACCGAGCGGCGAGTTGATCTAGTCGTGTAGGTACGGCCGCGCGATGATTCACGCAGCGAGCGGAGACGGCGGCTCACAGCGCGGCGGCACGGAGTGTAGGTACAAGTCGGCACCAACGGTTAATTAAAATTTTAAAACGTTTTTGCTTCTATTATTGACACTTTTTACTGATTAGAAAACTAATACCACCACTACAGAGCTGAGTTTACCAGCTACAAAACTATAATAAATACTAAGTGAACCGGTAACTTTTAACTATAAATTAAGATAGAATATTGGGGAGCAATCAGGCACAGATGTTGCTTCGTAAGTGACCCAACGCGAATCGTACGATAACTCGGTTTTGAATCACCCTCCTGTAAAGTTTGCTCTTACCGCTACCGAGAAGTTACTAAATGGGGGGTAGAAAAATCGTAAGCTTCTTGGTCGACCTGCTTTGAAAGATTTTTCTACAGGAATGACAACGGAGCTGCTACATACAAAGGGTAATAGGAAGTCCTGTTGTTGGATGGACATTTCTACGAAGGGGCTTAAGTGGCACTTAGGTCGCTTGTGCGGTATTCATTTAGGAATATATGATATTGTTGATAATAATCTTGATATTTTATATTCTTTTGATACCTGAAGACTTTTTTCACGATAGGTTAACAAGCATTGGGACTGCGGTTACCGCAGCCTACGGATATGTGTTATAGCTTAAAAAAGTAGGTAATCAGTCTGAACTAAGATTAGATCTATTGAGTAGTTTATCACAATAATCCGTCTTAAGTTCTTAGGGATCCCTAAAAAACACGTCTTTTTGTGTTAGGCTTCGCCTATTCTATGAGTGTTTTATTGGTTAGCGATTAATAGTCACGGTGAACGGAACAATCAGCAGGCCACATTTTGCTGAAAAGAACCCAACACTAGAAGCGAGCCTACCGCTGTAATTATCCGGGTTGATTGGGTTTTTATCGGTGTTTTCCATCACCGGAGAGGTGATGGAAAACACCGTGAGGAGACACCGTTAGCAATTTCAAAAAGAACACAAAGTAGGTGTTCCCTGTTCAGGCCAGATTGTCGGGACTACACTAGTTCTGTCAGAGTGTTTAACCACTGCGCCATATTTAATCATCTACTATATAAAAATAAGTCGGGTTTTCCTTCCTGACGCTATAACTCCAGAACGCACGAACCAATTTCCACGGTTTTGCATTCGTTGGAAAGGTCTCAGGCTCCGTGAGGTTTATAGCAAAGAAAATTCAGGAAAAATTCAACAGAAAAGCGGGAAAACCTTTTTCACATACAGCTAAGTCCACGCGGACGAAGTCGCGGGCGGCTGCTAGTATTATAATAAAAAAAGGTAGATAGGTTACTTGTGCCAAAAAAGTAGTACCCGAAATCAGAACTTTTCGTGTACCTGAGCAAAGCATTGACAGTGTTGACAGTTTGAGGCGACACTGCGTAATATGTATGTGTCTCGTTTACGATCTAGTGAATAACCGTACTGTCTTGTTCACACGTTATAACACGGTCAAATTAGCTACGTCGTACCCCGAGGACAATTTTTGACATCGCGTCAGTGCTGACATAATTTATCTACGTCTTTTTGTTGTAATTTCATTGGCCGTAGTAGTTGTAGTTATATAACTCTTTATATTCCACCGTTAGGAAGCATTGTTAGTATCTGTTCATTTGGTACAGTGGAACTCAAAAGCGTTAACAATCTTCAGCGTTTAATAATTAAAATGAATGCTCTTTATTATAAGGCTTTATTTCCTTATTCCGGCTTACAAACAAGATAAGGAACTGTGATTTATAACGACACCCGTTTTGGATTACTTTACTAAGAAATGACTGAGATTATCTGAGTAATATTAGAATTTACAGTTCGCGGTCGGATATTTTCGTCGAGTTGAATTTGAATATATTATCTTAGGCTTAGTTACACCATCTTTAATTATTACTTACGACGGTTGGTGATGTAGTAGAATGTCTACTAACATTTATAAACGGCAGTTCATAAGTGCTCCATAACGCAAGCCTAACGTCAACTATGTTAGTGCGAGTCACAGTGCGTATTGAAAAAGTATTACTGTCATATGTTATCAAGTCATCCTAAGGCCTATGCATTGACATTGACTGAAATCTAAAATTATTAAGATGTCAGTCGGAACTGAACGAAATGGTCACGTTCGTTTAAAAAACAGTTACTATCTTGACCCGCCACCAGAGGCCGCAACCACGATGCCATACAAATTCGCGTTAAACTTCTCGCATCAAGAAGGTTAAGGAAGGTTTTTTCGTGAAAACTTGCACTAGGCACTCCGATGCCTAAAAATATATCACTAAAATTTGGTTTTATGTGAAATGATTAAATAAGCTTAATATGTGGTTAAATAAATTTGATTTTTGACGATTCAAAAATACTATGTGGTCTACTTGGATAAAGAAATATTGAATTGGAATTTGAACTCGAATGAAGTCTAGAAAGTCGTTATAAATAAAATGTCATAATTCTAAAATGTCACTCTATTTTTCAAGCCTAAATGATGAAACATTTGGGAAAAAAAGCCATCAACATGCTGTATCTCGCCGTAAAAATATTCATGCAATAAATTTAAACCTATTCCACGTAGCACTCTAAAAATAAAATAAGTTTGGTACATAATTCAAATTAAAGTGACAAAGTTTACTCTATTCATATAATGTGCGTTCATTCGCGACGCATATCTATGATGATTTAAGGCGACGTACTATTCGTAACGTTCACAAAATAATTATACTGTCAAACATCGTGTACGTATGGGACTAAAGTAGCCTTCAGGATCGCTGGGAGCAAACAATGATGGCTGCGATGTAGGGTAACACCCAGCGGTGTCAGAAGACAGTAATACTGCTCTCCCAGATGCAAGTGTTAGGAAAGAGATCCCACTGCCTCCAAGGTGGGTTGTGACGACAGCATAGCCTTTTCCATGAAGTTCTCTGTGTTGGACTGAAAACGTTTTGAAGCGCCTTCAGCTTCTGGTTAGCAAATTCTAGAAAGAAAGAAAGAAAGAAAGAAAAGTATTTTATTGGCCATACAGCAGACTCATTTAAAAATAAAACATAGGTGAACATTTAAAAAAAAAAAATCTACACCCCTCGCCTCGTTTGAGAGACTAAAAAATAAGAGGGCTTCAAATAAACAAAATCGTTTGTAAAAACATTCATCATTTTGGATAACATGGATATTGCATTCATGTTCTTTCGTACGTACATTAATTTTCTATAATCTGTAACTAGATGTAAGATTCGACATAAAATGTTACTAGTTTCAAAGCGTTTCTTATTTACGTTTTTATTAGTACTTCGCCTTAAGAATATGCGAAAGTTTTCTGTCAAATTTATTCAAATAAATTGTGGCTGTTAACAAGACCTTAAAGGGACTATTTTCATCTCTCCATTTGTTTAGTGAGTTTTCTTCTTGACATTGCACGTAATAATGATATATGTTTTTTTTGTTATAAAATACGTTGAATGTAACATTTCATTTGTATGTATACTATTCATGTTTTATCAATTCAATTCAATTCATTTATTCAATAACAAAGTACATTTGTGTTTGAATGTGGTACAATAATTAGGAAATTCAATAATAAATAATAATAAAGTTAAAATCAAAATTAAGATACTAAACAATAATTATAATCTATTAAATTAATTAATCATCGCCGTATAATAGCACCTGAACATAGGTGATCGAATGCAAATCTAACTGGAACACGTAGGTGGTAACTATACAACTTGTATCTAAACCTTATTTTTATAGACAATCAATTAAAACGGCTACCGGTGGTGGGCTCACTTCTTTACTACGCCGGATTAAAAATCGATGAAGTGTGTGCTTCTAAACGGTCCTCCTAGTTTGCCTCTGACTGCCCCATCATCGCGAGCGTACAGAAGGTTCACATCAACCTTTACATAGGGACACCTTATGGTAACGACATAAGATCTATTATGCAATGGTTTTGTAAAGGTTGATGTTAGCGCCTCTGTACGTTGTTGCAAGCTGGCGCACGAAGAATGTACTATACCTAAGTTTAACGAGACGTGTTTAAAATAACACAACTTCAGCAATAAAATATGAAAACGCGAGTAAAATCGGTAAAGTTGGTTAATTTAAATAAAATTATGCACAGTGCAACATTGTCTCTCAAAACCGGTACTACTCGCAAAAAGAAACACGTATTTTGTATTCCATAAATTACCTAACAGTACCAAAGACAGTCCGATAATCCTTTTGTTATTTTATTAATCAATTGAAGTACCGGGTTCGAGTCGATAAATTGCCCATTACATTTATGGCCCAGTCTCGAATACCAATAGTTATTTATTAACATGTAACTTAACACCGCACGGTAACAGTCCGAAAAAGTATAAAGTAATTTTGTGCCTGACTGTATTTTTATTGCAGTCGTTTTTGTTCGATGCGTCATGTTGTGTTTTAATTATTTGAAATATTTTTGGAAGAGTTTCTTTAAAAAAGTTAAAGATTCTTATTCCGGCTTTATTGTTTTAGAATTATTTCGTGAATGGAATAGGGTTACGTTGATCTTCAACTGTTAAAATGTGCGAGTGTATTTTTGAAATGATTATCCGTAGAAACTTATTAAGTATTCTTAAATTCCTTTTTTTCTCAGAACTGCCTGGTGAGATTTCGGTGACACTTCCCCGTGGGTGTAGTCGAGGTACCCCTCATAGATATCATTACAGCGTTTCTATAGGTTCAAGAATCACTATTGCCCAATCTCCTATGATCCCTCAATGATAGGCCTACTGCCTTTGCAAGAGAGAGATAGCTACAAATTGTACCATTAACACAAAGTAGGTGTTCAAGTATGAACATATGTTTTTATCGCCTTGATAACATCAAGGTCCAAAGCTCATAAATAAAGACGCGCGCATTTTATGTATTAATCATCATATTTTTTTTAGGAAAACTTTGAACACTCAAAATATTTTTTTTATTAATATTTTCACCGATACAAACAAAACTACCTTTTATTTTTGTTAAAACAAAAAACTTCTTTGATTTAAAACCTCTAGGTACAGAAAAGTACTTTGTAAGCAAATATGCTGCTGACATAAACATAACAGCAAACCACAATAAGAGAGCATTGCAAAATACATTCTTAGCCCACACCTGAGCAGAATGCTTATTTCATACTTCAAGATACAAGTTGCATTCTTATACAAATTCTTAACCTAATGATGTTTCCGATAAGAATACCACATCTACGTGTCGTGGCTGTGAATTTGTAAGTACAGGTTGAGTCGTCAAGTGTTCGTGTCGTGTAAATCGACCTGGGAATTATGACATACGGTGTAAATCCCTTGTGTTGATTATGAGGTCTGTGGTAGCTGTAGCGGTGTATGTTTATAATTTTTTGATTCTTGGCAGTAATTGGCTAAACATTGTTAACCAATATTTTTTAGGGTATAAGAGTCAGAATTTAGTTGCTTTTTACTTCGATTTTACGATTAACTAACTGACATTCAAACGATGTGAATCAATTTGGCTGAATTATTTTAATATGTCAGCTATTTGGAGAGCGTCGTGGCCCACTGGCTTGGAACCCGGTGGTCTCGAGTTCAAGACTGCCCGGATCACCAACTTTCCGACACCGGTGGTTGAGTCACATTAGTATTTAAGTCTATTATTAAGGGTTTTTATTGTTTGTTAGATTAAGTTTCTGACGATTTTAAAGCACTTGTAACAGGTCGATTGGAATAAAAGTATTTCTGATTCTGATTCACCGATTTTGTTTAGTACAATTTGCGGCTAACTCTCCTGTGATGTAAAACACCGAAAAAAAACCCAAGCAACCCGGATAACGATGAGCTCGCTTCTCACCACGTTTGGTTCAAATTCTCTCGACGAAATGTGAGCTTCTGAATGTTCCGTTCACCATGACAGCAACAATCAGTGTGTGTGAGGGTGTTTGGGTGGGGCTGTTTCAGCTTGTGAGAAAACAATTTTTGTTTTTTTTTCAATTCGCTCCGCTCATCACCCAAGCCCGCTCCCGCCAGTACATTTCGAAGCCAAGCACGCACGCCTAAGCGAGATCCTTATTACTTGCCGCCATTTGCAAGTGTGACGTCATCGTGGGAACAATCTTGCCAGTCTTAGATGAAAACCTATTTTGATTTTAATATAGATACCCAAGAGAGCACGTTAGGCAGTTGGTCTCAGTTGAGATTTGATGTCAGTCGTTAAGCCTAGTCGGAGGCCTTAGGGCGGCTTGATAACATCCGACAATGAAGTTGCTCACTAACCTACACCCCTCCAACAATACTCACTGAGCTCGGTTTGGAGTGCCCAACTGTGGGACGTATTAATCAGTGTTTATCTACAGATACCGATTAAGTTATTATGACTTTTCTTCCGAGATACAAAATGTATCCTAAGACAGAATTAACAAAAAAAATATATTTGAGCAATGATATTATTATAAAAAAGACAGTAGATAGGTCACTTGAACTAAAAAAGTGGCACCTAAAAGCAAAACTTCGAACACCTCAGCAAAGCATTGTCAGTTTGAGACGACACTGCGCAACATGTTTCTGTCTCGTTTACACTAAGTAGTAAATAATCATACTATCTTGTACACAAGGTCAAATCATAGGTAGGTACGCCAGGGGACAATTTTCGACTTCGCATCAGTACTGACACAACGTCTCCACTTCTTTTAAATATCATTGTATTTGAGTATGATAAACATACTTCGTTTGTTCAGTTTTAATAGTTCAACCTTAGCTAAGTTCGGGATAAAACGACTGTATAATAATGATTCCCAAGAACATTTATAATCATGTTACTAAGGAGTCTGTTTCGCCTAGTAATCGAACCCACACATGTCCCTACCCACCAGCCCTACATCGTAATTATCCTCATATAAAAAGCGCTCCACAAAAACGTTTAGCCGAAGGCACTTAAACAAACAACGCATCAAATATCCCCCCCAAATACCGAGAACAATACCCCCTAATCCTACATTCACACACGCCCTTATCCATTTGTGTTAGAGTCTTATTTCGCTCAAGTTTTTGCAAAATGGTAGGGAACCCCGAACATACAATGATTAATCAAAGTGGTCATAAAAATATGACGTAGGGCCCACTAAGTATTGTGTGCGATGTGTATTGAAAAGAGTCTTATATTTCATAAAGGGATGGCTTTTTGTGATATTGGTATGGAAAATTTGTATGGAACGAAAGTATTAAGTAAGTAAGTGAAGTGTGCATAAAGTGCAAGAACAACCTTCTAAGTGCTAAGACTAATAGTCCGTTCGCGTTAAGTATGCAGTAATTTTTAGTAATTCTCAGATCCATAACCTTCGCGTTCGAAAGTATGCGTCCAACAGATCTCTGTGGACTTGACTTTCTAATTAGGAACGATTTGATTTGATTTTGTTAAAGAACAAGTATGAAATTACTGCATTCTTTATTCTGACTACAGTGGCTAGAAGTACCCGTTCAAACCTATAGTTGCGGGTTCAAAATTTATAAATAGACATTTGGGTTCAATTTCGAATATTAACCAGCGAGGCCTCACCACTAAGACTATTTACTATCAGATGTTATCAAGACGCCATGAGACCTCCCACTTGATTAGGATGCCTGAACAGAATATACGTCCGTGCCACCACTGATATACAGGGTCCATTTAATATTTGAAGTAATCATAATAATTCATGAGTAGTAATCAACCCTCATAAGAAACTATTAGGGGTTTACTTAATATTCTATGCGGGTTCCGTGCGCTCAATGATTGGGCATCGTTCGTCAAATGAGCAAATATTGTAGCTTGATAAGTTGGTTACGTCACCCTGGGATAGAGACACCCTGTATACGAATTTCAAGTTATACTGGTCAGTTGTATAGTAGTCACTACAACCAGCATAAGCTGATCTTGCTGTCACTTTCGTTTGGTTTAGAGCACGTTTTATTCTAGGTAGTACAAGTGATATTTAAAAGCATCCTTACAATATTAAACTTAGATGTTGTTACTCTCACACGTGAAAACTACTGGCCGGATTTGTATGTATACTCCATTGATATTGTAATAAGAAAAAAGTAGATTGGTTACTTGCGCTAAAAAAGTGGCACCTGAAATCAGAACTTCGAACACCTGAGCAAAGCACCTACAGTTTGTGCACAACATGTATCTGTCTCGTTTACGCTCTAGTAAATAATCATGCTATCTTGTACACACGGTCAAATTATAGATACGAACGCCAGGTAACAATTTTCGACTTCGCATCAGTACTGACATAACGTATCTACCTCTTTTAACTATCATTGGGAAGATGGCGTACTGTGTCGTCGTTTAAGTTCTAACACCACGTATGACATTTTAAGCAACTTTTCAGTAGAGCCAAAAAACCGTCTTGACTTACGTACTGTTCCCATAAGATAGTGGCTATCATGCTGTTACTTTCTTCGTTGTTTTAAGGGATTCTATTAGGGCCGGCGCCCACTATCGGCATCGGCACGCTTCAGGATTTTAAGGTGGCAAATAGTAATATACTTTAACATTATGGCAATAAAGTAGAAATTTCCGTGATGTGTTCTCGTAAAAACAAAATGCATTTGTTCTGTTTCTGTTTCGGCATTTTCTACTTTATTGCCATTATGTTACAGTATATTACTATTTGCCACCTTAAAAGCCTGAAGCGTGCCGATGCCGATGGTGGGCGCCGGCCCTTAGTCGTACCTGGATTCTGGTTGGACTAAACGACGCGTCTTTTGATGCTTTAGCGGATGGCATAAAAATGTAAAAACTGCCAAAAAATTACATACGTGGTGTTACTCGTAGAACTTAAACGACGGTATGCTGTGCATCGACTAAGCTTACACCTGTTTAGAATGCAATAAATGTTTAATCTTCCCTCCTTCATTCGACAAAAGCTGAAAAACTAAAGTTCTTTACGAATGTTTAAGTAACAGAGCTTAGTAGCGAAAGGGGACCTAAATGAGTCGATAAGATCCACTCCGAACCAGTTCATGCTGGATCGACGTTCAAAAGAACTCCTTTTCCTTCCAACGACACAGACTGCTTTTTCTGTTTTTTTTAGGGTTCCGCATTTGTAATGGGTCTTTTGAAAACCTTTTGTATGAAAATATGACATGACAATGAACTTCGAATACCTGAGGAAAGCATTGATAGTGTCAAACATCACTGTGCAATATGTATCCGTCTCGTTTACGCTCTAGTTAATAATCATACTATCCTGTACAATTGGCCAAATTATAGATACGTACGCCAGGTAACAATTTTCGTAAGTTAAATATCGTTGGGAATATGGCATACTGTGTATGCTGTGCATCGACTAAGCTTACATCTGTCTACCTGTTTAGAATGCAATAAATGTTTAATCTTCCCTCGACAAATGCTGAAAAACTAAAGTTGCTTTACGAATGTTTAAGTAAAGACCACTCCGAACCAGTTCATGCTGGATCGACGTTCAAAAGAACTCCTTTTGCTCGCGTTCCAACGACACAGACTGCTTTTTCTGTTTTTTTTAGGGTTCCGCATTCGTAATGGGTCTTTTGAAAACCTTTTGTATGAAAATATGTTATTATAGTTTAAAGTTCTGGAGAAAATGGTAATTGGCGAAGAGGAAGGTCTCGATAACTATGACACAATAAGTCATGTGAGATGACACATAAACGGCCTATATACGTCCCACTGCTGGGCACGGGCCTCACCTTGAGGTGCAGTTGACTGCTCAACTGCGGAACAAGCCATACTCCAACACGCGTGGGCTCAGTACGGATTGTTAGCGGTGTGTAATGTAAGGTTAATGAGCAACCTTAATGTCAGATATCATCAAGCCACCCTAAGGCCTCTTGACTAGGCTCAACGACTGACATCTAGCGACATCAACCGGGACGTCATGTGCGATGACACATGTAATTAATTCAGTCAGTGGCAGACCTTAATTTATGATAGGGATACTTAAAAATATTTTTAATGGAAGTATACGCATATAAATATCTCGTTTTATTTTGTTGGGTACGACACGGTGCACTCCTACCGAGTACACCCCACTTCTATATTTCATTTTCAACCTGTTCCATTAGTTCCATTCCATATCCATAATAACAACAGTCCAATGACTATTGTTATTATGAATATGTAACAATCCTGTATTTTTTTTCACTTGCGTATTCATTTTCTCTTCTTTCCGTTACCTGCAAAGGGAATGATTTTAGCAATAAGACCCCTTGTACCATTCTTTAACACTGAAATGTATTACAAATCTGTGAACTTTGTTTTGTACGGAACTCTCTTTGTCAACACGACTCACGCTTGCCCATTTCCCGAATGAAGTGTCAGTGTTAATTGGTCGCCCTTTTGACAATTTGAGGCGACAATTTCCCTAGTTTATCGAGCGACAAACAACTGCTCTTTTGGAAAAATGTTGCTTGTTTCAAAGCGGACGGTTTTTTGTACGTTTCAACGATAAATAGGAGAGTGAAGTTGGTGTATAGAGGAGAAATTAAAGTGCCTTTTGATGCTACATTTTATGAATTTGTGTGATGCTTTTTTGTTTGATTCTGCAATGAGAGGTAATAATGTAAGTCAGGTTAATTGTTTCAAATGCATAATCGAAAACTTTACTTATCTTTGAAAATTATTCTAATCAGAGACCAGCTCTTAATTCTAAATAACTACGCTTAAAAATCCGTTGAGATAAGGAGAGCGTCGTGGCCTAGTGGTTAAACACTCTGGCCTGGAACCCGATGGTCCCGAGGTCAAATCTGACTGGAACACTTTGTGTTCTTTGTACAACTTGCGGCTAACTCTCCGGTAATGGAAAACTCCGTTAAGAAACCCAAGCAACCCGGAAAACGGCGGTAGGCTCGCCCCTTAATAAGATAGTCTTCAACATGCTTGCAGTATAGAGATACTTGGGTACTTTGGTCATGTTTTAACTGCGCACAATCTGGAGCCTCTGCTAGAGAAAATCATTGAGAAAAAGATTTAGAAGTCCTATCATCGAATGCTGCGCAAGCCAAGTTTCGGAGGGTTAGGAGATGCCTAACCCCACGACCCTTTAACTCCCTAATCCTCAGTATTGAAAGTCCTTCTGTCAAGAGAGATTTTGTCAAGCCTTATCCTTGAGATATAAGCTGTCAAAATGTCCCCACCCCTGAATCTGCCACAATAATACCCACTCGTCCCTACGCCATGTGATGTGCATGCTCCGTTTTGGGATAAGCTACGTACATGAATATTAAAGGGAAACGTTGCTGACAGGAATAATCACACCGATATGAACGTTCAATAATTGAACACGCGGCGAACGAATGCGCAAACATTCGGACATGTTTTGTCATGACAAACATTATTTTTTGTTTTTTTAGTTATGTAATACTTTTAGATTTCTCACCTGAGGCGTCACCTATATAATGTCAGATTGTTACCAGTCAAATCTCATAGTAATTTAGCATTTCAATCAAAGCGACATCTTTGCACCGCCGCACCGGCACAAACACAACCTTCTTTCTATCATTGTAAACCAAGAACCTCCACTGCAGATCTGACCGGTGCACATTGTAAAGCGTGGTAATGATGATGATGATGGTGAAAATAAGATGCTGCAATCGTCAATGCCGTCGTTTTTCATGTTTAAAACACATGTTTACGTCCCACCTTCTTAAACAGACTCAATTAGGAGTAAGGAGGCGTTAGGAGCTTTGTAGATTGTTAATTAATCAGTAAGAAAACATTGCGGTGTTATTGCTACAAAGCGATCTCTCCCAGACAACTTAAGTCAAAAATCATGACTGACATCTAAAGTCGTCAGCCGTTCGCTTCGGTGTAAATGCAGTCGTTTTAAAGCTGCACGAGCGTGCATCAAATGCAGAACGTCACTTTGCATACCCGCGGGTGTTGACTACGCCTCCGGACCCGAGGTTGATTAAGTTTTTACCCCTACAAAAGTGGGGGGATTCGCAATACGTTTTGGCTGATACTGACATGCAATATTTAAATAGCTAGCTGAATAGTCAACGCTTGCGTCAAAGCTAAACTCTGGTGGGTTTAATTTTTGAAACAATGTTAGTCTTTTGTTCTTATTCCTAAATTAACATAACATAACATAAACGGCCTATATACGTCCCACTGCCGCGCACAGGCCTCACCTCGACTATGACGTGGAACGAGCCATACTCCAATACGCGGGCTCAGTCCGGATTGTTGAAAGGGTGTAAAGTTAGTGGGCAACCTCAATGTCAGATGTTATCAAGCCACCCTAAGGCCTAAATTAATGTTTATTGATATACAGGGCTTAGTATTGACAATCTAGCCAGTTTGATTGTTAAAAGTTTAGGACAACTTCAAGGTAGAGAAACTGAAGAAAACAAAAAACATGTGTTTTTTTATTTGGTGATGGCAAAATGACAGCTTTCTCTAAAAAAATCTTAACCTATACTTATCATTTAGGATTGATAAAGTATAGGCACTTTGTCTGGCTTAACTGAAAAAGTACATCGTGAAAACGAAAATAAAGTTAGTTCATTCAGCTTCAAACTGAAAACACCTGATGACAGCTTTTTCGTTAAAGCCTCCGAAATCCGTCCATGAGATAGGCTATAAAAGTAACCTAAGTTTTTTAAATCTCATATCATCTGCTTCTACCAAAATAAAGGTCCAAACATTTATATGACAAATCAGATTCTCATACAACAAACGTGATTTTTAACGTTTCTTTTCTTGATGATGGTACGTAACGTAACCGTCGTCGGGTGCGAAGCCGACCAGCAGCTTTTTTTATTTTCGATATTCTAGATTAACCTTTCAAGGCGTGTGTTAAAACACTAGTGAATCATCACAATCTTTTTCTCCTACCATTCTTCCAATATTGACTCACATATCCTGATGTGTCAACAATTATTTGGATGAGCTTTCAAGCAAAAACTCAAGTGGCATTGTTCGAAGTTTCTGCGGTAAACGCTTAAGAATTTGATGACTAAATACTTCTGGTAAACGTTTACTATGCTTTGTGGTGGATCTTGTATTCGAGTGAATCATTTCATAAGGAAACTTTCTTACATTGCTTTTGGTGTTGTTTATAAGTCGTACTGTTGCTAACTTATGGATTTCACCATTTGGGGGAATTTTAGATCAAGGTACTTATTCAGCAATCGTAGACGATCAATTAGGTATTGTTCATAAAATATGTTGAAGAGCGGTAGCACTTAGAATTTAGTCATAAAAACTATTCATTGGTTTATATGAGAGCGTCGTGGCCCAGTGGTTAAACACTCTGGCTTGGAACCCGATGGTCCTGAGATCAAATCTGGCCGGAACACCTACTTTGTGTTCATTGTACAATTTGAGGCTAATTCTCCGGTGATGGAAAACATCGATATAAAACCCAAGCAACCCGGATAGCGGCGGTAGGCTCGCCCCTTATCACGTTGGGTTCAAATCACCTCGGTGAAATTTAGGCTTCTGAATGTTCCGTTCACCATAACGGCAACAATTAGTATAGTCGTGAACCCTCACGACTATACTATTTCTATTTATGTTATGTTTTTTGTTAACTGTGGTTAACAACGTGTAAGAAGATCGTAAGGATTTGTCTATTGGATGGCACACTAGACTCAAAAAACATGTTAAAACTATTTTATTTTTATAACTTACTTAAGTAGGACACTGCGGAACTTCACTGAATACTCCGATTATTAATGTATTTACGAAAACCAATGAGCATTTATAAAAATTTAAAAAATTGATCGACCATGCTCGCTATAGGGTAAGGGTACATAACAGGGTCAATTTTCGTTCGAAAGCAAAAAAACGTAACTTAATCTTTATTTTTTTTTCTTTTCTTTATTCCAAACTTCGGAGCTGGCGTGTCGAACCGATCCCGTTTCCGAATCCGATCGCTATTTTCAATTTCCGATTCCACAATCCGAACGGCCGTTATTTTTGCAATAGTGCAAAAAAGCGCTCCTTTTTGCCCACTTTCCGTTTTGTTGTGGGTTTAGATTTTTTTCTTTTGTGCCTTGTCCATCTGTGTTCCCATTTTGTTCGTTAGCGGTGGAAATGAAAATATCAGGCTTTGTAGTGACGTAGACTGAATGTTTTTTTTGTTTTTTTTTAGGTGTCCGTTTAGAAATTTAAAACACGGTTTTGTTGATCCTCTTTTAGAAACTTTATAGATGAATTCCTCTCTATTGAACAATATCAAATACCATTTTATCGTATTTATTGTTTTTAGTGTATATGCTTTATTTTTACTTATGGATTCATCACGTCTGTCTGTCTGTCCTTCCGTAGGTTACAGTCACTTTTTGAAACTTGTTAAGTAAATGTATTCTAGATATCCTATGAGGATTTTGATACTAAAATAAAAAAGGGGGGTTGCCCATACTAAGGCTTTCAGCCTAAAAATAAAAAAATACTGGGAATAGAAAATAGAGATAAATAAATATATCCTTGGACATTTTTCCACACAGCGCCATCTAGTCCCAAGTAGGCTAATTATAGTCCGTTATTATGGATACTAGACAACGGATAAACATACTTAAATACTTTTTCTTTTGTAAATACATACTTAATATACATAGGAAACACCCAGACCAATACAAACAGACATGTTCATGCACACAAATGTTTGTACTGTGCGGGGATCGAACCCGCGACCCTTGGTGTAGTAGCCGACTTCTCAACCAATTACACCAAGACGGTCGTCAAATGAATTCATTCTGATGAAAAATTAATTCTTAACACAGTATCTTTCCATTTTTTTTATTGTGGTCTTCAAGATGACCCGATGAGGGTTGACAAGTACAGTAATGAAGCACTACTGTGTTGGTCAATCGCATTTTGAAGGCCTTCATAAATGCCTTTTTACGCCCGCTTAAAAAAAACCCGGGATCGTAGGAAGAAGGAAACACATGCGCTGGAAGAGCGTTCCACGTTTGAATAGCACGACACAGGAATGAATCACCGAACCTTTCGGTGGGGGCCGATAGTCGCTAGACAAAGACAGTTTATTTGTGGCTACCAGATGAGCCTCTACCTGCACACCGCGGTAATTATGTCGTGCATTTTCTCGCGCCAATACCATACGAATCACACGAGATAACGAGAACATTTTGTCGCGGACCGTATCTTAGCTTGTCGACTCGATAAGCTCGCTCAGTTGCGTTATTTATCACACGTCAACTCAACTTCTCTACGTCATAACGCTTGAGTTAATATTTTCCGTTCATTTACGAACAAACTTATTTCGGAACGAACGTCACTTTATTAATTTAGGAGTTCCGAACTGACTGAACGGTGTGTGTTCTTGGAAGTTTAAGGTTTATGTTAAGTAGAGATGTTAGTGCTTTACGTGTTGCGAAATAGATGATGAGTAGATTGAAAGTGGGTTTGTTTTATGTTTGTTTGTCTGTCAGGCAGTGGTCGTCTCAAACTGTCAATTCTGTCAATGCCTTGCTCAGATACACTAAAAGTTCTTATTTCGGGTGCCACTTTTTTAGCACAAGTAACCTATCTACCTTTTTTATTATAATATCATTGAGTCTACTGCTTCAGCTTACTTATATTCGCACGCGTACCATTAAATCAAACCTGCAATAATTTGCGAAACACCGCTACCAAAACACAATGAATGTTCCTAAGCACAATCTGATCAGAGCTAGTTAACGAGTAATCTAATAACCGCTAAATATAGTTGAACTGCATCAGCGGAATATCTGAATTATTGCTGTTGGAATGGACGGAGGTAGGCTGAAATTCAACTGAGTTATGGATACTAGCTTTACGCTCGCGGTTTCGTTCATATTGCTCAGTACGAGTAGGTAATATGCACAACGTGACAAAATATTTTTTTCATTCTTTTATGGAATTGATAGTCGTCAAACGACCGTCTTGGTGTAATTGTTGAGAAGTCGGCTACTACACCAAAGGTCGCGGGTTTGATCCCCGCACAGTACAAACATTTGTGTGCTTGAACATGTCTGTTTGTATTGGTCTGGGTGTTTTTTTATGTATAATAAGTATGTATTTACAAAAGTAAAAGTATTTAAGTATGTTTGTCCTTTGTCTAGTATCCCATAAAAACGGACTATAATTAGCCCACTTGGGGCTAGATGGCGGTGTGTGGAATAATGTCCAAGGATATTTATTTATTTTATTTTATTTATATATCACGCTTCTTCTCGTGCTTAAACCATTTTGTCGTGATACTGATCTTAACCCGCCCGAACTTTTTAAAACTTTGTAATACTGTGACTAATTCAACTTTTTATTAAGGCGGAGGGTATCCTAAGGGCCGGCGCCCACTATCGGCATCGGCACGCTTCAGGATTTTGAGGTGGCAAATAGCAATATACTTTAACATTATGGCAATATAGTAGAAATTTCCGTGATGTGTTCTCGTAAAAACAAAATGCATTTGTTCTGTTTCTGTTTCGGCATTTTCTACTTTGTTGCCATTATGTTAGAGTATATTACTATTTGCCACCTTAAAAGCCTGAAGCGTGCCGATGCCGATAGTCGGCGCCGGCCCTAAGGGTCGGCGCCTACTATCGGCATCGGCACGCTTCAGGATTTGATGGTGGCAAATAGTAACATACTCTAACATAATGACAATAAAGTAGGAAATTCCGAAACAGCAGTACGGAAGCGGTTCTTTTGTTATTACGAGAACACATCACGGAAATTTCTACTTTATTGCCATAATGTTAAAGTATATTGCTATTTGCCACCTTAAAATCCTGAAGCGTGCCGATGCCGATAGTGGGCGCCGGCCCTAAATGACTTTTGGAATTTGGCCTTGAATTTTGAAAAGTTGCACTCCTGTGCGCGATAGATGGCTCGCTGTGTCGCTACGATGATGGCTAGAAAGTATGACATACAAGTTTTGTGTGTATCACAGAGTAGTACAAGATTCAGAGATACTATTTCATAGGAAAACTAAAGAAACTAAAATACGACTTAAGATGTTATGAGACAGCTTAGCCAAGTACATAAATGTATTTTATACCGAAATTCGATAAAAGCTCTTAACAGCCGAGTTAGTTCCGTTGTATCACAATTCTAAAGAATTCGAATTACATCATCTTTTCAGGTCCTAATGTGAATGTGCCGGCCAAAAGACAGTAATGCTATATTCGGATAGAGCTTTACCGTCTGAGCATTTGTGAATATTGCAATTATTTATACAGGGTAAACTGTCCAGCTGAGCATTGTACGCTCGAAGGAGACAGATTTTGACGAAAATCCATTCGGCGAACTTTTACTTAGCCAGGCATCGAACCTGTTGCTTCTGAAGAAAAAAACAGCTTAGCCCCTGTATTATCGCTCAGTCGGCTTAAGTTAATAACGCGGATCAAATTTTTGATAAATCGATTATTCATTAGACTGCGAAAGAAGCAGGGGTGTCATTCTCAATGCACACTGCACTGAAGCGTGCTTCATTTCATTAGAATTTCGGCTTTCTGTAAAACTTAATAACTTTGTCACTGTGATTGTTTGAGTGATAAAAACTAAGCCAAATAGGGTTCTTAATGATTTTCGTACAAATGTGGGAGAATACTTACCAATTCCAGGTGATGATTGATGTGAGCGTGCGACAATCGTCGACAGGTCAAGTAAATGATTTCAATAGTATACGGGGCAAATTTTCCAAGTGGGTCTGGTTGACAAAATACTGGTTCTCTGCCTTATCGCCGAATAATTTCAGGCCGATTTTCATTTCCCAACGAGTGTTTTGCAGAATTTGACTACGCCGAATGATCATTTTGAAAACTCAACATATAATTTTATTTGTTTTTTATTTAGCGTGTGGTTAATCCGGTTATTTATTATCTACCGAATGTTGAATTATGTGGGGTTTCGTTCTAATAACTGTTTAATGTTATGTAGATATAACTTACTTTTTGTAAATATTATTATGGTGTACATGAACTAGCCGCCAGAAATAATGGTCCGAAAAAAACCTTTTTCAATATTTTTTGGTAAGAAAAAAAAACATGTTCTCGGCGCGGGAGTGGTATCGGGGTTTGCCTCACTACTAACCTTTCCTACCCCTAAACTCTTAATCGCCCCAAAATCGTGGGAAAATTATCTAAACTCCTCCCCTAAATCCGTCATTTCCAAGAGTGTCCCACCTAAATCTGACACTTTTAGAAGCGTCCCACTGAATCCATCAATTTTAGAGCGTCCCACCTCTAACCGTCACTTTCCAGGGCGTCCCACCTGAATCCGTCACTCTTGAACACATCCCACCTAAATCCGTCACTTTCAAGAGCGTTCGACCAAAATCATTTTTTTAATACATCCCACCCAAAACAAATGGACGACCTGCAATTTGGAAGGAATTTAGATTGTTTTCCTAAACCCCTAAAACCCCTACGTTTAAAGGTTTTGGGGGGAAGGGTGGAAGTGGAGCAACCCTCGGATAAAACTCCAGGGCCGAGGAAATGCTTTTTTTTCCTAACCTCGAAAAGTATGAAAAAAATATTTTTTTTGACTATTTATTATTATTCATCTGGTTCATGTACATCTAACATGCTCGTCGCTTCGCCCTACGTACCTATTATTTCCCGTGACTACCTAACAAATTAAAAAAAAACATTTCCGCGGCGCGAGTGTGGTGTCCGGGGTTAATCCCACTATCGCTCTTCCCCCCAAACCTCCAAAACCCCCCCCCCAATTATCTATACAAATATTATAAAGAGGAAAGGTTTGATTTTTTGTTTGTTTGTTTGTTTGTATGAATTGAATAGGCTCCGAAACTACTTGGCAGAATTGAAAAATTCTTTCACTGTTGGAAAGCTACATCATTCTTGAGTGACATAGGCTATATTTCATTTTCAAAAAAAATAGGCATCCTTACTAAAATTACGATAACGTTAGTCCACGCGGACGAAGTCGCGGGCGGCTGCTAGTGGACAAATAATCTAAATGTGAGCCGCATAATAACAATGTAGTACAATGAGAAAACAGTTAATCTGACCAAACGTTATTCGTCTAATCTAATAGCTGTGTAGCCAAGTGAATGGTTTAACCATAGAATTTCAATCTAAGGGTTTGACAAATTATAACTATCCGAAACGTCCATTGACATTTTAACAATCGGCATACCTATTAACAGTTGTCAAATGAAATGTTGCCTTTTAAAAATTTGTTAATCGTTAGTTGACAAAGTGAATAGTATGTGAAACGTTGGTTAGGAAATGAAATTCGGCGTATCATTTTTCAAAGAAAAGGCTGGAAACCTGAAATACATTTTAATCCCAAGCGGATTTAAATCCTAAAAAAGGAATAAGATTCTTCGAAATCATAGTAGGTTACTATGTTTTTAGATTTTATCAAAACGGTTTGGAGAATCCTTTACCGAATTGCTTCTGAGAATCAGAAGAAAAACTCATCCTGTACGAGTACACAGGAAACTAAGTATTTTGAAACTAAGCATTATTTTGGAGGAATTGCGATGTAGGTACCGTGATGTGTACCTATGTCTTGGATTTGTATCTAAAAGTGTATTATGAGTAATGTGCATCGGTTAAGTCAATAAACAACCTTTTCGGAAATACGGATTAAAAAAACATTCGCAAGAACAATGATTGTATTTATTTATTCATACAACATAGTCAAAGCCAACAACATATAATTTTTAATGTACCATCTTTATCTTTTTGGCATAGTTGACGCAACGCAAAGTTTTTTCCTTCTTTGCTAAATAGCTTCCATGACGTAAACTGGGTCTGCAACAAGCCTTCCTCTAGGTGTTGCCTTGTCTTTGTTTTTTCTGGTCAAAACGGAAGTTTTTATCTGCCACGGCTTTTTCCAAGCCAACTGAGAAAGCTGTAAAAAAAAAAGATTAAAAAAGAGGAAGGTTTTCTATAAAAGGGTGATTTTCCTAAAAAGGGTGACCATATGCTGCTCACAGGATAGGTTTCGGTTGCCTAAAGTAATGCTACAAAGCAGAGTAACTCGCAACTCAGTAAGATCACGGGACAAACAATATACAGAGTGAACGTTTCAAATGGGCGTGGCAGATAGGCCAAATCCTGAACTATGAGGTATTGAGAAAAATGTTGAAAGGAGTCTCGAGACCGATTTCAACAAACTTTAAACTGTAAATTTACTCAGATTTTTGAAAACACTTTCTTTTTAGCCGGAAATCATACCTCTTCGTTTCGAAGAAAATACACCCTTATATTATTATGCTATCGCATAGTGTCGCTTACAAAGATCAAATCCTGCGAAGTAACATTATCTGGCAAACTGAAGGAAAGGTCGTTTGTAATCTTGTAAAATTGTAGTCTTCAGTTTCAGTTTTAGTCCAAATCGGTCTTTAGACTCCGTTGACCATTTTTATAAATTCCTCCTAGGTATTTTAGCATCTGACCTATCACGCCCACATGAAAAACTCCAAATCCGATGTACAAATATTTTCATCTTTCACAACAAAGATAAATAATAAATCATATTTCCAAAAAAAGTCAGGCAAGGCCTAGAAGGCAGTCTCATTCTGGCCCAAATCGGTAAGGACCAGACGATTTACTTTAACTCAAACAAATTAATCTCTGTGTTGGAGGTGACTCTGTGCATTAAAAGTTTGACGCGAGTCTAAAATCACCAATATTATATTATGTACCTAGGCAAATAGATTGCCTTTTGAATTAGCTGCCCAGCAGGGACAACGCACAATACAATATGAATTATTGCGCCATTCATTGCCATAACAATCATTTTCATTAAATCAGGTAGATATTTAGGTAGGTACTTACATTGCAGCTCCAATCGTTTGTTGGGCTCGTTGTGCTGTAGTGATAACTGCAAGTCGTGCGGGATGTTTTCGTGATTCTACGAAAATCATGGTTTCTGTCCATTTTATTATAAATATTTATTAAACTGATATAAACACATCACACACATCATAACATAGACTGACAAGAGCCGCTGCTGTTACGCTGTCTAAGTGACAAGTCATTCACACGCATGCGCTGTCAGTGCAGTCACGTGATATAACGCCACAAATAATGGTGTGAGCAAAATCTCTCATTATTGCTCTATAGCCGTAAATTAGAAAATACCAATATATCCTTAATTTGTTAGCTAATTAAGAATATAAAGAGTAACAGATCTGCCTGGACTGCTATGCTTCCCTATACCAAGTGCGATTCTAGACCACATTGTCTCGAAAGAGTATTAAATGATGTAGAAATTTGCGGCATATCCGCAGAATGAATTGAATTTTGAGTGCTAATAAGAACTAAAACTAGTGTTTTCGAACTAACACTTATAGGTCAACATATAAGTTATAATGTTGTATCAGTTTCAACATCTTAGGTTCAATGTTTTTGCCATAAAACGCAATGAAAGTCACCTCTTTAACGCGTATTGGCATAACCCGCCGCCTTAATGGATACGTAGCAAAACTGACTTGCGAACTGAGTTGTTTGTTGGTATTCTTAACCAAGAATGTGTTTTGCAGGATTTGTCTTGACGTGTCATAAATGGTTGTAATAGGCTTACATGAAAAAATTGTTTTCTAACTTTCGCTTTACATAAAAACAGCCCTAGAAAATTAGGATTACAGTTCTCGTAACACAAACGGTAAGTAGATAATGTTTAAAATTGTAAACTAATTCTTTTTCTTTTGCATTGTTCCAGGTAACGCATGCCGACATACAACCAACCAACAACTGAGCCTGTTTGCCATTGCAATTGACTTTGGCACACGAAGTAGTATGAGTAAATATATGCTTAGATTAGAGTGCATCACAAGTCGCGCGACTGTCGCGCTGCTTTTTATAGTATGGAAATTACGCAGTCACTTGCTCTTTCTGTATTTTTTTTATGAAATAAGGAGCAAACGAGCTAGAGGGTCACCTGATGGAAAGTAATCATCTCTGACCATGAACAACTGCAACAATACAGGTGTCACGAGATGCGTTGCTTGCCTTTCAGAAAGGAATACGCTCTTTTCTTGAAGGCCCCGATGTCTTGACCTTTCCGGAAACACTGCCGCTGGAAGACCATTCCATATTTTAGCTTTTAGCATTATTTACGCGGTCGAAACTGTATACTGTGCCTTTTATTTAGTAACTCTGTGATTATGAAGCAAATATTATTAATCTTTACACTCAGGTTTATTATCACCTGAAGCTAATTATTTTCATTGCCAATTTAAATTTAATAAATGGCCTTTTAGACAATACAATTAGATTTCCGGCAGTAAAAGGTTCTAATTCCTGGAATATTTCTGGATGGAATAGGCCTCCAGAGATTTAGGGCTGCTAGAGAACAATTCGGAAAATCTTTCAGTCTTCTGTTTGTAATCGTTATTACCTTAATTAAATTGTTTTCTTTTGATGTTTTTTTAAATTTAATTTTTTACTAAATACTATTCACTAACTAATACCTCGAGAGCGTCCTGGTCCAGTGGTTTGAGTACTTTGAGTTCATTGTACAATTTGCGGCAGAGGATGATGTAAAACATCCATAAAAACCCTAGAAACTTGTGTAGCCTGGCTCACGAAGTTTTCAAATTAGCTCGGCGAAATGTGGGCTTCTGAATGTTCCGATCGCCATGACGGCTAGACTGACGGCGGACTACCCCATTTGGAATAAATTCATAGTTCGAGTATATTTTTAAAAATATCGCTCAAAGCCTTCTGCATTGTTTAAATTGGATTGGATTTAGAAATTAAATAAATATAATTGTTTTGCTGCTGAACAGTCACCCATCCAAACTTCAGAAATTGTCTACTAAGGTCAAAATAAGATCAATGAATTCAAACTGTAAGTTCAGTTCGAAATCTTAAAACTATGTGATAGGTGGTAGCCCTATGTCTTCCCCTTAGGCAAAAAGGAGGGTACTGTTTTTCCATACATTACAAACAATTGCTAATTAAAACCGTTTGTAATTGATTTAAGTCAGCCGTAAAATTAACCCGCCCGAAATAATTACTGCTACATTCCTTTAAGGAGATACTTCAAAATGTTCTCTGCTCACGCTCCGCCATAGACCGTGTGAAGTTGCAGAATTGACAAGTTTTTGCAAGGCTTCTTTGAACACTTCTGAAATTAATTACTGCTGTTACAAGGAAGGTTAACGTGGCTTTAAAGTATGCAGGTAAATCTGTAGATATGTACAGCTGGCCTGCATCCACTAAAATATTGAGCCTTACATCTTATAACATCTGACAGTAAAATTTATCAATGACTTAACACGACTAACAACACAACTCGCACTAAGCCCACATGTTCTAGTGTGGCGATAGTTGAGGCTAGGCCTGTACCCAGCAGTAGGACGTGTTCTGCTTCAATAGCCATCAGTTTTTCTGCGCTGTGTCAATTGCCACTTCAACTTGCTCATCAACTGGGTTCCAGTTCCTTTACTGATTTCCTCATCTCTGATGCGATATTTTGGCGAAATTTTGAGCATAATTCTCGCCCTAACACGTTTACCGACCTTAAGCTTTCTTTTGAGGCTCATAGTAAGCGACTGTCTCAGATTCATAAGTCATTATTGGTGTTCATCTAGGCTCTGATGTATGTAGGAGGGTAAAACAGAAACATGAACTAATTTTGAATTGTTCTCTTAGTTTAATTTACAATTTTATCGTTCACACAAATCTTAGGTTATTCTATCTTAGGGTATTCACTATCTAATATATTTAGCAGTAGCTAAGGAAAAGCTGAAATCTATACATACTTAGCTAAATTAAATTTTCATGGTCACTAACACTTAAATCGTAAAAAACGGGATAGTTACCGTGTACCTTGTTAGTTTTGAGTATCCGATGTTTCAGGACTGTTACAAGTGCCATGGTCATGTATATTTATGGCCATGGCACTTGTTACAGTTCTGTGGTGACCCATGGCGCTTGTAACAGTGCCTAAATATCCGAAACTCAAAACTTATAAGAATCATCATGTGTAGCAAGCCCGTATTTTACGGTTCAAGTAATTATTTTTTTCTCAAATTAAAGGCCTGTCTTCGAGAGTGTAAGCTCTCCGTTAATTTTAATTACTCGCACACTCCCAGCACCTTTAGGTGATTTATTTGTTTGAAGAATACCAAGTTATATTCATTTTTAATTGCTTGCCCTTTGATGTACAATTGTGGCCGTATTTATGTAAATAGGCCAAATTATAAGAGCGAGTGCCGGAGGTATTCTTTGATTTAAGAATACATATATGTGAATGAAAATATCGCGAAAGGGTAAGTCAGAGGCAAACTTACTTTTGTTATCATTATTTTTAGCATTATCCATGCTGTATCTTACTAAAGATCCGAAAATTAGAAAAAGGTATTCAGTCTTGGTTTCAGGCGGGAATCGAACCCGCGTCTTTTGGGAACCTGGCGACTGCACTAACCACTGTGCTACCGAGACCAGCCGAATCTTTCTGGTATATTTACCCTACGAATCGGTCGTCAACCAGCAACAGACTTTTGTTGTTGGTTGAAGACCGATTTGGTGTAATTGTTCCGAAGTGGGCTGTTACTCCAGCGGTTGCGGGTTCGATCCCTGCACAGTTCAAACATTTGTGTGCATGAACATGTTTGTTTGTACTGTGGCCTTATTACAATCTCTTATAACCTGACAGTTATAGTCGAAAGCTCAGCTTTTGAGCTGCTTAATTACCGTCACAAGTCGTGTTTTTTCTGGTAAATAGTGTCAAAAAAGAACTACATTTTTCTTCATTGCTGTAGTAACTTATTTTTCATGTTTTAGTCAAATTTCAATGAATGGAAAGACGTAAACTGAGCTAAAACTGAGCTGTTAAAAGATCGTAATAAGGTCCCAGGTCTGGGTGTAAGTACAGAGTTATCAACCCTCCCTTAGGCCTCCGACTAGGCTTAACGACGGATATCTAGCGACTTTACCAGGACTCAGCTGCTTAACATGCCTTCCGAAGCACGTAAAGTACATCTCTAAATTTCGCTCAAGGTGGTCACCAATCCCATTCCCGACCCGGCGTGAGTCGCTTTACTTCGTTACTGATCCACGACATAACTGAGCCATAAGCACGTTAAACGTTATAACTTAATAATCTATGATTAGGCGTCCTTAGGGTGTTGAACCGCTAGAAAATACATCTTACACCGAAATTACCCAAAGCATACTAAATACGCGATTAATAATGTACGTCACATCAAACGATAACTCACTAATCGAATCGAAACTAATCTCGAACACAATGCAGCGAGGTGAAATTGGTTTATCAACCCCCAAGCCCTCATGCTAGCTAATTACTTTAAACAATAAGGAGGGTAGTGACGTACACGTGGTAGGGATGTCTTGATGTAAGATGTCGATATTGTCGATGTGTTGGGTAGATAACGCCTCGGAACAAAAACTGATAGTTGAGAACGATCCATAGGTATTGGCTACCAAGTAAGGCATACTTCTGTCTATTATGAATGAATTCCTTAAATCCTAAAAAGTACCTTAGCTGTGTATACTTTACATAAAACATGTTGATAGCACGAGCTATTTACATATAACGCCATCTGTTGGCGAAAATCAGAACTAATACAGCCTCCGAATGGGCTAACGACTGATTTTACCTAAATCTGACACACGCCCTCCGAAGCGTACACAGTGCCGAGTGGAAGTATATTAAACACCCTTAGGACTACTAAAATACAAATACAAAATATTTATTTCAGTTTCCTACAATAACACCCACGTATGTTGGTGTTGGTTTTTCAGTCACAAAAACAATTACGGCCTTATTTAATCAAATTGCCTTTTGGAAGACGGGATGATTTGGACTAGACGGGGACCGCAAACCCACCTCTGGTTTACTGGTAGAAGCAAACTTCTTAAACACTTCACTACCATATAGGGTGTCAATATTGTGAGTATATTTTAATAATTTATGTATTTGTTTGCCATATCTATACTCATTTAATTTATTTTACCCCTCGCATCTTACTATTTTACAATTTCAATAGTCAAATGGTTTAATTACCATTCTCTACCTGAAGTTTATATAGAAGAGATCGCTACCTGGCGATAAGTCCGCCTGAAGTGTTCATCGATACAATGATAGTACTTCAACGTTATTCGTTCAACAAAGAATATCTATCTATCTATCTAAAAGAATATAAAGCATACCTCAAGCGATTATAACATGCCACCTAGACAATAACGGAGATGGTACCACCGCACATTCTCTAGTGACGTGCGTTTTAAATTATCGATCACAAGAGACAAAGGGAGCAACGAAGAATCTTGAGCGATATCCGTTGTGTCGTGAACACGGTGCACGCTTCTGTGCAATTTAGGGATGGGGCAGTTTTTTATCGATAGTTATAATTTTTGTTTTCTGTCCCAATTTTGAGGTTAGGAAAAAATAAGAAACACGTGCCAGCGTAAGCATAGTTTCTTTCACTATAAATTGTGGAAGATAAGTTTTGTTTTGAGTCTCCTTGTTACAAATGCGTAAGAGACATAATTTGAACCAGTTGATAACTAGCGCTCTCGTGATCTAGTGAATACGCTACCCTGAGTGGTATATTCACGTATTTCAGTAAATAGCAGGAAACTTTCTGTCCTTCCGTCAACCTTTCGGTGAGCTCATCACGTAAACATTGTTCTAAATGTTCCATAAACTAGCAATGCAAAGTCTGAGCTTCAAAATGTTCCGTTCACCATGACAGTAACAGTCGGTGTTGTACTAACTACCCCGTTTAAGCTAGCGATGTGAGCGTATGAATAAAGTAAATTAAAATCCGCTTTCTATCTTAATCGATATTGATTGAGTCAATACATCACTACTGCTTCGAGCACGATTTAAAAAATAAGACCACGCAACAGGCGGCAGGTGTTTTAGTTTTATTCTTGTCAAAGCGGAGAAACAAGAACTTGGATAAATCGAGGAAATACCTGATGAAGAATATTTAGTCGTTTTGAACAGTGTCTTTTAAAACTTCACAGAGACTTTGTTTTTAATTGAGTAAACATTAAAATAGACTATTGTGAAATACTCGTTCATTTAAACAGATCAATGTGAAGATGCATATTTTTTTATAGAAATATAACATATAACAAGTGAATAGACAGTCTTTTCATCATCATCATCATAATTTTTACAAATAAGTTGCTAAGGCTGCTACAGTATTTTATTATAGAAAAAAAAAACAACTGACTATTATGAGCTTTCCTTCTCTGTTTCAATTGTAAGTTCAGTTGTCTTTATACGAACCAATGCTGGGCACAGGCCTAACCTCAACTACGAGGTGGCGTGAGCCATACTCCAACACCCGAACTCAAGGCGGAGTGTTGGGGGGATGTTAGGTTAGTGACAAGCCTTGCTGTCAGAAGTTATCAAGCCGCCCTTGGGCCTTCAACTAGGGTTAACATCTGACATGTACCGGGTCCAGCTAGTACATACTAAAAGTTATTTTCTACATAGGTATATAGTAGTCTAAAATCAAAGCTTAACCCTTCACCGGGTGTGTTATGCAAATGTTTCTCTATGAGCTCGAGTATCGGTGTTAACGAGTGTCCAAATATTTACGCCTCCGCAATTAGGGTTAATCGATAGGGGATGGGATTGGGTATTATGATGTTGCACGGGTTATCCGATAATATTAGCTAGGTTATGTTATACAGGAGTGCCTGTGTGCTTCAAGCTGTAATCCACATATTTGCAATATCAATGAAAACCATTTTTGACAATGTTTAAGAATAGTCCTGAAATAGTCACGTTTTAGTTTCGGCGCATTATAGCCAATGATATTATAATAAAAAGGCGTAGATAGGTTACTTGTGCTAAAAAAGTGGCACCCGAAATCAGAACTTCGAAACCCTGAGCAAAGCATTGACAGTTTGAGACGATACTGCGCAACATGTACTACGAGTACGTAGTACAACGAGTATCTTGTACACACGGTCAATTAGAGGTACTCGTACGCCAGGGGACAATTTTCGACTTTGCATCAGTATTGACTTACCGTATCTACCTCTTTCGTATATCATTGGTTATAGCTATAAGTTAGTGTGTATTATGGCTTGAACGTTCAATGGTAATCCTCACTCCTGCCTGGTGCAAGCAACCAGTAACGCGTATCGAATTGGTTTAGGTTTCAAAAAATTGTCGTTAGGACATGCGAAATCTGAGAAATAGTCCATGAGAGGTTCCAGTTATATAAGGGTTTTCACCGTTTCGGGGTTGTTTGGGTTGTGGGTTAGCCGCTAATTGTACAATGAACACTATGTGCTTCGGCCAGTCTTGAACTCAGGACCACTGGGTTTGGAGCTAGAAGGTTTGACCACTGGACCACGACGCTGTCCAAACGCAAGCCCATCTCAAACAGAGAAAGGTCACTTCCCTTATACTTCAACCCAATATAATAAAAAAAGTGGTAGATAGGTATGTCAGTACTGCCGCGAAGTCAAAAATTGTCCACGGCGTACGACGTAGTCAGTTTGGCCGTGTTATAACGTGTGAACAAGATAGTATGATTATTAACTAGAGCGTAAACCAGACCGATACTTGTTGCGCAGTGTCGTCTCTAAACTGTCAACTTTGTCAATACTTTGCTCAGGTGTACGAAAAGTTTTGATTTCGGATGCCATTTTTAAGCACAAGTAACCCATCTACTCTTTTTCATTATGATATCACTACATCAACCACATTGATACCTCCCACATTGATAATAGCTCCCAAAACGTACCCGAACATTCCTAAATCATTACCTAACTAAGTCTTGAAAGCTGTCAATCAATTCAAATACCACTACAAACTCCATTTCAGTCATTACCCCCTTCAGCAAGCCATTACGTCATTCGTCAGACGTGTCATGGCAGCCAACATACCGTAAACAATTATGGTACTCGTAAGCTACACACTCAATCGCAAACGTGGAGGAAGCGATATGTCATACTGTGACTTTGGACGCGTATTTACTAACTGTGGGGACGCATGCGCTGAAATGAGGTAGGGTTTGCATGTTTGTTTATTCTTAATTGCACTGAAAGTAAAGGTAGTCGACAGTCGTAGTGGTTAAGGCTCGGCGTCAGTCCACACTGTCGGAATCGAATTCAACTTGTAAATCAGCTGAAAATGTAAAACATGAATACGTGTTTGCTTATAGCTAGCTGTTCCTACATTTACAGGTGGCTAACTACGTCATGCATGAAAAAAAAAATGTAAATAAACTTTGCACATCGCTAAATTGTACGTCCTAAATCTCTGTAAACGTTGCATTCCTTGTGCAAAAAATAAACACTGAGCTTCAAGCTCACCTGTGTGGTTCCGATTTCAAATCTGGCAGGACATCTACTTAGGGTTCGTTGTACAATTTGCGGCTAACTCTTCCAGTGAAGGAAAACCGTTAAAAACCTTTACAAAACCGTTAAAAGCAAACTGAATAACGGCGGTAGGCTCGCTGCTCTCCATATTAGAATTAATATTTCGGCGAAATGCAGGCTTCTAAATGTTCGGTTCACCATGGCAACAGTCAGAAAGCTTCTGTTTGTGATAAAGTCGTGAGCGTATGTTATGTTATGTACCTATAACTTTATAACAATGCACGAAAGATCACTTTTAACGTCATGTTCCGCTTATGTTGGGCGTTTTTTACCTTTATAATGTGTTGCTACGTTACAATGGAGACACTGCCTTTACAATACTAACTAAGATTGACTTCCATTTTGTGATTTCTTATTTTCAGGCCGGAAAATACAATTGCCTTCATAAAACAAATCATATATTATTCATGCCTAAAGCGAATCACCTTTTAAAGAAACATAACTTCACTCTCAAAACAATAACCGTTTCTTTATAAATTCTACATAAGACATATTTTACAAATACGCCTCCCGCGCCCTTATTAGATGTGCTGACAGATTTATGATAATATAAGACTTATGGGGATGGAAATAACGACGTTATTGGAACACACGCGCGTTATTTTGGCTCTCTATTGAGCGAGTTGTGTGTCGTGAGTGAAGTTGATAAAATTATGAGTAAATAATGTTCGGATGAGATCTGAAACGTGGTGTGAATTGAATAATTGTTTTAATGATTTATGTACATGGTTGATGTATTGTTTTAAATTCAGCACATATTTTTGATGGAATATTAATTAATAGAACTCATTAGTGGTCAGTGACTGTTAATTTGATTCATAATAATTGCAATTTGACCTGTTAAGCGCAGTGGTTATGGTACAAAGGGTCGCGGTTTCGATTCCCGCGTATTTGTCTCATCGGCAATTTTAATAATATTTTTCGCTTACATAACACCAGTCTTACCTAATTTTGGTACCAGATCAATGTTTGAGATATTGTTTCATAGATATTTAATTCAAGGACACCGCCCTCGCTATACACGCAAGAATTAAGTTAAAACCTTAAATTGTATTGTCCAATAATGACACTTTAAAATATGCGACTAAAAGTATGTATGAGAAACATTTGGTTATCAAATTGTCCACTTAATTTATATACTAATCTGTTTTCGAGACGCTATCTTTTTTTTGTTTTTTTTTAAACCGGTGAAATGCCTTCACGCACTTCCTGCTGCTTGGGGGATGGCTCGCCCTCTCCAGAAGGGGGTGGGAATACCCACTAAAACACCGGGGCGGCTTTCTTCTGCGCGTGACCAGGGTTTACCGAGGACTCTCCCGAGGAGGCACTCTGCAGGTAAAACCCTGGCGCGCTGTGCCGGTATCCCGGCTCACCTTGAGGGGAGTAGTACCTTCCCTCTTACACACTTGCTTGTGTTCGACAGTGCGAGGCCACCCCACACTGCCGTCCTTCTCGGGGTCACTTTTGCAATGGAAGCACACAGCCCCGCTTGGTCGATTTTTCTAGAACGAGTTAATTAAGAAAACTGAAATTGATCCTTGTAAAATAATAACCTCAAAATTTGACCTCATTTTACATTACAAAAAGATATTTTGAAACACGATCACTATAGTATTAGGATCCCAAATTATGGCAAAGGACCCGGTCAGCCGTAAACAAAAAGACGGACCGACATTTCGATATTATCATATTGAACTCCAAGAGTATCGAGTTACTTGTGTTCCGTATCAAGTTTAGGTTAAACAATGTGGAGGATAATTTAGTTTCCGGCCGATATGGCAGGGTAATCCAATTCGATTCGCTGTTGAGTCATGTTATTAAATACGTGTTTAGGGACTTTAATATGTGTAGGGTTACTATCCGGATAACTTCGGTCTCCGATTTTTGCCATGTACTAGAATAAATAAGCAAAGCGACTGTTACTTACATGAAATAATAAAAAAAAACTTTTTAATTTGTCTGTCCATATTTCAGTTTTGGCAACGATCGCTATTGTAAAGCAAAGCCCACTGGGTCGGGAATAGGATGGGTGAACACCCTGACAGAGCTTTTGGACATATCCGTGCTTGGTTTTTGCAGTCCGTTTTATGCAGTTGTTAACTGCTGATGCCGCTAGATGTCAGTCATTAAGCTTAATCAGAGGCTATAAGTCACCTAACTTATCACTAATTACTCTCCTTCAACGATAGCACCGAGCCTGACTGAGCCCGTGCGTCGCGCCATCTCGCTTTGTGGCCTCGGCAGTAGGACGTACAGAGGCCTTTAGAGTTATATGACCCATGTAAGTAGCGACTTCTTGTAACATGCTTTTTTCGTAGTGTCCTTGACAGGATTCGATCCCACGTCCTCTGGATAACGACACAATTTAAGACTCGCCACCCCGCCGTCACCATTGAGATAGGTAATTTAACCGCAAAGTTCTCTGTACAAAGTTGGTTACAAAGAATAGTTTACATGCCTTTCGTTAAGTGTATTTCAACTTATGAGGTGAAGGGACCAACCATTGTAATTTGATATGATAATTTGGAACGTTTTAGAGAATATCGTGTCGTCTAACGATGTGTTGCCCTGACCGTTTCTTAGGCGTTCATGCAGATATTCTAAACAGGTATAAGGCTAGTTCATTGCCCACGACTTCTAGAAAAATACACTTTCAAGTCACATGTCCACTAATGTGGTCAGGGTACCTCAGTGGTTAGGGAAGCTTTCCGGTGAGTGGAAGACCCAGGTTAGGTTTATTAAGCCTGATACGTGCCGTTTGTTTATTTCTATCTTTGAGAAAAGATGCAGCAGTGATAGTGTTCAGTAAATATGGAACGGTCTTCCAGCGGCAGTGTTACCGGAAGGAGCCTTCAAGAAAAGAGCATATTCCTTTCTGAAAGGCAAGGAACGAATCTCGTGGCACCTGTGGTGCAGTTGCAGTTGTCCATGGGCAGAGGTGAATACTCTCCATAAGGTGACCCTTTAGGTCTAGCTCGTTTGCTCTAGAAAACAATATTATTTCTAGAAAACAAAAAAAAACAACATAGAAAACTAAGTAAGTTTTGTTTGAAAATCAGCTGATTCCCTATTGCCAAGTCACCCCAACCTTAGGGCGACCACACACAGGCGCGCCCCACGGCGCAGCTACTTTACGACGCAATGTACCCACATCCGCGCTGTTAACTATTTTATGAGCTTACGTTAGGAGATTTTAAAATTAACCCGTTTTATTACTTGTGAAGTGATGTTTGGGCAGCCTAATTACGAAATTTTTCTTTTGGCCAACTTTATTAGTTTCGCTGGGGTTTTAATAGCACTGATTTTGGGGTTTTGGTTTGATGTGTGCTATATCTATTTAGCAAATGTGGTGATCTATTTATTTTATGATTTAAATGCAATATTTTGACGCAACGTTTTAACTGAAAAAAATAAGAAATCAAGTATTGCATCTTACTGCTAAGTACGCTCGCCTCAGCGTTTTATTTTTGGACCTATTTGGTATAGTGGTTAAAGTGTGTTACTATACCAGAGGTCGCCGGTTCGATCCCCGCACAGTACAAGGGTTCGTGTGCTTGAACTGAACAAAGGTATCTGTTTTTAAAGGTCTGAGTGTTTCCTAAGTCATGTATTTATTCACAAAACAAAAGTTAAGTGACTGAGTAAAATAACTTCCAAATGAGGGTGATTTATATGCCTTGACAGAAATCTGTAACTATTTATTTACAAAGCTGAAGTCAGCTGCAAAACCTAGTATATTTAAAACACCAATTCCACTACGCATTGTGGCCGCGTCACTGCTGTTTTCGCCTTTATCCCCTACGTTATAAGGGTGACTACCCCCTAGCCATAGGGTTTGTTTGTGGGGTAAGTTATTAACTGTGCTAACATTGACTTTGGTGGTAATCTTGCGGTGATGTCATTCGCGGTGGAAAATTTGCTAGGCTGGTATTATCTGGGCGTGCGGGGCACTGTACGGTGGAACTACATTAATAGGGAATAGATACTGTAATACCTTTGGAATAGAGTTTAAATTGTTTTTTTGCTCTTGGTGTACAGTCAACGGCATTACATGCTACCCATTTTCGGTTATTCTGCCTAGCTCTATCATACACAGAATTGCGGTAACTTCAATCTCGGATTCTTCAATACAAGAGTTAACAGGCATTTTCTGGGTAAGGGTGTTCCACCATCGAAACTGAGGACGAACAAACCCATTTCAAAATGTAAAAATGGCATCTAGCAATAGCGAGATAAAAGATGGAAATGGGTAGCCTGACGAGCCGCTGACTGTACCATTCAGGATTTTACTTTATTACGATACTATCAAACAAAATAACAAAAGTTAAAATACTCACGCAAAAGTTAAATATTTGCACAATCCAGCTACTCAGAGTGCATCTTAGACAATATAGAAATGGACTCGCGATTGGGCCACCCGTCAATGCAAAAAAGTCTGTCCCTTTTTGCGGGGGCAGGGGGAACACTCACACAAAGAGACTCACATCTACTATGAAAGAAGAGGCTTGTTGGCACAATCGCACACAAACCTAAATAAGCAACACATGAATATTTTGCACACACATGTCAATAAAATGATTCACACTACCACAACCTTTGACATTAGTTATGTCATTACACGGTACTTATGTCAACTTGGCTAGTGCTGACCATACCACAGCTATTGGATGTTCAAAAATAAATTGAAAAAAGTTTCGATTAGAAATTGTGAATCATATTGTGTATTGGAAATTACGCTCTTTCCTTAGTAATTGCACCTAGTAAACAGTTAAAATCAGGCTATTTATCTTCTTGAATTAAACGAATATTTTAAACGAATATTTTAAATTACGATCTTATTGAAACGTGTAGATTCTTCTAACCTTTTAAAGCAATATAGCAGCAAGCAATCATTATTTAAATCACTAGCGTAAATTTTTGGACTAAGGATCGATTTTGAGGATTAAAAACTAATCAGATCAGACCTACTGGTCTGATGAATTTACCTATAATTTTAAACGTATAATAACGCCGCAGATTTTAAAATCTACCTATGACTAATGCAGTCTGAAATGGATGGTCCACATTTTGATTTCGTAATTCAATATTTTGAAATCTGCCGAGTTGTTATTTGTTCGTCCGATAACTTGGATCTAACTGTTGAATAATCAGCCCTAACTGAAACGAGCTGTATGTATGTTCCTAGGGCTTGACAGACTGCCTAAGTTAGTAAACTTGATATTATGTGATGGGAAACATCGGTTTTAAATATAATGCAATAGACTTGCTTTAAAAAGTTTCGAACAAATAAATCTAGTGCGTTATGGGGTCCAGGAATAACTCGTGCTTTTGTTAATTTAAGCTTAATATCCTCTTACTAATAGAATACATCCATAGTTTTCATTATTCTATAAAGACTGATATCTACGTTGCTGAGCTCCTACCGCTATTGCGGTATACAGCCAAAATATGGGCTTGCGTAGACATCACAGTGCGATTTTTACATGAATTTACGTCTATTCAAGAATAAATTAGTGCCTGTATAATAGTCTAGAATACAGGTTTGAAGATTTGAACTCAAAGAAGTATTAATTTGATGAATGTCTTTGCACTTATTTCATGCAAGCACTAAATTGACTCGTCATAAGCAAATATTCTGGCAAATGGTAATGAGAAGAAACAATACCGTTAGACATTTCAATAAACAATATAATATGAATAATACTAATAATTCACTAATAACGAAATTCGAGCACTATTTGGAATTAATTGAAATATTAAATTCAATAGCAATCCTATCTTGCTGATCGAGGTTTCTTGACTTTTACCCCAACACTAGTGTGATTTAGAAAAATATTAAATGTCATTTCAAACAATGTTTCGGGTGATTTAAATATTATTGATTTATGCAAAAGAACCATCGAATTCAACCAAAGAAATACACAAGTATGAAACATAACATTATCATTCTTCCAGTTTGAATTTCTGAAAGTGGTTTTCACGGTTATCTACTTCACAAAACGGCATTTTTGTGGAGCTCTTTACCTATTGACGCTAGACGCGTTATGTCAAAATTTCCGAGTTCCAAGTAGTTTTGTTCAAGATTCGGATTTTTAATCGGAACTTGTGCAGAGGGGTAAGGCTTGTAAGGCATCTCCAGTCTTTAATGCTCTAAGGAGTGCATACAACTTCGAACGAACATAAATTCTTCAACTAAAAAAAACAAACGTAAAAATTAATTCACTTGCCCCCAGGATACAAGCGAAAAAAGAAAACCAATATTAATATTTTATTAACCTGACATGGTACAAGCAAGCCTACCAATACCTTATAAAAACGTACACCATTTTGAATCTTATTTTCATTGTGTTAAGCACTGATATGTGTACATTTTTTTGCACACGTTTTGCTGTTGGACATGTTGTAAACGCTTCCATGTAGGCATTTTGATAAATTGCGGGCGCCATCTTGTTTTTAAAGTACCTTCCTAATAAATATGACGTTCTAAGGCAAACACTAAATTACTTTTATGTATTTTGTTAAGTGCCTTGAAAAAGGTTCTGTACTGGAATGTAATATGTTTTTTTGAAGTTATATGAAGGTATTATTGAACACTTGTACTTGAGATAGGAAAACCAGAAAAATACATTCGGTCTTGGCATCAGGCGGGACTCGAACCCGCGCCTTTCGCAAGCCGGGCGACTGCACTACCAATTATGCTACCGAGACCATTAACAGACCGGACGAATTTCTCTGGTATATTATACCTGACAGCCAGGTTGGTTTCACCAATGTTTAGGCATATACCTTAAACACTCGAAAGAAACATTATTGCAAATATTTGACTTTCGATTAAGATGAAACTACGATTTTGATAGGTTATTTTGTTTTTAGCATTAGGGATAATGCATTATCATCTTACTAAAGATAGGAAAACCAGAAAAATGCATTCGGTCTTGGCATCAGGCGGGACTCGAACCCGCGCCTTTCGCAAGCCGGGCGACTGCACTACCAATTATGCTACCGAGACCATTAACAGACCGGACGAATTTCTCTGGTATATTATACCTGACAGCCAGGTTGGTTTCACCAATGTTTAGGCATATACCTTAAACACTCGAAAGAAACATTATTGCAAATATTTGACTTTCGATTAAGATGAAACTACGATTTTGATAGGTTATTTTGTTTTTAGCATTAGGGATAATGCATTATCATCTTACTAAAGATAGGAAAACCAGAAAAATGCATTCGGTCTTGGCATCAGGCGGGACTCGAACCCGCGCCTTTCGCAAGCCGGGCGACTGCACTACCAATTATGCTACCGAGACCATTAACAGACCGGACGAATTTCTCTGGTATATTATACCTGACAGCCAGGTTGGTTTCACTTCTGATCCCCCCTGTGCGTCGCGGCCCGGCGAGGCCGTACCGTCGGTTACGGCAGCGGAGCCGCCCTTTGGGTGGCTCGAGGTTGCGGGCCCAGTAGGGTCGCTGCGGCCCGTAAGGGCGACGCGGGGATGCGGGGCCAGTGGGGCCTGCAGGCGCCTTAAGGCGCGTGGTTGGGGCCGCGGCGCACAACCGGTTGGTGGGGGCCAGTGATCCGAGGCTGATCCCCCCTGTGCGTCGCGGCCCAGCGAGGCCGTACCGTCGGTTACGGCAGCGGAGCCGCCCTTTGGGTGGCTCGTGGTTGCGGGCCCAGTAGGGTCGCGGCGGCCCGTAAGGGCGACGCGGGGATGCGGGGCCAGTGGGGCCTGCAGGCGCCTTGGGGCGCGTGGTTGGGGCCGCGGCGCACAACCGGTTGGTGGGGGCCAGTAACCCGAGGCTGATCCCCCCTGTGCGTCGCGGCCCGGCGGGGCCGTACCGAAGGTTACGGCAGCGGAGCCACCCTTTGGGTGGCTCGTGGTTGCGGGCCCAGTAGGGCCTGCGTACGGTGGCCAGCTAGCGCGTGGTACGGGGGTGCCGCCGCCAGCATTGCACGGGTTTCACCGCTGCCTGGTAGGGACGGCTTGACATCCTCGGCTGTCCCTTCTGGCCTCCCTTCACGAAGGGGGGGTCGCTTCCGGCCCGCCGTGCAGGCGGGCTCCGTCCGGGGGAACGCGTAACAGGCAGGCGCTATTCACCGTGTTCCCCCACTAAAGGACGATTAGAGGGAGTAGTAGGGGTTTTAGTCGGTAGGGCCACTGGTATACCACCTTTCCAGTGGTGAGTCCGACATAACCCGTCCGTCCCCCAGTGGACGGGTATGCGTAAGGCATTTCCCCTACTTAAAAAAAAAAAAAAAAAAAGGTTGGTTTCACTTGTACTTGGACTGATTTTCATGATTTTTGATTGAATTGTCTCAACGTCGAATAGACGAATAAATATTTCTAAAAATGGAAAACTGTCGAAAAAAAAATTTTATATCTGTCAAATGAGACAGGATCGCCAAAGCTGTTTGTTAGTTGTCAAATATTGTTTTATACAACTGTCATTGTCTAATTATATTTACCAGAATGACGTCTGTCCGGACAGCTTATGTTTTATTGAATATAAGGGGTTCAACAGGTTTCCTTATGTTTATAATACACCATTTTATCACCATCCCCCCGCAAGCAAGGTGATTTTAATATCAACCTAAAATCAAATTATAAATATATTAGTCACATTGGTTTTACTGTAGATACGGAATTATTGTAGCCCTCTGCATCTCAATAGACAATTGATAGTTGTCGCTAAAACTACGGTTCTCAACATTCATTAGAGAGTTCGCAGTGACCATCAAAATAGCCCATCAGCCTATGTGATTGACACACGCAAAAAAGCTATTTAAACCAGCAAGCCTTCAAAGCGGTACACGAACATTTCTAGACGGTACCTAAGTGCTTTTCCCTACTCCTTAGGTCTCGGATAGCATCTTAATACGCCCCTCTGGGAGCTGGCTTAGCGCCAATCTCGTATATCGCAATCATCTGTTTAATAGACTCCATTCCTCTTTCGCATATTTTGCTAGGCTTTCCATCAAGAATTTCCGTATTTTGCGAAAAGGGGTAAATTCAAAGCTAGCTGCGGAATTGAGGATATTTTTGGCCTTAGTAAAGTTCTTAGATGGAAGCTGAATGGACGAACTGAAATGGTAGCAGATTCTGGTGAAAACAGCCTACGGAATCGAATTGTGTTCATCAGTGGGCATCTTATGTTTGCGAATGATGATGAAGATATTGCTAAAAGACCCCAATTGCAATCGAAAATTATATAATTACGGGTAAAAACAAATGCCACTTGGTATCCAATTTAAAAAAAATTGAGGGCCTCTGACTTAGACGAATTCCAAAAAGACCTTATTATGATAATGACCGTTGCGTGAGTGATTATCATTATTGCGTCGTCCTTTCAACATATGGACAATTTGCAGTTTTGTACGAGCTGGTGGTTTCTTATAATATTTATTCAAGACATCAATTTCAATAACTGTAAATACAACCATGCGATACAGCGTAAAAATATTCATTTTTCAAAATTTAATTATGAGAACTACATCAGAATCCATAATCCGTGATTTACGGATAAATAGCCATAGATGATAGTGATATTATGCATAAATTAAATAAACCCATATCTACATACATTCCTGTCCGTATTCTTTACCTTCCCATAGGCCGCGTGTTGGAGTTCTCAGTATAGCTGAGGTACCCAGTGGGACTTTTAAAGACTATTTTTTTTCTAGTTCTAAGACCTTTATTTTACTGGGTCCAATTCTATTTCATCAAAACCACGACCCCAGCAAGCAGGCCACGTCACTGACCCAGTCAAGTCATAATAAACCGAAATTCGCAAACGCCCGCCACATTCCTATTCTCGCCGCTGTCAACAGCGTTTCGTTCCGTTAAATCCATCGATCACCAAGATTCAGCTATGACACACAAGCTTTACAACTGTGAACTTTGCCCCATGGGCATAGGTGTTACGTGTAGACGTTTTTGGCTCTTGTCCAGCTCTCGTGATCGTCTCGTCCCAAGCTATTAAGATTTTATCGCTTCTCGACGGAATTAAATCCAGTACATCGTCACGGGTAGGAGTGAAGGCTCATTTGAATCAGCTGATGCGGTATTAAACTTCGTTTTACGGCGCAGGAGTGGGGAATGGAGCTAATTTGGCGTTGGTGGTTTCGTAAGCGCCAACCCTTGTTGAAAATTAAAAACAATGGCTGTTGGAAAATGATATTTCGCCATGAGTTGGTTTTTTAACAGAAAGTATCAACTTTGGCATGATATTAGTTGTCGTTTGTATTTGTTTTTTTTGTTTTCTCACGATCCTCTACCTGAAGTCTGGAAGAGATCGCTCCCTAGCGATAAGAACATTGATCTCTGTAATTTAATACAACTGTAATGATTTTGTGCATTAAAGAATATCTATCTATCTATCTATTGGCAAGGCAACCTACTCTCCGTTGTGCTTATAAAGATGGCGGTGGTTATAAAGACCTGCAAATATTGAAATGTACATTTTTTACATGGCAAAAAAAGATTACAGCACCTTGAAGGTTTAAAAGATAGATTTGTAGCCTTAAGGCCACCTGATTTTACATGCCTTAATAATGGAGTGTCAACTGGATGTAATGACCTGATTAGTGAAATAAATATTAGTTATGTTATCATAAAACCTTTTTTTTACGATAGGTTTGTTTGGCCAACCGATGTTTTGCATGATTTCGCAACCTGACTGCAACAAGCACATGTTGAAGTGCGTGCATCAGTATAATAACTCAACTGCGCCCTAATTGGCGTTTGCTGCGTCTGTCTGTCTGTCTGTCTGCGCACACGCAGAGAGATTTGTGTATGGTTTGTTGATTTTTGAAAAAAGTCGCACTGTCAAGGTTGAAAGAATTGAGTTGATTTTACCGTATTGATTATTTGTTTCAGTTATTATTTTTATTACGAATAGGCATCGTTCAGTAACTGGCAAGTATGAACTACAAAACTATCTACTCTAAAATCATGATAATACGGGATAGAGAAAATGCTAAATCTTTATAAAATGGGATCAATCCGGCACCAGCTTTCAATTTAAAAAATAATTATCAAAATCAACTCACTCTGTTGGAATTTCTAACATCCTTTTTTGAAGTAGGTTAAAAATACAGTTAACCATTCAAACTGGTTATTGAAATGTGTATTTGATTCTGAATCTTCATTGAAAACATTATCCTACATAACTTTCATGAGCTTTTGAATGAATGAATGTTTAAAACCGACGTTGCTAAGCAATGTTGTCCGCTATATCCGCTGTATATTTCTAAATGAATTAATCACCCTTATTACTTTAGGCTTATTATCATACAGATTTTCGCCAAGAAAAGTCTTATTTCTCTTATTATAAACCATAAAAAACAACTCTGTTCGATTCCTTTTTTCTATTCCTATGTGTTTATCCCGAAAATGTTTCAATCGCGAACAGTACAACAACACATTACAGTGCTAGGCGTAACAGAAAATAGTAATCGTTCGCTATTAGGCCAGCTAAGGCCTGGCGGCACACTTGGCACCAGGCCAGTCGCATTTGGCACCGCCACGCACATATCTGTTTACTTACATACGAAACTGTGTGCAGTTTTTATGATGCTGGATGAAAATTTGTTGGGACAGATGAAAACATTGGAACGTTTGGTTGTGGAATATTTTTCCTTTCATTTAGTACAATGTTTGTAATAATTCGCTTAAAGCATTATTACTGCCCCATTTGTCGGGCTTTCTGAGAGTCTCCCCCGGGGCCGCGACTAGCCATGGCTTACTTGGAAAGCTTTGAACGGGCTGAGGACCCAGGTTGGCAGACGCAGGGAGAGTCTGTGCAGATAGGGTTACATAGATGGTGACAATGAGTGCGAGTGTGGTGCCTTCCCACAAACTATGGACCAGCTCATATCATGCCTCACGTGTTCAGACAGCTGTACGCGTAAGGTACTAATGTGTGCCAACGACTACGCCGTTAGTTAGTTCGTTTTGGTCAGATAGGATATAGCCATCGACACGATAAGAAGAAGAATAGGACAGAGGCAGGGGGCCCAGGAATCCACGGGTAAGGTCCGGCTGCTAACGAGGGGCTGGGAGTGAGACGTAGTCCTTGACTATGGGTCTCATAAGAAGGCTCAAGATCAGCAATGGAGAGAGCGATGCTTGGTGTTTCCCTGGTCGACCGAATCAGAAATATGAGATCTGCAGATGAACTACACATACTCGTACTACTACTACATTACCACCATTGTCATTATCATTAACTACTATTGCTTATAAAGGAAGATGGCCTGAAACTCCTGCAACCTTGTCAAACTCGCCTTGAAGAACTCCATGCTAAACCTCTTGGTGGAATTCCGACAGAGAGTAAATTTCACAATCTGGGTAAGGCAAACCAAACAAACCGACAGTTCTTTAAGTATAGAAATAAAATAGAAATAAAACTGGGCTCCGAACAATCGTCCCTTTATATTTGTTCTTTGCAAAAACGGCCACATCTCTATGCTGAATGTAGTTATCGTAACGAAAGCTAATTGACTGTTAATCCCAAACCCTGACAAAGTTCAATCGGATTAGAGTTCACTTTCCTCTACCCATGTGTACCCAGCGCAAATACAGAAGGCAAAGCTGACTCAAAGGGCCAACTAATCAATCAAAGTCATACAGAGTCGCGCTCTCATTCGATCATACGACCTGTTGCTGCCTAATTGGTTTGTGGAGTGCTGTTGTAAGGCTTTATACTCGTATGATTACTGAGTGTTGCTGGTTGGTGACTATCCGTGTGGGCTTAGGCTAGCCTTCAAAAATTTTCGTCGCTCGCAGTATTTCCTCTTTTTCCCTACGTCATAAGAATTTATGACTTCTTCTGTTTTTTTGTATCCTCAAAGTTGTCATCAAGTAGGCGCGCAGTTTACCACAATCTCACCTGATCTTAAGTGATGATGCGGTCTTAGTTGGTACATGCCGGCCTAACAAATGGCTGTTCACTCTCTTCCTGTGGAAACACTTCAGCAGGAAGCTCATTCCACTCCCTTGCTGTTCGCATTATGATTATGCATTACCAAAACGGTTTGTGTGGATTGCCGGAATATCAACAACATAGGGGTGGAAGGCTAGTCTGCGCTTAGTGGTCCGATGTGGAAAGGGATCTGGGGGCTTGTCCATGGCAATCCTTAATTTGATGGAACCAGTATTCTGCCATTTTTACAGCATTGGCATTTAGTAGGTCATCTTGTGTGCAGCTGTTGGGACATATTAAGCATCCAGGCACTAGACTAGCATACAATGTTAACACCATCGATGAACTCCATAGGCCTTAACTGTGCCTGCACCTGCCAACCTGAGACAGCTGTTCAAGGTTTTCCATGTCAGCCATGGTATGTTACAGCCTGGGGGAAACTTTCAGAAGGCACGACAAATGGGATAAAGGGTAGCCTCTCCTGCCACAAACTAATTTTAGCTTGTGGTTTGTTGGCAGACATACGAAAAGATTTGTTGAAGATTCTGGAGATGGCTGGAGTATTGATAATGTAAGGATGGAAAACCGATCCACGTCTCGTGTACCGATAGTACACTTTAACGGCATCGTCGCGGTGTTTGAAGCAAACTTCGGCTCAACTTGGTAAACCAATTACATGATTATAAGTTCTTGGTACCGTCTTCGGTGCGAAATCTGATATAGAGTTCTAGAAATGATGTCGAACCGAACAAATGTTGCATTTATTGAACAAATTATGCAGTAAGCAGCCGATTCGTTGTCTGCGTGGTAAATTGCTTCCCTTGGAAGAGGACCTAAGCCACGGGTTTTTTTTTGAATTGACTATCGATTTAATAGAGAGTAGATTGTGTGAAGCCAATTTGGCGGAGGTTGTAATAATAAGGTCTTCACCTCAGAGTAAGTCTTCATTTTGCTGAACGAATTTTTGGACCCAATGTAATAAAGGGCGAGCCTGCCGTCTTTATCGGCGTTGTTCTTTTTTCGACGTTTTCTTGTTGGAGAGTTGGGTTTGCCACAAATTGTACAATGAGCACAAAGTAGATGAACCCAGTTCCACACGGTTTCCAAGACAGAATTTGAAACCACTGGGCCACGACTTTCTCCTTTTTATTTTACAGTTTGTCGCTTCTAGCGATTGCTCTATGTAAGTTCCATGTAGTGATTACAAGTTGGAGTTAAGTCGGGACTTAACCTGCAACTTGCTCCTACCTTGTAGTGTTGCGCTTTTGTCACACTACATGCATACGAGATGACAAGTATTAGTTATATTATGTACTACTAGTATATCATAGGAAATTACACCATCATCCTTATACAAATACTAGCTGTACGCACCAGGTTCATGCGGGAGTTTTTATTTTAAAACATTTCTTATTATATCACTGGACAGAGGACAATATTCCACATCGCTACATCTAGCCACAAACTAAGCAACTAAATGCTAATGGGATACTAGCCAACGGATAAACATACTTAAATAATGTACATAGGTGCAAACAAGTAGTAGTACAAACAGACATGTTCATGCACACAAATGTTTGGACTGTGCGGATGATCGAACCTGCGACCATTTGTGTAACAGCCCACTTCTGAACCATTACACCAAGTCGGTCTTCAAGAACGTCAAGAACAGTTTATGTTGAAAAAATTCATTCGTTAAATTCATTAATTGAATCATTTGTTAAAAGAATATTTTTTATTCCTATTTAGATTAATATAAGACAAAAAATGTTTTTGTTACTATTTTCTTCAAAACTTCAGGGAAACGTAATGTAAGCGATATTCGAATCTCTTGATGGCAAATTCTGAAAACAACACTCTGAATTGTCAATAGCGCAGATCGCATACAACTGCCCAAACAAACCCGTGACGCGGCATCTGGTTCCTCATAAAATATGCAGGACCGTCCCGTCCAGTGGGCACTGTTTATGGAGATGACGGGGTTTCCTTTAGGTTGACGCTGGTGGCCGCCACACGGTACTAATCCTCGCTAATCGCTTCTTGTGGCCCCCAGCGGCTGCAAACGCTGCCGCACGCTACTCGCACGATTCTACTCACTTATAAGACTGCAAGTAAGGATTCAAAAAGTTGCAGTCACCATCTGCAAGTTTCGACCACAAGCCACAAGACGCTGTCTTGCGCTTCAGCTTCCTTTGTAGCTGTTTCTGGCTTCTTGTGTCTGTGGCCTGTGTCACGTTTGTGGCACGCTTGGAGAAACATGTGTGTTATGGCCACGAAAAAGTTATGACCTTTCAAAACCTGTCCTTTCAATACTGCTTCTTACAATATAAGTAATGATATAATTACGAAACAACACTGAATTGTCATACAACTGCAAAACAAACCCGTGACGCGGCATCTGGTTCCTCATAAAATATGCAGGACCGTCCCGTCCAGTGGACACTGTTTATGGAGATGACGGGGTTTAATAACGTCCACAATACGGCACCGGTGGTGTTGGGCTTTGTGTTGACGAAGTTAGGCTTCCGTTGAGTGTGAAGTGTGGGGCCAGTGGCTTGGGTTACTGGTAACAGTAGGTTGGCAATAGTTACTGTTATTTAGCTAGAGTCCGCTCTTGTCCGCAAGGGTACACCACAAGTAACAAGTGGCTGTCGCGCGCTTCAGCGTCCTTTCTAGCTTCTTTTGGCGCTTGTGGCTGTGGCTTGTGGCCCGTGTGTTGACGAAGTTAGGCTTCCGTGAAGTGTGAAGTGTGGAGTGGCCAGTGGTTTGGCGAAGAGACATCTGGTTGGCAATAGTTACTGGCATCAAGCTACGCCTCTAACGTTCGTGGCTAGTTTTGAGCGGCATGACGACAGCGGCAGAAAGCTCCAAAACGTATCAGTGAAATAAAGTGACTTCAAAATTATATTGCTAACTGAGTAAAATTTTCTTCATGAAAAGCACTTATGAGAAACCGTAAAATAAAATTAAATATTTTTTTTCTATCACCGGTTTGGACGATGATTCTCGTAGTTACTCTATTAAACCTTATGCTTTATTTATGATATAGCGGCCAAAATTATCAGCTTACGATAATATCGATAACATAGTACCTATTTACCCGGCGACATGTCATTTCAATGACTATAGATTGATGACAATCTTTAGTCATTGAAATGACATGTCGCTGGGTACCGTATTACTCATGTCTTCCTCTACAGGTCAGATAACTGGATACGGAGAGTCAGATTGGGAAATCACCTTGTGCACCGGGCTCACAAGTCGTTAGGCTAGTCGGAGGCCTTAGGACGTCTTACACTAAGTATCTGCATAGCTGTAAGACGAATGTAACCTATCTTTATGAATACAATTGCAACAACTAAACATGATGTGACTACGCGCCAAGGCGTCGGAAGAAGGTTTTTTTTTCTACTGAGAAGACCCGAAAACTCTATAAAATATGTTTTTCGTTAATGCAATAACAGTTTAACCATATGAGCGTGTTAAAATGTATGTACCATGTGGCAATAATATACATATAAATAAACAGTTAATCACAACATGAACACTTAAAGCAAAGTACATGATAAATGTATTTTTGATAACGTTTTGTAAATTTTTATCGGAAACATTTTAACGCGGTCAGCAAATACTTTTATGCCCGCGGTCCGAATCCTGATTCGAATGTGTTCAATTAATTTAATGACTTCATTCGAGTCGGGGCTAATGCACTGCTTTGTGATAAAACTCTTAATTGAATTGCTATGTTCCATGCAAATGATATAATGAGTGCTTTTGGCGAAGGTAAATGAAAACCTGAATTGGATAGTGTGTTTTTCGATAGATTTATTAGAATGCCTTTGAAAAAGTTTTGAAAAGGTGTTCGAATAAATATCTATGATTGATCTAAATTAGAATAAGTTAGATAACTCCCTACAGTCTGGTAAAGCTCGAAACCAAAAATGTGATAAAACACTAAAACTAAGTTTAAGTATGCAACTTGTGATTTTAATTAATATCTGAAAACAAGTGGACGTAGAAAGACTAAATATTATTTGGAAAGTTATGCTGAGGTGGTTGGGTCATGTGGAAAGAATGGATAAAAAGCGATTAAGTTAGGTGTAAATGACACTGTTGGAAAGACCAGCTAGATGAACGTTTCTTGGACAAGTCCAAGATGTTCTCAGAAAGAGTCAGGTCAAGAGTACTTTTAAACAATGAGCAGAATGATATTTTAAAGAGATAGATACGTTATGTCAATACTGATACGAAGTCGAAAATTGACCCCTGGCGTACGCACCTATAATTTGACCGTGTGTACAAGAAAGTATGATAATATACTAGAGCGTAAACGAGACAGGTACATGTTTCGCAATGTCGTCGTAAACTGTTAATGCTTTCCTCAGGTGTTCGAAGTTCTGATTTCGGGTGCCACTTTTTTAGCACAAGTAACCTATCTTCGTCTTTTTTATTATAATATCATTGGACGAGCATGTATGAAAGGACTCATTGGAGTAGAAGAAGCACTAGATATATGTCAAAAGCAAAAGACAAATGAAATAAGAGTGCAAACAAATGTTTTTGTTAGTTTTGTTAAACTAGACGTTTTTCTACTTTATTATTTGAAAATACAATGATACGATTGAAGCTGTATTTCTCAGTATTTAATTTGACCTTTCTAAACTTCGTATCCTGTCTCATTTCATCAACTAAGGAGTAAATGAGAGAGATATATTAAAATTTGTTTACTGCGCCAAAAGTGGCAGTAGCATTGAATACTTTATCCTAACCATAGCATTTAATTCGTACTTTGTCTCTAACGTCAGTCACACTAATGAGTTTACTCCAAAATTGTCGCTATTCGTATTCAAGCGAACACGAAAACTTCTACGTGAAACATTCATACAAAAAGCACGTCATTGTTGCAAATAATTTGCGAATATGAACCGTATTGCTTGGTGATAAGGTCGTTAGAATGTGGGTTAGTAACTGGACGCGTTCGTTATTCAGTTAAGCGAGTGTAGTTTCATTAGGAGAGCAGGTTTAACTCTCTCTGGAAGGGATCGCTTTTTTGTATAAACCCTGTATTATGAGGAGGAAAGAGGAAGTTCTCGTGCGCAGTTGTGACAGTGGATCGGCAACGATCAGTGTTGTAAAGCAACACACGCCGGGTTGGAAATGGGATGGGTGACCACCCCGACCGAAATTTAGTTATGTGTATTTTGGGCATCTTCGGAAGCCACGTTAAGCAGTTGGTACCGGTTGATGACAGTCGTTAAGCCTTCATAAAATATCATTAAGGTTGCTCACTAACGTTACACCCCTCCAACAATCCGCACCGAGCCCGCGTGTTGGAGTATGGCTCGTTCCACCTCATAGTTGAGGTGAGGCCTGTGCCTAGCAGTGGCCGTTTATAGGCCGTTTATGATGTATATTATGCTTAAATGCTGATGCTCATGGTTCATGAGACAGTCACAGACACGAGGAGTCTCATTCTCTAGAGCCTCCTTGTACGGTTGGGTTCCTGAGATGTTTCCTTCCCAGGGAACTTAAATTGTAGAACGAACTCCCTGCCGAGGTTTTCCTGGTGAGCTATAGCACGAAGTTTTTCGAGAGGGGCTTGAAAAGGTTTTTAATGTCGGCAACATGGGGTTTCAAAATTCTCTCGGCGCAATGTGAGCTTCTTAATGTTCTGTTGGACTTTGTGACCCTGCTGATTGGTGGATTTTTTTGTTATTTTTCTAGGCATTTTTGTTTCGTTTGTTTTTATCTGTACGTTGCGATGTCTAGGATCAGTAAACGTTTTTTTCTTTCTTTCTTTCTCTTTTTTATGTTCATCATGACGGCAATAGTCAGCGTGCTTCTGATTACCCGTTTGGGATATACGAATATACTCGTGAGGCTATGTTATGTTATGTTTCCTCGTTCTATTTTGTGTGGTCCTGAAAACTAATCGCATCTAGGTAACCTTTAGTTCTGCATAGTGTTATCTAATTTGTCTAGTCTAGGCTAGGTGGGAGTCTGGCTGGAGTTAGGCGACGAATTAAGCCGTGTTTTGCACTGCACTAATCCAAGCTACAAAATTGGTGGTTGCAGACTTATCTGTGTGTTGCTACTCTTGCTGCTGTATTTCCACCCTTCAATTTAATAGAATTTGGATATACGAGTAAGATTAAGTTAGTTCAATATGTCAAGTCCTGGTTTTGGACTGGTGTATACAGGATGGCCGGGAAGTTGACGTCTAAAGCTCAAATTTAGATTCCTCATATCATGGTGTACCCAAATTACCCCCATGTATGTTCTACGATTTTGCTTGCTGAGGAGCTAGAATTATTTTTATGATTTTTTCTTCAATCTTCACCTATCATCGGTTTTTATTTTTTTTCTCAATCTGGGGAGTACTTCGTGATCAAATTATCAGTGATAATTAATAACAATACTTACAAGTATCACATAAAAGAGGCAAGGCACGAGCCTGCCGCCGTTATCCGGGTAACAAGAGTTATTTTTCAGTGTTTCCACAGTCAGAGTGCTTCTGACCAACCCCTTTAGGATCTGGCCGTGATCGCAATGTTATGTTATGCCATTGCATTTTTAGATTTACAAATAAATGAGACATATTTAAAGCTTTCACTGTCATGGCTGTGTTAAGTTACTAAAATCTCTCGTTTAAATTTCGTCGTTTCCAATAATCAACACTGTCATTTCGATCAGAAAACTTCCCGAGCATCACAACAGCAAGTTTAAGCACCTAGTCCCGGCACAACTAGTCCGGGCAAGTTTAATGGAGTCAAACTAATCCGCCGAGCGTGATATTGCGATTTTGTACGTGCATGCAACTTGTCCGGGCTGGTTATGAGCGTGACCTATTGGGGCCGCGGCCGCGGGTACAGGCAATAATCGAATTCGATCAGTGAAGAGAAACACAGGTTTTTAGTTGACCTAGCACAGAATTTCTGTGCTTTTCTCGATTTAGTATTTGGTCAATGCAATATTTGATATAACTTCCTATTCAGAGATATCAATGAGCAACACTCCAATAAGTTAAGTGCGCTCTTCCAGCGCATGTGTTTCCTTCTTCCTACAATCCCGGGTTTTTTAAGCGGGGCGTGAAAAGGCATTTATGCAGGCCTTCAAAATGAGATTGACCAGCAAAGTAGTTCTCAATTACTGTGCTTGTCAAGTCAACCCCATATCTGGACCTCACGACTGCTTCCCATCAGGTGGAGTGAGGTCATCTTGAAGACCACTATAAAAAAAAAAAAAAAGTTAACCATGTATGTAAAAAACCTAAAATGGATTAAAATGACAGTAAATGTGTGGATGTGACAGTAAGTTCCTACCGGCGGAAGGAGCCTAAAATGGCATTGGAAGCCGCAATGACAAGTGAAAAATACTATTAATGTCATATCAACACGTTGTATAGTTTTTTGCCACGTAATAACTTTTCAGTATGTTGAGTTCCTTAATCATCTCCCAACCAATCGTTTAAATTTCGTCGGTCCCAATAACCAACACTGTCATTTCGATCAGAAAACTCCCCGAGCATCACAACAGCAAGTTTAAGCACCTATTCCCGGCACAACTAGTCCGGGCAAGTTTAATGGAGTCAAACTAATCCGCCGAGCGTGATATTGCGATTTTGTACGTGCATGCAACTTGTCCGGGCTGGTTATGAGCGTGACCTATTGGGGCCGCGGCCGCGGGCACAGGCAATAATCGAATTCGATCAGTGAAGAGAAACACAGGTTTTTAGTTGACCTAGCACAGAATTTCTGTTATTTTCTCGATTTAGTATTTGGTCAATGCAATATTTGATATAACTTCCTATTCAGAGATATCAATGAGCAACACTCCAATAAGTTAACCATGTATGTAAAAAACCTAAAATGGATTAAAATGACAGTAAATGTGTGGATGTGACAGTAAGTTCCTATCGGCGGAAGGAGCCTAAAATGGCATTGGAAGCCGCAATGACAAGTGAAAAATACTATTAATGTCATATCAACACATTGTACAGTTTTTGCCACGTAATAACTTTTTAGTATGTTGAGTTCCTTAATCATCCAATCCAATCGTTTAAATTTCGTCGTTTCCAATAACCAACACTGTCATTTCGATCAGAAAACTCCTCGAGCATCACAACAGCAAGTTTAAGCACCTATTCCCGGCACAACTAGTCCGGGCAAGTTCAATGGAGTCAAACTAATCCGCCGAGCGTGATATTGCGATTTTGTACGTGCATGCAACTTGTCCGGGCTGGTTATGAGCGTGACCTATTGGGGCCGCGGCCGCGGGTATCTGGGCGGAATTGGGCGGCGAATTTGAGATCGGTTCGTTCATTCTTTCAATAACGAGAAATGTATTCTTATCTAACATATCACTTATCACACAGATTTTTCTTTTTAATGCATAAAACTAAAGTCCAAGTATCTCAAGTTGACATAGTTATAGCAAGCTACATGATAATGTTTAACCCTCGAATACTTAGGTACTATCTCCTTTGAGTGATTAGGCCGCCCTTGTTTCGAAAATATCAAGGAGTAACTTTATTGAACATATGTAAATGTTTTAACTTGTTCAACGCAAAGCCATGAAACTTATAAGGGACAGTAGAGAGGTAGGTTCTAAGTTACACAGATTATTTCACCACCGCTTCAGGTCAGTTTTGTAGTAAGTGTGCTACTGAACTCCATGAGCTCATTCGACTACCTGCCGTTTGTTTATGATTCAAAGGAATTCATTTCAAGAGTTGAAGGATGAAGTCTACTTCTGGACAAACTTCTGGCTACTTCTGGACTTCGGGATGGATTGTAGTCAATAGCAAACCCTATGAATCATGAATAAACATTTTAAAATTAACCGCCGGGAAGCCAAGAGAACTCAGGCGTGGCCGTGTTGTGGATTTGGTAATAATGGTGACACGTAGGGTTGCGGGTCCAGGGGGCCTAATGGGGCCCGCAAGGGCCCTTGAGGAGCGTGGTATGGCCGCGGCGCACAATCGGTTGGTGGGGGCCAGTGATCCATGGCTGATCCCCCCTGTGCGTCGCGGCCCGTCGGGACCGGCAGTGGAGCCGCCCTTTGGGTGGCTCGTGGTTGCGGGCCCAGTAGGGTCTGCGTACGGTGGAAGCCATCGGGCCGGAGTGCGGGGGTGCCCTGCCTCGCACACGGCGTCCACCGAGACAACGGAAGTGCCTGCGTACTCCAGGCGCTTTCATGGCCTCCACCTTCGTTGGGGTGTCGATTGGAGGGGGCCCCAATGATAATGCGGAGCCGTCAACACCTAATGATTATCATTAACAAATACACAACAGATCCATTAGGCCCCTGCTCCATTTGCATTGAGTTTGTACCCGTCTATTTGCTCGCTGCTCGAAAAAGCAACTTCTTAATCCGCAGACGGTTTGCGCTGCGCAAACATGGATGACATGCACACCGACGCAGATCTTGAAGATATCCATCTACGCTAGAAACTTAGTTTGTTTCAATTTTCATTTCCTTACGGTCCTCATTGGACCGCAGGTTAAAAAGACTCGTTTCCCAGCGACTGACCGCCTAAATTGTACATCGGTATCTGTAATAGTATACTAGACTGCATGGATGTATGTATTAGTAGCAATAGTAAAAGGATTTGCAAGACATTTTCAGCCGTCGACGCAAACAGAGGTGTGTTCTGGGCTAAATGAGTGTCTGTGATATAGTGGCTCTCAAGTAGAGTCGATTTTGTTTCAGCTTTTTCTTGTTTGAAAAAGTATCTTGATCAATTATTTCAAACTGATTCTTGACAACTGTGTCGCGGTGTTTATTCTCTAGTCTACGAAGTCAAAAATTGTCCACGGGGTACGATGTAGTTAATTTGACCGTGTTATAACGTGTGAACAAAACAGTACAATTATTTACTATAGCGTAATCGAGTCATACATTGTGAAGTGCACAAGCATTGACATGCTTTGCTCGGGTGTTTCTTTCGAATTTCGGGTGCCACTTTTTAAGCACAAGTAACCTACCTATCTATTTTATAATAATCATTGGTTGCTTCGGTGTGATAGACAGCTGAGTAGTGAATCTCGAACGGTTCCTACTCGGTTACGTTTCGGCGCTTTGAAATATGAAGGCTTTAATGCACCGTTGTTTGAATGCAACGCGCTTGTAGAGCTGCGTGCAATTATCACGAGGAATTAGCACTGTTGTGGTAGTTTTTGAATATTATAGCAATAAAGTTGTAGATTTATAATGAAGGAGCTTGTGATAATAGAGATGATAAATGGGTGTAGTTATGCAAACTAGAACTAGTTTACAAATTAGAGCTACATAGAATAGTGGGCATAGCAAAAATATATCGTCCTGCTTTTTTGCCCACTTTTTCTGTGGAAATGCTTCTAGTAAGTTTCTCGACATTAAAGAGAATAGAGATCGAGGAATTAGAGTTCGATGTGATATGTGTTCGATGTAATGTGATGTGAATATGTGATACCTCCTCACGCCTTGAGTGACCGCTTAGGTCCCTTTGAGATGCCTTTTAGACCGAAAATAGTATACCCTGGCCTATTCAAGCCCCGACACAAAATAATGTAGTCTATACTAGGTGAGTTAACCCTTGCCCGCTATAAATTTATAAAATTCAGATTGACCCTTCAAGGATTCTCAGGCATGAAAAGGACGTTCAGGGGTTTGACACTTTGTTATAGGCATGACCCAAGACATAGACAATTTTTCCTAATAGCTATGATGAATAAAGTTCAACTGGTGTTTTTATGTTGCAAAATATGGCTATTAAAACATAAGCTGCACGTCACAAAGTACCTTTGCCTTTTTATCCCCTCAGCAATAAAAACAACAAACGAACAATTTGAGCTGCTTGTATGTATTTATCGGATTATCCAGCAGAAATTGCAATGATAACGTATATAGTATGGCGGATTATTTCCAAAAGAGTCAATGCAATTTTATTTGCAAAAATACACGTTTTTGTGAAAAGGCAATTACTCCGAAGCTTAAACCGAGAGCGATTCGACTTGATCCGACATCAAAACAAAACATATTACTGGAAATACTCGATCCATTACCATAATTGAAATATACTTAGTCTTTCTGATTGAATTGGATCAAACCACACGCACTAAGTTCGAAGAATTCCAATTCTAAAAGAATCGTTTTTATAATGGCGTAATAGAAAAAGCCGCGTTTGCAATATCTAGCAAAATTTCTAACACTAATAATGCTGCGTAAAATTAGACCTTATTGCATTGAGTTAGAATGCATTGGAGTTGTAGTATGGTCGAATTGGGTTTTACACAAAAAAGGGCCCAGACGCAGGTAGAAGATGCACAAAGCATAGCGCGCTCGCTCGGCCCGATGTTCCCCGAAACGCATTTCGATCAAGGCAAGCTGTAATGTATTCAATTTTGAGGAAGATACAGTTGATTTTTGATTGATTGGCTTTTGTGGGATAGATTTTTAGTCAGAGTTCCGTTTCAACGGTTTATCTTCGGTAAAATTTTTATGTTTGGTTGGTGCGTAGATTTTAAGGTTAGTTTCGCGGTCGGACTCGATTCGGATGCGTTAATTCGATTATTTTCTCTAATTTGTTAGGTTCTTGATAACAAATCGCGTTTTGTGAAGTGAGAATTGTGCTTATTTTTGTGTTGTGGTGTATTACAGTGTATTTGTGTTTTTGGATTGCTTGTTCTTCGGTTATCGAGTGAATTCTCAAGGTACAAGTAGTTTTAAGGTTACTTTTTACGTTGATGATTGGTAAAGCAGATGTTATTTTTGTATTTTCTTGTGTAATAGCGTTTAGTTGATGTTATTTGATAGGTGTTAGCTTGTTACCAGGTCAAATTAGTGTGTAAATAAATTTATCAGGGGATTTTAGAAGTAATCGCTTTGAGCTTACATGAAGATATAACAAAAATCAAAGACAAAGTCTTCTAAGGTGTTGTTATGTTTCATGTGGAATTACAGGATTGATAATTAATTATAACTATGAGAAGTAATGTTGCCTGAAAATAAGATTGACACAAAGTTCCCAATTTATCATTCACAGATACTCTGGCAGAAATTAGGAAATAACAGCAAGAAAACAAGTTAAAACATCAGATAATCTTCTGCTTAACTATTCAGTCAAAGAATATTTCCCTTATAATGAAGAAACATGAAATATTACTATTATGTAGATTAACATAATTCCTCCGTTCGTAAATATCTTACAAAATAAAGCTTTTCGAGAAATAATTTACTTTTGAAGGCAGCATGTTGTCTTGTGCTATTATCAGAGAATTGTTGAAGAACAATTCTGCATTTTTAAGTATAATTATGAAGAAGTTGTAGTTTGAAAATCAGAGAAGAGATATAAAGAGAGAAACGTTAGTACAATTTGGAAGCAAAACGTCAAGACCTTCACGGAATTGAAAATTCCCACAGCATGCAAACAAGAACATATTATTTTGAATATGCCTCTCCATCACATTCACCATGTACTATGTACCCTGGAGATAGTTCTAGCTCATAAAACTTAGATAACTTAGATAACTAGCTAATTAAGCTTAGATGATATATAGGAGTTTTTTCTGGTCTGTATCATGATCAGTAGCATAAGGGTGCACTAAAAGGTAAGGGGCGAGCCTACTGCCTGGTTATCTGGGTTGCTTGGGGTTTTTAGCAATGTTTTCCTACACCGGATAGTTAGCCGCTTATTTATGAACACAATATCGGTGCTAGGCAAGGACGACAAAACAAACAAACCATAACTTACCCCACGACCATATCGGTTAGCCAGAGGCTCACTGATTGTTGACGTCATGGTGAACGGAACATTCAGAAGCCCTTATTTCACCCAGGGAATTTGAACCAACGTGGTAAGGAGCGAGCCTACCGCCGTTATCCGCTTTGCTTCGATGTTTTCCATCACCAGATAGTTAGTCACAAATTGTACAATAAGCACAAAGTTCCGGTGGTGTTCCGGCCAGATTTGATCTCAGGACCACCGGGTTCCAAGCCAGAGTGCTTACCCACTAGGCCACGACGCTCTCTAACAAAAAACCCCATGTTGTAACATATTATTAGTCTCGTTATTAAAATGTAGGTAAATTTGTAATTTTCTGCACGGTTCGTCAGTACACTGTCTATTCATGAATATCATTAACATGGCTTTGTTAAAATGAACGCGATATTATCAACATTATTTAGCTAATTAAGGTAACCGATTTTGTATTCAGTTAGCTTCAATTAATTGTTAGTTACATAATATGAAATGTGAATGTTCGTGTTTTCAAAATTAGATATCTGTCTTAGTTTCGTTGGCCAATCACAGAGGACATCATTGAATTTTGGTTTTGATGTTTATGTAATTATTGGCTTCTTAGGTTCTCAAAAAGTTAGAAAATATAAAAAGTTAAAGCAAGCCAAAAAAATAGAAAGCCTAAACTAGAAAGTCAACTTGAGCAGACCAGTTTCCGAAGGTGGCACCTCTTCAGAAGTTGACTTGTGTGCCATCATCATCAACCAAGAGCTGAGAGCGATCTCTTCTAGACAACCTTCAGGTAGAGAAACTGGCAAAGGAAGTAGATGCGGTGTAGTGCAAGATGGTTATTAGAAGAAAAATTAAGATGATGATGATGATGATGATGTTGGTGAAATATATAGACCACTTTACGAGTTCCTTGATGCTAAATTCATGGTTTTTTAAAAATATATTTTTATTATTATTTTGAGATAGCTTCCTAGCGATAAGTCCGTCTAAATTGTCTAAACATTAAATATAATGTTTTTGTACAATAAATAATATCTATCTTACTATCTATCTATTTCTGTTTTCGTGGACGAAGTGGATGACTGCTGTCATCTTTTGCTTGATTACAAATATTAATAGTTTTCAAAGAAATCCTAAAAACTTTGTTATTCAGGGCATAAAGTGTATTGTGATCAATCTAATGTACTTGTTGGGCTTTTACGAATTTATATCGAATCTCTATAGCAATCATTGATTCCAGGTATTTTTCCGAAGATAAATTAAATTTCTAAGAATACATTATCTCTGGGACATCGTAAAGTTCAAAGTCAAGTGCCATTTTTTTTCTTTAATAATGTACTAAGTCATTTAAAGTATTTGATAAGTCCTCCAGTGTATTCGCTTATTATATTTTATTGCGTTAACTACAATAATGTACAATTTTGTTAATGTACAAATTGGGTGGCCTTTTTCGCTAAGAAGCAAACCAAACTTAAGCCCCTTCCAAACTTAATTTAATCATCATCATTAATAACAGGCGCGTAAAGCCATTGTTGGACATAGGCCTCCTCACTTATTGCCATAGCTGCCTGTTCCAAGAGGCCTGCATCCACCGAAATCCACTCCGTTTACTACACTCAATAAAACAAATTGAAAAGTGAACCTGTTTTTAGGTGAAAATCGAACCCACGACTGTTGCTTAGCTGGTGTACCACTCGAGCCAATGAGCCAGTAAGTTATAATAAAAGACAAAAGCTCCTTGTGAAAGGTACAAGCAGCAAAGTGAATGAACCTTTTGAGTGTTAATGTCGATGAACGAAAAAAGTGTAGAAGCCATTCTCCGTTCTATATCAATGCTTTGGACTATGAGCCCTGCCCAAGTGCCCACTGGTGCCTAAATTAACGTAGCAACTGCGTCACATCGTTGTTATATCATACCATGTCATAGCTCTGACATTACGCTTGGCTGTCACGGCTAGAGAACTTCGTGATTTGCTTTCTTGGACAGTCATATTTTTGCCAAGTCACTCGTTAATCCGTTCAATAATGATCCTAGCACTGAAGTAGTGGGGTGTGATGCCTCTGTATAAAGGTATCAAGAGTGGTTATTTTTGAACTGGTTTGTAGATTATGTATATTTCTCAGATACGAAGTAACCTATCTTTTCGTGAATCAGGATTTTTTTAATTTTTTTCATGTTAGACTAACTAACTTTTTTGCCGTAACTGTTTAATGTCCAAGCAAAAAGTAAATTATTCCGTTAGAGCAGTTGCAAATTAATTTGCAACTGATACAAAGTCACTTATCCTTCTATAACATTGTTGTTCGCTGATCTTAGCCGATGCATCGAATGGCTCTTTGCCATAATAGCCTTGCCAAGTTAATTCTAATTTGCTCTTTACAAATCCAAATGAATATTGAAGGGGTGGCCTTTGAACGTTTTTATCGAGATTCCAACTAGTGCAGAGTTCAGAGTACTAAATTGGTTTTACATTTTCGGACTATACGTTGGATTGTTTTATAGTTCAGACTAAGGCGATTAAGTCAATTGCAGCCTGGCTAAGTTCTTAACCTTTTTTTGATTTAATCCAATATATTAATGCTTTTTCGTTCTAGGATTACTAATGCAGTGATCGATTTTTGAGTGGGGTTTTGAGAATGTTAGTTCTTAAGAGATGCCACTCAGGGTTTTTAATCAAGTGCAGATTTCGGATTACTTTAACGTTCAAGAACGCAAACTAAAAACTGTTCTTAATTCTTATTTATTTAATAAATCTGTAATTCACTTTCTTATGTAAAGTAGAAAACTACCAAACAAATATAAGGCGAGATAGAAATGCTGATGGCTCTACAAAAGGCTTATTTTGTACTACATACAAAAAAAATACAGTAAAGAAAAAAATCTAGATGATAAATACAAAGCAGGGTTTTGGCCAGGATTGAACCCTGGACCACAGAGGCTTTCAGACGAAAAACTAAAATTTAGATTCGGGAAATTTTTGCCATTACCTTGTGTTTTCTCACTTATCCTTACTATTATAGCAAGTTGCCAAGCTCAAACTCTTTTCTCTTTAACTCTTTGACTGGTAGATGATGCATCCGGCATTAAGAGCGCCAATTGTACTGATCCTATGTTAAGTTTATATTTTTTGTTCTCACGTTTTCATTGATTTTGTTTCATTGTTTTGTGTTGATTCCTTTTTTTATTTTATATTATGTGTATTACGGTGTCCCGAATAATGAATGTATTTTCTTCCTTTCTTTACTTTTTCCTTATGAAATAAAAAATAAATAAATACAATTGTCATTAACATCCCCCTTTCTTTGTTCCAGATGTCCCCCCCTCCGACCATGTAGCCCCTCCCCGCCCATGTTCAGCTCGCACCATGGGCAAGCGAGACAGCAGTCTCGTAGTATTGCTGTTGCTTCTGGCAGTGTGCGAGGAGTGCGCAGGAGTGAGTGAGACGCTGCAGAGGGCGCTGTCAGCTGTGCGCGGGCCCAGTCCTGGGGCGAAGAAGTTGCTCAATATTCCTGATAATGAAGGTAAGACTATTTGTAAGAGTTACAGCCAATAATATTTAAAAGAGTAGATACGTTATGTCAGTACTTGAAAATTGTCCCCTGGCGTACGTACCTATAACTTGACCGTGTGTAAAAGATCTATGATTTTTCACTAAATCGTTAACGAGACAGATTCAAGTTGGGCAGTGTCGCCTCTAACTGGCTATGCTTCGCTCAGGTGTTCGAAGTTCTGATTTCGGGTGCCACTTTATTAGCACGAGTAACATATCTACGTATTTTTTTATTATATCATTGGTTATAGCAGTTTGAGCCTAGCAGAGGGCAATCATTTTCGAAATGAACCGATTACTTTCACCAAAAATACTTTAACGCAAGCCTGGATACCAATTTAGTAGGTCTAAAGATATACTGAAAAGAAAAAGAAGGAGTGTTTACTTTTCGATTACGAAAACGTTAGCAGTTCGTGCTAGACCTACAGAAACTTGTTATCGAAGATTCTGTAATTTTCTCAAACAACTGCAAGCCGACAGAAGCTAGGTTTATGACTACAAAACTAGAACAAAATCAGCAGCCAATAATTTTAAAAAAACACCCAAAAACTTAGTACCATTAACAAAATATCAGCGTGATTCGCAAAAAAATACCTTTACGTCCAAGACTTATTGTCCATATTTCAACGACGGCTGTTCAGCCCGCCATTTTTAATGTCCATAGATAAACGTAGAATTGATGCGCGAACTTTTTTGCGCCCAAATGAGGACAGATTGTCTTTGGTGTCGGAACATTTGTCCTCCGAGTTGCTGGAGTGTCTGCAATTAAGAGGACTTTGGGAAAGAGTGCGGAATTTCGAAATTAGATGAAATGTTCGAAAATCTTTGCTAAAACGGCATATTTTTTAAAATAAGGTTGCTGTGTATTAAAAAGGTTAATCTGCCATTCGAACGTCAATTTGATTTGCATTTTTGGTGATGCCGGTCTCTTGGACTGGCTTGCAAACTAAGCTTTTTTATATACAGATGTTATTAAACCAACAAAACGCGCTGAGTGAAGTTATTATTATTACACTTGTATTTCGAGTCCCACTGCTGGGCAATATGGCCTCATTTCACTAATAAAGTAGTATGAACTCCTACTAACGGGCTTATTTCTCATTTGAGTCTTAATAAATATCTTCTGACACCACTTTTCTTTAAACGTCATTAGTCATATTAAACCATCTGAAAAAAAATATCTCTTTTTACAATTTTAACCAAATTTAACGTGTATTTCTCTAGATTGCCAAAAAATTGATGAGCAAGAAAAAAAGGTCTGCAAACTTACGTTCCAAGGGCCACCTGAGGGCGTAATTACGAGACTTCTTAATTAATAAGGGCCCCTCAAGTTGGAGATTGGAGCCCTTGGGAAGTTTGAGATTCCCCAGCCCTTTGTAATGACACGACTCGCAAACTTTTTGAGTAATTAAGACCGGTCGTTGGATCGCTGTCAACTCGGGAATCACATTTGGGAGTGAAGGGAGTTTTTCGTGGTGACTTTTTGAGTTTGTTGGGCAAACTGTTGATGGTTGAAGGTACTTACTTTTTCGGTAATCATTAGTTGAGATGAAATGGGAAGCAAGTCATATTGTCTCAAACAAGTTGTTTTTTGCTTGAACTTGGCGAAGTGTGGCCAGCTGTCCACATGTAGGATAAACTTATGCTCTTCTAGCCTATTCATAGTCTGTGCTGATTAGACCTTTTAATTAGCAGAGTTAAGTTAATTTTGCTTCAGACGTCGTGACACTGCTGTCATGTAAATCTTTCACCTTCTTAAGGTTACTAGTTGCGATATCTTAGTGTTTTTGCTTCCTCATTCAGAGGTGATGCCAAAGGTTTGGAGCTTCCTTCCGATGGCTTTTAGAAAGACTAGAAGAAATCTCTTGAAAATAACTGTATTTTCACTTGTCCTCATACTTCATTGCAATCCTAATAAATATGCAGAATACCAAGTCTCAGCAGAAGAAAACTTTAACATGACTTACGGAACTCATTCCATTTCCTTACCCCTACAAATCTGCATAACTTAGGACCTTCTCACACCCGGAGATTTTAATTAACTCGTTTATTCATTCGACATTCCTGTGACTGAGTTTCCATGCAACCCACGCCGTGTCTCGAATGGTATGAGTGACCATACCTACTGAGTTAAGTGATGTATATTACAGGCATCTCCTTGCGTGCCTACTGACGTTGAACTCCACGGTTGACATCGCTAGATGTCAGTTGCTAAGCCTAGTTGGTGGCGATAAGGCAGCTTCATGACATTTGATTGTAAGATTTATCACTAACCTTGCATCTGTCCAGTAATTTGCACTGAGCCCGCGTGTTGGAGTTTGGCTCGCTTCACTACGTACAGCAGTCGGCCGTACAAATAATATTAAGTAAGATAAGATATACTTTATTGCACAAAGAAATCAATTACATAACAATGCTAAGAGATATTTATTTGTATAATGTAGGCGGCCTTATCGCTAAAAGCGATCTCTGCCAGACAACCTTCCGGTAGAGAAAAAAGGTAAGAGAAATAGATGTGTGTGTGTGTGGATATCATGTGTGATGTAATATTGTTCGTTAAAAGCAAGATAGTAAATCACGCGTCTTTGTCTAAGCATCCCAGTATGGCAAGGTCCCAAGCTGAGGCTCAAACTACCGTTTTACATGTAAATTTCAATTGCAGTAACGTCGCGCGTACATTGCGGGGTTATTGAGTGTGCCCGTTAATCCGATATGAGAACACCGGGCCATGGACTGAGTAATAACCGGTGTTTGTTGGTACAGCGGTGAGAAGAAAAGCAATCTTAGATTATCTCGGGTTAAAGAAATTTATTTCTCATAAAAACTTAAAATAGTTCACTTACAATGAGATTAAGTACAACTAATTTCACATTTCAATTAAATTAAGGCAATTAAAGCCTTTTAATATATCTATAAAAATAAATAAACACAATTACAAATTAGAATACGGAATTAGATTTACATTTGCAATTACAATTACAATTATACAATAAAAAAAAATACAATAATAATAATAACAATTTGAATACATAATTAAAATAAATTAAATCACAATTGAAGTTCTTAATAATTTATAAAAATAATAATGCTCAGAATTAAAATATCTCTATATTTAAAGGCAACAAAAATAGTTACATTTAGCATAATGTAATAGTAGATCCCTGGCCCAGTGCCTTGGACCCCGTGTAGTCCACAGTTCGGGACTGGCCGGAACACCTGTGCTTATAAGAGTTCAAGCCTTCAGAAGAGCTCGAGCCGTAAAAAGCTTGAGTCTAAAAATAAATGCAAGCCTTCTATAAAAGATCAAGTTTAGTTTACTTTAATATCCCCGTAGCTTAGAAATGCATTAATCAGTAATCAGTGGTGATTACAACTTAATTTTACGTAAAGAGTAAAGAACATCCATGGATGCCTAAACACATCCTTAAAAACTTTCGCGTTTTTATTATCAGGGTATAGTAGTAAAACTAAAAATATTTGTAGGAAGTAATATAAGACACACATCAAAAATCCTAAAAACCCGCGCGCTCAAAGGCTCGAGCTTACAAAGAGGCTCGAGCTGTCAAAAAGACTCGAGCTTTCCTAAAGGCTCGAGGTCTTTCAAAAAGGCTCGAGCTCTGCAAAAGACTCCCGAGTCGTCGACGTCGAGCTCAATTCAAACGAGGCGAGCCCTCTAAAGGACACCGAGCTTTAGGCAAAAGGACTCGGACGCCTCGAGCCTTGTACATCACTATTCAAAAGCCCCCAAAGTCGAAGTCACAAACATCTAAAGTCCCACTTAAGAATCCGCCAACGTCCCGCTCATAAAACATTACCTAACGAACTCCTAACCAAGTACAGCACACTGCACTGCAAGTTAGTTCCGAACTAAGGTTAAAACAATGCACCCGGTATGACTGAGTGGCATAATTTGAGAGTTACTCAAAATGCGCGCGAGTTGAAACTTGAGCTATGCACGAGATTTAGTTGGGAACATAATGTCGCGGTGGTTAGTTTGTGATGCAGTAGTTTAGTGGACATTATACTCATTGAATGGATAGAGGAATGAATTCATTTTAATGTACAGTTAACAGCACATCAGGTTACCCCATTTCCGTTTTTTCTGTCGCTCTTACCAAACGTCATTTCTTTGCAACAGAGCAAGGGGGACTGACCGGAAATGGGTAGTGTAATGTGCTGTCCACCGTACTGTTGTGAAGCTTATTTATTTATTTAAAATTTACACAATGAAGACATGCACTTACGGACATATCCCAGTTACATAAAGCATTTTGAGGGTTGGGTTCGTGGTGAACGGAACATTCAGAAGTCGACATTTAGCCTAGCGAATTTGAGCTGAACGTGGTTAGAGACGAGCCTACTGCCGCTATCCGGATTGATTGAGGTTTTTATCGCTGTTCAAATCACCAGAGAGTTAGTCGCAATTTGTAAAATGAACACTAAAGTCAGTGTTCCGCCTAACCTTGAATTCAGTACCACTTCTGTTCCGAGCTAGAGTGTTTAACCACTAGGCAACGATGTTCTCAACATAGTTTGAAACAACGTTCAGTATACCAGAAAGATTCGGCCGGTCTGTTAATGGTCTCGGTAGCATAATTGGTCGTGCAGTCGCCCGGTTTGCGAAAGATGCGGGTTCAAGTCCTGCCTGATGCCAACATGACCAAATGTCTTTTTCTGGTATTTCAGATCTTTAGTAAAACGTTCAGTGATTTCACCTATTAGAAGGTTTTGTGCCCCACGGCAGTCAAAAGGTAGTGGTTACATGCATGAATGGACTTGTCCCTTCCAGGAGCCTGACTAGTCTATTTGCTAATGACACCTCTTTTCTGTTTTCATTAAGATACATTAATTCTTGCCTAAGTTAGGGTTGTCGCAGTGTATGGTTTGAGGGTAGAGTCAAGTTGAAATAATGTTTTTTTCATTATCTTGATATTCGGCAACTGACAATGCATAATAGTCAAACGTATCTAGTTTACCTACCTACCTACCTACTAATGTTATGAATGCGAAAGTTTGTATATGTGGATGAATGTGTATTACTCTTTCTCGTAGAAACTAAGTACCTACTGGATATATTTTAATGAAACTTTAACACATAACAATAACATGAACACGCGGACGAATAGCGGGTGGCTGCTAGTTACATAAAGACTAGACTGAGACTCAGGCGAACGCTACATGCAAGATCCATATTCTGATCATCCGCCAGTATTATACTGTCGGATCAAGATATTTACTGACGTGTCATCATCATGTCAGCCGAACGACGCCCACTACTGGGCATAGGCTTCCCCCTAGGATCTCCACAACGATCGGTCCTGCGCCGTTTCCGTATCCAGCGGCTCTCCACGACCTTGACAAGATGGTCGGTCCACCTTGTGGAGGGCCTGCCCACGGAACGTCGTCGTCCGGTACGCGGTACCCGCCTGGTACTGACGTGTAGGTTCGTGTATTGACGGATCAAAATGTATCCTATATTTATGTTGCGTATAGTGTTGCTTGTATTTAGTTATTAAATTTAAACAATTCTGGTAACCCTACCCAGTTGTGTTGTCAACTGTACATTTGCACTGTAACGCCAAACTGCTACGACACGCACAAACATTGCTCGGTAGAAATATACTCGAAGTAGAGTCTCCAAAGTATGCTGTAAGGGTCAGGATATAGTGTGGTGAATTGCGGAATGTTTCGTTTTGTCTCTTTCCTTAGGTGACTTAGCTTTTCAACTGCTGTTTAAATGAGTAAAATCAATGATATTACAATAAAAAGACGTAGATAGGTTATGTCAGTACGAAGTCAAAAATTGTTCACGGAGTAAGACGTAGTTAATTTGACCGTGTTATAACGTGTGAAGAAGACAGAAGGACTATCCCTAGAGCGTGAACGGGATATGTTGCGAAGTTCCGTCCTTAATGATTCTTAATGATACCACTAGTGTGACACATGTCAATAGGCAATCGCTTCCGGTCGTTGTATAACACACATGTGTCAACGGGACTTCAGATAAAAACATCCTGCGGACTGCGGAAATTGCCAGGTCGTCTTAAACAGCGTTTACAATAAATTAATTAACATTCCGTGGCTTTTGCTTAGGGGCTTGACAGCGCAGTTTCGAACTGTCCCAAGACATTTATTCCATAATGAATGCACTGACGAAATACATATTTGAAAATCCATAAGCCAGATAGAATGCATTTCAAATCTATAAAAATTTCTGCTAACACCGTTTTTGCGATTAGGTGTGTGGGGATTTCCCACTTTAACCTACATGTCACACATATTTACATAATATTTATATACACTATACAATACACCTTATTTATATTTACAAATTATGTATTTAGAAATAAAACCAACTTAAATAACAATAAACAATTATGAACATACAAATACATAAACATATATACATAATATAAACATTCATATTTAATTAACAATAACATTACAATTACCGTTCCGTTATTATTGTGTATCAGCTGGGCGCGCAGTGATTATAATGGACACACGTAATGACCGATGCCGCGCGCAGATATACCTAGCTTTCGCAACACCCCACTGCGCATGCGCAGGACAACCGCGCGCGATCGCCCTGCCGGCCCGGCCGCGAGCCGCGACCAGTCAGAATCATTATCCCGCACTAGACGCACGTCGCTTGCGCACCGATCTTGCTTCTCGCTACCTACTTGTCCGCCGCGCGTAATATTTACATTGTTGTGCCTACGCTTGTTGTTACCGCTTTCGCTATTGACTATCGCTTCTCCTTCTTTGCTTATTTACAAACTGTATGGTGTATGTGTGAACTGTATGTGTGATCGTGAATTATATTGTTTGAACTGGACTATCTGCATCTTCATTCTTCATCTTTACCCATACCAGCTAAGTACTTACTTCATCAACCACATCATCACCAACCCCAAAGGTGTATCTTGCGGCGCGTGACATGCTCTAATCTCCCGCTTAAGCTTCCGCTGCCGCTCCCTCCTTTCAATAAGACCTTTACCTTTCCCCTTGAGCTCGTCGTGTCTCTCGTTTGTCTCATTCAAATTCTAGTTTGGAACACCTAATGCGGTGCTTCCCTGTCGGACATTTTTCAACGGAAGAGCGACGTTTGATTCGAGTTCCATTGGTATTTCTTTAGAGTAACTCTTAGCTTAGACTTCGGATTAAGTGGTGAGTGAGTGAAGGCTATTTGTCTGTATTCAACTTGTAAATTGGACGTTTTAGTGGGATTGGTCGAGCTAGACGAATTTCGTAGAACAGTAGTTGCTACTACAAATATTATGTTTGTGTTGTTATTAATTTTAAAATCAGTTTGCTCGTGAGGATTGCGGAATGGCAATGATCGCGGTTGTTAAGCAGACATCGCGATGTCGGTTTGAAGGATGGGAGACCACTTGGACCAGGAGTTCGTGATGTATTTTTAGGGAATGTTAGTAATTCGAAAGCCGGTATACGGAAAGTTGGTACATGTTGAGCCGTTGGTCCTGACTGCTCTCAATTGAAGGCATTCATGCGGCTTAGGGGCGCTTGTTTACATTTGACTGACAATAAGGTACTTTCAAGTACCTACTAACGTGGTAGTTTTTTTTTATGAAAATGTAGGTAGGAAGGTAACATAGAAAAGTGATAACAGGCGCGAGACGCTGGTCGTTCTCATCTCTCAATACAATATTAATACATTTTCTTCCGGTACAAAGCAATAGGAAAACCAATTGGACCCTTAAAAACAGCCGGCGGGTGAAAAACGGCGCAGCTCTTAATTACAGGTCGGATCCGTCACGGAAACGGACCGGAACGGCCGGAACGTGTCCGAAACACCCAGAGGTCTACTCTGTGTCACATTTTTCGAAGTTTCTTTAGACTAACCCTAGCTGAACCGGATTTATAAATAAAAATAAACTACAAGCCGTAACAGAAAATTTTGGCAGAATAGGTCATAAATCTGATTAAATCATATTGATAAGAAAATAACATGTCGACTGTACCTGTAACATGTCAAAGAATTTAAATTTTTGATTAATGTTTATGTGTGTTTTGAGATTTTTTCATATCTTTAGTACAACTTAAATTAAATAGAATTCAAACCATTTATCCATTTATATTACCTTATTTCGATTCGTATTTTTTAAAGCTAGGCAGTCATTTGATCACAATCTCACTAGCAGTCTCAATCTCCTCAAGTGATGATGTTCTGATGATGATGCAATGATTGACAACACAATTTTAAACCCAAAAACAACACTTACGGACTGAGCACTTTTTTTAACGCTTAGATTTACGATACTTCGTATTTGAATGGACGAGAGTAGACCCCCGTACAGCGGTGCGATACGTCAGAGTCGCGAGTTCTTTTCAATTCGACACAATAGGGCTCGCATTACGTGTAGAAAACACCATTGAAGTGTGTTTCTTTGAGACTTTTTTGTATTCAAACAGACTGAATTTACAACTGAAAGTTCGATTGGTCAACTGAAGTATCGGTGGCTCGTTTGGGAGAGCAGCTATCCGGATTTTGAAAGATCCTACCAGATACTTGCCCCCGACAACACTGAGGCACACGTAGGTGCCCCTGGTTCTCCTGGTTCGCTTGAGCTCTCCAGGTTCTACCTCCCAATGGTACTAATGTACCTCCATGACAAGGCAGGACAGATAGGTTGATACTACCTGTAACCCAAACAAGTTGTTATTTTCGTGGTAGTTTCGTGGTAGGCAGATAAATATTTCCTTTTCCCTATCTGACCTCCATACAGTGAACGGACCTCAAACTGAGTTCCAGATCCTGGCCTTTATTATTGAAAAACACGGCCCTAAAAAATTAATATTGTCCTATTTACAATTCAGGCGGTCTCACTGGAAACATCTCTTACACTATTTGCGATTAGTTTTCTAATTTGAATTTCAGTCGCAACATAAGTGATAAGATATACTTTATCCGGTAGAAGTCGTCCCGTGGGGAACGCCGTCCCCAGATTTTTTTTGTAGTCGTAGGCTCCTGAACAAAGCAGTTACAGAAACGATACGCAAAACATTATCTTTTTCAACGGTGAATTTCAATTGCCTTTCTTGTGAATTTGAATTCTTCCACAAATCAAAGCCACTAACGTGCCACACGTAATTGATCGGAAACCCTCTCGTGAGGCATGCCCGCTATCAATCCTCGGGGGCAGAGGAGGTGGTCACCCAAAAGTGAGGGGCAGCAGTCCAGCACGTACGGCCTATTGCGGCTAACTTGTCGCGTCTGATGGATCGAAGGATCAGTCCGTTCACACGCATACAGAATACCGCTACAGTATGTCCATGAATTTCAGGCCATTCGATGGTGTCAATTTGTCACGACTTCAAATGTCCAGAACCAGTGTTTTGCTGAACAAGACAGCGAGTTTTATCCATAGTAAATCATTTCTGGCAGGTGAAGTCGTTTTGCGTTTGCACCATAAAAAATGGATTGTTTTGGAATGGTAAAATAAAATGTTCCTTTCGCCTTTGCTGAATGACCACCATATACAGCTTCAAGATACTTAAAACCCGTTATTTTCCTGCTGTAACCAACAATTACAATTTAAAGCCATCATTTCAACTCCATAAACCATGAATATTACCTTAAATACTACAACAGTTTATTGCCCGATAATTGCGCGATCATAAATCCGGCGCGAAGGACCATCAAAGCAAAATGGCGGACGGAAAGCGCGCGAAATGCATGTCGCCACGCTAAATAAACGTCATGAATTGGGGCTAGTGTTTGTTTAGGGCTCAATGTATCCATTGTGTGAACATGCAATGAATTAACTCGTTCTTGTATGATTCATCACAATTGTTATACTTATGAGTTAGTAATGGCGTGTTGTTTTGTTGCTCCAATTTGCACATCTAACCCGCCGTGGTCGGGTATAGCGTACCCCGCGGTTTTACGTGACAATAATATTTTTCACATGTACGATCCCAGTTACTTTATTTGCTATGTGAATAGACTAAAATTTAAGTATCTTAATAGTAGGAGTGAAAAATGATTTTATTTAAATTTAATAACAACGGCGCCCAAATTACGGTTTCGATTATCGATATGGTCTATTCATAGTAGACTCAGTTACCTCGACTAATTAGCACTGTCGTTTTAATTACTGAACCTGGTTTTTCATTATCTACTATATAAAAATAAGTCGGGTTTTCCTTCCTGACGCTATAACTCCAGAACGCACGAACCGATTTCCACGGTTTTGCATTCGTTGGAAAGGTCTCGGGCTCCGTGAGGTTTATAGCAAAGAAAATTCAGAAAAATTTCAACAGAAAAGCGGGAAAATCTTTTTTCACATACAGCTAAGTCCACGCGGACGAAGTCGCGGGCGGCTGCTAGTGATTTATAAAGTCCCTTATAATTAATACCAAAAGAGGCTTAAAGTGAACTCTCCCCAAAGATCAAACCCTTGTAAACAAGGTGTAACAACTTTTGTTTGGTGTAATAACCGAGGGGTTGTTTTTTCATCTTAATTACTGACGCTACTGTTTCACAAAGTACTAGTTAGTCACTTTTAAATTTTCAAATTGGTTTTAATTTCTGTAAGGGTTTAAGGTTTCAAATGAGGCTGAAAAAATATTTTTGTAGTATGAAAAAAAATAAGCTAAAAAGTATTTTCTGTCTTTTTCAAAAGTGAACCGATTTTTGATCAACTTTACACCGGCTTTTGTGTCCCACTGTTGGACACCTCATCTGAATCGTGTGGTTGTCCGGGACATAAACCCGCAACCCCCACTACTGGTTCATTTATAATTATCTTTACATTCATGTAGGGACACCTTCAAATGTCGCGGATCTCCGCGATTTAGGTGACCCATCGAAGAAGAGACATCTGTCTCTTCTCTGTCTTCTGTCTCAAATCTGAAGACGTCTGTACATTAATGTAAGCTAGTGATGAAGCTTACTGTCAAACGTTACAAAGCCACCCTGAGGTCTACGAAAATGCTTTACGACTGACATCTACTGATGAGTTGAACGGCTTAACGTTTCTCTTGAAGCACGGAGATGCCTGAGACATCATTCAATTTTGGTTGAGGTGGTCATCCATCCACTACCCACCACCAAAATATCCATCCAACTTATCTACTAAGCTTAACCTCAATTTCCTATCTACGAACAAAACACACGCATTGTCTGCTATTCCATAAAGTTCAAGCACCTTGAGGGTAGATTTTCGAGGAATTACTGCAGTAAGGGTGCTATTATCAAGTTTCCTTAACCCTATTAGTTAGGGCTGCTGACTATCAATACGTCAATCTCCGTCAGGGTTATAGGAATTTACATTTTCTTTTTGCACATCTAAGTGCTCCCACACTTCGACGCCCAATTTAAACTGTCAACCCTTATTCTATTTGAAGGCAGTTAGTCGGAAAGCCACTCAACGGTTCTTGACAACTGACTATGGAAGTCACTCTTGATGCAACTATAGGATTCATATTGAGTCATCTTTTGCTGTATTTTGCTACATGGATAGTATTTCTGTATTTAAGTTCCGAATGCCTAATTCTCATACTATCCAACGGTTTAAATATGTCCAATTCCCAGAACATCCACCTCCTAGTAATCTTATAATTTTCTACCATGATGTGTTTCATGAATATGTACTCCGTAAGTTCTTGAAAATACCTACCTTCTGGGAATTTGAGCTTTTGGGAATTTTCTATTCTTAGATCTGGAGATTCTGAGCTTAAAGGTATTCAACCCTGAAGAAGTATTTAATCCGTAGTAGGTTATATCTGCCTTCGAATGCCATATTTTCGAAGCTATCCCATTAAACCAGGTTACTTCAACATCTCTGTCAAAAACACGCTTTTACCTCCCAAAACTTCCTAAATAGGAGCAGATCGTCCCGAAAATCGGAAACAATATCAAAGTTCTGGTAAACTCCAGAACAACGCCAGCTAAAAGGATTCCGATTGTCACTGAGCCGCATCGCATGTCCGAATAGCGATTGCAACTAGTGATGTACATGCCTCGAGGCGTCCAAGTCCTTTTGCCGAGACCTCGGTGTCGTTTACAGGGCGAGCCCTGTAAACGACGCAATGCAAAAGAGGCGAGCCTCTTTTGCATTGCGCTCGACGGCTCGGGAGTCTTCTGCAGAGCTCGAGCCATTTTGAAAGCTCAAGCCTTCTTTACGCTCGATCAGTTTCGAAGCATTTTCATGGCTCGAGTCTTTTTAGCGGACTAGGCTTTTTCTGTGCTTAGTTAAAATGGATGCTGATAAATGAAAATAAATGAAGTTGAAACACGACAGGTTATGCATTTATCGCAAGCAAACATTCTATTAACTAAAAACACTACAAACCTCAGTGGTTTAGGCGATTTTTTATGATTTACTTATTTCTTTTATCGACATACCATTTATTACTTAAATGCGGTCATATTAACTTGATGTGCGGCTCAGCTAGGCTCGGGACTCCAAGTCTACGGAGCTCACCGAGCCTTGCCTTTCCGCCTCGAGGCTTCGAAAACAGGGCTCGACGCCGCGTACAAGACTCGACGCGAGTCTTGTACATCACTAATTGCAACTTCAAAGTTGCAATTGCAGGGCACAGCTGTTGCCAAGTCGCAACTTCTTTCGATACTGCGAAGTCCCGATGGTAGGAAGTTTAACTGTCTTATTCATATTGTTGGCGCTTTTCTTCGGGAGAAATTGCGTAATCTCTTTTTGACAGCGCTGTGGGCGGGCCGTTATAAAATTTTCTAGGAACCGGTTTTTCCCTTTTCGGCAATGATATTACAATGAAAAAGACTGAAGCGATGTCAAAAATTGTCCTGTGGTGTACACGAACCTATAATTTGACCGTGTGTACAAGATACCATGATTATTTACTAAAGCGTAAACGAGACAGATATATGTTGCGCAGTGTTGTCTCAAACTTTCAATCCTTTGCTCAGCTGGTCTAAGTATAGAATAGTTCTGATTTCGGGTGCCATTTAGCACAACTAACCTATCTACGTCTTTATCATAATATCATTGCTTTTCGGACCATAATCTGAGTTTGTGATTAGGCGACATTTATTACGTGTGGTGGAAATGTCTCACCAATGGTAATGACGATTTGATTTCTATGGTTAAGGGTTCAAGTTCCTTGAAAAGCATAGGTTGGCTGAGTGGCTCTGATTCATACATGAAATGTTTTCTTACTATACAGGGAGTTAACGAACTCGAGGTAAAGTGATCACCACCTCCCATGGACAACTACAGGTACCACCACCACCAGTATCGCCGTTGCGTTGCTTACTTTCCAGGATGGAAAACGCTTTAAAGGCCCCAATGTTATCATCATTCAGTTTAACGACGCCCACTAGGCCTGCTGGGCATAGGCCTTTCTAGAGGCCTATGCCCAGCAGGCCTATCTCCACAGCGATCGGTCCTGCGCTGTCCGCATCCAGCGGCTTCCCACAACCTTCAGAAGATCGTTGGTCTGCCCTGTGGAGGGTCTGCCCACGGAACGTCGTCCGGTACGCGATCGCCATTCTAGAACCCAATTGTAGGTATACCTTTCCGGAATTACCTCCACTGGGAGAGCGTTCCTCATTTTAGATCATTCTCTTTCTGAAATTGTTTCCACATTAATGAGATATAGATCTTGCCTGATTCAACAAATATTCGGTCCCAGTTTCTGACAATACAAGCAAAATCTAGCATCATATTTCCAACGAGTGTATCGAACTCAGCTCAAAATATTTCAAAGACAAACTATATAAATCTGGACGATAAAATGAAATAGCAAGCATCAATATTTCACAGTTGAGATGTTTGATGCTGTCCTTAAACCGAACAATTTCATAGTCCAACGAACTTGCCACAACATGTTGTAATGCGTATCCGAACGCAACGAATCTAGAATAAGAATTGAGATCGGATATCTTTGGATAATAAAGTTGAAAGAACAACAAAATATTTTGGTTATTTTTGCGCTTGGATACACTCTGTTGCGAGTTTGCAAGTCTGTAATCGTAACGTGATCAATCATGGTGAACGGAACATTGAGAAGCCAACATTTCGCCGAGACAATTGGAACCCAACGTGGTAAGGGGCGAGCCGACCGCAGTTGCTTGGGTATTAATCACCTACAACCATGATGATGATGATGATGATGATGATGAAAGCAACATTGATAATTCGCAAATGTCGACTGTATTAAGAATTATGGATTCTTAAGTTTCAGTAGTTAAAGTGATTATATGTGAGTATATGGTTGCTTGAGATCTTATAGTATGCTCGCGTGAAGAATGCAGTATTTTTTAATTTAATTGCGGGTAAATTACAGGTACAAAACCGTTGCCTTTTAAAAAATGCGTTCAACTCAGGACTGTGAACTTGGCTTTCCAATTAGGTACGATTTGATTGGTTAGGGTGTTGTGCTAGGTCGAAGAACAAGAATGAAATCACTGCATTCTTAACGCGAACGGACTATAATTGGGAATGAAAGGGTTAGAATTATGCCAGACGCCTAAGAACAGCAGTCGCCACCAATATTTTTTTTCTTGATGATAAAGTGGAGGTGCCTGTTTCATGATAACGCAAACACTAAATCAAAATCAAAATGACAATGATAACTTTCATTGCAACCTTTTCCAAGTGATAAAATTTTGTTTCTTTTTCTTATATACATGAGTGAGCTATAATAATTCCACAAAACATTATTCCCTAACTCTGGTGCTCAGTGGCTGATGTAATAAATCGTTCCTAATATACGCTATCTAGGACGACGGGAATCCAGTCCAGACTTGAAATTTATCTAGACATTTGTGTAGCGGGGATGTACCTGATATATCATGTAATTCTATTAGGATGGAGAACGGTTTTGGTCGTAATCTTCGCATTAGAGGGGTTGTTCTTGAAGAATAAGTTATTAATATCAGTTGTTTGGAGATAATGCTATTGTGTCGTGAACTCGTGAGAAATATTAAATAAAAATATATTGCGAGTGTTGAATGTATTTTTCTTGAACATTTCAGGGTTAACTGCGTCTTAGAGATAAATACAGCAGAAACACTTAGCCGGCCCGGATATGTTTTGATAGCCTAACCCTTTTACATTAAGCAGTTGGTTGACGTCTCTAGATGTCAATCATTAAGTCTAGTCGGAGGTCTTAGGGCGCCTTAATAACATCTGACATTAAGGTTGCTCACTAACCTTAAACCCCTCCAACAATCTGCACTGAGCCCGCGTGTTGGAGTAAAGCTTAATCCACCTCATAGTTGAAGTGAGGCCCGGCCCAGCTGTGGGACGTTTAAAGGCAGTTTATGTAATGTATTATGTGGAAATTTTTCCTAAGCACTGAAACATTTGTACTGCGTCGGCATCGAACCCTAACCAAACAAGTAAATACCAACTAACCTATTTATAGTTTAAAAAAGTATTTATAACACCAAAAACACTGCATGTGTGTTAACAAGCAATTATAATTCCCTGTCAGAGTACAGGCGCTCGCGAGTACTGTCAACATGATGAGTTTGTTTCACGAAGCTAAGTTGAGAGATAGGAGTACGTTGGCAGTTTGCACTGACACACTGCCTACCAAAATGGCCAACAATAAGAAAAGAAAAAAGAAAATTATTTTATTGGGTACATAACAAACAACAAAGATAACAAACAAACAATAAAAAGTATTATTACAAAAGCTTAGGTACGTACTGACAGCAAACCTATCAAGTGCCTGTTTGTGTTTCCGGGTACTGTATCTTATAAAAAAAAATGTAGGACACTAAATAAATCTTTAACTATATTTCACCTCAAAACATCTAGAAGCGTTCTTCACACAATAAAATATGTTACTGAGTTCTGATCGGGATCGACATATTTTTTGGTAATAAAAACGATTTTTTTTTTTGATGGAACTGATTCAGTCCAGTTAGCTTTAGATAGCACGACGTGTGCCTGGACAGTTAGTGCAGGGGCGTTCACATCAACCTTTACGTAGGGGTACCTTTTACTGCTGACATAAGACCCATTTTGTCAATGTGGACGCCGCTGTAGAAAATAAGTACTTCAGCTACTGTACAGTTATTTTTAAAATAAATTGTTAATTTACACTTATGTATCTTTTTGTTACAGGTATGTTCCTAGAAACTATGACATTTTCCTGATCGAAACGAGGTAAAAATGTATATTTACATTAGGTTTTCGCGATAAACTATAGCGTGAAATTTTTAAAGAGGGGTTTGAAAAGGATTTTACAGATGTAGCCTTAATGTTCACCCTGTTGTACCACTTGCCTATTGACTGCAGTAGCTGTTTGCAGTAAGCCATTGTTATTTGTCATTTTCGTTGTATAAGCTTTATTCAAAGAAGGTAAAGTTTGATGGGCGTTACGTCTGTGTGTCACGTGAGTGTTTTGGCGACAAAATTAATGTTTCCGCGCCTCAGTTAACGATGTTTTAATACGTAATAGTTAAAATCCGAAGTTCAAAAGCCATGCCTAAATTGTCAAAATCACATCATATCTCATTCATCACCCCAAAGAGATCCACTGTGACGTCATGCATCTCACAGTTCATCTCTATAAACAAAAATGGATTGCTGTTTGTTAGTCTCGCTATAACTCGAGAACCGCCAGACCGATGTGACTGATTTTGGTCTTGAAATGATTGTAAAGATCCAGGGAGTGTTGAAAAGGTGAGTAAACATGAGAAAATGCTAGAAATATAGAGAAAAAAAACAATTTAGTTTTCCTTAGCAACCGTTTCTACGGTTTGTTTACGAGTCTAATGATATTTATTTATTGGTAGGTAATAGCATACGGTACTTAGCTAAAAAGTGCCTTTAGTTACAAAAAGATATCACTACGTAGTGTAAAACAAAGTCGCTTTCTCAGTCCCTATGTCCGCTTAAATCTTGAAAACTACGGAACGGATTTTGATGCGTTTTTTTAATAGATAGAGTGAGGAAGGGTTATAGTAATATTCCGTGCACCCGTGCGAAACCGGGGCGGGTCGCTAGTTGACGATAAACCTTGGGTTGGCTATCTCGCTCTCCTAGAAGTGGGCTTCTGAATGTTCCGTTCACCATGATGGCAACAATCAGTGTGCTTCTGACTTCCCTGCCTGGAATAAACTTAGTTGTGAGCATATGTATGTATATAAATGTCAAAAGTCGCAACAGGTTAATGTACTTTTTTTTAGCATTCAGACCCCACTGCTGGGCAAAGGTCTCCCTCAAAGTATCTCTCTCCAAATGGACTGTAGTTATTTGTTTTCTATTTCTTTACCTATTGTGCGGTCAACAGCATGGTAGGGTAACCATTTTCGGTTAATCTTTCTTGCTCTATTGCAAAAAATAATCATTTGGCAAAAGCATGATAAAATACGGAGATGTGTACCCTGGTGTGCCGTTGACTGTACACATGCTAAAATAAATGAAATGAAAAAAGTTACCAAATTCTCCCTCGAAAATTCGTCCCCCAAAAAATATGACGTTAAAATTGAACCAAAAATTGCCTTTACCGGCATCCATGGAGAAAAATCGTTTACATTTGTATGGAAAAAATAACTAATGATGAAACATACACCGCTCATGCGGCCGTATATCAAACAGTTACAACCTCCGTACATCATACCGCCCATTATTATCTCGGAATTAATTTTGTATGTTCCAAAAATTAATAACACGTATTTATTTTATGTTTTCAGGCGTGATTTAATGAAACAAGTGAACGCCTTAGGCGTCGGTCGTGTATCATTCTCATTACGGTAACGTTCAAGATTACGTGGGAGGTTATGTCGTAGGCTTGTTTTGATATTAGATGTAAATAAGTTGAAATTTATAAATAAATGTTATTGAGTTGCCAATTTTAGCTAAGGTTTTTGACCTGTTACTTCGTTTAGTGAAAGGTTCACGTAGAATGAAAGGTGATTATAATACAATGCGAGAAATTTATTGTAACCCAAGTGCGACTGTCGCTATGTCACTTGCGTACCCCCTCATTTCTTGCAAAACTGACGAAAGTTAAAAAATTCAAAGGAGAAAAATTTTAAATAACGTTTTTGTTCACTTAGCTCATATTAACTTACTTCTGGGCAAAGGCCTCCACCATAACCCCACAGCGATCCAGGTTTTGAGCTGAAGTGTGCTCTTAAAAAGTCATGAGTTTATGCAATTTGTTTAATAAATACATCGCTCCTACCATGAGTATCTAAGAAAGCTCCAGTGTCAAAAGGTGCTGTACATTTTTCAAAATTAGTGTTTTTCGTTTCAAATTAATTATTGTTACATTTTTTCTAAGGTTACACCATCGCTAGTTGACCTCAAACTTCTGTATCACTATTATCATTACTATCAATATAAACATGTCAATATTATTGACACGTTACAATGAGTTCGTTCTAACCCTGAAACTAAAACTCCAATGTATCTCGGCTTAGCATTACTGAAACTAGAATCATAATTAAGTTCCATTTCTCCCAAGAAAATACTCTTACAAAAGCTAAACATTATCCTACAAAACCTCTCCTGGTTCATAAAAGTCCACTTGCTAAAAATAAGACTGAAAAAGGCGCGTAAGTCACGAAACGTAACAAAATTTCGCGAAAATCTTAAGGAAGATTTTATAAGCATGCTCAAAAGTTTAGAAAGAGGGTGCTTCGGAGGACAGGCCATAAGTTAAGTCCTCGGGGTGAGGGCATGAGGACCTCTTGTGCCTCGCCGTGGATTTTGACAAGACCTTTGAATACTGACAGCGTAATTGTGTTGTTCTAAGAGGCCGTGTTGACAAGTTTGAGGATGTTGGAGCACTATAGTCCGTTCACGTTAAGAATTCTTTCGCACACTCAAAAACTCAGATACACAACCTTTACGTTCGAAAGTATGCGTTCAGCTGGACAATGTGGACTTAGCTTTCTAATTAGGAACAACTTGATTGGTAAGGGGGCGTGCTAGGTCGAAGGACAAGTAAGAAATCACTGCATTCCTAACGCGAACGGACTATAATATTGCTTGCTTGACACATGTGTAAGATAGAAGTTTTTTAGAGGAAACTATGTAAGTTTGGAGGTGATTTGGGTATGTAGGATGCAACACAAAGTGTTTAAAAAGCGACCAAGTCCGAGGCGGACTCGCCGGTGAAAGGTTCCGCACCAACAAGTAACTTAAGTAATGAAAAGATTTTTTTATTTTCATATTAAAGGTGATTTAAAAAAATTCCAAAACAGATCTCCTTCAAACCAACTTTTGGTGAAGGTTTACATGATAATGTACGCGTTCAGATCAACTTTTACAAAACTATTGAAAAATGGGTCTTATGTCAGCGGTGTAAGGTGCTCATAGGTGAAGGTTGCTGTGAACGCCTCTGTACTTACATCATGTGTTTTTTTAGTTTTATCATGCTCTGGAAATTACTGAAATGCCATTTTTGATCTTTTCGCTAAATAATATATATATAGATGAAAATGAATTACTGTACGTTAGTCTTGCTAAAGCTCGGGCACTGCTGGACCGATGTAGGTCATTTTGGTTTTGAAATATTTGTAAAGGTCCAGGGAAGGTTTAAAAGGTAAGTGAATATTAGAAAATGCCAGAAATATAGTGAAAAACAACAATTTAGTTTTCCTTAGCAACCATTTCTACGTGTCAATGATGGACAACAGAACAGCTGGTTTTGAATAAAAGCTATTTTCTTAAAGAACAAACTGTGAATTTATGTAATAAAATTTTTCTCATTAATCTATAAAAGTGAGTCTGGGAAATCCCGCAGAAGCTTTCCAGGTAAAATCAACGTCGGAAAGTGTTATATAGGGGTTTTTTTTTTAAAAAAAAATATTGAGCTTTATTAATTTTCAAAAATTATTTCTTCGAATACTGACCATCAATTACATCATTGTTAAAGTTGGCTAGCAGTAAATAAATGTTTTTTGCTTTTGACTACCTATTGGCTTTTCGACGAAATAGACTCACAGTTTTTTTAATAGTAATCCTGCGTTTTATAAAGATTACTACTAAATTCGGACCTTTTTATTTCCACCTGTGCTTGTTGCGTGTCAAAATTAATTCAAGGAAATTTAGATTTAAAACTTTATACATTCTACTAGCATAAATGTACATCATCCTTGTCTGAATAATACATTTTACAAATTTTGCACTGCCAATAGTTTGACTGGAATCTCAGTAGTTTAACTGGTAGATAATGTTTTGAACACTAAGTTTGCTTTTCAACTTCTTTTATGAGAATAATGAAAATTTTTTAAAAGAAAAATGTATCTAATCGGGATAAATAAAAACCAGGGTTTTCCTCTTTACAAAGCTAAAATAACAAAAATAGTTCATCTGTTCATTTTCAAGGGTTCCTTTTGGGATTTTTATGGATGTCGCAGCAAGCAATGACAGTAAATAATAAAAACAGCTGTTTTTATTATTTACTGTCATTGCTTCTAACAAACCGTAAGTAAGTACAGGCTAACCCTCATCAACGCCAGTAACATTATAGATACACTTACGAACAGCAAAGTGTGGTTTGGACAAACGCACGAAGTGTTCCGTAGGTATTTTTAAATACTTAATCGTGGAAAGAACGTCTCCATATTTCAGCTTTTAATTATAAACTAACTTCTGTATTGTAAAGATTTACTTTTGTGTAAAAAATAATAAGTAAGTCATCATGATCAACTGTCACACGACGTCCACTGCTGAACATAAGCCTCCGCATAGATTTCCATAGCAGCCGGTTTTAGGCGATTTACATGCACCGAAACCCTGCAATCTTAATCAGGTGATTCGTCCATCTTGCGAGTGGGATACTGCAAGCATAAAAATATATTTTTTAAGTAACTTGTGGTTGTTAAAAATAAATATTGCAAGTAATTGGCATATTTTTAACTAAAAACTCATATTTCAACAGCTTTTCACAGAATCTACATTATTTTTGACATGGTTTTTACAAAAAATCATTCTGAATTCTCAGTAATTTTCATTAATCCTGATTGTAATAGTGCGGGATGGAAATTCAATTTTCTCCTTAACAACACTGGATAAAATGGGAACTCATAGTTTTTTTATAATTTTTTTTTTACTTTTTTTTCAGAAAGGTACTTCTGCTAGTATGTAAAGTAACAAAAAATCGATGAATAACTACCAAACATTTTATACATACGTGCTTTTTCCCAATTACCACTTCTTCGTAAATAAACAAGAGAATGTCCTAACTAAAGCTACTCTACTTATACACACTGCAGTCTACATACATAAACATAAACGGCTTATACAGTGTGTTTGGGAACCGGTGTCCGACCCGTTAAGGTGAAGTAATATGATCTATTTTATGAATAAATCCACCATAATTAAGCACTTTTAATTATTTTTTTAAAAAAAATTTTTTAATTTATTTCAGGTAAATTTTACCTGCGTTTCAAAGGGTCTCTGATGACAGGGTGATATTCAATTTGTCACAACTTCTAAACTATTTTACTTGGAACTTTGATTTTTGCTTCAGTGTTTAGGTGATGTCTTTGGGTATCCAAAAAGTTAAAAATAAATGTATGTTGACAGTTTAGTTTTTCTGAAAAAAAAATAAATGTAAAAAAAACTAACAAATTCTATCACAATTTTCAAGTTCAAACATTTTTTTGAGGTATTTTAAGGGAGTTATGAAAAAATGCTTTTTTGTCAGCTTATTGCCTACTTTTGTAGCTGTCCAACGATACCACTTTTGTGACTGTAGGACCTCTAAATCGGCAGATATTGCAAACTAAATTAACCCACCCGTACTCCCGAGAAAAAAAAATTAAAATGGCGGCCATTTTAAAACAAATGGGGCAAAGTGCTTAATTATGGTGGATTTATTCATAAAATAGATCATATTACTTCACCTTAACGGGTCGGACACCGGTTCCCAAACACACTGTATCTGCTGGGCACAGGCCTCACCTCAACTATACCTCTTAGTTGAGGTGGGGCCTACGAGCCATACTCCAACACGCGGGCTCAGTGCGGATTGTTGGAGGGGTGTAAGGTTAGTGACCAACCTTAATGTCAGATGTCATCAAGCCGCCCTAAGGCCTCTGACCAGGCTTAACGACTGACATCTAGCGACGTCAACCGGGACCAACTGCTTAACGTGCCTTCCGAAGCACGGAGATGCCCGAAATACACATAACAAATTTCGGTCGGGATGTTCACTCATCCCATTTCCGACCCGGCGTGTGTTTCTTTACAACAGCGATCGTCGCCGATCGCTGTTACAACTGTGCCACGGGCACCTCACACTCACACACACACACTGCAGTCTAAAACAGTAAAACTATTTATCACTCTCTTTGCATACGGAACCCTAAAAAGACGTCAAACATGTCACGGAAATGACCGTCATTGTTTGCCCGCCAAACTTAATTACAATCACAATAGCTGTCCAGACCAACTATCGGGGTGAATGGGATCGCAGGGGATAAAAGTAGGCCCAGTATAGGAAAGGGTGCAATCTAATTCCACAAAAAAGGGTATCTTAAACCCTTTTTGGGACACACGGTGTGAGCGGTTGGCGACTAAGAAAAATAAAGTTTATTGCGATAACATAAAAAAAAGTCTGTGCCATTCTGAAGAATTTTTTCGTGTATTTTATAGACTTCAAGTTGGACTTTACAATTATTGCGTTGTTATAAACGATAAAGTTTACACTGTATGTTTCTCTTCAATTTCTGAAAAACACGCGTCTGGATGAGAGTTACCGTCTTGGTACTTCATCTATGCCTGATTTCAAAGTCATAAGGAATGTTTGTGGAATGTCCTGCTGTGCTTTTTTACTAGATACCTGGAATCTGGTACAGCGCGTTGAAATATGAAATTGTACTAAAAGCTTATTACACAGGAAGCAATAGATAACGTAGTTATTTTCAACTGTCTGCCTGTTGCACGAATGCTTATATACGCAACTAGCTCACCCTTAATGGTTTTGATGATTTAAATAATATCTGTGAGCACTCCACTTCACAATTATACCGTGTGCATACACATTTGAACACCCAGATATAAGACATATTTGGGTGTTCAAATGTGTATGTTAAATATAATCAGTACATTTATCAATCTGTAACGCCCAAGGTACCAGCTCTGCTGAGTTTGAGCTCAGGCGATGTGTCATATATTTGTTTATTCATTCACGTGTCCGGTGAAAAACGATCGCGTTCGCCAATCGCCACGGCCGTGTGTCCACAGGACTCTATAGATGAGGCGCGACCAACCGTGTCCAGCGTTGCTGAATGCCATCCGTTTGAGCAAAACTTTTTCAGAAAAACCACTGGCTATGAATCCAGCATTTTCTTTCATTCAATGTGAGAAAATTCGATTGGTGAAATAATTCGTTTTGGCCCGGCTTTTATCCGATCTATTGGGGGTGGCAAAGTGGAGCTTAGTGTACGAAATGGAGAATACAGTGTATTGTTTGATTGTACACTTTTGTGTCACTTTTCCCTTAGAAGAATAGAGGTTTAATCAAGACATTTGTTTTATTCAAATAGACCTGATAATTTCGAATCGTCAAATAAACCAAAGAAAAATAGACTATACTAGGATTTTTAATTGTAGTCAGTGAAATGACATTTTCAGTGTGGCAGGTTTTCAGTCCCAAATAAATAGTGATGTGGTAAATCGAGTTTTTACAATTAAAAGTTAGTCGACATTACAGCCTGGCAAAAAAGTCGTAGCGAATGACCACGTCTCACTCCCATATTATTTCATTACTGGCAACACACACTGGTCAGACTTTCGTCTTGAGACATAGAGGTGTTTCGGTAAACTGTATTTAGTAAATAGTTTTTCAGTTTCAAAATGTATTTTTCTCAGTATAATATTATTTATAGGTATGAATTTCGTATATTAACAGGTCAAACAACTGGAAAAGTTTGGAGGATACAACAATAGAATCTTCCAAACAAGCTTTTTCTAAAGGTTTGACTACAGGCCCAAAGGGCCCAACCGCCAAAGGACGACCCCTCATAATGTCACATATAGGTAGTGATGAAGGTTTTGTAGATTCCGGTTTACTTATTTTTGAATCGGAGAAAACTAGTATGGACTATCATGAAGAAATGAATTCAGAGTATTTTGAGATATGGCTTAAAAGCATTTTGCCGATACTAAAGCCAAATGCGGTGCTGGTATTAGATAACGCACCGTACCATTCAAGAAAAGTCGAGGCTTTCCCCACTTCAAACTGGCGGAAGTCTGATATTGTTCAGTGGTTAGATGAAAAACATATTCAATATCAACCTACAATGATAAAGGCTCAATGAATCAAAATGAAATTACAAAAATCTAATTACGAACGCTATGTTGTGGACGAGTTGGCCGCTGAAAACGGTGTCACAATCCTGCGTCTGCCCCCTTATCACTGTAAGCTCAACCCAATAGAGTTAGTTTGGGCTCAAGTAAAGGGGTAAGTTGCCAGGAACAATCAAACTTTTAAAATGAAAGACGCAAAAAATATATTTGAAGAAGGCCTCAAGGAAGTGACGCCTGATAATGGAGACAGTGCATCAACTATGCCATAAAAGTCGAAGACAAAATGTATTGTGTCAACTCGACCACATTATAGACGAATATTCGGATGTCTTCGTTATAAATGTAAAGAACTGATTCCGATTCAGAATCGGAGTCGGAATCAATAGCAACCGTAATGACTGAAAACGTATAACATTACTTGTATTTTCCTGACTTTCAAGTGTTAATTACCCTGAACCTCTTTGAACATTTTTCCCAGCTATGGTTATAATTTTTAGTGAGAAGTTTTAATATGGAGGTAGAGTCCATATTTCTTTAAACGTATTATTTAATTCGTTATGTACCTATTAAATATTTACAATTTAAAAAAGGCTTTGATACCTAATAAAATAAAGCATGACTGAATGTCTAAGTCTAGTGATTGCCGAACGTCACTATTGTAGCGGGTCACCTTTTTTGTATCAGTCACAGTTGAAGTTGTCATTTCGCTGACTGGAATTATTAATCGTACTATAAGTCATCATTTCCACCTCAGCAGCCCTGTCAGCTGTAGAAGTAGAGGACATTTTCATTAAAATAGGCTATCCTATTTCCAACCGTAATGACTGAAAACGTATAACATTACTTGTATTTTCCTGACTTTCAAGTGTTAATTCTCCTGAACCTCTTTGAACATTTTTTCCCAGCTATGGTTATAATTTTTAGTGAGAAGTTTTAATATGGAGGTAGAGTCCATATTTCTTTAAACGTATTATTTAATTCGTTATGTACCTATTAAATATTTACAATTTAAAAAAGGCTTTGATACCATAATTTGATACCTAATAAAATAAAGCATGACTGAATGTCTAAGTCTAGTGATTGCCGAACGTCACTATTGTAGCGGGTCACCTTTTTTGTATCAGTCACAGTTGAAGTTGTCATTTCGCTGACTGGAATTATTAATCGTACTATAACCAAAAAACCTTTGAAGGATAACAATTAAAAAAACAAATGTAACATTATGTCATTTCTACAACTCAAAATTTGATAGTTCGTAAGTTCTGTTATCATATTTGGTTTGACTTGTGACTTGCGCAACCTGAAAATTAACTGGAAAATACAACTTTCAGTGATAATTATTTTAATTATTTTTGTGATGGCCCTCACAAAAACACACACCACAATCGGAATAGCGAACTGCGTTCCAGAACCGGCATCACCGACGTAACCCAAAAAATTGCTCAGCTGAAGTGGAACTGGGCTGGCCACGTTTGTCGCATGCCGCGAGAACTCTGGGCTAAGAGGGTCACAGACTGGGTGCCTCAAGATGTAAGGCGTCCTCGTGGCAGGCCGAAAATGCAATGGCGAGACGAGCTGGACTCATTTTTGCGCAACTGGCGGGAAAAAGCACAGAATCGGCAGCAGTGGAAACGGGATGGGGAGGCCTTTGCCCTGCAGTGGGAAATGACAGGCTCCTAATAATAATAATAATAATTTTGATGGCGCTGCATAAATTGTTATTGAGTTTAGGAAATCATATAAATTTTATCTGAAATTGTTTTGATGTGTAATATTAAGAGCACATGAAGGGCAATCTGCCACTCTGTCTCAAACGCAAGCTCATGGACGTGTGTGTTCTCCCGACGCTCACTTATGGTGCTCAAACCTGGTCTCTGACAAACGCACAAAAGTCCAAACTTCAGGTTTGCCAAAGGGCTATGGAGCGTAGTATCTTAGGAGTAAAACTGATTGACCACGTCACTAACTCAGATCTGCGCTCCAGAACCAAAATAGCTGATGTAGGAAAAGCCGCTGCCAAGCTAAAGTGGGATTGGGCCGGACACATCTGCATGATGCCGGACGATTTGTGGGCAAAAGCAGCTACAGAGTGGGCCCCTCCCAAGCAGTTCCGACGACCTGGCAGACCAAGGCGCAGATGGCGTGACGAGCTGGACGCCTTTGCAGGGGACTGGCCTAAAAAGGCCCAAAATAGACTCGCGTGGAGGAGGGGAAGAGAGGCCTTTGCCCAGCAGTTGGATCCTCATGGCTGATTTAGATTAGATTAGTGTAATATTACGTATCAATTCACGTATTTTCATTCTAGTAATCTATTGTGGTTTCACGTTTAGTTAACTCCATAAATTTCTATTTTTTTTCTTGTTCTTTAAGGCACTATATGATGTGATTAGGGGAAAAAAAAATCCCAAGTCCCAAGAGTTCGGTGGAAGCAGATCTAGGCCATCTTTTTGAGCGATATATTTTTGTTGAAATCTACAAAGTTGAAACCGACGAAAATAAATACGCCACAAATACACATTAAATATCCCAAACATGCAATAGACCTTTAGAACCCTCAATTCTGAATCCAATACCTTAAACGTTGCTTCCCTCTTGCATAATGACATCTTCGAGAATTTGCGTATTTCCCAATAAGTCCTCCAGTTGCGTTGGTCCCCCCAGGACATCAACTTACACCTTTTGTACGGCAAATATTGAATTTCAGTACGAATAACCCCGTATTGGATTCCGAATATTGAACTCGGGTTTTCAAATTTCGATACTTATATTGTAAAAATCTCTGGAAACTTTTACACGTTAAGAGTAGCTCGTGCTATGAATGTCTGAACAACAAATTCTCACACGTCACTCAAAATTAAGCAAAACTTACAACTTGATGACTTGATGTTGATTTCAGTTTTAAAGACTACGATATGGTTTTGGATGTGTGCTTAACTTTAGAGGATATTGTATGAAATTCTAATACTTCCCAAAATCGTAGAGTTCTAAAGCCCGAAGTAATCTCTAAAATAGCTGTATGAAAGTAAAAAAAAGACAGTCTGTGTACTGACCACATATGAAAGCTTTTTTCCCGAATAACATTGCCGTTGCGCCGTTTTCGGAGTTACGTAGGAAAAAGGAAAAACCGCTATTCAGTCACATGTTTTTGCTTTCAAAGTTTTGACTGCGGTTAAAGTTAGAAATTCTAGTTATTTCTTTTGGAATAATTAGGCTTTTGATGAGTGCTTTTAACTGGTACCACTTGCATTTTGTTGACCCACATCCTAACAACTAATACGCGTAATAATGTTATGTAAGCTGACTGTTATCTTAATTTTGATTGGAACACTGAGAAGCCCACACTTCCTGGCCAGATTTCAACTCTTGGCAGTCGAGCTCCAGGAATGCATTTTTGTGGACTATATTCACTGGAACCATTTAATACTGTTTGTAAACGTTTAAGATATTTGTAATTGTACATGACGAATTAGTCCATAATATTTGTCTGGAAAAAGTGTTGAATGAATATCAATAAATCTATTGTACTCGTAAGTGAATGTCAAATGGGTGTAATTTAGAACTTGGATGTCATGCGAAATTTTCATCTATTTAATGTTTTTACACACTTTTTCAAATCCAACTAACAAAAGCTCGTTTATAAAACACCTATAATTAACCTTCGTTTTAGGCTAAAGCGATAAAAAATGGTATTTCATGGAAAATATCCATTCAGCCAAATGTGATCATTTCCGAAAGAAATCTACGGAACCCTCGCAAACTGCCTCGTCGCGTGCGCACAGTTCTTTATTTGTGTGGAAAAACTTCAGCAATCAAATGCGACTGTTTTCGTTGGAAAAATAACTACCAGACGTGGTCGGATGTAAATTTTGAGGGAGTTCCGGTTTGTGGACTGTACTGTCATGGTTTCTATATTTTTCTATATTGGTTTCGTTTGACATACATAGATCCGCTTGCACGGCTTTATCCTCAGGTTTCTTTTGTTAAAGATTATATTTTGTAAAATAATCATTTACATGAGAAACACAACCAAACATAGGTATCTTCACAGCCGTTCGAACATAATACGGATATATCATAGAATAGTCTAATCACTCACAACGTCACAATTATACAGGGTCGCCCAGCGACAGTGGCCCAAAACATTTTTTAAGCATTTGACGACCGTCTTGGTGTAATTGTTGAGAAGTCAGCTACTACACCAAGGGTCGCGGGTTCGATCCCCGCACAGTACAAACATTTGTGTGCATGAACATGTCTGTTTGTATTGGTCTGAGTGTTTCCTATGTATATTAGGTATGTTTTTTTTTTCCTAACCTGTATCATCCCACTGCTGGGCAAAGGTCTCTCCCAATACTTCCTTCCTTCCTTCCAAGTATGAATTTACAAAAGAAAAAGTATTTAAGTATGTTTATCCGTTGTCTAGTATCCCAGAATAATGGACTATAATTAGCCCACTTGGGACTTGGGACATACTTTAGAAGTTATGATTTTTTCAAGTTTCTTTCGAAATTTCTCGAATCATTCCATAGATGTATCGAATCGGACAGATAATCTCTAGTATGACTGAGAGTGAGTGCCTAATGAAAGCTTCGCAGAGTTCAGGGTCATATAATCATTAACCATCTTATTAGGTCATCCGTCCACCTCGTTCTTCTCTCACGCTTTGTCGATCTTTCCAAACATTCGGTTACCAAGGCGTTGACAAAATGGCACCCCAGAAATAAGGCAAACTGGCCAAAATCTATAGAAACAGGGCAAAACAATCAACTAATTGTGAAAGTCTCAATTTATTTGCGCCATCCAAAACTTCGACTCCTACGCGCCCTGCTTCACCGAGACACTAGGTGTCTTAGAAATATCTTCATCTACATTTAATAAAATGAAAGGAATTTCCGCCTTTTTAAGCATTGTTTTCTTATTAATAACCCCTTTTTTTGTTAATATTAAGAAAAGTGTTTATTTATATTGTTTAAGTGAATAAAGCTTAGAAAAGAAAAGCGGATAATGAAGTCGTAAGCAAGATTTACGAGTCGATAGGACATTTGGCTTTAGCACAAATCACACTCTGTTGTTTTGTAGCAGAAGTTGTCTGTTTGTGTTGTCTCCTCTTTAAAAAATAGACATCACTTCACACCATGTATTTATTATCACGCAGTCTTACATATTTGTGATATTTCATGACAGGAATGACCTAATGCGAGAAACTTTAATTGACTCTCTTTGACCTAGGCATTACCAGTACATTTTAGTTGAGACATTGACAAGCTCACAAGAATAGGTTGAGATTGTTTTGACCTGTTTATACTAAGTTATTTTGTTATCTTCAAGTTATTGTAATGTCCTAACATTAATAAAACGTATTACCTCTTTTCTTCAACCAAAAATATTCCTAATACAGCGTCCCGGTGCGAAAGGGCTCCCCCCTACTTAGGAACTGCGCCCCCCTAATTTGGGGCCCGCTGACAGGTTTAATTGAACCCCGATACGTTATCGAGAAGTCGGAGTTATGTGGGGACTTCCGCCACTTGGAGGTTGGAAGTTTCCTAACACCTTGTAGGAGTGTTTGTTTTTGGAACAAAGTTAACCCGCAATTAAAATTTTAATTGAAAAGCAGGTGTTGAACTTGAAATAATATTTAGAGTTCTAATGGACGTAACTTCGTTGCGTAGTCATACAAACATACATTAACGGCCTATATTCGGCCCACCTGCTGGGCACAGGCCTCACCTCAACTATGAGATGAAACGAGCCATACGGCAACACGCGGGCTCAGTGCGGGTTGTTGGACGGGTGTAAGGTTGTGAGCTACCTTAATGTCAGATTTTATCAAGCCGCCCTAAGGCCTCTGATTGGGCTTAACGACATCTAGCGACGTCAACTGGGACCAACTGCTTAACGTGCCTGCCGAAGCACGGCGATGCCCGAAAAACACATAACTAAATTTTCGGTCGGGGTGGTCACCCATCCCATTTACGACCCGGCGTGTGTTGCTTTATAACAGCGATCGTCGCCGATCACTGTCACAACTGCGCCACGAGCAGGTGCTATTACTATTATTATCACGAGCATCTCAAATTAATAAAATGAATCGACTATTCAGCAGAATCCGAAGTTCACAAAATATGCCGGATGTTTCAAATTTGAATACCTGTAGATCATAAATATCATGATGAGCGAGAACCTTTCAAGCTTTCAAAAGTCCCAACTTCGACATTTACCAAGACAATAGTTATGTGTTTCGTTAATGAAAGCTTTTATTTGTATCTCGCTTTGTACTAATGATTTAACGGATAAGTTTGTCTCGACAGGGTGTGGTCTCAGTCTAAGGAGATAGCGTTATGTAAATAATCACGGGAAAGGCCAAAAACAAGTATTTGCCCTGTTACTGTCATTCACTTCACTTACTAACCCCCGAATTCACAAACATCAATCAAGGTTAAGCACGCCTTCAAACTCATGCCGTCCTATGAATTGTCTATAGAACTGGAAGTGACAAAGGTAAATGTTTATCTTTTCTTTTGAAGAAAAACGAACATTGGCAGTTAAAGAAAGGAATAACATTGAGGTTCTCAACAACAATAACAACACTCTCTTGAATATAAGAACAACGCCTATGAAAAACGGTATATATTTTGATTCTACAGTGAGATAGTACATTCTACTATCAACTATTCCCGTTTTTGGGTAAGTTTCGGTCATCTTCTCAATAAAACATCAATAACTTGTACAATTTCTAGCTGTATTCAGGGTATTTTCTAACCACACGAAATTTCATATCTGCGTGTAAAGTTTTTATTGAACCTTTTTATAATCTAGCTTCTAGGGATGAGGCCGCCTAAATTGTTCATCCAAAACTCTGTTTACTTTTGATTTAATTGTTTTGTGCCCTATAGTATATCTTATCTTATCCTAATTGTGTTACCAGATTGACCACAAATTCCCGTTTGTTTTCAAACCGCTTAAGCTTATGACTTGGTGCAAGTCCGAATGGCGAGCAAGTTGCTATTGTAAATAGACTCTACCTGAAGTGTTTCTGTAACAATGCGGATGTTTTCACACAGCTCCTTGTTTGTCAGCTTTATGCAAAACAAGACGGTATACTAAGTTTGTGCATTCTTTTATCAGAAACTTAAAGTTTGCATTTCAATCGTTGGGGAAATAAGTATTTTAGTCGCTAAGTAGTTTCTGTTGTAAGTGCACTTCTTGACTTGTTCGTAAAACAGTTATTAATTTGTATTTATACAAACACATTTCACATTTATACAAACTAAGAATAAATATAGGCTCCAAAATAATAAGATGCCCTTGGCTCAGCTGTGACTGTTTGGAAATGGTAGTTAGGACCCTGACCGAAATGAATTTTTTGGGCATCTCTTGCTTCGTAAGGCAGGATAAGCTATTAGTCCGGGCTTACGTCGCTAGGAGTCAACAGTTAAGCCTAGTCGGAGGCGCTAGGGCTAAATAACATCTGACAGCTAAGTTTGTCACTAACCATAACTGGATGGGGTCTCCAACAATCCGCACTGAGCTTGCGTGTTAAAGTTTGATGGACGAGCTCAACCTCTTAAGTAAGATGAGGCCTGTGCCCAGCAGTGGGAAGGGCAAAAGCAGTCGTTCGTTGGTATAGGACCTGGAGATAATGAGATGTTTTTTGTCTTGCTAGAATACGGACCTAAATGTCAAAAAAACTATATTATCCTCTTTTACTATCAAATACTGAAAAGTTCAAAACAGTGTGTCAACCCTTTCGACCCGCTATACAGCAGGCTCTCTTTGACGTCACAGCAGTGACGTCACGAATGAGGACTAGAGGCAGCTCCGCTCGACAGGTCTTGCAAAACACTCCCTTTTCACTTGGGTTCTTTTGCTTTTCAGTTTTGGAAAATGGGAGGTGCAAAAGCGGCTTACACTTTGTATGTGCTGTCGATCAATAGCAACCATTATCATTATTAACTGATTTTCTTCATAAAAGGGACCATCCCACATTTTTTTACTTCTACATCCAGTACTAGCGCGTTCAGCGTGACTTAGGCCCAGACTCCACCAGAGCTGAGCGGAAATGTGCGGCGTCGAGCTGTGTTCTCAACAACCAATGGAATTGCGTTATTCACACATGGAGATGTGGAGATGTGATTCTATTGGTTGTTGAAAACACAGCTCGACGCCACACATCTCCGCTCAGCTCTGGTGGAGTCTGGGCCTTACCCTTGAATTCACAAACGCAAATCAATGTTCAGCAACTCTGAAAAGTAGAGCTGTCCCTTTCAAATCTATCGACATTTCACGAGACAGCTGTAGCGTGAGCGCGTGCTTATCGTTGATTGACGTTTGTGAATTCCAATATTAGACTCTGCCAAGGTGCGCCACAATCTCGGTTCTGAACGTCCCGCCTTATAATATCGCCACAGATAAAAATCTAATGAAAATAAAGTAAGTAAGTAAATATTATTTATTGCACACTAAAACAACAACAATATTACAGGACAGTAGCTGAAGTAAACACGTAAATGTACAACTTGGGCGGTTTTAAAGTTTTAAAATATTTCCAGGATTTTTTCGATAAAACCTCAGCTTCAATTTTACTATAGATATTAGATATGAACCCCGCATAAGTCCCCTCGCAGACATTTTCAAGAAGGCTTTTCAATTGAAAGGGATCTCCCCTAAGGGAAGGGTTGAAGACGAGACGTCATCCCCTTGGTTCCCCAAATGTGGAAGTTTTGAATGATGTCTGGTGACAAAGGCATTAATACCGGTGCAACTATACAGGATGATGTTTTGGAGTATTTATATTTATTTACTAAGGTGCCCGTGGCGCAGTTGAAATAGTGATCGCTGTTGTAAAGCAACAGCCGCCGGGTCGGAAATGGGATGGGTGCCCACGCCGACTGAAATTTATTGATGTGTATTTCAAGCATCTCCGTGCTTCGGAAGGCACGTTAAGCAGTTGGCCCCGGTTGACATCGTTAGATGTCAGTCGTTAAGCCTAGTCAGAGGCCTTAGGGCGGCTTCATAACTGACATTAAGGTTGCTCACTAACCTTAGACCCCTCCAACAATCCGCACTGAGCCCGCGTGTTGGGAGTATGGTTCGTTTCACTTCATAGTTGAGGTGAGGCCTATAACCAGCAGTGGGACGTATATGGGCCGTTTCGTTTATATAATGAATATAAGCTTGATATAGGATTAGGATTTTTTGTATAGGAAGAACATCTCGCTCTCTCTAACTTTTGTCAAATGTGTTTTTTAAGTGCGTTTTGCGTTTATTCATTCAGTCAAAGCTATGTTCAGTTTTTTCAAGTTTATTTGGCGAGATTTCTAAAAACTAAATTAGAAGTGCACAATTAATAAATAACATGCACCGTTATTCCAAATTATTCTTAAATCATAATCTCTATTTTCAAACAACTTTAAAACGTCAAAGTCGACACGTACTTTTCAAACGGAACGCTTTCCTAGAAACGTTGGCGTTTGCGCATGACAGGCATACATAAATATTTATCTTTCCTTACCGCCAACTAATCTCCAACCTTACACAGTTCAGTTAAAGTTCATTTTAGTATGTTAATTTAAGCTGTCAGTAGTGTATGGTCAGATGCTTTTCAACCAAATTTTTGTGATCAATTATTCACCTTATGTAGTAGTATTACAATACATTTTTGTATGTTTTTTTAAAGTCGGTAGTGTATGTAAGAGTTTGTTGAGTGATATGAATCAGTGCGTTTTTTAGTGTAATGTTAACAGATGAGTAGATGACCGAACAGATGCAGATATGTGAAGCGGTTTGAGGCCGTGGGCAGACATGTTAAACAGCCGTTATTTCGCTTTGAATGTATATGGTGTTTTCTTAAGGCCTAGCCTTATGCCGCGCTCACAGTTTTTCTTAAAACCGTCTGACACATAGAAAATGTATCATATCAGAAAATGTTTCGAACAGGTATGTTTGTATTGATCTGGGAGATTCCAATGTATTTTAAGTTTTACCAAAAAAAGGATCTAAGTATGTTTATCTATGGTCTAGTATAACCATAGTACAAGTTTTGCTTAGTTTGGGGCTAGGCGGCGCTGTGTGGAATAATATCCAATGATATTTATTTTATTCCTGAATACACAAAAAATAACAATTTTCGCAATCTATGCGAAATGCTTGCAATTTCGTTCTCCTCAGGATGCTCAGACTAAATAGTTTTCTGATATTTTTATCTTTAGCAACAATAAAAAAATAACAGTTTCTTATATTTCTGCCTACTCTTAACACTTGCCGCAAAACAATAACCCGCAAAATAAAAGCCGTCGAGAGCAGCCTACCGAACTCGAACCCCCTACCCTATCTAAGGCCGTCTATGCATAATAAGTGCGTCTGTCTGGCAGTCACAATGGCCCTCAGCCAGTCACTTGCAGGTGGGACAAGCTTGAATACTTAAACGACCCTGTAGGGTGTGGACTTAGTCATGAGAGGTAGCGTTTTAAAAAACTTCATATCGCTCAGATTATTTCCATGCTATCTTTTGTAACGTCAATCAAATAACAAATCATTTTTTCAAGAGACCTTTAATAAAAAGAGAGAGTGCGCAAGAACTTCATGACCTGATACCACCTTCTTCTTTCCACCACCGGACCACCAGACGCCGTGAGGGCTTCCACCAACATGTGGTCGACTTTCCGGCGGTCCGGACAGAGTGGTTTGGTTCTTCCTTTCTGGTCCGCACTGCTAAGGAGAGGGACGTTCTCCCTGTGTCTGTGTTTCCGAAAACATACAACCTTGGAGTCTTTAAGGGAAGAGTAAATAGGCATTTTATAGGTAAATGTGTTCCACCTGCGACCTCGTCGTCTCTTCCCATCAGGTGAGGCTGCGGTCAAACATAAACCCATTCTTAATAAAAAAATGCTTGCCCTCAAAGAGCGTGATTCTACGCAAATCAGAGTTGAGCAGGTCTTACAAATATAGCTGTCCATTTCAGTTCTATAAACACTTTACAGGACGGCATGAGTTTGCCGGCGTGCTACATCGACGTTTGTGAATTAGTAATGTGTCGTTACTTAGTCTAAAGTTTATTTTGTTTGTTTTTATTATTATCAAAAGGCTGTAAAGTCTGTAAATTGAGTGACCACTCCTTTCTTGAAACTAAATAAGTAACTTTTCGAAATCGCAACCTCTCACCCCCATAACCCCAACCTACCAGCCCCCCATAGACGCACCTCAACTCTGTGACATCGTTGAAACATTAATCTCACATGGAAATTGTTTTTTCTAGCGCTTTCTTTGCCGTGACACTGACATTAACTTCGGAGTGGATTTAAATTATTTACACGTCAATCTAAACGTGATGGAAGCAGAATTGGAGCTGACTGTACACGTTGCGATCCGTTTAACGCGAATTCGCGAGTTGTTGAAGTTTTTTTTGTCGTGTTGTATTCTGTGTTGATGAATAAAATGTTTATTCCGTTTCCGGCTTTTCTGTTTGAATGAAAGGTAAATGTCCAACAATGGTCTAGCGAGCCTGCTATGCTATTCCGGTGGTCGCCGACACTCACTTCGCTTGTGCGAGTTAACTTTAAAATTCCATTCCTTCGCGACGGTCGTCGTTTGAGAGAAAAGAACTAAGCCAAAAATCATTTTTTAATTATTTACATACAAAATGAGAGAAAATACTAATTCAAAGTCGCGCCGAGATGTGAAGTGATGTTCGATGTGCACCGCCGGAATAGCACGGCTGGTGCTTCAAATGAAAATTATATGAAAATACCTAATATCTTTATTTTACAAACTAAATGGTCTTCTAACTAAAATAAAAAAAACCTCTGACAAAGCAGGCATCCCCTGCTTTGTCAGAGGTTTTTTTTATTACAAAAGACACAACGTTAACTGAAATCAAAAATAAAAACGTGATTGAGTAGACAATATCACAATATGAACAAAATGCTCATTTTTACACAATACTTGTTAGTTGCAATGAATTATTAAACTTGACAAGAAGGCGATCTCACCGCCATAGTATATTCTTTCATAATAGTTGTAGGTATAATAAATATTTTCCAACTTTCATACTTCACCTATCACCTGGAACAAAAACCGAACTCGCGACCTTTTGCTGTTCAATAGGCGTTCCCAACCATTGCACTAATCGGGTCATCTGATCTGAGGGGCCTTATTATGATCATTTTACAGCTTTTTAGCTCAGTTGACGTTATGCTCAGGTTACGCTTCAGTTTTCATTTATAGAAATTTGACAAAAACATTCAAAATAAGTCACTACAGCAATAAAGAAAAGATAAGGATTTTTGACATTATTTACCACACAAAACTTGCGTAAATATGCAGCTGAAGAGATGGGCTTGTGACTGAAACTCGAGCGATCGTAGTAATGCCTCTGGATTCATGTTTTAAAACTCATACACAGTACTATAAAAATATCTGTCAAAAGTTATATATCAATTTTGTTAAAAAAAACTATCATCTTGCTAAATCGTCAAATTAAAAAAAAACAAAAAACCTCAGTAAACACGTCATCACGCATGCGCAGGACATGTCAGGCAATTACCCGAACGAGACCCGGAGACGTTAACGACCGGACATACGGGGACTAATTTATAGTGGGTGAAATTAGAAAATGTTAGCTAATATGATTAAGTAGTGGTTTAGATTAAATGTAAGATTCTTCCGCATTCTGCTAGTTTACTTATTTTAAGCATTTTTAACAAATCTTAATTTTTGCAATTTTTTTATTTGCATCACAAATTATGAAATAATTCTGTTAAATGACAGTTCAAAAAAAATAATATTTGCTAGCCAACACATATTTAGATCCGTCCTGTTTGATATTGAGGTACAAAACTGGGAAAACCTAATTTTTTTTGCTCTTTTATTTTTTCGGGAAAATATATTTTTTCCGTGTATTTTCTAATTTCTTAAGAATAAGTATCCTATTTATTGAAAAGGGTTTCAGTGAACATTTTTGTTTTAGACTCATTGTAGGTTGACACTAAAAGATTTAAAACACTAGTAATTTCACATAATTATGTTTCCGCAACAAGCCAAATCACATGTAGAAAAACAATAACCGTTTGGACATAAAAAACATCTAGTAATCGTTCGCCATAGCGTGGTAAACCATTCTCTTTGTACAATTTTCATAGCATGTCCATAATACATAAACAAAACATTTGAAAAATTAACTGCTAAAAATAATGGACCTTTTAATAGCCTGATGTCGCAACACAAAACTAAATTTTCATAATGAAAAATAACAATAGGACCCTCATTTTCAATTACCTCCCCTCTCTTTTCTAATTAGAAAGTCTAAAAATAAACAGGGGTGGGTAATTGAGTTTTAATGTCGAGTATACTGCCTTATGGTTCTCATCTAGGACGTTTTCTTTTATTTTGGTGTCATTTTAAAATTTTTTTGGAGAGCGCCGTGTCCTCGTGGCATCGACTTATTATCTACGAAAACTTCACGTTTTACTTTACTTTGATTTTGGCCTTACTTAAACTCAATATTAATGTCAGTCGGTGAGCCTAGTTGAAGGCCTCAGGGCGGGTGGTAACATCTGACATTAAGGTTGCATACTATCTTTACACTCCAACAATCCGCACTGAGCCTGTGCACAGCCGAGGGACCTATACCTGTAGGGAGTTTATGTAATACTAGCAGCCGCCCACGACTTCGTCCGCGTGGATTTAAGTTGGAAACAAAAAGTAATATTTCTTTATAAATGGAAGCCTATGTGCTATACAGATGCATAAGCTATTATATTGTAAAGTTTCATTGAAATCCATCCAGTAGTTTTTACGTGAAACAGCAACACGGCATATCCACACATACAAACTTTCGCATTTATAATATTAGTAGGATTAATACTAGCGTAGAGGCACGGTAAAGGAATATAGCAGTAATATGACTCGGCCCCGTCCTTGAGTTAAGTGCCTACTGCCGCGCGGTCCGTCGCCACGCGATAGGGCTGCCGCCTGTAGTATTTTAAAACATCCATATACTTGTTTCTTTCTTGTTTTGCAACTGTTTTTCGTGATGGTGAATATTGTATTTCTATATAAAGAAATAAAATACGTATGTGAATGGAAACAGGATATATTCCATAAAGCACGCTAAGTTGGTTCATAATTTTGTATTTAAAAAAACAAAGTTATAAATTTGACACATTAAATATTGACTATTGTATCTTAATACCTACCTACAATCAACCAATTTTTGCGGCGGACTAGCTATTTAAGAAAACTATTGCGTGAGCAAATCCTTTACTCGAAGAGTAGGTATGTAGGTACATAATCTCACTACCAATTGATGCGTATCGTGCGCACAATGAAACTCCGACCTAAGGTCATTCCTACCTATACTATCTACCGCTGAACCACCTATTTCACTTGTCTGTCACTATCCTTTACCCTGTCAATTCATTTAATCAATAATCTAGGAGTATTACTTGGAGGATAGAGCGAAATACCTGTCTTTAAAAATATTGTAACAAATTACGTGCTATTATGTAGGTACGTAACAAAACATTTTAAACTTACCTTTCGGAGTTTGTAGGTAATGTAAAGAATGACATCTCTGGGTGCGTTCTTGATGAATTCAAACAACCAAAAACAGCACAATAAAAAAAATAATCTTGCCCTGCCATAGTACATTTACAATATTATGTTCAGAAAATGGTACAAAACACATAAAACTGTCCGTCCGACACTGCAAGGCGCGCGGCGCATTCGCGACTGACAGCCATCGTATCACCCTCGTAACCGGGACGCGTAGGTATAACTTGCGTTCCGTCCGCTTCGTTGAAGTCACAATACTGTTATATTCCTTTACTGTGGTAGAGGTGCCGGTGGTGCAGTTGTGACAGTAATCGGCGACGGTCGCTGTTGTAAAGCAACACGCGCCGGGTCGGAAATGGGATGGGTGACCACCCGGACCGAAATTTAGTGATGTGTAATTCGGGCATCTCCGTGCTTTGGAAGGCACGTTAAGCAGTTGGTCGCGGCTGACGTTGCTAGATGTCAGTCGTTAAGCTTAGCAGAGGCCTTAGGGCGGCTTGATAACATGTGACATTAAAGTTGCTTATTAACTTTACACTCCAACAATCCGCACTGAGCTCCCGTGTTGGAGTAAATCTAGTATTAGATAGAGGTGGTACATAGTAGAGGTGGGCCCTGTGCCCAGCTGTGGGACGTATATAGGCCGTTTATGTAACATTAATACCACCGATACAGGTCCCATCCAAAACAATATTGCCAGCCTTGCCTTGGCAAGTCAAAATTCCACACATCACGGGAACTATGGCCTCGCAGCCTCACAAAGGCTTCTTCCTCGGTTCGATATTACTCAATTTTGGCCAGCGCCCTTTGAAGCCATATTGAGTTTAGTTCCGGACTGAAGAAAATTGTTGCTAGTCAAAAATGGAATATTTTTAAGCTGAATAACAGCTGTATGGTATACTCGTATTCGTCCATGAATGTCACTTTTCAAGTAAAGATGGTTTTTTAATTTAATGATCTGCAGTGATATTATTTAAAGAATAGGTAGATAGGTTACTTGTTCTAAAAAAGTTGCACCTGATATCAGAATTTTTCGTGTACCGGAGAAAAGCATTGACAGTGTTTACAGTTTGAGACGACACTGCCAACATGTATCCGTCTCGTTTACGCTCTAGTAAATAATCGTGCTGTCTTGCTCACATGGTTTAACATGGTCAAATTAACTACGTCGTACCCCGTGGTCAATTTTTGACAGACATAACCTATCTACATCATTTTTATTGTAATATCATTGGTCTGCGGTTTTTTTACTTGTACTTAAAAGAAGATATTTTGTTACCATCTTCCCAACTATTACTAACATTTATTAACGAAAATAGAGCATAAAAATGGTACATACATAACCCAATAATACATTTTCCATTTCGCCCCCTATTACACCGTACGCAATTGGAGCAGAATTACGTTTAGACCCAACTAAATCACAGGTTTCATCAGATTCCACTTTGCGCACGTTTAAGGTGGGGTATCACGCGAGTGGTATCAAATTTTCGTTCACACATAATAAAACGCATTAGGTTGGCTGTATGTTACACGGGAGTGTAACGTATTGCAATATGTTGTGTTTCGTTACATATTTAGTTGCATTTTTGGTTATTCAAATTGATTTTCATTTGTGGTAAAACTTTGTTGATTGTAATAGATTCTTCTTGTAAAGACATCATGACTAAATTCCTTACTAGTTGGAACTATGAGACAGTACCAGCCCTCTTACACACAAGGGGCAGTGCGGACAGAGATGTTTGCAGAGCCATTCAGCCCCAACCTTTTTTGTCAGATACTTTGAATACACTTAATAATGGACATCAAAATGTGTCAAAGTTTATTTCGGCTACCAAAACACATCATTAAACGAAAGGAACCCAAGAAAAAACATGCTTACTTGTATAATATTAATTCTAATGTGACTTTTCATTTTGTTTCAGGTACGTGATAGCTTAAATAACATTTTCAACTAGAGTGGCCTCTTCAAGTTTAAGGTGAGTGTCTTAGGTTTCATCATTGTAAACATCGTCCTATAATATTGTTTCCAATGACTGTTAAAAAATGCGGATAAGGTATTTATCGATAGTGATTTACCCCCTTATTCATAATAATATAAACATCACTTCAACAACTCATTAACTTTTGAATAGCTTTGTCACTTTTATTCTTGTTGTTGCCGCCATTTGCAAGTAAGTACAGAACACGTCAATGGCTTAAACTATGCTTTAATTATGCGTTCGTCTTTATGAATAAGGTGGTTAAAAGATAGTGCGGTGTGATTAAGGACTTCGGGATTCATACTTTCGCAGCGAGTAGGAAGCAATCTCACTCCAATTTACGCGCGCTCACAAGTAACCTTCCATGTCTGCGTACATTGCGGGAATCCTAGCTTAAGTTGGATTTAGTACTTGTACGGCACGCAATGTACGTCAAATCAATGACGTACATAAATTGTCGTATGTAATTGTAAATAGGAAATATATATTTGGATTTTCTTGCACAACATCCTGTTCGCAAAATTAGCATCTTCAAAGGTTTCGTTTTCGCAGAATAACGTGGGAATTTACAATTTTGGATGTGTTTTTTCGGCATGCTTGAATTGGGCAGTAATTTTGCTAGGCTGCCCTGGCTCACTTGTTGGCTAGCCCACAATGTAAGAATGGGCTTGGTTTAGGCTGTAAAGGGGGCCACCCTTGATGCTACCTCAATTCTGGGACTGATTGAACGTAAAGGTGGGTCCAGAAGGCTTCGGTAATATGCCAAGACGGAAGAGCTTGTGGTCGAAGCTAACAAAATGGATAACTCCATTTCAGCTAGACTAAACTGGTTTGGCGATGTAGAGGGAAACGAGGCTGGTCGGTGTGTGAGGAGAGTTTTCCAGGGTCGACCAACCGAGAAGCACCCGATGGGACTTGTCTAGTGGTACTCTCCACCACCGAACGCAATGAAAAAGTTAGCGTGGATTGGTATGGCACTGTGGTGGCGCTTCTGGTCACTCTGGTGGCTGGAAAACGTAACTGTTTATTTTCCATGTAAATCCGCAATAACTTTCCTTATGCGGTTGATCAAGGAAACTTAAGCTCATAGCACACTTTGCCAGCACGACAACTGCACTACTCCGATCCCGCAATTATCTGGCCTTTCAAATTTCAACCTTGTTGAGTCGTATAGTAGCGACGAGGGCGCTGATAACTCGCATTTGGCTTTCTCATATTAATATTGCAAAACCTATTCTACACCTTACAATTTTACGCTCGAAATAAGTGGCATTATAGTTGCTGGGTCGGAGCCGTAGTAATGTGCTACGACCTTAACACTAGGAAATTTGTTTGAGAACGTCCTAAATAGGTAGGATCCACATTTTCTCGCTGAGCCAGCATAACTAAAAATTGTTTTAAAGGAAAATGATTCCAGAAAACTGGGTGATTTGCCTAATTTCTGTGCATCATTAACTCTCTCCCGACATCAGTTAGTCTATCCACAATCACCAATTCCGCAGGGTTAAGTCTCGGGGTGCGGAGCGGCGCGATTTTATCTATAATTACAATAAGCCTCCAGATTTAATTACTCGAAGACCATCCAGAGGTGCCGGCTGGCATCCAGTGGAAGCTATAAACATTATAGCTTCTACGTACTTCTAAACTTTTCTCAGTTTTCAAGTTCCGATATCCGATAAGTTTCCGAAATCCTAGGTTAATAAATGTCGTTAATTCTTGAATATATGAACACACTTGTAGAATAGCATCAATACTGAAAAGGCCTATCCGCGAACGGCATAGCATAGAACTGTACCATTCCTCTATTCTGGCAATTAAGTTTAAATAATAAATGAACCGATGTTTATTCCAAAGGAGACATGATTGGCGGAGTACGCTAACAGGATCGTTAATAAGTGTATAGTTTTCTATATTGTCTTACAAGATGTGACTTACATTCAACTGTACATGCTTACTATCAAAAAAGCTTCTTGAATATATATTTTTCAGCTCATGTTCAAGTAAATATACTTTATTGTATGCTCAAATAAACAATCACCAGTAATATTAAGCAATAAAAACAAAATCTTAATTTTGAAGAACATACAGATTAGAGATGATGAGATCCGCGGGAGAACTAAGACAACCGACATAAATTATAATAGTCGTTTTTAAGAAAATAGTCGTTTTTATAATTGAAATCTTTCGCCTCTCTTCCTCTGGAACAATTCCTAACCACGCTGACTAACGTTTTATGAATTTAGAATGTCATTCATTAATTAAGCGAAATGCGGATTGAATAAATTGTTTGGTTGATCAATTTTAAATTATCCGCGGCCCGGTTTGACCTGATTTTCATTATGATACCTTGCTGGGGTTTATTTTGCATAATTTGTTGAATTAACAATTATTATCATCACGGCTAAATGTGGGCATCTGAATGTTCCGTTTACTATAATGGCGTTGGGATAGGCGTGAGTATATGTTGTGCTGATTATCCCGTTTTTCATATTACAGTCTAAGTAATTTCCTACCATCGGACTATTGTTACACAATACATTCATTGAAAATCAATTACGTTCAAAATCCATAAAATCAGTTTATTGCTGTTAATTCCCTGATTTGACATTTTTGCAATATTTCTCACATATCTTTTAATGTATGCTTCGTACAATCAACACCAAAATTATGTGTTGTTACGAAAAAAAGATCAACAAGGCATTGATAGTTTGACAAAACCAATAGCAACGCTACTAAGACGGTCACTATAATCAAAAAGAAATGAAAGATAAGAATCGTATAGCAATTGAGTTTCATACGTTTCTAATATAATGTTAGTAACCATGTAAATTTAAAGAAATTTCAGCCAAAAATATTTAATTTTGCAATGATAAGGTATTAATACTTCAGACATATTTGTCCTGACTGTACACAACATTTTGAAGCCGACTGTACATCGGAAATATAAAACCCACAAAGTTGAAATGCCTCTCCAAACAGAAATATTAATCAAACCGCGTTAAGTACTCGTTTTAAAATAACAAAACGGCCTCAATTACACCGAATTGGTATTTCATCTGGTTATTTCGACTAAAGGGAATATTTTATTCATTTTGGCAACAGATAGCTTTCTACAAAATCAATAGAAGTCAGTCAAGTAATACTTATAAGTAATAATATGCACCTTGTTTTATGAACTTGTTTTATTGTGACTTTTACTATTTGGACCTTAATAATAACCTTTAAACTGTAATGATCCATTTGTGACAGAAAAGTCTGCCATATTTTCAAACTACGCAAGTTATTCAAAACTACAAAAGGAAATAATATAGTTGATTAAGTTCTAAAGCATATTCATTTAATTATGATTATCATGGCACCATACAGTGACCTAGAACAGGAGAGCAGCAGAACCTGTTTTCTCCACCGACCGTTGGTTCTTCAACAAGTGTGGTTAGCCCATAGTCTTAAGGGTCGAAATTTTCTTGAATCGTTTTTTTTTTCGGTATAATGCGTCATCATCTTACTAAAGATAGGAAAAACCAGAAAAAGACATTCGGTCTTGGTTTGGATTCCTGCCTGAAGCAAAGACCGAATTTCTTTTTCTGGTTTTCCTATCATTACTAAAATATGCTACCGTAATACTTGAATGCATTCTCCGCGTCAAAAAAAAAGACTAGGAACATTTCTGATACTGATACTTTTTTTCAACCTGCAAGATCCCACTGCTGGGCAAAAATCTCCCCCAAATATACTGATACTGAGATATATTAATCATAAGCGGGGTTTCATCGCATAACGGTGTGATTACACCCCATTGGTACAGCTTAAAAGTATTTCAGTTTTTTTATACCTTTATAATTAGGTTTATTGGTTCGAGCTATTTTACACCGCGTTGGCTTTTCAACAGGGAAACACTGAACACTTAAATTCGATACTATGTTGTTTATTTTTGTTCGGCCATGTAAATATTTAGTAACCACATTTCTTTGCTTTCATTCGTTTCGAAGCGACCTAGTTTTTCAATGTTGGTAAAATGATTTTGTTTCGCTGAAAGGCTGTTACCGTAGAATATCTTTAAAACCTGTTAAAACACAAATTCAGTTGAAATCTTTTTTGTTGTGTTGTTTTATTATTTATTTCACGGTTATATACCTCACGGAGTAGTCAAAGGGATACTGGTTTTTGCCTTCATGGTGAAAGGAACAGAAACCCTCAATTTGCCAAGCAATTTTGAAACCAACTTAGTTTGTGGTGATTTACTAACCATCGCCGTGGTAGATCTCATAATCCTAATAACATGCAAAATGTAAAATCATTAACAAATAACACCTTTGAGATGTAATAACCTTGAAACTAGGGTATTGGCGTGAGACCTGCGGCACGCTCGCTTAGCTCGCTTCGCTCGATTTATGTCCTAACGCGCTCGTCGACAGGCTCGCACCTTTTTAGCCAGGTTTCCCTTTTTTCGTCGACTAACTTTTACTTAGAACTTTTTTTTTTTCTTTTTTTTAGAACTTCGATTTCATGCTTCGTTTTATCAGGTATCGACATTTTTGACTACAGGTGTTTCGACGTTAGGTTTTTGATCGTACCCTTTTAAGATTGCTGAAATACGCCTGGGAATTTTTCAAAGGTCTCCCGTTTTAATACTAGTATAGCAATAAATCTAAAAAACTCATGCCCACGTCGGTGTTTTAAACCTCTTTTATCGTTGAAAACAAGCATTTTTCAATGCGCTGCTTGTTGATGGGTTTTGAGATACCATCAGAATGCACTGAAAATTTTCGGATAGCGGAACTGTGTCAGTGGACAATGGGCTTTATTTATGACGAGGACGATTTATGGAACTTTTTAACCTAGTTGGCTGAAAAAAGATGGGTTATTTGTCACAAATGGATTTTTGGTAGATATCCGCTTTTAGAACGTGAATTGAGTGAAATTATTGATTTCTGAATCGCCTAATCGGCTGGTAGAGAATGTCTCTAAGTAATTGTATTTTCTTCCTTGTGCAGTAAAGAATAAATAAATAAATTAACCAACGAACCTGTACCTGGGCGCCCCCGTGGTTTAGTGGTGACAGTTTGGCAACCATAACCAATGTTAAGTTACGCACGCTAGGACGCATGGGGATACGGGTAACATTAGACATAATGTTCTGCTCTACCTAAAGATCCATTTGGCTCGACCGTATTTGTTATTTCTTCGTAAAGAAATAATAAATCTATCTATCTTCTGTTTGTCTACGGGTTTTCGTAATCGATCGTTTTTCACAGTAAGACCACCTAAATTGTACCCAAATTAAGAGTTTACAAAAACTCGACCATCTTCTTAACTGTTTAGTGCAATAATGTAAAGGCGAAAAGTTTATTGTCAACTGGCAGACAATTTTATTCAACTCCACTTAATTTAAACAACGATAGCTAGACGAATCTTAAATAATTCAAAAGGCACCAAACAGTTGTGCGACCAAGCAATGAGCAGAACTCGATTCCACATAAATAGCGTTCAATTTTAAAGACTTCTTGAAGTCTAGACCAGATATTTACCTAAAATATGCACCCCGAGTCGCTTCGAAGAGGGCTTAAATATTGCAATCTCAATTTAGGCGGGTAGTGGGTTCGAGTCCCTGTTGGCTGTTTGCCCTCTTTATTGCGCGTCTTATTAAATGGTATGTAAAGATTTATGCACTTTTCTTAGAAAATGAGTAAGTTATTGAAAATAGTAATTGGAAATTCTGTTTTCGGAATGCAAACTTTTTAGTTTGGGGGTTTGCTTCTCGTACTTATTTACACTCCCTTTGAAATATAATTATTTAAATGTTCACAGATCTACAAATAATATTGATTCTTGTATCTTTTGTTTGGTTAAAATAATATTTGTTTATTTTGATTCCCCTTACGTATTGAGTACTGTGTCAGTGAATAATGATAAGTTGGGAAAATTGTATAAAAAAGGGGGGTCAGTTTATCCAAAAAAAATATTGAAATGGGGTCGTTAGAACAAAAAGTTTGAGAACCTCTGCATTTAATCGTTCGCCTTTGTAAACTGAATCAATTAGATGCCTTGATGCTCAAAGCGGTACAGCCATGCTATTTTATTTGCCCTATACGTTGTACATCTGGCAGACAATAGTTGTTCACTATTCATGACTGCTTGCAAGACGGCAAGGTCAGATCAAGGACTCTCATTGTTTGGAAACTAGATAGAATTCTACGCCAGTCTGGCTGTGTTATGTTACAGGACTGATTTATATTACTCGTTAACTGCTGAATGCACTTACTAAAAGTAGTAACTTGAATGAATATTTATAGTGAGACACTTTTTTCAAATTTTTCGTCTCCCAGTGGCGGTATTTCCGGAAAGATACGACATTAGGGTCTTCAAGAAGAAAGCGTCTTCCTTCTTGAAAGACAAGCAACGCAGTGGCGGCAACGGCAATATTGCGGTTATCCATGGGCTGTGGTGTTCAGTTAACATCAGGTGACCCTCACCCTCGTTTGCTCCCTCTAACATTTGACGCTATTGTACTATCAGAGAATTATTTTCGTACCTGTTTTGGTTATTTCAAAGAAATCCTGAAGTAAACTTCTGACACAAGTACAGAAGTGAGCAGTAAGCTTACTAATAAATAGTTCCTTAATAGATTTCGATCTTCTCGTCTAAGTGATAAGATGGCCTACCATGAGTGTTCGTTGAGGCAGTCGCTAGCATCTACGTCAATTATTTGTAATGAATGAATGAAATGTAATTTAGTAACCTATCCTAGAGGCGTTGTTATGAATCCTATACAAAAAATAAAAATAATGGCAAATTATTTATACAGTAACGAGCGGCTGGGTAACATCCAATAGTTGACTGGCAGATGAAGCATTAAATTCGTCTACAATATACCAATAAATAAATAAATAGCCTATGTCAATTCAACGGCCATCATTGGTCGGTCGCCGAGCGAATTTCATTCAGAAATTTGAAACGAAAACCACACTTGGCGGTTCTTCACATAAAAAAAACTCACTGTGTGCCTAAAATATCATTATCTGAAAGCCCAAACTAGAACAAACTTCCATTATTGTTTTAATACGAGCACTTCCATGTGACATAAGAACTACTAATTATTTCCCCATCGGCCCACTCCGTGTATGGGCAGCATTATTTTTCAAAGCGGATTGCGGGCGTACTGCATGTCATCATTTGTCTGGTGTTACGGAATTTTTAGGCTGTGGTCTAATTTATAAGAGTTGAGTCGAAACAAAAGTTCGTACGATCGACGACGATTTGTATTTGTCTTGTATTTGAAAACATGAAATGTATGTATTTTTAAATCTGTGTACGCTTTAATGTGTACTATCAGGGGCGTAATTGCTATAGCACTCTAAGGTTTGGGCAAGTGAATCGATTTTTTTGTTTTTATTTAGAAATATACAATATTTTTAATAAAAAACGTTTGGGCATAATAATGTTGTCATCATAAACAGGTGTCCTGCTAATTTACGAATGACCTGTTAACTATTAGACCAATAACCCGTACCTTTTCAATGCATAAAAATGATTTTTCTATAATTAAACCCCTAACGGATGAGTATTTAGTATGAAAGTCCCTACCAAAACTATGTCAAACAAACAAAAAAATGTCTTTAAACCGAAAACTATACTATATTACGAATTCACTCGAGAGTAGTCGCGAACAAAAGCTATTCTTAAACAAAACAAAGTAAATAACATACTCGTAACTCAAAATAGCATTTCTGTTGAGGTAAGCCGTAAAAGCACAATCTACTGTCATTGTTCCCATGCAATAAATTCTACATAGACTTAGTCAAACCTGTTATTATTCAATAATTCTTGTCCCACACGCTAAGTCCAACAGAGATGGAGATTAATGAGTTTAAGTTCGCCTTTCGGTAACTCACCTAATGCGATTATCTTGTACCCAAAACAATGGCTCACAGATTTTTATTTATAATCCTCACAAGTGGACGGTGTGCTTAATAAATTCCTGACAACTCCCCTGGAGTGGGCAGCGCTGCAGTTTGACAACCGCATGTTCGTGTTAGGCATATTAGCATTGTGAATAATGTGTGATTGTGAATAATGTGTGATTGTGATCTTTGTGGAAGATTTCTCGGATATTTAAAATACAATTTCTTGCTGAACCTGAGGTTATTTGAACAATTAAAAAATGACTTTCTTAGTTTGCTGTCGTAATGTTATCATTATAACATAACATACTCGGACGACTATATTCCAAACGGACTAGTCAGAGGCATACTTATTGTTGCTGACATTGTGAACAGAACACGGAGCCCACATTTGACCGGGTGAATTTTGAACCGTACGTGATAAGGGGGCAAGCCTATTGCTGTTATCCGGGCTGCTCGAATATTTATTTATGTTTTCCTACACCGTAGAGTCAGCCGCAAACTGTACAAAACCCAAAGTAAGTGTTCCTGCCAGATTTGAACTCGGAGACCACATGGTTTTCAACTAGGGCTTGTTCAACCACTGGGCCATGGCGCTCTCCAACGTTGTTATTATTGCTTATAATATTCCTTTTTTTATTTCAACGTATTTACTGTGAACTTTTACAACATTTTCGCTCCACTCAACAACAGTAGAGACCGAGCCTTAGTTATAATTCCTAATGTTCAGTAAATATGAATCTGCCTAACTCAAAATACGCACATGACTACACTCACCACCATGCATCTCTGTCTGTCTGTTCGTTCGTAACTCGGTCGTTAATCAGACGTGTTCGCTTGTCCGTCTGTCAGTATTGGGAATGGACACATTAGTTGCTGGGTGATTCTCGTTTTGTTTGCTAAATAGTTTTTTTAACGCATTAGGAACTAACCCGAAGTTGATCTGTTTTGGTATGAATGAAATAATGATCACCACTTAAGATCAGGTGAGATTGTTGTCAAATGCTTAATACTTAATCACAAAGAAGAATGGTTTGCGCACGCCACCTGCGCTGCATTTATGTGTATATCCCTTAACTTTTAGGAATTAACATTTCATGAATTGAATTGAAATATGTCTATCTGTGAGCCAAAATTGTGGCTCTCGCAAGTTTACTGGACAATGGGGTAAGCGGACGGCTCTCAACCTTATTTGAGGACCTTGCCCCCAGGGGCAACCAAGCCCCAGCTTAAGGGTGTCACTAGGAGATGGCAATCGGCCGTAAGTTTGAGGATAACGCAAAAATCCCAAACAGTGTAGTCAGAGGACTCAGAGGTATGCCGTTGTCGACTTGGTACATGGAACACTCAGAAGCATAGATTTGGCCTTCTGAGGCTGAGTGTGAAACGCGGCAAGGGTGATCCATAAGCAGAGAGTTAGGAAGTTGAACAATGAACACGAAGTTGGTTTTGCGGCCAGATTTGAATTCGGGACCATTCGCCCTGTGGAAGAGTTCTTAACTACTGTGTAACACGAGTATGCTTGCTATTTTTCACAGGCGATAAATTGTCTTGATACTAATATAAATTTTCAATCGTCAGATAAAAAAAACGTATAGAATGACACTTCGCTGGAAAGATATACTCGTATAATAGATTACTCTTCACTACCCTTGTCGGCTGTCACATCGAATAATCGGTCTATTGAAATGCTAACCAATTATAAAGACAAGTTTGCAATTATTATGCAACGTTAAATCGTGGTTTTAAATGAAACGTTAGGACGGCACATTTGACATGGGAACAGCTGAAGATTGAAAATCCTTGCCCTAGTAAACAATATGCGATTGTGATGGTTTGGATTCAGAAAAATGCGATCGTTTTAATAATCTTGTTGTAATATCGAAAACTATTGGCGAACTTATATTTTGAGCATGTTCGTGGAAAAGGTATTTTTTTTGCAAAGCCATGAGAACGTCTAAGCTGAAATGACGCGCCCCACTACCGCATTTACGCACACAAGCCAATTTCAAACATGTACGCAATACACATGAACATGCAATTATGATTAGTTGTTCAGTCCCTCCATTGCATCTTCGCATACAAGCACAAATGTGGACGAAATACACATGAAAATGCAACTCTAATTGGTCGTTCAGTTGCCGGTATGAGTTTTACGTCTGAGCCTAACCGTCAACTGAACAACCAATAATGCCTTTGTGATAATTTTTCTCACAAATAGTACTAATCTGTAATTGCATTTATTTCCGCATTCAATCATTTGAAGTCGACCACTCTGTACACACACATCATTTTGATGCTGGCTGTACGTTCAAACCTATTTTGCTGAATGTACAAAAAAGAGACAACGTATGAGAGTAAGATTCTCCTCCACATGACATCCATGTTACGCTCGCCTTAAGTCACCTGATCGCCTAAAAACAATGGTTGAAAAAGTTGGCACTGGAATGGTGTATAATTTGTTCCAGAAATGCACTATAAAAGCTACACTGCTACAGACAGTTTGTTAAAGGGCTTTGCCAATAGCAACACGCTACCAAGTTTATGTATGCACAGAAGCGCTCACATCAACCTTTACATAGGGGCACCTTATGCTTCTGACGTAAGATCTATTTTGCAATGGTTTTGTCAAGGTTGATGTGAGCGCCTCTGTGTCTGTATGTACCTACTGCAGTGGACTTAACAGAAGGAAAAGACATTATTATAATTTTGATTATTGCTGATTAAGCATGTGCTGAATATCATTTCCATACAATTGCCAGCTGAAAGCCTTACTAAGAGCTAGCCTCGATGATTCTATAGCTAATCGGCCGTTTATTATTATTATTTATTTAATTATATACAATCAAAAAAAAAAAGATTAAAATAAAAGCCTCGCAAAACATTTCCGCGGTTGACTGCGAAAAATATTTTTTGCAAACTTATGTAGTGCCGTTTAAGTGCAGTGCCAAATTCTTAATTTTTTGCTATTTTAGACTTAAAACCATGATAAAAAAGGTACTATCCTTGAAAAAAGACTAAAAACGTTTGCTATAACTGGCCTCACTTAAACACGCGTATAACAAAGGTGTATAGTTTGGTAAGTGACAAACCTTAGAAGTACTACTTTAAGGCTTTGTATTGACGCATCCCGACCGCGATGTTAGGTCACGCGCACACGGCCGTCCCGAGAGTGCGCCGATTAATTAGTGTGTGCACGTGCCTTATCTGTGCGAGCCTAGCGCAAGAAAAGAAGCTTTTGCAAAAATGCAGCTTTTGTTTGCGACACTGGATAAGTACTAGGGCTGCTCCGGTGCAAGTGCGAGAATTGCGAATTATTATACAACTTTGAAATGGGCTTTTTTAGGTGCCCGTGGCGCAGTTGTGACAGTGATCGGCGATAATCGCTGTCGTAAAGCAACACTCGCCGGGTCGGAAATGGAATGGGTGACCACCCTGATCTGAATTTAGTGATGTATTTTTCGGACATCTCCGTGCTTTCAGGCACGTTAAGTAGTTGGTCGTGATTGGCGACGCTAGATGTCAGTTGTAAAGCCTAGTCAGAGGCTTTAGGGTGGCTTGATAACATCTGATAAGATAAGATATACTTTATTGCACAAAGAAAACAAATTGAACAACGATGCTTAAATATATTTGGAACGTACAATACAAAGAAAGAAAAAAAAACCAATACATATTGCTTGACTTGTAGAAATTGCTTTTAGCATCAAGTCCGCCGTTTGTGCTATTTTCAAGGTTAAATAAATAATCTTGTCATCCCCTTCTCGTTCTTTATGATCTATGAGGGTTTTGGAACCATAGTAAAAAAAAGAGTAACTGCTTACGATGGAATTTATTTTGATTAAGTAACTTATCGGACGATATTATGTGTCCCAGTTATATTGATTTATTGGATGACCAAATAATTAATTATAACAGCCATTGAATTATAAATTATAAATACGGTACCGTTCCATAATTAATTGATAGGCTTCAAAGGATACCTTAATGAAATTAATTTTGTTTTAATTAAAGAGTTTGACGAGTCAGCGAGGAAGTTGAAACTTTGTTATGTCTTTGACAACAGGTGCTAATTTTAGGCAATATTGTAACTAATAGAAATGTTATAGCTATTCATCACCATCATCATCATTTGTTGTAGTCATTCCGAGCTTTAGGTATAAGACACTAACCCTCTTATACATATAAAAGCTTAAACAGCGCTTCAACAAACAACACGTTAACTTTTGTATTGCTTTGTCTCTTTCATTCTTGTTGTTGCCGTCATTTGCGAGTAAGTGACAAAATACGTAAATTGCTTAAACTATGCTTTAGCATTGCGTTCGTTATTATGAATAGGGGGGTAAAAATGTAAGAGAGCGAAAATAAATGGACTGTAGTTTAAAGTAAATATATAAGATTTGTAAGATGGTTTTCTACAAAAGTATTATTCAGAGTACTTAGCGAATCATTCACATCGCGATTTTAACTGTCGCGACAAAATTAACCAATGCTAAATATTGGAAGGATATTAGGTATTTAGAATTTACGCTTTTGAAACATATCACTGATAATTTTATTCAATCTTTTCCAAAAAATTGGGTTCAACCGGAAAAAATAATCAGGTTTTTCAAAATTCAGCCCAACTCCAATGTACGCGTACTTAATAAATGAAATCAATATATCATAGAATATATTCATCATTGGAATTTCATTAATTAGACATCCAGTAGGAAAAAACCTTCTATTACTCTGTTTGTTGGACCTAATGAGGTAAGGAATTGAATATGATAAAGACCTAATTGTACAAGGTACAACATCGACAAATAAAATTGAAGTTTTTATTGCACTTAAAACAGCTATTAAGGCTTTTGAGATCACAAATGATAAATTACTCAAAATATCTCTTTTCTGTCATCAATGACTGTCAATTTATCACCGATTTAGACTTGTATGACTAAATCATTAAAGCATTAAGAATTCCCAATGACTGATGATGTCATGTTCCATGAATTGCATACACCTTTCAAGGCGGTAACCGCAAACGCACAATCGAATGAGTAATCAGACGTTAAAGGGGTCATGTATGAATTTGAAGTAGGTGCAGGTTTAAGTACTATAGACGAAGTTGAAGGTTGAGCCACGGTTGCAAGTACAGATGACCATACTTGACATAACATATATATAAACGTGAACGGCCTATATACGTACCACAGGCACAGGCCTCACCTCAACTATGAGGGGAGCGAGCCATACTCCAACACGCGGGCTCAGTTCGGATTGTTGGAGGTGTGTAAGGTTAGTGAGCAACCTTAATGTCAGATGTTATCAAGCCGCCTTAAGGCTTCTAACTTGGCTTAACGACTGACATCTAGCGACGTCAACGCAACTCACAAACAATATTTATAATTTCATGAGTCTAGTATAACCCATAATAACGGTCTATAATTAGCTCACTTGGGGCTAGATGGCGCTGTGTGGAATAATGTCCAGGGATATTTATTTTTTTTATTTATCGGTGTTTTTTCCACAACAAAACACAATTAAAACCCATCGTGGTAGAGTGAACCTACTGCTTTTATCAGGTTGCTTAAATTGCGTTTTTCTGTTACCGGTAAGTAAATGGAGGTTTCAGATTATTAGGTAAATTATAAAGAGTTTTTTCCGTTTATATAACAAATAACAAAATAAAGCATCAACCCACAAAACACACAACATTAAAACTTTCCATAAATTCATTATTTGATATACATAGTCAGGTAGAAAGTAAGCAACTGTGTTCATATTTCTAGGAAAAATCCCTCGTTTATTTTTCACGAAATGATGGTAGTGTCATAAGAAAAATATTAAGCATGGATACCTTAAGAAAAATATTAAACATGGGAAATGGATGTGAAGAACAAATGGTATACAGTCGTCATCAATATCACAAAAATTGTCGAGAAAATTCATTGTTATTCTCATTTACTTACTTTGAAAATAGTCTGTTGGTTACTAAATTGAACTATTTATTTCTATTAACTATTATATAACTATTTATTCTAATACTACACATAACAGTGAGTTTTAATAGATAGTTAAATGGATAGTTAACTAGGGTAAAACGTTGTTTTCTCTCATCCAAAATTTGTTGACATTTGTTGTAATGCATACATACATACGCCATAATAATACATAATAATACATAATGGCCATGTGGTCGACTTTCCAGCGGTCTGAACTAAGTGGTTTGGTGCTTCCTTTCTGGTCCGCACCGCTAAGGAGTGGAACGCTTGTGCTAGTGCTTCCGGAAACATACAACCTTGGAGTCTTCAAGGCAAGAGTGAATAGGCATTTTCTGGGTAAGCATGTTCCACCATCGACCTCGTCATCGCTTACCATCAGGTGAGACTGGGAGCAAAGGCAAACCCATTTTGAATTAAAAAAAAGTTCAGTGCTAAAATTCTTTGTCCATCCATAAATTCTAGATGTATGGTTGCAACAAATTACCTGCCAAAATCGAATTAAACTTTAATGATACTAACATCATTATAACACGGCTGGTTTGATCCTAATCAGTGCTATTCAGAACCTTGTCGCACTGACTTGTCATTAAGCATGTTTGATAAATTAACTGCCCCGTTTAGTTCAGACGTTTTGACAAGGTAGTAATTCATAATGTTATTAATTAGTAAAATAACAATTAATTATGTAGGTCAGGTAGGCTTTGGTGTACTGTAGGGGAATTCGAATCGAGGAAATCCGTTGAAATGTTAGGTCTACTTTCTAACAATTTATCCGTAGTTTCGGGTAAGTAACTAAGAAAGCATTATACGTAAAAGTTGTGGGCGTTATGACAAAAGCAATTTTAAAACTGCAATATCAGAGTCGTACGTCATTTCACGCTTCACCAAACTATATAAGAAGTGAAAAACTATTTTAATCCGTTAGAGGTAAGGTTGCTTTCCATTAAAATGACAGACATATTTGACACGCACCCGTCATTTTGATGCTGACTGTACAAGCAGATTGTAATACCTTCACATAAGTACTTTAAACTTTTTTTTCAAGATGAAATCTCTATATTTGTCATACAATGTACAGTCACACATGGAGTTTGACAAATCTATTAGCATGGGTGACGAACTTTAACATTACTTTCTAGACTTTCTTGAACACTGAGTCAGTGTTTAAGTTATGGTTTGTAGAACGCATATTGAAATGTTCGCAGTTCACCAAACAGAGGTTGGAAACCTTTTTTGACGACGCCGTACCGACGCTTATTGTACTTATTTTTATTATTATAATATTTTTATTGAGAGTTTTAATGTTTTTTTAAATCATTCAGCCCTGCCTAGTTTTCAACTTGCACTGAATAACAATTCAGATCAATTATTTATTTCTATTGACATGCTATTTAGCGGCTTTTAGTGAAGTTATTTATAAACTAAATTTTGATTCCGGATTCACTCTGAATTTTCTGGAAAATGCTGTAACACAGTATGCCAACACTTTTTAAGTGAAGAGTGAATTATAGAGGTTCAAGACAATTTCAAATGCTGGTCATTCACAATAAATAAAAGTTTGAGGTGAGGTTTTGCCTAAATAGTATATGCCATCTAACCAAAGCATCATAAAAAACGAATAAACAACTATATAAAACACAACACTTGACTTGCTTTTGAAAATTAAGTGACATTTGATGAATTTCCCAGAAACTGACGGTAACCGTTTTAAAATCACATTTAGAATGTGCACTGACAAAGAAAAGTTTTAACCGAAAAACGTTGCACTAAAAAGCGCGCTCATTAGAAAGAGCGTTCTAAATATGCACTAGCTGTAACAAAAACTGGCTTTGCGTCCGAAGCGTTAAACTCGCACTTAGCACCTTTGTTTGCGACTGTACGCGAAAATAAACATTAGTAGGCGGGGTTTACATGGGTGTGGGAATTATTTATGACATTTCTAATATTAATTAAATTACGATATGATTTACTTAATTTAGTAAATTACTAGTCAGATCATAGGGCTACATTGTGTATCGGTGCATTCGCGTCGCGTGGCTCTGTCTCGTCGGAGGCTTATAGAAAACCAGAGCTATGCTGATATTGGATACCTCTGGTCATGACTCAGGTAGATTTGTGTTACATCCAGACGTACTACTTAATAAGACGAGCTTCGCCAGATGATGCGTTTTACGCGCGAGTTAAAAAGGACGAAGCTAAAAGAAAAGGGGTATCTCGCACTTGCGCTCTCACTGGCACTTATAATACGCGTGAGTCCAAAACGCATTATCTGTTACCTTGTCGGTTACGGAGGTTAAAGTTATGCTCACGAAGGTTGGTCGGCCTAAGCCAAACCTGGCTTACAGTAGTTTTTTTTTTACCGATGACGAAATTAAACAGTGTGAGCCATATTCCAACGTGAGATTAAGTGCGGATTATTGGAACGATATAGTAAGCCTAGTGATCAGTCTTCACTACCTACAATATATCAAGACTTTTTCTACTAGGTATCAGACTACTGCAGATCTTACCTACTACCTACATGTCGAAAAAAAAATGGCTTTAAATTGCCAAGCAGAAGCGCGAAAAATACATGCCAAAAATGATAAAATCCCCATGTAAGCCCACCTCAACTCCTGACGGCACTAAATAGAGGTGAGACGGGCTGATTTATTAATTCCGCCATATTTCGAGCTAGATTTGCGGGACTATGAAATTTTAATGCCAGCAGCATAATGCGTTTAATGGGTTAACTCAAAAATTCAGCTTTTCTCGCTGAGAATTCTTTCATCCATTCCAATGGAATTGTCAGACGGGCTTCAGGAATTATTAATGCAAAGCTCTAAAGTGCAATCGAAAGAAAGAATATTTTGTTAGGATTTTACTTACTTTTAAGTAACTAGCTTTGGTAGACATCGCAGAGACAGTACAAAAGAAATATCATGACTTCTTATTATTTACTTTCAGGTGTCTTATTTCGTACCTTAAAATGCTATTTCAAACCATGAGCTTATGAAATATTTCTTAGTTTCTACGCAAATCGTGTATCAGCTGCGTAAAGATGAGAATTCTTTGAAGTTAAAATTATCATCACAAATTATTTACCTCTTTTTTACCCGACTGCGCTAAAAGGCGGGTTATGTTTTAAGTATGATTCAATTTCGATGTATATTATTTTTAATGGATGGGGCAAGCCTGTTGCTACTTTGAAATCTGACAATCTAAAATACTCCAATTAAAGAAACGCTTTAAAAATTGCACCTTCAATTTGCAAACCTCACAGCGAGGAACGGAAAAGTCATGGCCCTGGCCAGATTTTTATTACGATTTGGAACGCACCGCATTCAAGGCACGTCTTGATCCTCAAATCCGACCGGCATTCGGAACGCATCGCGGACGTTCTTTTTCCAAATTTGAAATTTGAACTTGCAGCCGTGCGATTGGCGGGAACTGATTTATTCCTTTTTTCGAGATGGCGCGTGTGAGGTGCGATTGTAAGCTGCCAGTTGCATTATCATGTGATACGAACTGAATTTTAATTTTCGCGAAATGCTGAAGTTATTTGCTTAAAACCTTTTTCTGATTTCAACCAAATTAATAACGAAAAAATCTGACGTTAATACTATTTGGCCTTATTTCTAAGAATAAATATTGGCGTTATTTATTGTAGAATTTCATGCTTAAAGCATATAATTTTTCCCGTTATTCTTTAATCGAATGACTCGATTTTCTTAGTAGAAAAGTTGGTGTAGGAAAAAAGCTGTTCTAGTGAATTTAGTTAAGTATTCTTGCCTCGTGCCTTGCTAAACGTTGTCTCAACTTAGAAAGTTAAAACGACGTAGTTTTCGATTTTAGCAGTTGGTACAGTCAACCGCAAGTCGAGCGTAAAATTGGTCTTGGTATGAATTACATGTATGCAAGTGCCTTGCTGTGAACTTAGATTCTTATGAAACTTTGAACCATGTTTTTTTCCTTGTAAAAGTGTTAGCTGTCCCGACAGACTTCGTTCTACCAAATGCTGTGGAATGTGACAGTTCATTAAAAAAAATAGAATTATAAGTGTTTTAACAAACTCGACTTTGTGTTTTTTAAGTGGATTTGAAATACACTAAAGCTTCAGTGTATAAAATGTTGAATTTCATGCTTTTATATTGAGTTAGACTTGAAGATGACGTTGAAAAAAAAATTGTCATAATTAACTTAAGTAACCTCAACCATTACTCATAAGCGAAAGTGAACCACGGTCGCCAAATTATGTTAATCCATCACGGCGAACACGACGCCAGTCATACATTTGTGTATGTATGTACTTGTATGGGCGTACAACATTTCACTTGCTCTAAGACAATCCAGCTATTGTTTGTTATGACATGGACAGTATGGATATGTTGCGTAAATGTTTGTATGGGTAAAGTTTCGACTTGAGCTAATTTTGAAAAATAGAAATCTTAACATTTTAACGTCGTGTCTCTAATATCAAACAGCGTGGTGGATCAGTAGTTAAGCGTTCTGTTAAAATCTGGCTGCAACACCTACTTCGTGTTCAGAGTAAAAATTTGCGGTAACTCTCCGGTGATGAAAAGCACGGATAAAATCTAAGCAACACGGATAACGGCGGTATGCTTGCTCCCTTACCACGTTGGACTCAAATTAGTTCAGCCAAGTGTAGGCTTTTGTATTTAATACGTTCACCATGATGGCACTAATCATGGTGTGCTACCTAGTCAGAGCTACGACATTGGAATATATTTAATCATGAGCTCATATTTTGTTAAATACTAAGATAAAATACCAGAACGCAGAACAAGCCATAAGTTTCGTTTTATGAGCATTTGTTCTGGTAGCCCAGGACGAACCCGCAACCTTTGTCCCTACATAGTACCCGTTGAGCCAACGAGCCAGAAAGAAAAGATGAAGGAAAAAAATAAAGATAAATATTTATTCAGTTTAAAAATATCTAGAATTCAATAATAACAACTGAAACGGTTTCCACCCAGTTTAAGCCGAGACAGATGCAATGGCGCTAGTTTTCTGTCTGCCTCAGCTCTAAGTTTGAACCGTCAATTGAGCCTAAGTCCAAACCTTTCGTGGTCAAACCACTAATGCATCTGACCTTTCATAACGAATTTCTGGCTGTCAGTACCCACGACCGATGTATCGAGGTCAAGAAGATATTATCGCAAACAATACTGTCCATTGATGCACTCGACGGTTACTGGGATGTCATTGTGCACTCAAAAGCATCGATAAATTGCAATGTCATAAACACTTGACGAATCATCGATAAGGATTGTATAATGATTCGATGACCGATTCTGTGTAATGGTTAAGAAGTTGATTACTATACCAGAGGTTGTGGGTACGATTCCCGGACAGTACTCGTAGTCGTGTGCATGAACATGTCTGTTTGTATTGGGTGTTTCCTATGATGTATGTATTAACAAAAAATAGTTTAAGTATGTTCATCCGTTGTCTAGTTAATACAGGGTGGCCCAGCGACAGTGGTCCAATAATTTTTTTTAGGTAGAGGGCATCATAACAAGTCATTTAAAAAAAACATTAGTTCCGCGAAAATCAATACTTCAGAAGTTATGATTTTTTCAAGTTTCTTTTGAAATTTCTCAACTCCAATCACTTAATTCCCTCTTGTTTGGAAACTATCGCACTGAATCAGTTCAAATATGGTATAGATGTACAATAGTAATGTAGAAACCATATTATGTGCGAGTTTTGAGTTTATTCTCAGACAATTTGTTTTTTTTTTAATTTTCGTCAATAATTTTTCGCCATTTCAAAAACTAATACAATTTTCAAAAAATCACTGCTGCAATGTTTGTGCACTTGATGATTGGTTTATGATCTTAAAAACTGTCCATAAGTATGATAATAGTCTATGCAAAAACTTGAAGTGATGCAACCAATGGAACACTTTCAAAATTAACATCATGTACGGTAAGTCGCTAAAACTCAGAATGGGTCATTTCTGCACTGACCCTAATTTTAAAAAAAAGTAGCCAAAATATTTATTTTCGGATAGAGGGCATCATAGCAACTCATTTAAAAAAACATTGGATAGTCTAAAACCAATAGTTTAGAAGTTATTATTTTTTAAATTTTGGGCTTAAGTGGTTGAACTTCAGAGACAAAAATCACTTGTGTTTGTAAACTATCCGACTGACGAGCTTTAAAATGAGTAAGAATACTAAGAATAGAAGAGAGTGAAAAAGGATTTATCTCATTTATTCATTACAATACAATGAGTGATAAAAAAAGGCGGACTTAATGCTGTTAAGGCATTATCTACCAGTCAACATAAAATAAAGCGAAGCCAATTAAAGTATGGGATTAATTATTAAGCCATCCCATATTTGAAGTTCCTTAGTAGGATAGTTTACGAACAAAAGTGATCTATGTCTCTGAAGTTCAACCACTTAAGCCCGAAATTGAAAAAAGAATAACTTCTAAACCATTGGTTTTAGACTATCCAATGTTTTTTTAAATGAGTTGCTATGATGCCCTCTATCCGAAAATAAATATTTTGGCTACTTTTTTTTTTAAATTAGGGTCCGTGCAGAGATGACCCATTCTGAGTTTTAGCAACTTACCGTACATGATGTTAATTTTAAAAGTGTTCCATTGGTTGCATCACTTCAAGTTTTTGCATACACTATTATCATACTTATGGACAGTTTTTAAGATCATAAACCAATCATCAAGTGCACAAACATTGCAGCGGTGATTTTTTGAAAATTGTATTAGTTTTTGAAATGGCGAAAAATTATTGACGAAAATTAAAAAAAAAACAAATTGTCTGAGAATAAACTCAAAACTCGCACATAATATGGTTTCTACATTACTATTGTACATCTATACCATATTTGAACTGATTCAGTGCGATAGTTTCCAAACAAGAGGGAATTAAGTGATTGGAGTGGAGAAATTTCGAAAGAAACTTGAAAAAATCATAACTTCTAAAGTATTGATTTTCGCGGAACTAATGTTTTTTTTAAATGACTTGTTATGATGTCCTCTACCTAAAAAAAATTTTTGGACCACTGTCGCTGGGCCACCCTGTATAACTCAGCTTTGCTTAGTTTCCCTTATAAAAAGTTGTTGTATTTTTGAGTTTCAGAAATAAGGCCATACTCGTAGATAGGAGTTTTAGCGTTATTCCAACTCCCCCTTCTATAATAATTGTACATATAAAAATTTAAACTAAGCCAGGGCTGCTTGAGATAAAAGGTTTATTTAGTGAAAAATGCAACAAGAAAGTTTAATAACCTATAAAATGTTTTTATCTCAATTTAGGCGTACGATTTCGTTTTAAGTAATACCTAGGAGAATGTACTCAAGTCTCCAAACTATCGTGTTGTTAGCATTAACAGAAACTACACAAATTCTAACACGTGCCGTTTTAAACTACCAACCACAGAACTGTTCAGGTCCTGTGTCACTGAGACACCACTACTTGAAAGAAAGAAAATGTATTAATTTGGCAAAATAATGCAGGCCAGCAATTATAACAATTCACATAATTACAAAAAAAAACATCTCTTCTTCACACAGGTCTCAACCTCAAACTATTAAGGGTGTGCCATACTTCGCCACGCTTGCTCAGTGCTGATTTTGGGCGAGGTGGGAGGCATACCCTAAAATAAAGATAGATGTCAAACTTCATGTATGGTTTTAACAACCTAACCTTTTGTTACTTTAATATAAGAGCGTGCCTCTTGAAGTTTTACTTCGAGATGTACGTTGACCATGAAAAACAGTTAACGTGCTTTTACAATACATATTCGTAAGCACGTTATAATATGGTATGTACAATAAATTGAACTTTTTAGGAGCTATCCGAAAAGCTAAGGAGTGGAACTCACTTCCTGTCCATGTGTAGAACACTATAACTTGAGTCTCTTCAAGAAAAGAGTGAAAAGGCACTTGCTGGGCAGACATGTACCGCCATCTACCACTTCATCACTTACTATCAGGTGAGATTGTGATCAAATGGATGCCTAGTTTCAATAAAAAAAGCAACCTGGTGAGGTTTTACCTATGTCCGATCAATTCAACTTTCTTGGAACTATCCAGTGTTGCCTGATAGTGATACTTTCGGCATATATTGGCATATTTTTTCCTATTTGAAAGCATCTTGGTGGGGTAAAACCCTAGCAGATATCAAATTCTAGCTTTAAGGCAGTTACGTAGGCGTTAAGTGTCAGACAGACGGACGAAGTGTCATTTTGTGGTTAATGGTCGAATTTATAAACATGTCTGGTCGTTAAGAGAAACTGCTTCAAAGGTTAAAGACTTAGGGCTAGTATGTGCTATGTGGTGTTGTATTTTAAGTTTACAAATTTTACTGTGTTAAAGTCTATCCAAGTCCTCTATCCATTTTAACCCTGCCCTCGTCATGTTATGTCTATTTTGCTGAAACTGCAGACAATATAGCACTCAATGCTATCATTGAGTGCTATATTAAAAGGATTATAGTATTGAGTATATAGTAAAAGGCGGTAGATAGGTTTCTTGTGTTTAAAAAGTGGCACCCGAAATCAGAACTGCCAGGACTTCCCTACCAGCCAACCACATGGTACTCTTAAAACAGAGAAATTAAGGTTACGATCTTTATCTTCAGTTTACTTACGCTCCATCCATAACTTATATACCTCTATTTTATTTCATTTTATTATCATTGAGCAGGTAGTAGTTTATTGGAGTCTCCTAATTATATTTCTGCATATTTTTTCTAATTGTACTCGGAATATCTGTGAGAGTGGTGTGTGGAGGAGTGTGCTTTTTTCAGCCAATGACCACACTTATTCTGTTAATTTAATAGTTTTTATGGTGTGGCAAAATCTTTAAAAACACCAGGCATTCCTGTGGATACTGTGAGAGGTACAGTGTTACCGCTTAAGGAAAAAGAACGTCACTATGTAGGCACGTTTTTTTGAACAAAATCCTTAAAAAAATATTGACCTATTTCGCAGTAAATCGAAGTAACATTGACCTACCTTAAAAGTCTCAGTAAGACAGCCGTACCACGGTAATAGTATAGTATTTCATTACGGTGGTTGTAGGCTGATTTAAAAAGCAATTGAATGTATCAAACGATTTGCAGTATTTTCACAGAATAATCGTAGGAATTGTTAATTAAATATAAATAATTTCGATATCAATTATTCAGATCATAGCGTCATTGTGTCGTTGGCATTCAACTTTGCAGTCATCGGTTGAATGACATTTCAAAATTTGCTGAATCAGAATTAAATATCAAAATGTAAAATATTGAAAATCTAGGTAGTACAAAGGACCTGGAAATTAGTGATGGAATTGTTTGAAATCTATTGTTAAGGTAAATATATCTGTTATATGTGATAAATACTATGAAATAACTTGGTGCATTTTCAAAATATTTGTGTTCGTTCAAATTGGAATCTGGTTAGATTATGAGAATAAATATCAAATTCGAAAATTAGGTGAAAAAAGGGATTTTCACAATATGCTTTACCTATCAAAAAGAAACGAGATCGATATATTCTTGGTTGTTAAATATTGATTTATTGAATTGCCATTCATCAGAACGACGTATGCCGGGACTGACTTCTTACTAATATTATAAATGCGAAAGTTTGTATGAGTGTGTCGTGTTGCTCTTTCACGTAAAAACCACTGGATGGATTTTAATGAAACTTTACAATAATATAGCTTATGCATCTGTATAGGACATAGGTTACAATTTATAAATATATAACACTTTTTTTTAACCTAAGTCCACGCGGACGAAGTTGCAAACGGTCGCTAGTTTGAGAATAAAACCTAACGTAGTACCTTCCGCTATTATCCGAGTTTCATGACTCTCAAATCCTTGTTTCCGTTATCGGAGAGTAAGCAATTTGTACCAATAACTGAAAGTAGGTTCCAGCCCGATTTGAACTTTAACATACATAACATAACATGCCTATTCACGTCTTACTGCTGGGCTCAGGCCTTACCTCAGCTATGATGTGGCGTGAGCCATACTCCAACACGCGGGCTCTGTGCGGATTGGTGGAGTAGTGTAAGGTTAGTGATACCTCTTCCTGCCGGATGTCATCAAGCCGCCCAAGGGCCTCCGTCTAGGCTTATCGACTGACATCTAGCGATAACAACCGGGACCGACTGCTTTACGTGCCTTCAGAAGGACGGAGATGCAAAATACATCACCCATCTCATTTCTGCCCCAGCGTGTGTTGCTTCACAACAGCGATCGTTGCCGATCCTCTGTCACAACTGCGCCACGGGCACTTTTCGATGGAAGCAACTTCTGAACTTGTGTCTACCTCAAGTTCAGAAGTTGCTTCTGTTTATAAAGTGACTCTAGTCACTTTGTTCATTTAGATGTTTTGTATTTTCTCATTGACGTGTCATAAATGCTTATTTAAAAGCTTACATGAATAAATGTGTTTTTTCTTTACTTTATTTTTACTTTACTTCATTATTATTTATTAAGTTTTTGAATCAATTCATGGTATCCAACTCACCATTGCCCAATTTACCAAAACATTAACGAAATACTTCACACCATATCAAAATACATCTAAAGAGCGAGATTGGATCGCGAACAATGGAGAGTGGGCGTTGTGGGATCGATCATTGTTGTCGGACCTTGTGTGATAATAAACTATGAATAGCATTAAGATTTATTCAAGGAGACGAATAAGCTTTACAATAGTGTGGGATTCGATTACCGGCTCAAGGGAAAACTTGGAAATCGTCCACAAAAGCTTCTTTATTTCATCTTACTGATTCTATAACAGAAGCATTATTAGTAGATCTATGAGTCTTAAACAAGTTCCTGGCAATGATTTTATAATGAAAAGACGTAGTAGGTCACTTGTGCTAAAAAAGTGGCACGCGAAATCAGGACTTCGATTACCTGAGCAAAGCACAGTTTGAGACAACACTGCGCAACATGTATCTGTCTCGTTAAGGCTCTAGTAAATAATCATACTATCTTGTATACATGTTCAAATAGTAGGTACGCACGGCAGGGTACAATTTTTGACTTCTCGTCAGTACTGACATAACCTATTTACGTCTTTCAAATTGTAATATCATTGGGTCCTGGCTAGTTAAAGAGGGATTTAGAGTGTCTTGTACGTAAAGGGGGGTTGGTCGAACACCGTTGTATGGCTCTTATGTCAGGAGCATAAGGTGCCCCTATGTAAAGGTTGATGTGGGCGCCTCTGTACAGCTTGTACCACATCGAGGGTGGGGGAAAGGGGTCGTGCCCAGCTGTGGGACGTAAATTTACTGACCATTAGGCTAGACGTCACACCTATCTGACCTGTTCCATTCAAAAACATTCCAAACCTGATAGGCCTCCAAAACATTGGAGACACTTCCAATTTGCCAAGCAATTGTGTGCTTTAATGTCTAGAGTGTAAGAACAAAGGCTGCAGGTGCAGTACCGGTGTGTTTACAAGAAATTTAATATCTACGCTTTAGGCCGTGGAGCACGTTACTTTGATGGCATCGTGCAGGAGACATTTTAGGACATCGATCTTGCAATGGAGGTGGCAATAAGTTTGTAATTTTCTAGAACATCTTAAACTGAGTCCTTCTGAGGCATAGCTTGTACGTACAGTCAGCGTCATATTTTAAGTACAGTCACAGTCACCAAATATCCGGTAACATTAAAGTGATTTATTTTAAGTCCAAATTCTTTAAGCGCTTGTCCACCGTTCACTTTTCGCGTACGTCCGAAATATGGAACGGGCTCACAGCCGGGATTTTTCCTGAGAAATACGTCATTTTTGCCTTCTAGAAAAAAAACACTTCACTAGAGGGCAAGCAACGCAACAGCGACATCGGTGGTGTTGCTTTTATCCATGGGCGAGGGTGACTTACCTTTAGGTGACCCCCAAGCTCGGTTGCACCCTATAACAAATAAAAACAGAGTTTTCACAAACTAAATGTTATTTAGCTCATGAATCAGAATCTAATGAAAAAAGCTCGCTGACGTATCCTAGCGAAGACCACTCGAAGGCAAACGCTTCCTTCAAGTTGAGACTGGCCAACCTGGGCTGGTATACCACCAGCCCTGGTTGGAGAAACTGTATAACTGTACTAATCATCCCGATTTTCAGTGGTTACTTCCCACCTACAACCGGTCTGTCTAGAAATTGGGTGAGCCTATGTTCAGCATTGGACGTCATTTGGCATGATCATTCAGGTCATTTTAATCTTAGCGCTTGCCTGTCAAGTGCGTCTAAACTGCCACATCCATTCACCGTATTTCCTAATCCTCTCCCCCTCCCAATCACATGGTATTGTACGAGTATATCCACTACGTCCCCACAGTGGATTAATCACCACAATCCTTTGTTGGCATAATGAAATTCATGTCCAACATGCATCCGATCTATGCTTTACAGATATTGCTGCCTTGGAGGTGCCCGTGGCGCAGTTGTGACAGCGATCGGCGACGATCGCTGTTGTAAAGCAACGCACGCCGGGACGGAAATGGGATGGGTGACCACCCCGACCGAAATTTAGTGATGTGTATTTCTGGCATCTCCGTGCCTCAGAAGGCACGTGACACAGTTGGTCCCGGTTGACGTCGATAGATGCCAATCGTTAAGCCTAGTCAGAGGCCTTAGGGCGGCTTGATAACATCTGACATTAAGGTTGCTCACCAACCTTACACCCCTCCAACAATCCGCACTGAGCCCGCGTGTTGGAGTATGGCTTGTTCCACCTCATACTTGAGGTGAGGCCTGTGCCCAGCAGAGGGACGTATACATATAGGCCGTTTGTGTTATGTTACGATTCATAAAAATATTTTTTCCTTTATTGCTTTGTGGATATGTTTTAACTGTCTGATTTGAATGTAAGCATAAGTAAAGCCCAACAAAATGTTTGAATGTTAACTGTTTTCTCATGTAAGTGATTATTGTAATCTTTATGGGAAATAAATGATTCTTTAAACCTATGTTATGTGTGGTGCCTTGGATGTTTTCTATCTAAAAGTGCTCAAATCGGCCGTTACTGACTTTTTTGTTTACTGCATTGAATTCAAAACATTTCGAGTCCTGTTTCAACAAACGTTGAAATGTTACTTTTTCATGATATGACTTTTGGCGACCATATGGGCCTTAAATATAGAAATACCAGAAACAAAGGTATGTCAGCCCTCTTGGGCAATGTCATCATATCGCACAGCATTGCATCTCTCTCGTGAATGATTCTCATCTTCATATTTATTTTGTATATAATGCAACGATTAAATAGAAATAAATAATATAAGATGATGACGCTCTCTCTGCGTCTGTGTTTTTGGATACTTACATACAACCTTGGAGTCTTAAAGGCAAGAGTGGAAAGGCATTTGCTTGGCAAGCGTGTTCCACCTTCGATCTCGTCATCGCTTACCATCAGGCGAGACTGGGGTCAAACGCAAACCCGTTTTCAGCTTTAAAAAGTCTTTGCTGTAAACTGTTCCTGTCTTATTTCATACATTTCTGTACACTGTGGGGTCGAATTGGTAAATCAATGTATTCTATTCTATTCTTCTCATTACTTGGGTTTTGCTAAGCACCTGGGTATATACCTGCCCATTAGGTATGAAATTTCGTAATACGCCCATTGAATGCAAGATCCGTCGCATTCCTAGTCATTGGGTCAGGCAAAGGTCATTGAGATCATGATCGACCGATTTTATTGCACTAAACATTAGGGATGTGACAAGAGTGATTTAAGGTATCGAGTAGTTGTATGGCGGATTTTTTCTTGTATTTTTCGTGACAGGAACTTTCATTTTGTAATTTTTTATTTTGCGGTTCTTGTAATTAGTCGGAATATGTTCACGGTTGTCATGAAAAAATATGTATGTGAGGTATGAAAACCTGTTTAAAAATCCTTATTGAACTCTTCGTCTTTAATCGATTTGAGTTAGTCATCAATACAAAATTATGGAACACTTCTGGGTTCAATCTTCAAAATATGCTCCGAAGTTTATGTTTAACGTGAACAAGTAGTAATTTACACGTCCTTTATTTTAAAACATGCAGAAAGAATTTAAATATCCTTAGTGAGCTAAGTTAATTTTGTAACGGAACGCTGTTAAGTGGAAGTTGAAAAAAGATTATTTTTCAAAACGCCTACAACGTGGCAGAACGCAACGAAGGCTTTTTTCCTACAGGAAACTTTTTAGCACTTCTCATATTTCTTATATATTTATTAAATTTGTTTGAGGTTTTATTTAAAACCATCAATAGTTTCATATAGACATTACAAAAATGACGATAAATTACTAAGTATTCGATGTCCCATCCCTAAACACGCCTTTGCGGCTAATGTGGCCGATAATAGGCACAGTTGGAGAAGATTTCGATTGCGAAACGAGACGGCTGAGTGGCACGAATAATAGTTGTAGTTACAGCTTAGCATTGACCTTAATGCCTTTTCTATCGATACATTCTCGACTAATTGGGTGTCATCACTAATCCTTACATTTTGCAATAATATTGGAGTATTATAACATCTGTACTGTGCACATGATGAAATCGTTACCGGCAAAAAACTGCACAATTTATTTTAAAATCTATCTATTTGGATACAGGTTTTTTTTCCAATGGGAATAAAGTTGTTACTCCTATTGTTTATAAAACTTTAGACCTGGCCTGTATATAGGACTCTGCAGGTTGAAAAAAACTCGCCCTGTATGATTGCGCCATCTCATAGTGTTATCACTACATAGAATAAAACCAAGTCGCTTCCTCTGTCCCTATGTTCGCTTAAATCTTTAAAACTACTCAACGGATATTGAAACGGATTTTTTAATACATAGTGTGATTGAAGAGGAAGTTTTATACCTATGTATAATAACATCCCATTGCACCCGTGGGAACCCGGGCGGGTTAATTTTTTTTCTTGTATGTGTGGCTGAGTCGCCGAGTTCAGTTCTTATTGCAGTCCGTAATTTTCTATATTCTTCATAGATTAGAATTTGCCCCATCACGCCCAAAAGTTCACCCTGTATAAGTTGAAAAGTTGAAGCCTAGATTAATTCCGAAGAAAAAACTATAGTAACATGGTACGTCCGTCTGTCTATACCTAGTTACACAATCACGCAAATGACTGCCCAAACATAGTTAACCTTTTGTAAGACAGACCTGTCTGTCCGTTTGTGATTCTCTACATAATTGGACAGCCGTAAAGAAAAGTATATGTTGTAATCAATGATATTATAGTAAAAAGACGTAGATGGGTTTCTTGTGCTAAAAAAGTGGCATCCGAAATCAGGACTATCGACCACCTGAGCAAAGCATTGACAGTTTGAGACTACACTGAGCAACATGTATCCGTCTCGTTTACGCTCTGGTATATAATTAATCATACCATCTTGTACACACGGTCAAATTATAGTTACTTACGCCAGGGAACAATTTTTGACTTCGCACTGAACGCGTCAGTACTGACATAACCTATCTACGTCTTTTTTATTGTAATAACATTGGTTGTAATTATATTACTTCTTTTGTTGTCAAAGCGGCATTTGGCAACTTAAAGTAGATTTAATGATTTCACAAAAATTAGATGTCATTCTCACTATTTATCTTTGGGGTAGTTGGTTGGCTATTGCCGGTAATAGAAAACGGAACATTCAGACGCCTACACTTTACATAGCGAATGATGAGCGACGTACCTGCGCGTGACATAATGTCAAAACTTTTTAAATTATTAACTTTCATGTGGGCTTCTGAATGTTCCGTTCAAAATCAGATACCTATATTTTTTCTACTTGATTGAGGCTGCGTGCTTGCCAAAACTCGAAAGGGTTTATAATTCACAGTTGACCGGGAATCGAACCCTATTCCTCAAGCCACTACGCCATTGAGGTTAACACTTATTACTGGATTACGATCTTCGCTAGTAATATTAACTTTAAGCACATCTTAAATTAAAATATGTAAATTTTGTTAAAATATTTAATTAACAATCTCATAAACTCAAAATTAACATAAAATAAACAACATTCAAGAAACAAAATACCAACACCGCCATAACTCAGTGTTTCATCCTAGACTTAATCTTAGCCTAAACCTAACTTACTAATTAAAAACCCTATTTCTTAGTTATAAGAACTAATTTCGCGATGTTCAAGTTTCACGCTGATCTCTTCAAAGAAAATTAAACTTTGACACAAGAGACTAAAGTTGATTTTAGTTAAATTTTCGCTGAGAAATTCTAAGATAGAGCTACCAACGCCTAGAGGTGTCGGACGATATGCAATCTTGAAACAAAGATTTAAGATTTATTTTTGCTTGGGTTATTTATTTGGGATTTCAGTGTTGAGTGGTTGTGTTGAGTGGTTGTCTTGATTGCACGGGGTCGCAGGGTCGAGTCCTTTCACTAGTTACGTAACTAGTTCGTATCGACTTGAGTGTAACTGACCGTGGATTGTATTAATGGATGAATAATCATAATTGTTTCGTTCATCGTGAAAGGTTTATTTTTATTGAACTACGAGCGAAAATTATCTTTATGTTAAACATAAAGATAATGATATCATTTGTAAGTAAAAGTTAAATGAGATAAAATTTATCGAAGTCGAAATGTATAGTTTTAAATTAGTAGAAAATGGTATGTATTTGTAATCACGGACATCAATAATAAGCTTCAATGGAACACAGTTTTTTATATAAACATGCTACTATTTAATAACAGGTAGTCATTATCAAAATGTATACAATAAAAGAAGCCGCGCCTTCCTATGTTGCAGTTTCAATAAAAAACCGCACATTCAACGAAAAAGCCACCGGACACATTTGGAAACGTCCAAAGCGGGAAAATTGTGTTACGCTTAAAAGGTAGAGGACATAAATTTGCGGGCATCATAAAAGAAGACAGGAAACTCGTTATTTTTAGACTTATTATACCGGCGAGTTAAACTAGCAGCGGGAAACTTCGGTTTGAACATTTTTATTTTTAGAAATTAATAAGAGGAATGGAGATACAAAGACTATTTAGTACTTTTCTAGTCGGTGACTTTCATTGGTGACTGGTGACAAAAATAGCAGGTTTTTGAATGCAATTGTATTACATACACTTACATACACTCGAAAACATAAACTCCTTCTGGCGCAGTCGGGTTAAAACCATGAATATCGGTCTAGCAGTTCTCGAGTTATTAATTCTAGAACAAACTCGACTTTGTGTTGCTAAAATAGATGATAGCTTTCGTCTTATACCTACTCGTACTACACCCAGAATAATAGGCACCTCAAACAAAAGTTTATTCTTGGATTTCTGGGTAATGATATATTCAAACCTTATTAATTTCCCTAAGAGGGTCTTGAAGACTTGAAGGTTTATTTCCATTTATAACTATAGATATATTTAAACGTATAGATGGACATTCTTCATTGTACCGCAACCATTACAGTAGTTATAAACTAAATCTACTCATAGAGGTGGGTATTTTGTGGTTGGCTGTGTTTGACTGGCAGAGAAGGCCTCTGGGCATTAAGTCTGCCACTTGAACTTTTATTTCAAAAATGTGCTAAAAGAATAAATAAAGAAATATTTTAATCTAGTGTGTAGAAAGACCCGATAGTAACTGAAGTGTCTAAAAGGCCTCTTAAAAGTTTGTCAAATGCTAGCCCATATACGCACCGCCGACAGCGTTTCGGGTCTCCTCCATAGTTGTCTGGTAGATAATGCTTGAAACATTAGGTCCGCCTTCCTCAGTATTCGGTTTGCATTAAATACCAAATAAGTAAAAAAAAAACACAAACATAATTTAAAACATTTTCTTCCACTTTTCTCCAAGATATAGATCGGAGAAGAGAAGTGATGAATTGATTAGTAATTAAAACCTAGTTTCTATAGCAACAACGTTGCCTTTTCATTGGCTTTTATTTCAATCAATCTTCTAATTCAGCTGATTGCACTAGTTTTATGCATTGCAATATTCTTGCCTTTTCCCTGGAGAAGCAAAATGTTCTCTGTGTTGAGGGTGTTAAAGTGCATTTTTATTGAGTTCGCATCGATGAATTGTTATTCTCATCGGTTCGTGCAATTAGCTATGTTGAGTCATGGGGCTTATTCTAGAACTCGCTCGTAATATTTGCACTTTCTTGCCTTGAAGCACAGGCTTGAAAACTGTATTTCATTTTTTCATATTTTTCCCGGATGGTTGTGGTCAACCGGTTGCGGCTAGTCGGCCTTCCTTTTCCATCCGAGAGCATGTCACTCCCCATAAATTCGAGTCCCCTGGTTTGCCGGTTTGACCGGATCAGGCGTGTCCTGGCTGGGTGTGGTGCATAATCATCATCATCATCGATTACATAAAAAATGGATTACGCTTGACAACTTGTGATATTATGTAACATCAAAAACATTTGATAAAATCCGTTATGTTAACATTATCGTCGGCCTGAAATGTCCTACTACTGGGCGAAGGCACCAATTCTAAACTCTCTCCAGTCTAGAGCTTTGGCAGACCAGTCTAGCTCATCCCGCCATCGCCTTCAGATCTGCTTGCCCCTTGTCCTGTCCTGGCAAATCTGTTTTTTAACAACATGTCAAGTTGTGAACGTTTAATAAAGAAATTAACAGCTTTAGTTCATTGGAACATAGACAGATCTTTAACACTACTTTCGCTCATGCAATGTCAGTATCGTTCCTTGATTTTCCGATCCGGCTTAGATTGTGTTTTCATGATAATGAGGGCAATTTGATATTCAAAACTAGGCTTTAACTACTTGGTACTACTCAGCACGGTACTTTGGTGTCAAGCCCACAGATTGGCTGCGTATGCTAAGCGATCACCAAATTCAGCTAACATGAAGATTGGCCAATTATGTTTACAACTAGTTCGGCGGCAATAATGAAACCTTCATATAAGACAAATTAGCCTGAGCTAAGAAACGATAGATGGCAGCCACATTCAAAAACAAAGTCAGGAGCTCTGATTCGTGTCCACTCAAAAAGTTATGAATCTATTCAGATCCCTTATTTTTGTCTTTTCCTCGAAATTCCCTTTCTCATAATGCCCTTCTCTAGAAATGTCGTTTTAATATACAATATTGTTAAAAAAGTCTTAAACACTAGCAACTTCTATCACTGAAGACAAATGATGCTCTACTTCTCTCGATCGATTCCAGAATACCACCCCTAACCCCCAGTACAATAGTAAGTAATTTTTCGAGCCATTTCCTCCTGTGGGATTACATGGTGGACGCCTTGGTATTAATAATGATAGCTATTTCATTGTGCCAGTCTCCTGCAAGGGGGCATTGTAGCATACTACTTATTATAGTAAGTTTGGGGAAGGGGAGAATGGACACGTACGGTTAGAAGACGTCGCTGTATATTATGAAGACACTTTCCCCCTTATTCATAAAAAGTTAAACAGCTCTTCAACAACTCTTTAACTTTTGTATCGTTTTGTCTCTTTCATTCTTGTTGCTGCCGCCATTTGCGAGTAAGTGATATAACACGTCAATTGCTTAAACTATGCTTTAGCGTTGCGTTCGTTTTTATGAATAAAGGGGTTTCACTTTACGATCGCCGTTTTAGAGCAACGCAGGCTGAGTCGGGAATGGGATGGGTGACCATCCCACCCGAAATTTAGTGAGGAATTTTTCGGGCATCTCCTTGCTTCAGAAGACACGTTAAAAAAAAACAGTATCTGACAGTAAAGTTGAAAAGTTGATATTTTTGGAGGCGTGTAAAGCAATCCGCCCAGAGCCCACGTGTTGGAGTATGGTTTGCGTTCTGTGCTGTCCTGTGCCCAGCAGTGGGATGTTTGAAGGTTGTTTATTTATTTGGCAGATTGACTTGGTTTTGAAGTTGTTAGTTTGCGAAGCGTTTGTCATCGAATTTCGCATACCTACTTGTAATTATTTTTAAAACGAGTTGTTATAATGCCAAGATAGGGTTCTAAAACAAAAAAAAACATTTTAAATGGAAATTAATACATTTGTCAAAGTCAATTAAGATTTTCTCTACCGATTTGAAGGGGTAGGACAATGTGACAAACTCTGCTCTATTAACATATAAATACTGCACCGGACTCGTATGAATAAAGATAGACCCCATATCTCATACCTTCCCGACATATTACTTATGGGGGTAGTTATAAATTTAGCCGAGAATGACCCCTCGCGGGACAGACGATTTAGAACTCTAAGCGCGCGTGCAGTAAAGTGGCAATTGCTTTGGGTCGCGAGACGATAAATCTCTATGAAGTTAGTGCTTTTGTAAGTAACTGAGATTTCTTTGGTTAGAAAGGGTTTTCGGTGATATATTTTTGGGGTATTTTTTATTCCGCCAATTTCAAATGACAGTGTCTGCGCATTTAAAAAAAAGTACAAATGTCGGACTAAATGCCAAAAGGCATTATCTACCAGTCAACCATACGATCAGAATAAAAAGTAATATGGGTGACTTAAAGCCGAAAGGCAGTCTCTTCCAGGTAACTACACGTTCGTACAAAGAAATCAAAGCTGCGCACAGGATGATGTTTCAAAAGCTACCATAACAATAACCGCATGTAAGTATGGGCCATCATCTAGATTTGTCTCAACAGTCAATTCATTGACGCGAACGGTTTAAATTATGACAATCAATTCCCGACAGACGTCGTCCTGTCAATGTCTATTGGATTATGACAATACAAAAAAGCAATATTTGACCTTTATCGATCCCGTGCTGTTTGACAGATAGTACCCAGGAACAATGTCGTCGAACTGAATTAAAAGGATACTACATCCTCCTGGTTTTATTGAAGTTACCTGCCTACCAAATTTCAGTAAAATGAGTTCGGCCGTTCTTGAGTTCTAAATAGCGTGCCTAACACGGTTTTCTGCAGTTCTTCTCAAATTCGGTACTTCATTAGTCGGTTTTTCTTTGTCTTCCATCCAGCAGTTTGAAAGAGGGACTTTAGAGAGAGAAAGCAACTGGGAAGAAAAGTGACGATACGGATAATCCCAAGTTGTGCTTATCGGGAAAGCGGTCCACCTTTAGCTGGAACCTTAAATAAAATAAAATAAATATTCCTGGACATTATTACACACAGCGCAAGACAACGGATAAACATACTAAAATACTTTTTATCTTATTAATATTTACATAATATACATTGGCAACATCCAGACCAATACAAACAGACAAATTCATGCATACGAATGTTTGTATTGTGCGGGGATCGCACCCGTGTTTCATTAAATTCGTATCAAGCAACTAATTTCTCAATTTTAAGCTAGTATGGCCGCGGAACCCTGAAAAGCTTACGCGTAGTAGCGCCAACTTGCAACTTAGAACTTCAGTAACTACTGTCGAATTGAAACTGTCTCATGTTGAACTTGGAACATTAAACTATTTCAGATCTTTCTGTAAACTATTCGTCGTGTGAACGGTCGGGAAAATACTTGATTAATATTAGTTTAACTGTATTTACATACATACTCATCTCTTACGAACAATGATATTACAATCAAAAAGATGTAGATAGGTTATGTCAGTACTGACGAGAAGTCAAAAGTTGTCCACGGGTATAACGTAGGTAACGTTACAATAATTACAATAATTTGACCGTGTTATAACATGTGAACGAGACAGTACGATTATTTACTAGAGCGTAAACGAGACAGATACATGTTGCGCAGTGTCGTCTCAAACTGTCAACATTGCCAATGCTTAGCTCAGGTACACGAAAAGTTCTGATTTCGGGTTCCACTTTTTTATCACAAGTAGCAATTTTTATTATAATATCATTGCTTACTTACGGCCATATCCGAAACGAGGAAATCAGAGGCACACTAATTAATGCTGTTATAATGAACGGAACATTCAGAAGCCCACATTTTGAAAAACTAATTTGAACTCAAGAACGTGGTATAAACCGACGAGTAGAATGCCGTTATTCGGGTGCTTGGGTTTTTTACCAGTGTTTTCCATCACCGGAGAGTTAGCTGCAAATTGTCAATTATCACAAAATACTTGTAAGTATTCAGACTAGACTAGAATACGAGACTACCCGGGTTGCAAGCAGAGCGTTAAACCACAGGGCCATGACGCTCTCATATCAAATCCTCGTCTTATTAAGCGGCTAATTAAAGTAAATTTTCTTGCAAATAAAATATCAAAAAGTTCCACTTTCCTACACACGGGAATCAACTAAAATATTTGGCTTCTAATTAGATAAGTTTCTGTGAGCAAGAACTTGGTCTCATAAGGTAAAGTTTCTTCGGTACATTCGTTATAATTTCATTATTCAGGACTGTGCCTTTGGGACACCAACTATTTATATTTACTTAGGTACTTCAATATTTTTTGTATAGTAAGTTGATTATTTGTATGAGAATTCGTTACTTCAATTTTACTTGGCAGAGGCGTTGCTCGCCTCTTTTTATTATAATAAGATACGAAATCATATACTTTTTTGAAACAGACTTAGAAATACTAAGGGTAAGTTGCACCATAGTAGAAGCTAAAGTTAAAGTTTTTGTCAAATCTGACAATTTGACGTCATTTTTGGGCCTAACCGGTACTTTAACTGAAATTTTGATGTTTGTTATTGTTAAAGTCAGATGGTGCAACCCACCCTTAGCTCTTAAAAATATAGGCACAGTTAAGGCGGGCTTCACTAAAAGCGCGCCTTTCCAGACAACCGTCAAACGTGTAAAAAGTACGAATGAAGGACTTACTGTCAATAGGCATTCTCTACCAGTCAACCACATGGTCAGACAGAGTAACGAGGACGGTGCAACAGATTAACAATAAAATTCACCTGATACTTTGAAGCATTTATAAACATAACACAAATACTAAAAAAAATACAATGCATTATGTATCGAATTTAACTATTGTTTTCCAGTTTCAAACACAATTTAATACATCCACTTTACTATACCCTTCAAAAACTCACTGGTACTTATATTTTTGAGATGTCATCCAAAAATTCGTATTTTCGTAACTCAACGTTCGGAATATCGGATACAGAAGAAACATCAAAAAATAACAGGGATTCATATGCATGTGGATATGTGAGGGTTCAATCAGGAGTAGGGTTCATAGGGTTGACACTTGCAATGGAAATAAATGATGGGGGGAATTTTGAAGGTTTGTTCATCATTGAGGTGCCCGTGGCGCAGTTGTGACAAAGATCGGTGACGACGCTGTTGTAAAGCAACACACGCCGGGTCGGAAACGGGATGGGTGACGACCCCGACCGAAATTTAGTGATGTTCACTGATTGTATAGATCGGAAGGCACGTCAAGAAGTTGGTCCCGGATGACGTCGCTAGATGACAGTCGTTGAGCCTTTTGACGCGGAGAATGCATTTACGCACTATCCCGCTCCCAGGGTTGGAAAGCGGGGGAGTGTGGGACTCACTCACCCTAACAGGGCCTTAGGGCGGCTCGATAACATCAGATATTAAGATTGCTTACTCACCTTACACCCTTCCAAAAATCCGCACTGAGCCCTCGTGTTGGAGTATGGCGCGTTACACCACATAGTTGAGTTGAGGCCTGTACCCAGCAGTGGGACGCATATAGGCCGTTCATGTATTTATGTAACACTGGCCTTGTTTACCTCACCGCGGGTTTTAATACCCTCGGCGAATTGTACGCTTCGCAATAAGTACGAATGGACGCCTTCACATTAAAGTGACCCATCTCAGTAGCGGAATCTGCGCGACATAGGTCACTCAAATCTGAAGGCGTCTTACTTTCACTATGTCGCAGCCAGCTAACTTCCAATGTGAAATAAGAAAAAACCGCTTTTCGTTTTATCCGAGTTAGCAACCCTATAGAGAGGGAAAGGGAGGGTCCATTGAGAATATTGGAAAGTACAAAAGGTGTGAGGTAAATGAAGTTTCCTGTGAATTGATGTTTTCTCTGTCTCTTTTGGACCTGACTGATCGTGTTCGCTCGACAAAAGATATATTGTGATATTGCTACGAGCTCGTGGATGTCTTTTAATTTCTGCGAACAAGTTCTTTTCATTTGCAAATTTTTGATGGATCGATATTTTTGTTTCATATAACTCGTTTTTAAGAAGGGATTATGTGAAGTGATAACACTGCCGTCTTTGTCTTAATGTTAAACGGCCTTTATGCAAGGCCTTATTTCAAACTATAGTCCGTTCGCGTTAAGAATGCAGTGATTTTTAAATTTTATTCCGTTGTGAATTTGACTTTCTAATTAGGAACGATTTGATTGATCGCCCTCTAAGGGCGTGCTAGAACGAAGGCCAAGTATGAAATTACTGCATTCTTAACGCGAACGGACTATAGAATGCATGTATATGGAAACGGACGGAACCCTGTCATATGTTTTATCAAAATAATCTTTGTTAAGCTTAGAAAAACTCTAAATCTGGCGCAAAAAAACGGCTGATTCTGTTATTTTTGATGCCATAATAAAAGCTTTTGAGTTGTGTTTTAACTCTTCGTATCAAATTAAACGTAGAATTAGGATTGAATCTTTATCTTATACTGGTGCCGCCCGCGACTTCGTCCGCGTCTACTTTGGTTCTAAAAAACAAAATAAATATTATTTCATAAATTGTAGCCTGTTCGGATGTTTAGGCTATATTATGGTAAAGTTTCATTAAAATCCATCCATTAGTTTCTATGGGAAAAAGCAACACTGCACATCCACACATACAAACTTTCGCATTTATAATATTAGTACGATTCTAAGATGGCGCCACTTGCCAGCTATATGTACCTTATCTGGACCACAACACGCTCGTTTTATTTAGTAAATAAAACCCTAAGAACAACGAAGACGGTGAAAACAAATCAGTACCACAAAACCAAAGCAAAAAGAGTTTCTTCCAGTAAAACCTAGGAGTTATGAGCTTGTCGCATTATTGGATAGAAATAAAACAAAAAAACCTTCGCAAGTTCTTCGATGACTTACAATCTTGCATTTAGATAGTGCTGAGCGAAAATGAACTCTATTGCTCAGGCTTTACTTGCATGATTTGAGTGGGACTTAAAATTTGCAGGTGGATACTCTATAAAATGTGTCCATATTTTGTAAGAATTTCTTATTGTCGCTGTGCTTGAAGATTTATTATTTGGCATTGCATTTCTTTATATTCTTTGTCTTACTGCCGCACTCAGAGTCGTTCATTAAAGATTAGTGTTCGAAGAGTATTAGATGAAATATTATAGTATTTTGTTAAATATTAGCCGGAAGAAAATTTTTAAAGGTGTAATTGTTCTATTTTTCCAACAACACCTAGTAGGTATTTAGTTAGATTTTCTAAAAATATATTTAAATTTTTACCAATAAAAAAGTTGTACGTAGTTTTTTAAAAAAAGCGCTGAAATTCAAACCGGGGAGTGTGGCTGCATGTTAAGCCCTTTTTAAAAAAAACCATAAAAAACCAATACTAAAATATTTTAACGTCGCATTTTCGCGGGTATTTTTCGTGATGAGATTGTCAGATATTCTTGGTGTGAGTTGTTCCAAATAAATTTATATTTTTTAACTTAGTTCAGTGTACTCTGCGTCCCTATTTAGCAAATGAAGGATTTCATCTCTAAAATCTAACTAATTCAGTTACTCGCCAATTATCCAAGTGGTATACCTAACATGCCTCTAGCCGCCTCGCTAGATTTTGCCTTAAATCTAGATAAGCGAAAACGAATCCTAAAACAAGGGTAGTAAGTTGAATAGGCAAGAAGCTATGTTTACTAAAACTTTCTGAGGTTTATAATTCTAGATAAGCTAAAACGAATCCTATTACAAGGGTAGTAAGTGTTGAATAGGCAAAAACTAAATCTTCTGAGGTGCACACTCGCGGTTTAGACAAGGCTTATGCCACATTAGCGCGGTTTTTTTTGTTTTTTCAGTGTAAGGGTGGGAGATTTTTTCGGATGTTTCTTTACAATTCCTGAGTGTATTTTTGCTTTGTTTGTTTGGTAAACTGGACAACGATAGTGACTGTTATTGTAGCATAAAAACTGTAGTCAAGCCATTTTTAATGAAAAAATATGAGTTTTATGGAATGGATCATAGCCTCGCTGGTTATGGTTCTTTAAAAACGACATACACTTATCGGGAATTTGTAAAAGTAGGAATAAACTCGTCTATATTTTGTATACTACGCTATTTACTATATCGATTTCTACAGCCATAATATTGACATTTTAGATATTGAGCATAGTATGTATTGGGGTATAATATTCTAATTTAGTATATTATGGGGCCGTGGAATTCAAAAGCTGGATGAAAGTCTTTTTTTTATTTGTATCTGTATTTTAACATTTACAGGGCTGTAGTGTATTTTTTTAAAAGATATGCCTGTGTTAGAAACATTTGTTATATTTTGTTACTTTTGGAAATGCGTCAAATAATGCAAACAGCCGTTTGTAAAATTTATAAATAAATGTGCGTTTGGCCTAAGTTAAGCTTACTGAAACCTTTATTAGTAGACACGGTTAATAGAAACCTTACTTTAAACTTACTCCAAGTGAAGAAGTGGAAACTACAAACTCCAAACTAGCTTTACATGTTTAGCTTCACAATAACGTGATCACGTAACGTATTTATTTACGTAGCGATAACGTAAGGTGAGGTGAGGTGGTTGAGGTGCCCGTGGCGCAGTTGTGACAGTGATTGGCGACGATCCCTGTTGTAAAGAACACACGCCGGGTCGGAAATGGGATGGGTGACCACCCCGAAAAAATTTAGTGATGTGTATTTCGGGCATCTCCGTGCTTCGGAAGGCACGTTAAGCAGTTGGTCCCGGCTGGCGTCGTTAGACGTCAGTCGTTAAGCCTAGTCGGAGGCCTTAGGACGGTTTGATAACATCTGACATTAAGGTTTCTCACTAACTTTACACCCCTCCAACAACCCAAAATGAGCTCGCGTGTTGGAGTATGGCTCAATCCACCTCATAGTTGAGGTGAGTTGGGACGTATATAGGCCGTTTATGTTAACGTAAATCACAGTGGAGGCAGCTGTACTCACAATAGTCTGTACGCGTGAAGAATGCAGTGATTTCATTCTTGTCCTTCGACCTAACACGTCCCCTTACCAATCAAATCGTTCCTAATTAGAAAGTCAAGTTCACAGTGCCTAAATGAAAGCATTCTTTCAAACGCAACGGTTTTGTGCCTGTGTTTTGATGTGTGTAACGGAATTAAATTTAAAAAATACTGCATTCTTAACGCAAACATACTATAGTTGACGCCACTGGCGATGTAAAGTCTAGTTGTCAAAGGTCCAGTTGTCAAAGTTTTATATGTATTACGATATGCGGATGTAGTGAGAGCGTCGTGTCCCAGTGGTTAAACACACCCGGTGGTACCGAGTTCAAGTCTGATCGAAACAGTTACTCTCGAATTGTAGGCTTTTGTATGTTACGTTCACCATGACGGCAACAATCAGTGTGCCTGGCTAATCCATTTGAGACATGGTCGTGATGGTCATGTTATGTTAGAATACGTAAAGAGGTGATCGACTTCGATTTATCGCATGTTACTAAATATTGCTATTGTTATAACATTTTAAAGCTGTTTCTAATTTTCAATTTATTTGTTCCAGGTATGTCTTTGAGTGAATCCTGTAAAGCAACGGGGAAGTGAGGTTTGTTGGAAAGCATTCACCCATCTATTTAAATCATCGTTTTTCACCCTTCGTTGCTTTCTAGGGTTACATCAAAATCTTATGGATATAAGTAGCCCACATAGCAAGCTGCAATGATATTTAAAAGAGGTATAGATACGTTATGTCAGTACTGACGCTAAGTCAAAAATGGTCCTCTGGCGTATGATTTGACCGTGTGTACAAGATAGCATCATTATTTGCTATAGCGTAAACGAGACAGATACTTGTTGCTCGGTGTCGTCTCAAACTGTCAGTGCTTTGCTCAAGTGGTCGAAGGTCCTGATTTCGGGTGCCACTTTTTAGCACAAGTAACCTATCTACGTCTTTTTTTCATATCATTGCATGACATGATATTCATTGATGATGTGTATTGCATTCAAAAACTATGCGCTATTTGCACAGAAAACCCCTTGATTGCTATAAATTGCGCAGCTCGTATCAAAACACGATAACCGCAATAATTTTCCAATGGCTTCTGCTGGATTCATAGCTCGTTTTACGAATACCAATTTTGGTTATCAATAAAACCCCCAAAAACGCTCCACTCAATAACCCAGGTGACAAATTCCCGTACCTCATATACACACAGATAGCGCGTTTGGCGAGCGATACCGGTAGATGGCGTGCGTAAGTCACTTGACTGACGATAGATCACGTCTGATTTCTTACAAGTGAGATTGGGACACACGGTTGTCTTGTTCAGCGAACAAAAAAATAATTTCTGTATTGCTCTGTAGGTTAAACACGCTTTCAAACTCATCCTGTAAATTGTTTAAAGTACTGACAATTACAGTTCTTGAGCAACAGTACAAGAGCTGCCCAATTTTGATTTGTGTTTGTGAATTCGGTGGTTAGTGAAGTGTTAGGCCCAGACTCCACCGGAGCTGAGCGGAGATGTGCGGCGTCGAGCTGTGTTTTCAACAACCAATAGAATTGCGTTATTCACACATCTCCGCCTCGCACAGCTTCGGTGGAGACCACTGAGCGGAGATGTGTATTTTTGTATGGCGAGCTGGGTCGAGCTGTGTGAAGCGAGGTCAAGCGGCCTCTGTAAGCGGCGCCACCCTGCCCCCTCCCGTCCGCACCCCGCGGTGCCAGCCGGGGTGGCCAACTTAGGGCTTTTACCCCAACTTTAGGGAGTAAATATACATATTACATACATATTATCTTATATATTTTTTTTCAGGCATCACAAATGTGTCAGAGAAAAACGTGTTCGAAATGGCAACGTCTATCTATAGATAGCCACAGATACCACTAACGATATCCGTAAACTTAATTATTAAAATCCACCAGACTACCATGTACATGGTAGAAATTCCGATTTAACGGTGTTAATTTGAGTGACCATGAAACTTTGAAGTAATAAAATGATATCATTATTATGCAATAATATAAAACATAAAAAATGAAACAATAGTATTTATTATAAAGAACATAACTGAAAAAGGTCGTCTTCGGAGGAATCAGTTTCACCTGCTTGTTTAGTTTGTGTAGAATTTCTGTAGTTCCAATTTTTCGTAACCTACTTACGTTTCGTAATATAAACATATCGAGTTGAAATTCCCCTAAGTTGGCAACACTGCCGCGCAAACACGCAGCTAGGGCTGGCGCCCGTACTTTATAATAAACAGTTGAACGGAATTTCAAGAAATTGTACTCTACACTTTGAAAGATAGATAAAGTACGCAAAAATACTTAATTTTGCATGTATATATATATATATATAGCTAGATTTTATTTTTGTGTTGTGACATGTTTGATTGTATATCTTATGAATCGAGTCCCCACTTCTCTTTATGCGTTCGTGTTGACCCATTTTCGATTAATTTTAAACGCAATCTTGTCTTTGACAATATTGATAACAAAATTGAAAGTTTGAATTCGAAAAAACGTATAATCGATGTGGGTGATGTTTATGAAGAAATCAAACAAACCTTATAATCAAATGTTCTTCTTAGGGTTTACAGAACTATCAACTGCACAAGAATAAATGACACCTCTGAAGTAGTTCTCTAAACGTATAATATTAATTTCATTGTTATTGTGTATCCCCGCCGGTTTGTTCATGACAGAAAAAACTTTTTCGCATAAAAGCAAAAGAGTTTTTTCTGTCATGAACAGCAAAACAAAGCTTCTCAGCAAAACAAACTTCTTTGTTTTGTTAATTTAGAAATAACTATTTGTTTAATAGAATGAGATGTTAATATGACGACGCTCCGGAATTACAGAAAGGAGAAAATAAAGTTTTTACGTTTTATCTGTCTAAATAAAATAAAAGTGGAGTCACCCAAGCTGAAACACATCTCCGCCCCGCACATCTCCGCACATCTCCGCTTTGGTGGAGTCTGGGCCTTAATGGCGCACTCTTTATCAGTACAAGCGAAAGTTAAAAAGTCTAAGGTAAGTCTAAGTCATTAAATCGAAGCATTTATTTCATACAGACTCAATGATAAGCACTTCTGATAATTTAATAAATGGTAAACGATTTGAATTTTTGTCACTGTAGCAAGGTTTTTTTTTGATATTCATTTATAAACAGGCTGACCTAAAAGACGTTGTTTGTCAAACGCGCAAAGTTTATAAGTGGTGGTAAATGTTAAATTTTGCGCGCATTCACTTAATTTAAGAAAAATACCTACCTTCTCGTTCACACAACAATTACAGAGTTAGGTATCTAATTTGGTGCATTATTTTAGAAGTTCTGCGCGTACATTTTATACATTTACAATCATGGTTATAATATAAGATAAAAAAAATGACCGAAGCTAACTAAACACTGCCCCAACTCCACGCCCATGAGTACGGAAGGGCAAGTAGGACATTTGTTAAATAGAACACTGTTACAACAATATTGGGGTACAAAATAGACCTTTTGTCGTTGTATTACGGACGGGTAGGGTGAATGCGACCAAATTCTCACCTCCAGATCCAAATTGAGATTAGGGGTATTGGTCTATTACTTAGAGTTGCCATTTTAGGGGCATTTTGAGGAATAGAGGGAAGGAAAGTCATGTTTACTTTTTCAAATGGTTTCCGCGGGTTTTTCGGCGCGAAGGTTCATTTTCAATGGCGGATAATAGCCCAATCTACCCGTGTCGGACCTTACTATGGTTGAAAAGGAGGTTGTTTTGAGAACTTTTCACGTGAGATATATTTGAGTGGCTTTTAGATAGAGTTTTGGCTTGAGGGATGAGAATGTGGAGACAGTGTGATGTTTTGTTAAATTGGTAAACTTATAGACTTATTTAGTTGAAAATAGTTTTATTTACTGTTTATGATTACTTACGCCCTCTACTATATTCAAACACACGCTGAAAATTGTTGTCATGATGACCGGTACGTTTAGAAGCCCACACTTCGCGACGTTCACTGCTGGACATAGATTTCATCGAAATCTTCATCATATCATCTTCATATTAGGTACTCTGTCTACCATTGTACTACAAATGATTTATTCACTTCGAACTCAACATAATAAATGAATAAGTATCAATTTCCAATATATCAATTTTTCCATTAAAATTTGTACCAAATATCAAATAAATCATAATACTCGTACATCAATAAATTATTTGTAAGCGTTCATTCAATTCCTAATAACAATAAGTTCACATATTAAACTGACATTAGTATCTATGACTGACTCGACCATTATATCAAGACCTGCACTCTTGGTTTGATTTCCCCTAAATCCATTCACGCTGATACAAGAAAGACGGGCAGGGGAGACCTTGATGTTCTGGTCGTTTTTCTATACAATAGGCACACCCTCGTGTGATATACGGGGTTTTTTATTTAATATCGTGATATTGATTTATAGCGAGAGAGTGAGTGGTGGCCCATATTGGCCCTTTCTCCCCAATTGTGTGCAGTGACGTAGGGTAAGTCTGGGCACAGTAAACATAACAGTAGGTTATCTAAGGCCGCCCGCCGAGTTATTAGCCTAGCGTGCTCACAGACGCGGTACAACCCGTACGTACTGCCGCCACCTTATTCCACCATATTTTATGCTAGCGTGTGCGTGAAATCGCATGCCGACGCGCACGCACACATTCAAACCGAGAGCGGCACGTTTGTATGTAGATATTTTACTGTTCTCTGTTTACTGTGGTCTGGGTAAGGTTTCAAGCGTTGTTTGTTGGAACTTGGTGAGTTATGAATAATTTTGCAGATATATTATGATTTGCGTACAGTCAACCTAGAGTGCAAGCCAGTATAAGTAGAGATCTCATTCCTATGAATTCTTGAACGAAGCGCGGCCTTTACAAAGTCTACTTAAGATGTGGTTGTATATTTTTGTTTTTTATAATTGTCGCTTTCTTTTGCTTTATGTATTGAAGATTGTTCATTGCTTTTATTAGATACAGTCTTTTTGGTCACCATCTCACTTGATGGTAAATGATGATGTCATAAGGTATGTAAATATCCAACAAGTGCTTATTTACTCATCAAACATTTTTCTTTTATTACTTACTTTTTTTTAAATGCACAAAATCATTTGAAAACATATAGGTATGCGTTACTCGTAACATAACACATATAAAAAATATATAAAAAAAACGCTTAATACTCGCCATTTTATGTATAAATAAATAGTTACTGTACTTGCCTCTTGTATGTCCAATGAAGTTTATCTGACCCTGTCTTTTACAAAAATATTTGTCTTATTTATCATATTACTGTCATCAATTCGCAGTCAATATTTACCTTCGTAAAATAATAAAACAACTATATTATTATCCGGAATCGTTCGACAAAGTAGGGGAAGACGGGGCAAATTGAATAACCGGCCCCATGCGGCGACATAGCTGCTAATACTGTGACATAATATATTTATGTCTCCAAGCTCGTTGGATGTTTATGTCTTTATAACAAAAAATAATCTGGTTATCTACGAAAAATCTTCCGTGGGTCAGTGAATATGCAACACCTAAAAATTTTAAGAGGAATCTTATCTATCTATAAGAAATATCTTTAAGTGATGAGTTGATTGAACAGATGCCTCAACGCCTTAAATTCAGGCTGTATTATGTCAATTTCAAATTTTGAATGTTGGTGTGGTTAAAAAAATACATGTAATACAATCAAACCATTCCACACGTACGCAGTACGTAGTAATTATTTTACTCAAAATTTAAAGTCATTTAGTTGAGTAATGGTTAGAAACTTCCCCCCCTCATGGGTTCTCGCCTCGGCGTGGCGAGGGGGCCTAGTACCGGTGGTAGGGGCACCACCGGGAAGCGAAGAGAACCCAGGCGTGGCAGCGTGGTGGACTGGACACCCACCCGCTGCGGCCCGTAAGGGCGGCGTGGTGCTGCGGGGCCAGTGGGGCCTGCAGGCGCCTTGAGGCGCGTGGTTGGGGCCGCGGCGCACAACCGGTTGGTGGGGGCCAGTGATCCGAGGCTGATCCCCCCTGTGCGTCGCGGCCCGGCGAGGCCGTACCGTCGGTTACGGCAGCGGAGCCGCCCTTTGGGTGGCTCGTGGTTGCGGGCCCAGTAGGGCCTGCGTACGGTGGCCAGCTAGCGCGTGGTACGGGGGTGCCGCCGCCAGCATTGCACGGGTTTCACCGCTGCCTGGTAGGGACGGCTTGACATCCTCGGCTGTCCCTTCTGGCCTCCCCTCACGAAGGGGGGTCGCTTCCGGCCCGCCGTGCAGGCGGGCTCCGTCCGGGGGAACGCGTAACAGGCAGGCGCTATTCACCGTGTTCCCCCACTAAAGGACGATTAGAGGGAGTAGTAGGGGTTTTAGTCGGTAGGGCCACTGGTACATCACCTTTCCAGTGGAGAGTCCGACATAACCCGTTCGTCCCCCGGTGGACGGGTATGCGTAAGGCATTTCCCCTACTTAAAAAAAAATTAAAAAAAATAATAATAATGGTTAGAAACTTGCAAAAGGACTCCAGTACCATAATTGTTGACTTTTAGACTTGTCATTGCACTACATAACAATAGGTATTTTTTATTAGAAATACTCGTATTATAGCTTTATTTTACATTAGCACATTCAATTGATCGTTCCTGTCGCTTATTTTGTAAGGATTGATAAGCTATCGAAGACATGAGGTTTAGTTTAACACGAACTGAATTTCCCTAACTTACCCTTTTTAGTGAAAATATGTTAAAGGAAAATCACTATGTTTTTATTAAAACAAAAGAGCAAGTTCCTGTGCCTGGTAGACTGTTTTACAAAAGCCCGTAGGCTGCGGTAACCGCTGCCCGTCAGAACCTTTCGTTTCGTTTACTGCAAAAAGCAGTAAAGAGGGTTCAAAAAACGGAATAAATTACTTATACTACTTTACCGACAAAGGTAGCCCTTTAGTAAAAAACAACAAAGGAGTAATTAATACAGGATTCATTTAAAGAAAGAAATTCATTTAAGGTTCTAACGTTTACTCTTGAATAAATTATCTTAAATTACCTCAAACTGCTATTGCGATAACGCCTACGCGGCCAAGAGGTTAGAATTTATTCGTCCACTTATTAAAACATACATTAACTTATGCGACCCTTTTTGTACAACTTCAAAGTGTTAAAGACTAAAGTCTATGTTAATTTATTGCCAATTCATTACGTTAAAACGCTGATAACATCTCGTCATTGGTGTAACTTATAGAACGTGTTAATGAAATAGCTCAAAACCTTTTAGGGGTTGATTGTCATGATTTAATACAGCAACATTTCTTCGAGCTAATTAATTCACACGTTGTTGATAGAAGAGACGAAATACTCCACTCGGTTTGTATCGGATTGATATTTACAACTCCCGTGATATCCCTGACAACGGCGCCAGGCTCGCCGTTTATTACTTTGGGTTCAAAATCCGCTCGGCAAAATGTGGTCTTTTGAATGTTTTGTTCACCATGTCCGCAACAATCAGTGTGCCTTTGAAAATCCGTTAGATCCCCATATGATCTATGACAGTTCGTTTTCTGAGATGTTTTCTTATCAAGAAATTTCAAGAGCTAAACGAACTCACTACACTTAGGATTCTTCAAGAGGCGTTAGAAAAGATCCATACTGTTAAGTGCCTTGTCGTCCCGCACTACATACTATCAGGCGGACGTATTTGCCCTGAACATTAAATTAAAAAAGAAACTTTCTTACACTTAATTCCCGTGCACATTGCAGATTAAATTTTCTTGGACTCATAATGAATTTCTGTCAATTAATTTAACCCTTTCAATTCATCGTCTTGTATCGTTAAAACGTTGGGTCCTTAACTTTTGTTGCTAATGCGGTAAACCGCCATTTTAACTAAGTGTTATCTAAAATTAAGCTGAGTTCACACTGTATTGTTTTAGTACATTAACTCCGGAGGGTGGGTAGAATGTCAAGTGACCAGATAAGTTAAGTCTGAAGGGAATATTGGGAGCCCAAAGATCTTTTATCTTTATAAAGTACTGACGGGTTGTGAATTTCAATTAATTAAATGTTAGAATAAGTCACGTTGAGAAAGAAATAATACATATTACTACTTAGACTTTTTGGAGTCATGGAGGCACGGTAATTGGCAACATACGGCCTATTACATTCCACAATTTAAATGCAGAAATGGTGTTTAAATAAATGAACTGTCATGTTCAAAAAGGATTTAACGTTTTTAACCTATTTGATAACTGTAATTCCTGCCAGTTTCAGGCCTTAAATGCTTTGTTTTCATGTGCTTTTAATTTAAGTATGACGTTAATTAAATCAACATTTAAATCAGTTATTTTTCAATGATGGCATAGCGCTCTGTAATCGAGGGATAATTCTGTGTATCGAACCCGCGACCTCTGTCGTAGTAGCCCACTTCTCAATCATTACATCAAATCAGTAAATATCCGCAAAACAACTTAAACCCTACAAGTGGCTCTAAAACCAATTAAATCAACTACTATTCTGGTTATTCCACTATCCATATCAAGTGCTTTGTTTACGCAATAAACTAAACAATATTACAAGGAATTTACGGGTCTAAGAATTCTGGAAAGGGCTGTGGAAAAATCTGGAACGTTCTGGAAAGGAATTTCATTTGGCACTCAGACGTCTAGGACTAGAGGTTAAACTGCTGCGTTGTTGGGAAAGAAAAAGTTAAATTGCGAGAAATATTAACGGTCTCCTGTCAATTCATAACTAAAGTCATGTTATACAGGGTGTGTTTAATAAAAATACCATGAGGTGCGCTAGCATGTTTGTCCTTGAATGAAGTAACTAGATTTAGAAAAATTAAAAAGATAATATTGAATAAAAAAAACCGGAAATCTGTTCCGTCTCTTATACTAGGGACGGAACAGATTTCCGGTTTTTTATTTGTCGCTCCTTGTGGAAAGTACTTGCAAAATCGCCCTGTACAGCTGAAAAGTTTCTTCCATGTTTTTAACATGCTAATCTCAGGAACTACTGGTGCAAGATAAAAACATTTTCAATGATAAATGTCGAAAAACGGGAGAATATTATTTCTGATACGCTTACGTTACGTGCGCTGCCCATTTTGATTCAAAAACATGTAATTTTTTTACTATTGAGGTCGACTCACTAACATTTTTATGGTCAGTTACGTAATAATATATTAATTGCCAAGGTTTTTTGACGTGATAACGTCTTTAAAATCGTTTTAGTCGGGTGACATGTTCTGAAACTTGTGTCACACCAAAACCTCATGAGCGCGATCGCAGGTATAACGAGAGAGAGACGGACCGATCTCCCGTCTCATGTCGAGCGCTGCCAGTCATTCCGTGAAATGCCGTTATCACGTAAACATCTCGATTGTAAACCTACTTTACAAACAACCAATTTTTTTGCCTAGCCAAAATATTTGAGAATTCGGAACCAGTCTTAAAATATAGCATGTTTTGGAGTGGAACCCAATAAGTTCATATTGAGTTAAGCTCCGTAGTATTAAGAACAATTTAATAAATATCCAGGTTTCTAAACATTAACCGACTGACGTTTACCTTATACTCGGTTATGTTTAGAAATAACATCTAGAGTTCATTCGCTTACATTACGTAATATCTTAAAGGTTCTACCCACCCGTACTGAGCTAGGGCTAGTGCTAGTATACGATACAATATAATTTAACATTAAAAGGAGGTTATTTTTTAAAACTTTTCATTTACAACTTATTTTTTACATATAAATAGTTAAAAAAAAATATGGAAAATATTGGCCCATAACAGGCATAGTTGGAGAGCTTTGGGGGAGACCTTTGCCCAGCAGTGGGACACATTAGGTCAAATAAAAAAAAAAAAAAATTGTTAAAATGGAGGAACTAATGCCAAGTGGCATTCTCTACAAGTCAATTACTTTCCTCTGAATTTAAGATTGTTACGTTGTGTTCAGGGTTTTCTAGCGCCTGTTTTTAGTTTTCCATATTATGTAACTTCACAGAATTTGACCCGCAGTAACGACTCTACGACACAATAATACAGAGTGATGTTTTTTTTACAAAATCAACAGTTTTGGTTCCCGTTTATGTATGAGAAATTTAAAGCAAGTTTAGATGCAAATGTTATTAAATCTGTTCCTAAGAACAGATTTCGCTATTACTCATTGTTTTTGACTTTCCCCTACTGACCCATTTGTATTGATCATCCCGTATAGTCTGCAAAATGTTTTCTTCAAACAGCTAGTAGGTACGAGTAGAATAGAGAAAGTGTTATTTTCATTTACAAGCAAGTAAATGAAAATAACAGTTTCTCTATTTTTATAAGTTATTTTTTTCTGTCTCTTTTTCAAAGTTGCCAACCCTAAACTATACACGTCGTATATTTCAGAAGCAGTACCTGAGACACAAATAACGCTATATGCATATTCATTTATAAGACCCAACTGTGTAACTCTTATAGCACCATACAAGAACTATGGATGCGGCATGCGGTCTCTTAGAAAGACTTCAAAAAAATATTGCGGTGCCCGTCCAATTGAGGTGCCCGTGGCGAAGTTGTGACAGTAATCGGCGACGATCGCTGTTGTAAAGCAACACACGCCGGGTCTGAAATGGGATGGATGACCACCCCGACCGAAATTCTGGGATGTATTTTTCGGGCGTCTCCGTGCTTCGGAAGGCACGTTTGTTCCCGGTTGTCGTCGCTAGATGTTAGTAGTTAAACCTAGTCAGAGGCTTTAACATCTGACATTAAGGTTGCTCACTAACCTTACACCCCTCCAACAATCTGCCGTGAGCCCGCGTGTTGGAGTACGATACCTTCCACCTCATAGTTGAGTGGAGGCCTGTGCCCAGCAGTGGGACGTATATAGGCTGTTTATATTATGTTATATATATCCACTCAATGCTTGATATAAAAACTTCAATATCTTAACGAAACTTGAATATGATATTAGACTTAGAAATCCCTTGACAGGTCCTTGTCTACCCTATTTCATTAAGGTCTTAAAATATCTGACCCAATGTTTCAAACGCATTTTTGCCTCCTCCATCTCAACCAATCTTACCTTTCCAAACTCGATGTTCTTTAACAAACCAACCATTGTGGTATCCTATAATTAATTTTATAATTTATGCGATTGAAGCTCCGCCGGAATGTTGTTTGAGCATCATTGATTAATACTGATTGATTACGTCATCTTTATCTTAGTAACTAGTCTTATCTTAGTAATATTCATCGTTTAGTGTTCTTGAGTAAAAGTTTAAAGCTTGAGCTATCCGGTTAACGATGGTAAGAATTGACTTTTACCACAGCTGAACACATACGTCTACTCAACAACAGTGTTAACTTACTGTCAGATGTTTTAACGCCGTTTTAAGGCCTTCAACATGCTAGACAAGAACACATATAAGGCGTCATCAGTTGCTTTTACGTCTGTCTCTGTGAAAGAATCTGCCTAATAAGGAATAACAAAAGATTAATATGTAATTATCCGGTGGTGAGGTCTAGTTTAAGGCCTTAGGGCGGCATGATAACATCTGAAATTAAAGTTGCTAGCTAACATTTCACCTCTAACAATCCCATTGAGCCCGCGTGATGTAGATGGCCTCATAGTTGAGGTGAGGCTTGTGTCTAGCAGTGGGACGTATATAGGCAATTTATTTTATGTAACACTAGCAGCCGCCCGCGACTTCGTCCGCGTGGACTTTTCTGTTGAAATTTCCTGAATTTTCTTTGCTATAAACCTCAAGGAGCCCGAGACCTTTCCAACGAAGGCAAAACCGTGGAAATCGGCTCGTGCGTTCTGGAGTTATAGCGTCAGGAAGGAAAACCCGACTTATTTTTATATAATAGATGTATAGCACAAATATAATATTGTAAAAAGACGATCTTATCGCTACAAAGCCATCTTAGGGATCTCCTTCAGCCAACTTTGTATCTTCGAGCATAAACTTATAAAGTTCTACTAGGCCACAAACCGTTCGAAAAATAAACATTACATTTTGTATCGATTTATTGACAAAATGAAACCAATACCAAATGAAATTTTAATTTTTCGAATAATTTGTGGCCTGGTAAAACTTAAAATTAGCGAATGTGGCTGGATACATATCTTAGGGCACTGACCGTACGTATTTTCTGATTTGCAATATTGCAAATCGCATTTCATTGCTTTGCCTACAATCTTACAGTTTATTGCACTTACAAAACCACAATGCTCTTTAATGCATTTAACTTGTTTTAAAATACAGATAAAGTTAAATCGAGATAACCTTGTGTTGATAAAGATCTCCTATCTCCGGAGATTGAGTTCGAAAAGCACTTTAAAATAATTTAAGCGGCAACCCGTGTAATGTATTTAATTGAGTAAGTGCTGTTATGATACTTTTACATTGTTTTTGTTAAGGTTAAGTGTGATTTCACATTAATAAAAACCCGATAAGAATAATTTGTGAGGTGCCCGTGGCGAAGTTGTGACAGTGATCGGCGACTATCGCTGTTGTAAAGCAACACACGCCGGGTCGGAAATGGGATGGGTGACCACCCCGACCGATAGTGAGGTGTATTTCGGGCATATCCGTGCTTCGGAAGGCACGTTAAGCAGTTGGTCCCGGTTGACGTCGTTAGATGTCAGTCGTTAAGCCTAGTCGGAGGCCTTAGGGTGGCTTGATAACGTCTGACATAAAGATTGCTCACTAACCTTACACCCCTCAAACAATCCGCACTGAGCCCGCGTGTTGGAGTAGGGCTCGTTCCACCTCATAGTTGAGGTGAGGCCTGTGCCTAATAGTGGGATAGGCCTTTTATGTAAAATTAATTTTTGGTTTGAATTTAGTTTTAAAGCGTATGTCATGCGTGTGTCATGGCGTACTAGTTAAACATTCTGGCTTGGTCCCATATTCAAGTCAGGCCGGAATACCTACTTTGAGTTCAAAATTCGTTCGTTGAAATCATAGTTGAAATGAGGCTTATGCCCAACAGTGGGACATGAAAGCTCAAGTTGAGTTGCATAAAAAGACCTAGTTGTATATTTGCACATCTTGGGGGGCCCATTTATTTGTATCTTCTATCGAGTATAATTCAAGGACCCCACGCGAAGAGCCATTAATATTAATTGGGAGCCAATGACACTAATCGGTTGGCAGAGCGTTTTCTGATGCAAATATATTACTTCTTTATTATCCAAGCAGCCTTCCTTCTGATAGTAATAGGCATAATTCTGTTTATATTGTCATATTTCTAATACACTTACCCCCGAATTCACAAAAGTCAATCAACGCTGAGCACGCGCTCACGCTCATGTTGTCCCGTAAAATGTCAGTAGAACTGAAAGGGACAGCTATGCTTCTGATGGATGTTCAACGTTGATTTGCGTTTGTGAATTCGAGGGTTAGCTTATTATTAAAAAAAGTGAGCTAGGCTTAGACTATAAGGGCGTCAAACTGATAAACATACTAAAATGTATGATAACAGAAAAGACACAAATCCTCAACACATGAAGGGCTGTCCTCATCGGGTATCGAACCTGCTCACTTGAAAACAATGAAATCTCTGAATTTGTCTTTATTGAATATTTCATTTGTTTATTGTGGTCTTCAAGAGGTAATTATAAAATAGTATAAAATTTAATGATTTCATGAAAATATCAAGTGGAATCTCAATAGTTCCAGCATAACACAATTTTAAAAGACTGATTGTTGAGTGAAAAGTTTGGCAAAACTTTGCATTTTCACTGAACGTGTACGGTCGAATTTCCTATTGGACTATTCCAATTTCCTTTTTAGTGATGCATGTTTTAAAGAGCGTTTGTCCAAAACCAGGCCAGTTTCAGAATAGTTTTTAACCCAATAACGAAGAGCAAAGAGTTAAAATTGCTATTGACAAAAGCTTACAAAAGCGAAATTATTTCATTCAACTCTTCTTCAGTCGGGGGGAAATTTCGAAAACCTACACAACCCACGTCTGGTTAGCCAATTTTCATATTATCTATCCTATTTGAATATTTGACAAAAAGACAATATGGTTGACGGACATAAAAGCTGACGCCAAAGTTGAGTTTAAATTGAAAAATTGTATGTATATTTTATTTGGGGATGTGATTTTAACACGGATATATGCTGAGTAGATGCCGCATGTAGACAAACGTTAGGCCTATAGAAATTTAGAAACTGAATGTGTTTAGGCAGTTCAATAAGTGACTTTTACATTTAGACGTTCAATGTTTCATCTAACTGGCTTGTTCATTTCACTTCACCGTCATCTTGAGCTTAGTTGAAAATCTTGTTCACAGTAAGTTTACCTGTCGAGACCTGTGTAGCAACAGTGGTCACACAAAAGCAGGTCCAATGGACCTACTTTAAACCAATATGACAGCGGCTTGTTTACGTGCACGTCATTCACACGTCGTTGTCATGTGCCAGTTTTTGAATTCGCGAGTACTATCTATTGACACCACATCAGTGTCCCGGAGGGTACGTGCCCTCGCAAAACATGCCAAGTTTGAGAGCAGTTTAAAAATTATACAACGAATTTGAGATTCAAATTGAAATGGGACGTCACGGACGGTCCAGTAAAACAATTATATGCCTATTCGGCGCAAAATGAAAAAACCAGAGGCCGAAAATAGGCCTAACAAAGTAACGATTTATGCGAATCGAAATGTGAGCACGTTGAAAATTCACAGTAGAGGGGTTTTTGATGGAAATGTATGCGCATTACTTTTTCTGAACGCTTAATAGTTTTTAGGTTGAACGTTTTGGGGTTTTGTTTTGAGGTTATAATTGGGGATTTGACTTGCGGAGAGTTTGCTTGAGGTTTCGGTGTTTACTATGTTGAAGGGCACTTTTAATTGATTTGAAATATTGTACGACGTAATATCACTCGTAATTTTAATACTCGACGCCAAAATAAATGCTTGTGCTAATAGCACAAGCATAGTGTGTGTGTGTGTGTGTGAGAGAGAGGGAGAGAAAGAGCATCATGTACACTTTGGGTCTTGAATTGTGCAGCAGGAGATGAAATAAAAAGAATTTTAAACGGAATTCTCACTTTACTTTAACAAATGGACTCGACACATCAATTAGGTCCTTAGAGAAGACAGAGACAACAGGAAGCGGAAACAGATAATCTTTCTAAAAATGACACAGTTTAAGAAGCTATAATTACATCTTTTTTATTAGGGACCCTTTAAATTTGTTTTTGAACAATTGTACAATATTTTGAATACAGAACTACGAATATATAGTGTTAGCAGAACCTCCTTAGAAGACGTAGAGGGCCACTACACTACAGAGGATTTACACTACTGGCACCATAGACGACGACCATAGATCGATGCGTGCTGTCAATCACATAAATTTGGGCGCGCACTTTTGTTTTATTATCCTGTTCCCTATCTAGTTTGTGTTTATTATCCATCATGAAATAAGCTTGTAAAAATATTGTGTGCATTGCGGGTGAACTCCTATTTTCTTGGTTTTGGGAACTACCTTGATTTGATTTAGTAACAAATCAATAATTGTTTTACTATGAAAGAGTGCATTTCTGAATTATTTCCCAAAATCAGAAGTGGGATTCGTTTGCCTTACCGCTTAGCTTGATATCTTTTTGAATTTCTGTATAGTTGGAAATTTATAATTTTCCCGTTGAGTTTTTCCATTTACAACTAAATGAAAAATCTGGTTTTAAGCGAATGTGCGAATGCGAATGATAAGTTTGTGACAAAGATGTTATTTCAGCTTACATTGACGTATGTACTTTTAACATATTTGTGGTTCCTAAAGTAATTCAAGATGCATAACAAGGGGGTCTCCGCGTGGCTCAACACAGTATTGTGGAGGCAATAAACGCTATGAATTCGGTGAGGTCCAACCACTACTTATTAAATTTCAAATTTTGAATCCCATTTTCACAACATTGATGCTTGGTGTGATGACGTCGACGGCGCTAGGGCCCTCGATCGTTGGGATGACGGAGAGTGTCTTTCTCGAGTTGGGAATTGTATTTAAGGCGACGCAAAGCCGTGGTTATTGCCACATTGAATTCAAATCACTGTGTCTGCGGACTATTGAAAGCGCCAATATGCCTTCCTTACAACTGAAATTGAGTATCTTGGACGTATTATTAGCTAAGGTCAGGTTAGACCGAGCAGTAAAATCCTTAGTCAAAGCTCCTTAGCCATGAAATAAAAAGCCAGTTCGTAAGATTTTAGGACTTGAACATGGTTCGTATTGAAAATAATTGAGGAAGTCTAGAGCGGGCCTCGGAAGAATGTGGCTTTCTTTGAGGGTGAGACATTTGACACTTTGTATTTTGTTTGCCAATATATTTTTGGTCATGCTAGAGTCAACCCCGTTGTAGTTTCATGACATGCTCACTTGGGGGTGCCATAATATTGTGTGCAAATCATGTGATGACGGAATCACAACAGAGCTTCTGAGAGCGGGCGGTCGGCCGATACTCAAGGTCCTCCAGACGCTCTTCAGTTCTGTCATCCTTGAGGGCAGAACGCCAAAGGCATGGGGCAGAAGCGATGTGATGCTGTTTTTCAAGAAGGGTGACAAAACTCTCTTGAAGAACTACAGACCCATATCGCTTCTGAGCCATATCTATAAGTTGTTTTCGAGAGTCATTGCGAATCGTCTCGCTCGCAGGTTTGACGACTTCCAACCTCCCGAACAAGCCGGGTTCCGAAAAGGCTATAGTACCATAGACCACATTCATACGCTGCGGCAAGTTATACAGAAGACCGAAGAGTATAACTTGCCACTTTGCTTGGCGTTTGTGGACTATGAGAAGGCCTTTGATTCGATTGAGACCTGGGCAGTGTTGCAGTCTCTCCAAAGGTGCCAAATAGACTACAGGTACATCGAGGTTCTTAGGTACTTATACCAAAACGCCACCATGTCGGTCCGATTACAGAACCAGAGCTCTAATCCGATCCAACTACAGCGAGGCGTGAGACAAGGAGACGTCATATCTCCGAAATTGTTCACAGCTGCGTTGGAGGATATTTTCAAGCTTCTGGACTGGAAAGGACGCGGCATCAACATCAATGGCGAGTACCTAACACACCTACGATTCGCCGATGATGTAGTTCTTATGGCTGAGACCTTGGAAGACCTGAACATAATGCTCGAAGATCTCGGTAGTGCTTCCCAAAGAGTTGGTCTTAGGATGAACATGGACAAGACGAAAATCATGTTCAATGCCCATGTTGCACCTGCTCCAGTTAACGTTGGGAACATTACACTCGAAGTTGTTGACCACTATGTTAACCTGGGACAGGCAGTCCAGTTAGGTAAGTCCAACTTCGAGAAAGAGATCTCTCGTCGAATCCAGCTCGGATGGGCAGCGTTCGGGAAGCTCCGGCATATATTCGCGTCTGAAATTCCTCAGTGTCTCAAGACGAAAGTCTTTGACCAGTGTGTGTTGCCAGTAATGACATATGGGAGTGAGACGTGGTCGTTCACTATGGGTCTCATAAGAAGGCTCAAAGTCACCCAGCGAGCAATGGAGAGAGCGATGCTTGGTGTTTCCCTGCTTGATCGAATCAGAAATGATGAGATCCGCAGGAGAACTAAGGCAACCGACATCGCTCGAAGGATTGCATCGCTGAAGTGGCAGTGGGCGGGACACATAGCGCGGAGAACCGATGGCCGTTGGGGCGGAAAGGTTCTCGAATGGCGACCACGTACCGGACGACGTTCCGTGGGCAGGCCCTCCACAAGGTGGACCGACGATCTTGTCAAGGTCGCGGGAAGCCGCTGGATGCGGACAGCGCAGGACCGATCGTTGTGGAGATCTTTGGGGGAGGCCTATGCCCAGCAGTGGGCGTCGTTCGGCTGAAATGATGATGATGATGATGAAATCATGTTACGTTTGGCCACTATGGTTTTGTTGTAGCAAGCTAACTTGTTTGCGCCTCTGCTACTGGTGTTGCTCGTGGCATGCTAACTCGTGTGTGCCTCTGCTACTGGAGCGTTGTTTTAGCATGCTAACTTGTGAGCGCCTCTGCTAATTGTTTGTAGCAAGCTAACTTGTTTGCGCCTCTGCTACTGGTGTTGCTCGTGGCATGCTAACTCGTGTGTGCCTCTGCTACTGGAGCGTTGTTTTAGCATGCTAACTTGTGAGCGCCTCTGCTAATTGTTTGTAGCAAGCTAACTTGTTTGCGCCTCTGCTACTGGTGTTGCTCGTGGCATGCTAACTTGTGTGTGCCTCTGCTACTGGAGCGTTGTTTTAGCATGCTAACTTATGAGCGCCTCTGTTAATTGTTTGTAGCATGCTAACTTGTGTGTGCCTCTGCTGTTGTTGGTTGTAGCATGCTAACTTGTCTGCGCCTCTGCTACTGGTGTTAATTACTTAGCAAGCTAACTTGTGTGTGCCTCTGCTGTTGTTGTTTGTAGCATGCTAAGTTGTCTGCGCCTCTGCTACTGGTGTTGATTACTTAGCAAGCTAACTTGTGTGTGCCTCTGCTGTTGTTGTTTGTAGCATGCTAACTTGTCTGCGCCTCTGCTACTGGTTTTGATTACTTAGCAAGCTAACTTGTGTGTGCCTCTGCTGTTGTTGTTTGTAGCAAGCTAACTTGTCTGCGCCTCTGCTACTGGGTTGATTACTTAGCAAGCTAACTTGTGTGTGCCTCTGCTGTTGTTGTTTGTAGCAAGCTAACTTGTCTGCGCCTCTGCTGTTGTTGTTTGTAGCATGCTAACTTGTCTGCGCCTCTGCTACTGGTTCTGATTACTTAGCAAGCTAACTTGTGTGTGCCTCTGCTGTTGTTGTTTGTAGCAAGCTAACTTGTCTGCGCCTCTGCTACTGGTGTTGCTCGTAGCAAACTAACTTGTGTGTGCCTCTACTACTGGAGTGTTGTATAAGCATGCTAACTTATGGGCGCCTCTGCTTATTGTGTGTAACATGCCAACTTGTTTGTGTCTCTGTGACATGGTAAAAGCAAGTAAACACTTTTGCTAGCTTGCTCAAATATTTTGATGTTATAAGTTAAACTCATACGTGAATTTTAGAAGCTGTAGATAATGCTGAGTCGCATCCAAGTTGCTCAAAGGATGCTGGGCAACAACTGGGCTGCTCGAAGGATGCAGCTGTACCTGTACCTCATACTTCCGAACAAGACGTGGACGTCTCAGTGTCAGGAGAGGCCGTGTTAGCAGAACCTCCTTAGAAGACGTAGAGGGCCACTACACTACAGAGGATTTACACTACTGGCACCATAGACGACGACCATAGATCGATGCGTGCTGTCAATCACATTTTGGGCGCGCACTTTTGTTTTATTATCCATCATGAAATAAGCTTGTAAAAATATTGTGTGCCTTGCGGGTGAACTCCTATTTTCTTGGTTTTGGGAACTACCTTGTTTTGATTTAGTAACAAATCAATAATTGTTTTACTATGAAAGAGTGCATTTCTGAATTATTTCCCAAAAATAGTATATGAGCGCGTCGCCAATGGTTGTTTTTTAATGTTACGTTATGTAGTTATTTAATGTATGTACCTTTGCAGTTTTTTTTCTGATTGTTTTCTTACTTAAGGTACTTAAATAGAAATACTTTGCGTTTTTTGCTGTTGTCTGATTTTGCGACCACAAATTTATAGCTTCTCAGTTAACAAAACCCGAAAAGCCTTCATTTAACTCTGTCCGAAAATTCAATCCTACTGATTAATTAAGTCAGTGTGATGAATATTTATTTACACGATTCTCCAATTTGGTCATAATGAAAACATGTCACAATTAATTTATTTTTAAAAAACTGTAATACCTACATTGTTTTCTTTTTGTTCTCTTTAATGAGAAAAGGCATCTTTTGCGATTTAACTAAATAAGATGCTATGTCATGAGTATTTTAATAAAATAGTTTTGTAGGTATGTTAACTTTTTTGACATCTAAAAGTGAGAATATAACTTTTGTCCGGTTGACCTCTTCCCACATAAACTTCAACACATATCCAAAGCCATAGCAAATATTATCCATCTTAAAACATATATTGATACTAGAAAGAGCATCCCGAAAATGTTCGAAGCTATATTACTTTTGAAACTTCAAAGAAAAATGCATTTTTAGGAGCTCTTTCAATGCACCCTGAAGATATTTAATCTGCAAAGACCTTTCCTTTTCATTGGTTCCAACCCCTATGCAATCAAAACTATCTATACATAGATATATATGTAAGTAGTATATGACAAAAGGCGTGCAACACAATGGGTGTCCCTTTTTGGGGTTACAATGAGGAATTGAAGGAAAGATTTGCACCCCAAAATTGTTTTTGATTGAGGAATCCTACCTCCCTCAAGGAAGGGTCCTTAGAGTCAACAATAGCATTCATTACAGTCTATATGGATATCAACTTTTTTTCATGATAGACTGATGACTTTTTATGATGTACTATTTGAGGGTCACCTGAGGAAAAGTGATCACCTCCGCCTCAGCTGCAAACCCACCAACGAAAATTGAAAACTACTTATTTCATATTATCAGTCCTCAGCTTCTTTTAGTTTACTTATTTATCTGATAGTTTCTATAAAACAAGTTAAGACGTCGAAGGAAATTCCAGACTGTAACTAAGTACGGTTAGCTAACAAAATATGATAGCCTCTGACGTTGCAAGATAAAGACTACTTAAGACTTAGGCAAACTAAGTTACCGTTAACCTGGCTCGATAGAGGATGACAAGTTACTCGTAAGTAACTTCCAACGCCTTAAATTACCCGCTAACTAGTTGGTAACTTGAGGAAATTTTGAGGCGGCTTGGAATTTGAGGTGTCTGCCTCAAGATTGAGTTTGAGGTGAGGTAGCCGTTACGGAATAACCCTTTGACTGGTTTATTACTAGTTTTAGAATTTAAAAAGTAATTTAGTAATTTACCTAAAGTATGGACTATTGCCCAACCGGGGCAGTCAGATGGACACTGATTATGACCGTCATAGTGAACGGAACGCTTAGAAGCCCACACTTTTATACCCAGTGTGGTATAGGGTAGCATACAGTACCACATTTTCTGTCTCGCCCAATGGTTGACTGGTAGAGAATGCTGTTATCATAAAGTCCACCTTTTGTACTATTTTTGTGCATTAAAGTTTAAATAAATTTACATCAGTTATTCGTGTTACTTTGGTGTTTATCACTGTTTTTCAGTACCGGAGAATTATCAATTGGACAATGAACACAAAGTAGTTGTACAGACCAGCTGTCAAATCACACCCTGATTATGATCTCAGATTATCAAAAGGTGTTAATGAATATTGTGTATAGTAAGCCAGGCTTTGCAACAACACAACACAAACTTTTTTTGCGCGAGTTTCGAACCCACAACCTACCAACCACTGCTCAACGGAGCCAGTCAAGTAGGTATACGAGTATAAGAAAACATTTAGTCTTAAACATACTCGTAAAAGCTACTTCAAACTAAAACCTTAAAGTAATTATTGTAGATTTCTTTAGTAATTCTGACTGGAGAATTTCTACTATAAAATATTTTATAAACAAAAAACAAAACTCTAATCTTAATTGGTACTCAAACATACCAATACAATCAATCAATCGTTCCACTTAAGAATTGAGTCAAAATGACCATCGAGATCATACAATTTTTCTGCACTTCAACTGTCCCTATACCTTGAGGCATAAGGTCGGAATTCGTGAGGAAGGACTCAGTGAAGTTAGAGCCACTTATGTGAGCATGTCCACTGAAGTGACAATTGTAGATCTCCGATGATCGTACATTTGAAGAATGCTTCTGTCAATTGAGTGTCTTTGATTCATTGGTTCTCAAACTTGTATTACAAAGCCCCCCCTGTTTTGAAAGTTACTTTTGTATCTAAATAGAGATTACGCTGACGATGTTGGTTCAACCTCTACCTAGGAATAAATCGGAGTGGTTATGCTCGAGTGGTGAGCTATGTGGCTGATGATGATTGGACAACTAGACTAGACGATTTACCAACTGAGTCTTACTTTTACTTCTTCTCTTACCAGTCCGGTAGGATATGACATCTTACCCTCCATGAAAAGAGTGTATTCCTTTTTGAAAGGAACACATCTTGTGTTACCTGTGCTGTCGCGTTTGTTCATGAACAGAGGTTCTCTCCATCAGGTGACCCACAGGGTCGTTGTCTCCCTTGCTCTTAAAAAAACGTCATTCCAATGTGCCTGTGGTTCTCTTTTGGAGCATTTCTCGCTCAACTCTACTCAAAAATAACTAAATCGTTTGTGACTATGTAGCAATTAACAAGTCGTTCATTCGATTCCTTCTCAGTGAAATATTCATGACATCTGTGTATGTTCTGAATGGATCTTAATATCTATTTCATTATACCTTAAGAAACATTTTAGCCCATTTATTAGAGTCTGACAATAAGTTGGTTCGGGGTCTAGTTTTAAGCGTTTATTTTTAAGTTTATTCATTTAAAAATAGGTATACTGACAGATTACAATCAGTACATTATTATTACAGTTTGGGAACCAATGGCTCGTCGAACTGACACAAGCAGTGATTGGACAGAACGACGTCCCGGCGTCACAACTAATCGACAGGGGTCGTCAGCCTTTTGTACTACATACTAATAAAAATGAAACGTCAATTTGTTCCGACAGCGGGTCGAATGGACGACTTTTTTCTTATTTATGGTTCAAATGATCGAGTATTGCGCATATTGAACGTATTTTTTACTTTTTTGTGGTTCATTTTTAATAAAAACTGGATTGAATAAAAAAGGGAAAGTGGGTAATCGTTTTAACACATACGAGGCAAACTTTTCATCTCCTGAGATAACTCCTCAGTTATTCTCACACCTTTTTTCTTAGGTTAGTAGCCCCCCGGCTAGCTACGAGAAACACTTCGTCCGGCGACATGTACCTATAAAGCAATGATATTTAAAAGAGGTAGCTACGTTGTGCTAAAGGCTAAGCCTACCGCCGCCGGTACCTTTACCAAACACTTACCCCCTGATTCATAAAAACGAACGCAAAGCTATAGTTTTGTTTAAGCAATTAACGTGTTGTGTCACTTACTCGCAAATGGCGGCAGCAAAAAGAATGACAGAGCAATACAAAAGATAAAGTGTTGTTAAACTATTGTTTAAGAATTTATGAACCGCTGAAATGAAGACAAATAACACATTGATCCCGGTCCACAAGTGTTCCGAGCAAAGTGTTTTGTGTGGTTTTTTTTTCTTTACCTAGACTAAATCCAAAACTATGAAGAATGTCGAAAACTTGCCCAATCGCTCCAGTGTTGGGCAACCCACACATCCAATACTTAAATAATTTATAATTAAATGTTTTCCTAATCGCAGCCATCGACCGAGTACTTCGATAATTAATCGGCTCGAATTAACATTTCATCCCGTCTTGTGCGTAGGAGTCGATACGCGGCTGGAATTATTAGGATTCCTTAGGGAAATGAGGTATCCATTTTGTGTATTAATTTACTACTGAAACTATCAGACTCGGAAGTAGACACTGTGAGCTTTTTTTATATGATTATTTAGAACACAACATTTGCTTTATATATTTTCAACGACTCATCAATCTTCTTGTCGATAACAACGCGAAACGACTTTTTATTATTATCATAATATTTCAGAATTTTACTATAAGATGCCATAATGCAACGTGCGGGCTCTGTCTGTCTGTCTTTCTGTCTGTCATCTGTTGGATTGCTGTCCGGATGCAAAGTCATTGATAAATCTTGCCGTCAGTTGTTATCAAGCCGCTCTAAAGCCTCAGACTAGGCTTGACGACTGACATCTAGCGAGGTCAGCCGGGGCCGACTGCACGGGGATGGCCGAAAAACTCATAACTTTTGAGTCGGGGTCGTAGTTTTACCAAAACCATAGTTTGCGTAAATGATTTTAATGTCGAACATATGGTGAACAATGACGCATAATGCCGGCATCGGCTTCTGGATCAAAATTCTTGGGGACGCTTCAAAACGTCTATGGAGGTCAATGGATTAAAAAGTTTTAAATTTCTCTGAAAGGTTCAGTTCATAAACTCGTATTTTGTCAGCATGTTTTTAAGTCTAACTAGAAAAGGCAGGTTTTGATTAAGGTGTAAGGAACCAGCGCGCGATAACGTTTCTAGCTTGCCGGTATTTCTTAAAAATCTATAAAGTATTCATGAGTTGGAGAATTATAGCTTTTTAACGAAAGCTCGGCGGTCGGCACTATCGGTCTCATTTGTTAGAAACGGTATCGGAAGTAATAAAAAACCGGCTAAGTGCGAGTCGGATTTATCTGAAGAATTCCGTAGAGTTTATGTTTTCAAATATTATACCCCGTGATTATACCATCATAACTTTGCAAACTGTGGTAGTCATGCATGGAAAATGCCAAAAAATAATAATTACATAGTCATAGCTTTTTCATCTTAATCGGTAGTGAATTATTTGAAATAATATTTCTTCTGATTGTTGAAGGTATATCCGCTTTTAACATTGATGGAATCACCCTGGCTCATAGGGTAAATATACTAGAAAGATTCGGCCGGTCAGTTAATGGTCTCGGTAGCTCAATGGTAAGAGCAGTTGGTTCCGGTTTGCGAAAGATTTGGGTTCGATTCCCGCCTGAAGCTAATATCGAATGTCTTTTTCTGGTTTTAGAATCTTTATTAAAAAAACGCTGCATGGAAAATTACATAATATAGCATTGGCTAAATAACATAATGTACACAAAACCAGGAAACAAGCGAGCAGAAATTACCAGGAAACCTATACAACACAAAATCTTTTCACATGAATTATTAAACAATACCTATGCACAAATCCCTCCATTAATTAACAAAATGGTCACAGTACATCAGTCAACAACAGTATCTGCGTATTAGCCAAAATGGCCGCCACTATTCAGCTAATTTAGTTGTTGTACGAGTGAATTAGCCTGCACTTTGACAATGAATACTGGTTAATATTATACGAGAGTTACATTTTAGCTGAATTTGATAAATTAACATTTAATACGTGTCTGGACTAGATGGGCATGTTAACGAGAGAGCCTATGATATTATACTGAAAAAGAGGTAGATAGGTTATGTCAGTACTGATGCGAAATCGAAAATTGTACCTATAGACACAAGATACTACGATTTTTTCCTAAAGCTTAAACGAGACTGATACATGTTGCGCAGTGTCGTCTCAAACTATCAACGCTTTGCTCAGGTGTTCGAACCTATGATTATCGGTGCTACTTTTGTAGCACAAGTAACCCATCTTTTTTTAGTATAATATCATTGGAGAGAGCTCATAGATTTAATGTGCAGAGAGCTTTTCTACATGATCTAATGGGAAATGAGGAATCCGTAGAATTACAGTTAATAAAATAACCAAGTTTAAAAAAGACACATTTGGATTTTTTTTATGAACTTCTACCTGAAGCTTGTCTAGAAGAAATTACTCTCTAGCTCTAAACTTTCTTCTTCGTAATGAAATGAACGCAATGGGAGCAGATCGATTGCTAAATTATGACTGAAATACTATTTTGGGGGAGCAAAGCTAGCAAGTAATGTATACTAGTTATTGATTTCCTTGTGAACAATATTGTATGAAAAATCTGTCAAGTCAAAGACATACAAAAAAATACTTGATAACCACAGATAATTACTGAACATACCTAACTTCATGGGGTGATTCTCAGACTTCTTAATATTGAGGTATCCGAATTTTAGCTTTGATAGTCAATCCCTGCCAACGTGTATACATAATGTCACACTTCCAAAATATGCTTAAGATTCGTCGATTAAACTACATCATCATCATCATATCAGCCGTACGACGCCCACTGATGAGCATAGGCCTCCTCCAAGGATCTCCACAACGATCGGTCCTGAGCTGTCCGCATCCAGCGGCTTCCCGCGACCTTGACCAGATCGTCGGTGATAGAACTTCCTTGTCATCTATTTGAATGACTTAACTAATATTGAACAATTTTTAACCGGCAAATATTTAAAATGCGTCACACGGCACGCTTCACTGACTGCATTTTAATTCATTGCAATAAGACCACAGATAATAAATCATCATTAACCCTGTTTTAACTAAACGTTTTTTCATGACCAGTAAACAAAAGATGTAAAGAACGGCCATAAAACGCAAATCACTCCCAGTCCATTCGTTCAGCTTGCATAATTAGATTAAGTGAGTGAGTGAATGAAGAACGGAACGCTGAGTCATTCGTTCGCGTCCAAAATTTATTATTCGTTTATCATTGTCCCTTTTTGCGAAGTAAGGCCCGGCGCCCACTATCGGCATCGGCACGCCTCAGGATTTTAGGTGGCAAATAGCCATAATGGTAATAAAGCAGAAATTACCGTGATATGTGGTCGTAATACAAAAATACCGCTTCGGCATGCTTAAGGCTGCTGCATCGGCAGCCTTGAGCATGCTTCGGGATGCTTCGGCATCCTTCGGTACGCCGCCGGCGCCGAGGCAACCTGCGGTTCGGCATCCTTAAGGACGCCTCGGCATCCTTAAGCATAATTGCCGATAGTGTGCGCCTACATGTAGGATGCCGAAGGATCCTTTTCCTTGCCGATGCCGATAATGGGCGCCGGGCCTTATTCGCGCGTTTTTGACTCAGATTTAATATGAAAATTCGAGTTTTTTGTTGCACTTTCACCGTCCGTCAATTAGTCATCTTGGCAGAACTTTGCATGAATAAAGATATTTTTTGGTTAAATGGTGAATGCTCTAGAAGTTGTCTGAAAAACATTGGTAGCAATTCCAGTTGCTAACTCCTTTTTACTCTTCTAGGTAAATAAAATTAGCTAAACTATTTATAAAACTGTCAAATTTATTTAACGTTTAACCCCCCCGGTGTTCTAGGGGTATTGTAATGTTGACGTGTCTTATCCATTTTGTGTGGCAGGTCCATCTTCAGTACGAATGAAAATATACACACTATATTTCAAACGGGGTAGTCAGAATCACACTGATTGTTGCTGCCATCGTGAACACATCATTCAGATGACCACATTTTGCCTATCAAACTTTTTCCTAACATAGTTAAAGGCTGTTGCTGTTTTCGGGGTTGCTTGGATTTCTTTCGGCGTTTTCGGACGTCGGTGGATATCAGTCGTTAAGGCTAGTCGCAGGCCTAAGGGTGGCTTGATATTATCGGCGTTGATAAATGGCTAGCGTCATCATAAAACTCTGTTGTTTGTTTGTTTTTAGAAAGTTTCTAAGACTTAATCTTCATTAAAAAACGCGCTTACCCTTTGGTTTATTTAGTGTTGTTCAGAGATTTACTTCCTAATCTCCTGTAAAGTTATCTTCTTAATTATTTTTAACCCCTATTGTTCTACCGGATACGCCTTACCCGAATAACTCCGGGTATCTTACATCAGGCGTGAGACGTACCCCGGTATGTTAAAACGTGGCGTTACGGGCTATTTAGATAACACACCCCCTGTTTTAGGGTTAACACTTTGAATTTTGAAGGATTTCTAAAGTTACTCTTTGGATAGAAAAAACAGCGTTCAAGCACCTTAAGCGACACTTAAGCAAAATTTGCGCATGTGAAGGCTTCTGACTGTTCCGTTCAACATGACTGCAACTGGTGCCCGCACCAACTGAAATTTAGTGATGTAATTTTGGGGCATCTCCGTGCTTCAGAAGGCATATCAGGCAGGTGGTCCGGTTGATGTCACCAGATGTCAGTCGTTAGGCCTTCTCAATGGCCTTAGGGCGGCTTGATAACATCTGACAGTAAGATTATCACTAATCTTACACCTCGCGTCACCTCTTGGTTAGATGAGGGCTGTGCCCAGCAGTGAGACGCATAATGGCTGTTAGTTTGTTTATTCTCTTTAGATTGCAGTTTCAGGTGAAGTGACAACCCTATCCCAAAAACATATATTTACACGTACCGTGAAACCGTTATTGTTCGCCTAAACAAATATATTTGTTGCGAAACGTAAAGTGGGATTAGCCCTGAAAAGTATCAAAATCATTAACATACAGTCATAAAGTGTGAATAGCAATATACTTAATGTTAATGTTCTTTTTCACGCTTGAAAATTTCAATGAATCAGATTTTTTGATATGTACAGGCAATGGCACATCAGGCTTCTTATTTCCGTTTTTATCTTGCTCTAGCCAAATTACATCTCTTTGCTATAGAGCGAGAAGGAAATTAGTATTTTGATGTGCCGTTAACTGTACATTGATTCAGAATACATTTACTTACGCCCAAGCGGGATAGCCAAAGGTGTGCCGGCTGTCAGGATAAACGGGACATTCAGAAGCTCACATTTCGTCAAATTACCACCGTTAGTTTAGTAGGCAAGCTGGTTAACTTAATAGTAGTTAGAAGCACTAAGTGATATCTACTTTCCAGTCATATTAAAACTTGCAAAAAAGTCTTAGAAATTAGATTCGAACATGTACTCTCGGTACTTAATCTTTTTTTTTTTTTTTGTTTTCGGGGATAAAAATCCTTGGACTATCCCACCGCTTGGGTACGCGGTGGGGGAGTGTGGGACTCCTCACCCCTGGACAGGGGTGAGCCTACAGCACTAAAACATACCCCGGTATACCCTCCCCGCGATACGGGGCGAAATGGCGCAAGAGATTACCACATCCCCCCGCGGTCGGCCCAGCCTAAGCGCCGGGCCTCCTCACGCTATGGGGGCATTCCGGTATACTGGAACACCCCCAGACGGGGACACCGTGCAATGGGGTGTGGGCTCCCCAGCCCTTACCCCTGGTGTCACTTTTAGGGAGCGAGGATTAGGTGGGCGAACCGCCGCCTTCTCACTCCCCGCCGTCTGCGTCGGAGAGGAGCTGCTTGAGGATCGTCCTCACGGGCCCTCTCCGCGGTCTCCTTCTGCGATATCACATCTTCACAGAAGGAGATCTCGGTACTTAACCCCGCCACAGCCCTAATCAAACCTTTTTTCATGACAGAAGCAATAACAATTTCCTTCATATCCTGAAGTCAACTCCGTTAATACTTAACGAGACGGCCGTATGCCAAAACGACATAACCAACTAAACAAGAATTTCGGTGGAAAATTTTATGACATTACACGTAAACTTTTATGTGCGGCAACGGCATAAAATGACAATTTGCCGTAACACGAATTTAAATTTTAATGCGTATTTATTAAAAAGAAGAAGTAAATGTGGTTATTATTTCGCGAAAGCTGCTGGTGTTTGTAAATATTTTAAACTTAATTTGCTTTGAAGCTAAAACTAAGATGGTAGAAGTTTTCTCTAGAATAGTGAGTTTTGCTTAAAAATTCTGCTTTTAGACAACGATTAATTAACTTTATCTCTATTTGTAAATTAAGTACACACTCACTGTATATCACACACTTAACGACTGAATTGTCTGTAACTATAACAGACATGATGTATTGGTGGTGATATCTTGTGCTTTAAGTCATAGATTTGAATAGCCTAAATTAATATTAATTAATTCATCGTCCTAGCCAGTGAGAGCGTCGTGGCCTAGTGGTTAAATATCACCATACCATACCATCCGGTTCCGAGCCAGAGGGCTCGGAACCCGATGGTCCCGAGATCAAATCCGGCCGGAACACACCTACTTTGTGTTCATTGTAAAATTTGTGGCTAACTCTCCGGTGATGGAAAACACCGATATAAAACCCAAGCAACCCGGATAACGGCGGTAGGCTCGCCCCTTGCCACGTTGGGTTCAAATTCCCTCGGCGAAATGTGGGCTCCTGAGGGATGTGGTCGTGAGGGTAAGTAATTCATCGTCCTATTATGCCACTTTACTTATTTATTTCGTTGACACCAGTATTCTAGTTACAGGCTACACCATAGACTTAAACGTCTGATCACGGAATCTAACACCCAATCAGATTTGACCATTCCCGAGTGCTTTCAAGCGACAGTTGTTCTATAATCCTATTGACCAATCAGCGACGTAGCTACTCTCCTCGGGAGCTGACAGACCTGATTTCATGCTGTAAATCAAACATCAGGACTATTAGCTTTGATGCCTATAGCTGACAGGCATTTGACAACTAATTCCTTTATAAATAATGATACGTCTAATGGTGTCGTAAATTTCAGATGTTAGATGTGTTTTATAGTACAGTATCTTGTAACCGTGCCCGTGGCGCAGTTGTGACAGTGATCGGCGACGATCGCTGTTGTAAAGCAACACACGCTGAGTCGGAAATGGGATGGGTGACCACCCCAACCGAAATTTAGTGATGTGTATTTCGAAAATCTCCGTGATGGGCTGACGTCGTAGATGTCTGTCTTTGAGCATAGTCAGAGGCCTTTGGCGGCTTGATAACATCTGACATGAAGGTTGCTCGCTAACCTTACACCCCTCCAACAATCGGCACTGAGCCTGTTAGAGTATGGCTCAATCCACCTCATAAACATCATCATAGGCCTCACCCCATAGTTGAGGTGAGGCCTATGCCAGCAGTGGGACGTATGTAGGTTGTTTATGGTATCTTGTAACATTAATCCAAAGATTCATACAATGAAAAAATAATTTGCTCAACAACCCAGTACGGACATTTGACTAGATTACCAGATAAATATGTTATGACGTAAGAACATTATGGCCGACAGTCTAGCTGCTTGCGGAGTAGCATTTTCACGTGGAACATTTTTCGCGGACACAAAATTGGTCCCGCCATCTGGTGTCGGGAATGCATAATTTTTGAGTTAACACGTTTCTCTTGGGAGGCAATTTGTTTTGTTTCTTTTTTGTTTTACACGATTCGCACTACTCGGTAAAAGTAACTTTTGTATTATTCTAGAACTGTGTTGGTGTCTTATATATTTTAATGAGTTATTGAGGTGAAATCTTTTAATAATTTTCTGCGACTACTACTGTGATGTAATTCATGATTTTGTGTTATTATTTCGGCCAAGAAGAGGTGTCGAAAGAGCCGTCAAAAAGGCCTCAAGTATACGTATGACATGGCTCCAAATGATCATAAAATATGATATTATTGACTGCAATACAAAAATATTTTAAACAAATAGTAGGGCCTACAAATAGTAGGCCCCCGGAGCAATCCGGAAAATGACGGTAGCCCCTTACTACGTTGGGTTCTGATTCCCTAGGCGAAATGTGGGCTTCTGAATGTTTCGGTCACCATGACGGCAACAATCAGGGTGTCTCTGACTAACCCATTAGGGATATGTTCGTGAGGGTATGTTGAGTAGGGTAGGGTATTAAAAATATTTAAGGTAAATAAATAGTAAGGCTGTTCCATGTGTCATGGAAACAAAAAAAACAACGAAAGTACCAAAAACACCCAGACTCAGCTCAGCTGGTGGGTGAATCGATCTCGCAACCCTTCCGAGTCTCAGCCTGAAACGAATGTAACTCTTAAGTTTCATTAAAGACCAAGACTAAAATTTGAGTAATATCAGAAATGATTAACCCCAAAATGCTCTGTGAAAAATTTGCTCATCAAATTTAAAGCGGGGTACATTTGTACCGCACATACAATATCAGCGGAGAGCCATCGCTGACGGAGACAGTGTTAAATTGCCGGGGCCCCGTCCGGCTAACCCGGTCTTAAGTACCCCGGGAGGGTTGACTCGCGATAACGGACTTAATTGAGTTTACTTGACTTTGGAATTTATAAGGTTACGCTCCGTATTCTTGTGACGGTTTTGTTTTTTAATTTGTCTTGAAAGTTATTTAAATTTATTTTTTAGTTAGTGTAGTTTGGTTTCAATTCTAATAGATTGTTCCGTATTTGAGTATATTGAAATTACTCGTAAGTGAAGATTGTATGGGGAACAAAAAGTTTTTTTTTATTTTTTTATTTATTTTTAGGAGAATCCAGTTATTGAAATAATAATATTATAAACGACGAATATAGGAACATACATTTAGCTTTTAATGAATATCGTTGGTCACAGTGTGTCATGAAAACTACATTTATAATAAAAATGACCTATATTTTTTTTTTAAAAAGTTAAAAAAAAATAATGTTTTGTTGGATTGAAGTAGAAAGTTCCTCGAGCCGAAGAGGAGCCCCCAAGCGTTTGCGGTGTCGAATGTTTGGTGAAAGTAAGCGGGTTTAGTCATAAAAACAGTGTTGTTTTCAAAACCTATTATTTTTCCGAGGAAGAATCAGCATCACAATTCCGAACCTTTTTACTGAAAATTCGGAAAATTCAGGCGATTTTTCGAACCTTTGTATGAAGATCCGACGTTCAAACACTAACTTATTTTCTACTCAGTTTACATATTTGTACGGCACTTACAGTAAAACAAAGAAAAAATATATTTTAATATTTTTTACCTTTTGTCATGTTGTCCCTTCGTAAAGAAAATTGCCCAGCAATGGTCTAGCTTTGTCTTATGCATACGTACTCTATTTAATCATAGAAAATGAATAGCCTTTACAATCTACCTACAATACTATTAATATGACTATATAATTAATTAATAACGGTAGTACCTAGTATAGATGCTAAGTCATATGCAATGCAATTAAATTAAATAATTAATTAAATCGCGCCACCAGTAGTGCTTTTTGGCAAAAACTTCCCAAGTCTTTCCATCGGTATCTATTTGTGGTTAGTAATGGTATCAACCAACAATACCTACATGAAATTACTAATTAACTCAAAACCTATCGCACACTTAACCTTATAACGGCCCTTTTAACGTCAAGTTCTTTATAACCTCAGTTATTGCACTTTTGAATTCAAAAACCCGGAAGTACAAAGTCGACTTGGCCTCTGATAGCGATGAGCGCCATCTTGTGGAGCCATTGTCAACCTTGTAAGATCTTGAGGATAAAGAGTAATCGCATACCTTTTAAGAAGCACTTTGATTTGATGATTTAAGTGGCTTTACATGAGACGGGCTTAAGTGGGGTTGAGAGTGTTTTAATTGGGTTACGGATGTAAGATGGCTTTTGGCACTGGTTTTGATGATATGATACGAATTTATGTATTTAATACATATCTGGTATCAATGATATAACAATAAAAAAGACGTAGATAGGTTATGTCAGTATTGCCGCGAAGTCATAAATTGTCCCCTGGCGTACGTACCTATAATTTGACCGTGTGTACAAGATAGCGTGATTATTAGCGTAAACGAGATAGATACATTATTTTATTTTTAGCATTAGGGATAATGCATTATCATCTTACTTAAGATAGGAAAAACCAGAAAAAGGCATTCGGTCTTGGCATCAGGCGGGACTCGAACCCGCGTCTTTCGCAAGCCGGGCGACTGAGCGACTTGAGATAGATACATGTTGCGCAGTGTTGTCTCAAACTGTCAATGCTTTGCTCAGGTGGTCGAAAGTTCTGATTTCGGGTGCCACTTTTTTTGACACAAGTATCCTATCTACATCTTTTTATTATAACGTCTTTGTCTGGTATATTATTTTAAGCGAAAAATAGTATCATACAAAAGTGAGACGCCGTTTTGTCGGATGCTATTGGACTATGTCGATCCCGTCCTTTGATTAATACTAAAAGAGGAAGATAGGTTACGTTCATACTTCGCAAATTCGAAAACTGGAACATGACAATGTTGAAACGTGCACGTAAATAAGTTGCTGTTATGCTTTGCTTGAAAGCAGGTCTATTGTACCTGCTTTTTTTCTTTTTGGTTATACAAAGATCCCGTCCGAACGTCTACCGTTGACATGTACAAAATTCAGAAATATTTTATTAAATTTTAAGTTTAATTCACCAGATATTTATTAATCTGTTTACACAAAGAGTCCAGTAGACTTGTGAAGCTCGAGGGATTACCAACTAAACAAGTCCAAATAAAAAGTCGTAAATTCGCTGAAACTTGTAATGAAGGGCTGAAGAAATTCATTGCACTTTGTGTTTCAGTTCTGAAAAAGTTTCAGTGAGTTCTTTTCAACGTAAAGAGGGATTGAGACCTCTGTAGATGAGATGGAAAGGCACGAAATCAATGTCATGTCTGTGGATTCTAGACTACAAATATAGACTAGCTGTGCAATAAACGGCCTATATACGTGATGGGCACAGGCCTCACCTCAACTATGAGGTGGAACGAGCCATACTCCAACACGCGGGCTCAGTGCGGATTGTTGGAGGTGTGTAAGGTTAGTGACAAACCTTAATGCCAGATGTTTCGAGCCGCCCTAAGGCTTCTGACTAGACCTGACGACTGACATCTAGCGACGTCAACCGGGACCAACTGCTTGACGTGCCTACCAAAACACGGTGATGCCCGAAATACACATCACTTAATTTCGGTCGGTGTGGTCACCCATCCTATTTCCGACGCGGCGTGTGTTGCTTGTCTTCGCCTGCATGATCGTCATTATTTCAGAAGCGGAGTTATTTTAAAACTCTGACATCTGTCAAAATATTCATTCTAAATCAAATGATACCAAGGGCATTTTTTTCGATATTCCTTAACATATTTAACTTGGATAAAGATTAATACCATGTTTATAAAAATACCTAAGCAATTAACGTTTTATTATTGAACAGATCCTCAATGTTGTAATGAGTCAACCTTGAAGAAGACGTTTGATGTTGCAGGTTTTTTTTTCAAAACTTTGTAGAGTGGTAATGCCGTTTTACAGAGACGTTCATAATTTGTAAATACGTTCAAATTGTCCAAAACACTTCAAAACTAAACAAGTTCTTGCTAAAAATTACACCCAATTATACTCTCCTTAGATGAAGTGACTTTCCTTACACAATAACTCTTGATGGCCTCGACATTCCCCTATCTCCCCTAGACCCACCCCGGCAAAGACTATTTTAATACAGAAGGCAATTTTAATTTATTTATTGCACAAAATTAAGAAAATAAAAAGGATAATTTGCGGAGGAGGCGTTCTCTACCAGTCAACCGCAAGGCATAAAAGAGAATTGAGGAAGTTATAGAATTTTAAATGGTGTACTAAACGTCTTTATGAAGTAATTGAGGGATCCTCTTTATAAGCAGTTCCTCACCAGTTTTAGCTTACTAATAGTCCCACTTGGGCAAAGGCTCTCCAGTCCCTACGGTACAGAGCGTGTAGACCAGTTTTTTTCGATGGGAATCTACCTCATGCCGCCTTCGCCTTTTACGTTTTCCCAATCTCCCAATCTTTTGCTCATGGCATTCCACATTGAAAATAAAATAATTTTCTCTTTTTTTGGCTCCAGGCTGATGAACATAGCCAAAGAGTAAGGCGGAAAAATAAAATAGAAAAGTGTCTAGAAACTCACTGTCTCGACTTTTTCATGATTTTCCATTTTTTTTTGCGCTTTGCTTCCACCTTCATCATGCGTACCGCTAAGGAGTGGAACGCCCTACCGGCGGCTGTGTTTCCCGAAGAGTACCTACAATTTAGGAGTCTCTAAGCGAAGAGTGAATGGGTTTCTTCTAGACAAGCATGCTCCATCGTTGACCGCATCGTCGCTTTCCATCAGGTGAGATCGCGAATGCTGGTCTAACCAAATTTAAAAAAAAAACATGCGAGATAGGTAAACATAATTTGTAAATCTGAATACTGAGGGCCTAGTCTCAGAGAGTGTGGATTTCTACATTGTCAAGGCCTTTTTCGTCTAAAGTTTCAAAGCTGGCTCTCTGCATTTATTACTCTTTGAGTCGGTCCAAAAACCCCCCATTTCCTCGAAAATAAATTAGCATGAGTAGATTGAATTGTCAACGAAGTTCGCCTTATGCTAATTCGGACTCGAAAACTTTCTTGTTTTTCTCGAATCCAATTACAGAATTTTGATAAAAAACAAAATAAAACAATTTCGCCGATCTTTGGTATGGACGAGTATGTTAAGAGTTTGGGACCTTTTCTTTTGTGGCACATTCCTAAATGAATACAATACAATCTTATGAACCAATGAAAAATATTTTTTTGAGTAAAAATGCGTGTTTTCTGTGCTTACAGGGTGATTTTAATTAAAACGTACAGCGATTTCCCACAAAGCCATAAATTAAATAAATAAGTACACAATAAACTAAAGTACATCATATTAACACTGTCATGAAAAATAACGACTCCAACCCTAATATAACGCTTACGTTAATAACAGTTAACCGTTATAAATAGCGCTGTAACTACGGCGACTAACCCGCAAATAACGTGCTAATTCTACGTTCAGGTGGCATAAAAACAGCGCCGGCCGCTGCAGGGTTAACTGCCCGTTAGAGGTTTGAGCTAGAGATGTAGTGGGAGGGAAACAAATTCTGTCAACCTTAACAATTTTTTCATTAAACTAAATGGTAGAGAAATTGTATGCTTTCTTTTGTTATAAAATCTGTATACGCTTTCCCCTATGACCTGAGTTGTATCATTATTACCCAAAAGTTAGGCTTTAAATCTTGAAATAAATACAAGCACATTTTCCATTAGACATCCGACTCGGCTTATCGAATGATATCCAGCGAGGTCAGCCGGGACCTACTGCTTCCTTCCTTAACCTCCCTGGCATATGTAGCATAACATCGGTGATCGTTACCGATTCGCGGTTTCAAGTGTATTAAGTGGTGCTCGTACTTAATATATCAAGCCTCACTGTGTTTAGCTTCAAATGGTCTACATCCGAGAACTATTCCTCCTCAGCGACCATCAGTTATTCGTGCTGTGGATTTCCCTTTTCCACCTGCTTACTAAGCTGGGCTACGTTGGCGACCTTAGTTCTGCTACGGATATCCTCGTTCCTGACTGGAGCTTGTAGCGAAATTCCGAGTACAGCTTTTTTCATTGGTGTTCTTGAGCTCTCTTGCATCATACTTACATCATCAAATATTTATCATTTATTGACTACCCTTCTCCCGATGTGTCCCCGCCGTTACCCCCAAGAGACGGTTAGTTCGCTCGCAAGATGGCAGTCAGCTGTTCTATCGGCGATCGAGGTCCTCTAAATTACAGTGCGGTAACCGTTCGTGTTCCATTACCTTTCTGTATCTTTGTTTTTTGATTGGTTTGGGTGTTTTTCGACTTTGTCGTGTAAGGGGTTGGTTGATATCTCACTTTCTCAGTGAGTTTAAGGATTGCTTGTAGATTGATTCTTTCCTTTAGTAAATTTTTGATATTTGAACATCCAGACTTACGAAAATATGTTCTACAATCATATTTAAGGCTGTTTCTCTAGCTGTAAGATTCCATGCAACTTGGTTCTTAAAATGAACTATTTTAATTTATTTGTTTTTCTTTTTCAGGTAAGCTTCTGAGCGAACGCAGAGCAGACAGACTGGTATTAAGGTTTGGAGTCATGTTTAAGCTCTTTACCCCTCTTAAAGTTCAAAAGCATAGCTTATAATTAATCCACATTTCTGACCAGGATAACTTGGGACACCCTTTTACAAAAAAAAAAAAAACTGATCTGAAACTAAGCATAGCTTGTACTATGGGTGCCAGAGACTAGTAAACATCTTTTTTTCTTTTTATACTTAAATACTAGGTACTAGAGTATGTTTGGGATTCTGACATGTCTGAAAAACTTTTTGTCTCAATAATTTAATATTATTTTTTTACTAAATTAGGGCTTTATTAAGCTTGAACCTTTTGCCTTGAACTATTGCACGATTGCCCTAAATTAGGGGTCGTAAAGTACATTCCACGAAAAGCTAAACTGAACAAATCTAAACCTGTTCACCAGTGCTTTCAAATGGGTGGCCATTTTTCTAAGCCACAATCGAAGAAATACCTTCTAGTCAGACGAATTAAATTATGTGTGAAATTCGATAATACGTTGTACTTTTGATGCAACAAGCATACGTATTTGGGCTTTGTTTCTTTATAAAATAAATACAAGTTAAAAAAATATTTCTGCCGCAATGAGTTACGACTTGCAAAATGGAATAAGCTCACTGTGCAGCTTTTACCAAATATTCACAATTTGAGCTTTTTTCTCAGACCATATCGGGTATTTGAGATAAGATAAGAGTGAAGATTTGTTTTCAATCTTATCTTGTCCCCTGTTACCCTGTTCTGAAGATTTATTGCAATTAAATAATCTAGTAACAAGCCCTCATTTTGACTTTAAATAGATCTCATTACTTAATAAACAGGAGTTCTTACCCTCACTTAAGCTGTCTCATACTTTTTATCGTAAACTAACAGGATTACTTTGTCCTGCAGTCAGGTGCGGACTTAGGGGGATCCAGGGGCAAGACTCTCTGCTATAAAAAAACTCTGAAAGACAAGGTGCTCCCTTCAACACTCACGCCTCAAAATTGACGCTCTCAGACAAATAATTACCGCTTTTTGTCCCTCTTCCCCCAAAATAACACCCTTATTCCGCCCCTGACTCTCCAGCAGACGAAGTGGAGTTTTATTAACCCCTTCAGCTGCAAATACCTGAACAAGAACTACCAAATGAACAGGATTTAACGATCTATTGAATTCTGGAACAGACGTTATTCTAGACAAGTACAAAAGTGCTGGGGAACTATGGGTGGTCTAACCGGTAGGGTTGACAAAAAAAGGAAAGCTTGAAAAACACATCGACACTTGGTCCTCTGAATAAAATACATATTAAATTTACATGACAATTCAATACAACACAGGAGTTTGTCATGTGGTATTTAATGAAGCATAAAATATGTACGTCGAACGAAACTAGAGGCTTTTGTTATATTAGTGTAATGGTTAAGAACGTGGCTCCTACACCAAAGGTCGGAGGTTGCTATCAACATTCGTGCATGAACATGTCTGTCTGTAGTGGTTTGGGTTTTTCCTATGTGCATGAGGTAAGTATGTTTTAAAAAAAAAACCATCAAGTGTGTTTATCCGTTGTATAGTTCTCATTATGTGAGCTTTACTTAGCTTTAGTGCAGTCTGGATTTATTCAAATTAAATAAAAATTCAAATTAAATAAAAAAATAAATAAATATCGAAATCTATGGAAATGATTGGGAGAGACCTTTTTTGCAGAGCAGTGGGATGACTAAGTTAAAAAAAATAAACGCTTTTGTTAGGTGATGTTAAGTCGACTGTAGCTATTTTCATCTTTTAAAAAGGAAGTTGTTTTTTTATTCTTTTCGGTAATTGACAGCCCTGGATCTCCTGCAGAAACCAATCAACAAGTTTACACGCTTTTACAACTAAGTATTAATGAAAATTGCAAGTCGTTCCGATATTGAACCGACGTATCTACTATGCGCGAGTTAATGTTGAAACTTAAACGATCTTACGTAGTTGACATCTTTAGTGTACTTTTTCACTTGTTTTCTTTAAAATAACGTCTGGTTCAGTGTTGCCAACTTAGTAATTTAGCTGATGGTGTATTTAGGAGAAAATTATGATAGTCTAGCGGCCGCCCGCTTTTTTTCTTCGTGCAGTTCAGTTGAAAAAAGGGATATAAGTATTATATTTTTCCTATGTCCGTTTCTTTAAAATCTATTTATTAGTTTTTACTTGCGAGAGCAACACGGCGCATCCATCCATCCACACCTACAAACTTTTGCATTTGTTATTTTAGTAGGATAGGATTTTTCAGTCTATGTCTAATTTTCCACTTTAACAGGTACTATCTTATCTTATCTAAATTATGCCCAGTTGTGGGACGTGTAAAGGCTGTCTGTTGTTGTTGTATGGAAGTCCCCGTTCAATCAGGAAATTTTGGTGAACTGTTTATTGGAATGTTAGAAACATTTTTAGAAGAAATAGCTTGGAACTTAACCTAGGAAGAAACAAGCACGTACGAAGACATTACTACCTTATAGTTTCCTTGTTAGAAGGATACAAGAGAATGAAAGCTGTATTTATGACTTTTGACTATATTTGTCTTCTTAGAAATATTCTAGTGCTTAAATTCTTCAATATTAACAGCCTAGCGTCGCAGAGCGAAATGTAGTATTTTACATCTCAATCCTTTTTCGAATTTCCTTGCGTTAGAAATCTAAATGGAAATACCGAAATTGATAAAGTGTAGCGAAAAGTCAGTAGTCCTGTCTTACCTATAGGTTACCTGGTTAAAAGTTCAATAAACATAATCTGATGCTTTTTCCAAAAGCGCGAAGGGACAAAACAAACAAACAAACTAGAAACTCAAGTCAAAGAAATGTAACAAATATCTCATTCGCAACTGCTCCGAACTCAGAGACGCACTCGAGACACTGTCTCATGGTCCAATGCGCGCTAGAGTGATCTCGAGATCAGATCGCGTGAGTGGCCGATGCGAATCTTTGAGTTGGACTCAAGCATGCCCTGGCTTGTTTCGATGCAGTGATCTGCATTCAATAAAACTCCTAGGAAACAATAAAACTGTTAGGAATATGGAAAAATGCTCCTCTTTGAGCTTTAGGGATTTGACAGAAACTAAAACGAAAAACTCCGATTTTAATAAAAGCATTTCTCTTGTCAAGCAGTCAATACTGCAACGCGTTGTCGTGCCATTCGGCAATTTTCTTTTAATTTAAGTAAATCGCACGTTCAGCGAAATCGTTAAATATGTTTATATGTGAAAGCCGATGCCGACCCATAATATTACTAATGTTTATTATATTTTTATCCAACGCCAACAAGGTTGCTGCTTCGACCGATGGTTGACTGGTAGAGAATTCCTTTAGGCATTAAGTCCGCCAATTGTACTTTTTCTTTGTGCAATAAAGAATAAATTGATAAATAAAATAAATAATATTTGTAAACAAATTTAAGTAGGTATAAATTATTACGGACACCACCGACATTAAAAAAATATGATTGAAATTACCGAATCGGTTGGCCCGTAAATAAGTCAGTTAGTAAGTAATGTAAAATGTGTAACAAAACCAAAATAAAAATAAAAATCATCCTAACTGCCTCAAAAGGGTTTTTATAGGAAATCAATAGGGTTAAAACTTGAACAAAACGTTAGGGGTTCCACAGACAGGGGTCTCGATTGATTGCTGGGGGTCCCAGCGATTTGGGGGTGCAATTTAACAGTCATGTTGTTTACGTGTCTAACTGGGGTAGATTGTGATTTTGAAATAAAAATATGCTTGTCATTGAGGTGACTACCCCGGTTGCAAGGTTTACCAATGCTTCACAAGGAACGAATGACAAATGTTCATTTTGAAAACAAAATGTTTTAAAAACGAATCATTTGACAAAATACTAATTTCGCAAATATCAAAATAGGCAAAAATTTCTAATGTTAAAATATCATTACAATCTGCATATCTCTTATTTATATGAGGTCTTAGGGTTTCTGGATAACTTGAGAGCCCCTTCAACAATCGGCACTGAGTCAGCGTATTGAAGTATGGCTCACACCAACTCATGATAGCCTTTGCCCAGCAGAGGGACATCAAGGCCGATGTTTAGGATTCATTCTAAATGTCCTTCGAAATACTAGACTAGATCTTTACACTGTACAATTTGCGACAAAGTCTCCGGTGATGGAAAACACCCATATAAGATAGACATTATTCCATCTAGCACGGCGCCATCTAGTCCCAAACTAAGCAACTGAATGCTTATGCTATAAAGTACTAGACAACGAATAAACGTACTTAATACTTTTTTTGTAAATAAATAGTAGTTAATATACATAGAAAACACCCAGACCAGCTGTTTGTAAATGTTCATGCACACAAATGTTTGTGCTGAGTGGGGATCGAACCTGCGATCACTGGTGTAATGGCCTCCTTCTGAAACATTACACCAAACTGGTCGTCCAATATAAATACCAATCCTACTAAAATTATAAATGCGAAAGTTTGTAATGTGTCGATGTGCGTGCCGTGTTGCTCTTTCACGTAAAAACTAGGGTATGGATTTTGATGAAACTTTACAATAATGTAGCTTATACATCTGAATCACACTTACGCTACAGTTTATAAAAAAAAAACCTTTTTGTTTTTTAGCTTAAGTCGACGCGGACGAAGGCGCGGGCGGCTGCTAGTATAATATAAAACTCGAACAACCAGTTTAACTATGGTGGTGGTTAACGATGTTAATCTCACCCTTTTTCGTTAGATTTTTAATTATTTTAGGCTTTTGAAAGTTTCGTTAACCATCTCATCAATTTTATGTTGAATTACCTACGAGTTTGTCGGAAAGTATAATACTTGCTTTCTCAAAATAACCCCATGTCTCAGTGTTCGTCACAGCCCACAGGTCTTCAATCTTCGATCTCTGAATGGTTGTATCGTTTTCCTTTTTCCTCACACCACTCCAACTATTGATAGTGCTATGCAAAGAGAACAGCTGATAGTGCAACAAACAGACAAACTGTCGGATTGGTGACGTTGAATAAATGGTCGACAATGTCTATCGGCAATTTATCGATGTGTCGCGACGTTAGGGGGTCCATGGGGTTGGGTTTTGGCGGATATGTCCTGATTTTTAACTGACAGTTGTTCGGTTTTGGACAAATTATGCTGATGACTAGCTTTCTAGCAAAATAGTCATGCTTATTTTGCATTCCCAATGTTTGTTTTGTGTTTTGGTTTGAGTGGGTGTTGAGTGTTTATTTTAATCTGAAATTATTTCTTCGTAAATAAGTGAATGTATCAATTACTAGCGGCCGCCCGCGACTTCGTCGTCGAAGACTTAAGTTTTCAAAAAAATCAAATTGTTATTTTATAAATAGTAGCTTATGTCTTATTCTGATGTATGAGCTACATTATTTTGAAGCTTCATTAAAATCCAATCAGTAGTTTTTATATACGTTAAAGAGTAATACAGCCATCCACACATCCAATTTTTCTCATTTATAATATTAGTAGGATATTAATATGTCACATTTCAGAGACTGTAAAACAGACTTTTTCTCTTGGAATTTTCTTACCGCAGTTGGTACAGTAGTGCAAATGGCGCAAGTTTTCTTCTGAAATGTGTCGATTCGGACCACGATTGAAAAACGAGCAAATATAAATTTTGTTTGACTTTACACATTAAAAAAAACATTTTGTTCACTTGTGGGGTTCGTACCGACCCATTACAAAGTTATGAAGCGATTCACACCGCGAGGCGAAACGACCCACCCTAGAAGATCTCATGGGCGATTCGCCCAGCATGAATTTTTTGGTGCGAAACGCCCAAATACTAAATTTATCCCACACCCAGTAATGCCCGCCCCACACTCGCGTTTTATTCCCGACGCATTCCTCCCGTCACTAACGATCGTTAGTCTGGGCGGTTTCACTGTCGACTAGTATTAATTCAACTAAATATAAATGCGTCAATAAACCCTTTGAACAAAGAGAAAGTGTGAATAGTTAATACGGATTACACCGAGTTTGTATGATCTTTGGCTCAGAATAAGTGAAGTACTAACGTAATAGCTAATTTTAATAAACTTCAAAGGATGTGATCTCTAGGCAGAAAGTGACTGTTAATTAATTTGAATCTAACGAAAATTCACTAAAGCTACTGAAATGGTTGATTGAATTTTAGAAATTGATAGTCAATTAACTAAATCGTCGATAATCGTCTTACACAGTTCAAATTTAGTGAACGAATCGAATTTTGCCCTTGAATTTAACAATTCTATATAGTAAGGCAAATAAAAGAAAATAAAAAGAAAAAAAGAAAAAGAAAATACTTCTGCTTTATAAAATGCTTACGTTATCTTCTATTCTTAAAACCACATGTGAAGCTTGAAAGCAAGATAAAAATATATTTTGTGGAATCTATACTTATTCATAAAATACTGGTGATAAAATATAGGTGAATTACACTTCGCTTTGTCCTCGAAATTAAGATTACAAGATGTAGTAAAGCGTATCGTGCTGCCATATACCACTAAAGTTGAAGCCATGAGCGAGAGAAAAAAAAAATGGTTTCAACGTCTGCTGTCACAGATTGTCAAACGTCATTAGCGTTTTAGTGCTCGCGCCATTCCGCACGTTATTTTTTTCTTTCCCAAGTTTTAAACAATTTCAGGTATAATAAGCATCAAAAACACAAAGTACAGGATTGGAAATGTATAAGGATCGAAAGATTAGAAAAATTAAAGAAAGTTTTAAGCGGAAACTACAAGAACGATCGAGTTTCTGGTCCACCAGACCTACCTACGTGAAAAACTGCATTTGCATTGAAAGTTTTCTCAATGTCTAGTGTTCACTTTAAGTGAGTGTTCCGAAGACGAATGAAGAATGAGTATAACTCTTATAGTGGTTATCACCTTTCTTATCATGAGTAAAAACGATCAAGTTCTGGTAAGTAGTACCTACTTGAAAAACAGCATATTTTGAATCAAAAGTTTCTCAATGCCTAGTGTTCACTTCGAGTGAGTGTTTCCGATGGCAAATAAAGAATGTGTTTAGCTCTACGCGGCTAATACCTTTCTTTTCATGAGAAGTCAAGTTCTAGTAAGTGCCTAATTTTAAAACTATGCATTTGCATTGAAAGTTTCTACAAGTACACCACAATTGTTTGTATCCAAGGAGGAATAAAGACTGTGTATAGCTCTTTAAGTGGCTATAACCTTTCTAATTATAAGTTCTTTAATGAGTAGTACCTACTACTACCCTTTAATTTTGCTAATGCTTGTGTACAATTTGAAGTGATTGTTACCTACCAAAAGCAGTAATATTGTTTGTATCCAAGGAGGAATAAAGACTGTGTATAGCTCTCTAAGTGGCTATAACCTTTCTAATTATAAGCTCTTTAATGAGTAGTACCTACTACTAACCTTTAATTTTGCTAATGCTTGTGTACAATTTGAAGTGATTGTTACCTACCAAAAGCAGTAATACATGTGTTATGAGTATCTGTTTATGTCTAAGTCTTTATTTAATATTTTTTTAAATAAAGTTTATACTCTGAGTTTGCGGATAGATTCCAATGATTTTTCTAAACTTCCTGACATGACAATGTACTTGAACATTACATTGAAATGACCTTAATGAGTGCTCCGTTAGTTAGAAATTTTCATATATTAGTGATTTTCAGAAAGAAAACTTAGTGATTGGCCGTCAAATGATAACAACTGTATAACTACCCTACCCGGTCCCCGGGTGGGTAACTACCCTGTCTCCGTCGGGGACCGTTGAGGATTTTATCCAACTCATGACACCCAATAGTATTGAAGAGCCAATAATAATAAAGTCAGAACCCACTGATGTATTGTCTTACCCGGAGGAGCAGAATTTGCCTTAAGATTTGCCTCAACATAATAAGGTAAAAAGATCTAATCTATTGCAATATACAATTAGGAGGTCATAGACAGATACTGCATACCAGAAGATGCCAAAAAGATTGGTGTCTCCATTATTCTGAAATGGTTCTTTCTGATGTAAGTACTTCATAAAAAGAAAAAACAATTGGATAAAAACAAATCCAAAATGCATCCATTTCAGCATCTATTGGAAGCTCTGATCACTGCAATCAGACAAACTTCTGACATGCTTCATATTATAAAATCATGAATAGACGCTAGGAAGTTTATGTTTGACTAACAACAAACAAAATGGTTTTTTTGTTGCTAAGGAGAAAATATTATGTGTGTTCTTTCATTTCATCATGGATCAATTATACACAACAAAAATAAATAAAAATGTATTTGGCAACAATTTGGCAGATACTTCAGGCTGCTGAGGCCATTAGAAGGTCCGGGGCTGAAATAAAATAAACCCAGAATACCAAGAAATAATATTTAAACTGAATGCTTCCGCTTTTACCACCGGGCAGGCAAACGGCAATATTTAGGAGGCGTCTGCCTGCCAGGGCGACACCTGTGACAGCGACGGGCTCTTGGTATCGCCAGCAGCGCCGTCATGCACCTGCGCCGGCAGCGCCGCTGTAGCGCTCACAGATTCAGCCACAACACCGCTGATAATACTGGTGAGTCATTCAGGCAGTCACTCATTAATCATTGGTGGAGCCAGTTCTGTCATGGACTGAGGCTTGAAAATCACCTAGCTACCAAGCAAGATGGACCACCTTCAGCAGAATTAAGTTCTGCAGAATTATTTAAACATGAGAAGTTTGATGATGATTAATTTTTATAATCAGTTTGTAGCTAAGTACTCGTAGTACTTCCCTTGTTTACAAACCAGATAGAAAAGTAGATTCACTTATATTGTACTTAGACTTGATAGTAAGTTTATAAAAACCAACCATTTTGAATTGATGATTTAAGAACCACTTACAATTCGTTTCAAAGAATTGACATATTATTAAAGCACCCATCGATTTAAAAGACATAAAAGCATTATGTCTTTGTTTGTCTAACACAAAATATGAATCAGTTGGTGCCATTTTTTAGCTTACTGAGATCCATGGGTTATGTATCTACTATTTGTTTGGATAGTATTATGTTGCATTGATACCTCATATAATGATATACACTATCAGCTTAAAGACTTTGTCGTTTGTCAATGGAATCCTTAATAACCCTCCTAAGGATTCTTGATTGTCACCAAGCATTGTCATATTGAACTCATCAACCTAAAGAAATGTAAAATTTAAAATTAAATCACAAAATTACAGAACTGCAGCAATGAAAAATTAGATACCAATGGTCTTCTAACTTCTGCATGCCTGGCCATTTAATTTGGCTGGCTCTCTATTGAGAAATTTGAGATATGTAAATATCTTTTACTATTATGATAAATAATATATGAATTTACCAGGCCACCTTCAAGGAGACTTTAGTTTGTGGTTAAATTCAGTAAAACACTTTGTGCAAGTAAAAAGAGGGGGGGGGCTCCATACAAGGAAATTACTGCAAGGGGGCAGTAGTTTTTAGAAAATTCTGGCAGTGGTGCAAAAGTCGAATAGTACCCATTTGGTTCCTGACACATTTTCCTGACACTGGGAATTAAGTGAAACAAACAAACAAAACATTTATTTGCAATGAATACAAGTGGGTCAATAGGACCTAAAAATATCTGGACAAAGTATGCGGCCTGCTATCAGGCTTGCAAATTATTAAAAATACTTAAATTTAATTTCCAAAGTAACAATTTTCGTTTCAAATAAGTACTTTGGTACATATTTGCAATTTGCAAGAAACTGCCTTAAATAAAATTGTAAATACTTTGTGCATGGCTGAGATAGATCTATTTTCTTCTAGATTAAGCCAATGATGGCAAAAATATGTCTCCCAGCCAAGAGATCCAGACGTTTACGCTCTAGATGCTTTCACAATTGATTAGAAAACATTTTTTTTTTCTCTTTCTATGACTTTCCACCATTTTCAATGATTAAAAAGATGAAGCTTAAGTTATTATTACTGTCCTGGATTGGCCCACTCGCCCCTGGTACCCCATACTTGAAAGTATTCTTGTAATTTCTAGAACCTTAATCCTGAAATGAGGAAGATAGTCCGCATGCAAGCTCTCAGGACGGCTTAATTAAGCAGAGGAACTCCACCACCATCGTTCAACGTAATGTTAGCTTCATCATCAAACAGTACCGTCAAACAATGCGATACTGCATTTATAAAATGGTTTAACTTATTTAAGACAGTCAAATCATAACAGCTTCTTGGAAGCTGAATTGATATTTATATAATATTCTATTGAATTATGGAGCGAATTCTGGTAGGTACTTTAAATATCCATCGTTCGGCACTTTCATTGTTAGTAAGTTCAGAACTAGACTTAGGTTCGAGTACGAAAATAAGTTATCAAGGGGGTTTTTATAAAACCCTTCCTATGTCAAAGTATATGAGACAGGTGATCCAGCTTTACTTTTAGAACCCACAGTAACTCTTTATCATATGTAACAGTGATTTAAAATTTTGAGGTATTACCTATAAAAATAAAAAATAAAAAACTCAATTTTAAAATTTCAAGTAGAGGATGTAGTGATTTCAAGATTATAAACTAGAATCAAATACTAGATTAATTTAAGACGTCACATCTAGTTTTACTCCAACCCTGTTCTTTAAATTTGACTTACTTAAGTAATCGACCTCAGTCCTGCAGAGGCTTTTAAATTCTATTTGGATAAATCATGGACGATTATTTATACAACAAAAATATTGTTTTCGTCAGTTTTTCAATAACTGTACAATCTCGTAGGGTCTCAAACTATTAGTCGGTGGATTATAGGTGCCCTAACATGATCCTAACCGAAAGTGAGATACATACATCTCTATTTATTATACATTCGACCAGACATGCGAGCACCTCTGCTGTACATAGGTGTTAATTAACTTTATCAGAGTCACAACTGGTTGGAGTGAAGCTTCCTCTATGTTTGCTAAATTCTATCAAAGATCAGTTTTGGAAGCTCATAGGAATTGTATGCACATTCTTTAATGAATAAATAAGTCAACAACAACCACGGTATTACTGAAACTCAAAACATAGTTGCAATATTATGTTGTAATATATTTACAATTTTATATTACAGTTATATAATTGTATTAATACTTTCTCAGAATGCTTACTTAACTACTGTAAGCGACCTACTGTTTTTAAGTTTTTTATTTTCACAAGGTACCTACCTTAGGTACCATGCAGAAGAAAGAAGCATTAGTGCTTCTTTATATCCCTTCATTATGCACAAAATACTGTAATGCTTTCAAAGTCTACATCTTGTAATCTTAATTTCGAGGACAAAGCGAAGTGTAATTGATAATTAAACGAACTTACCTTAAGTGAAGTTCTATTATAATTACACGAAGGCTTTGTCCGAAGAAATTAAGACCCTCCCTACCCTAATACCCCTACAGTATTATGTGCAGTAATCTAGCCTCTCGGAGGCTCCATAATTTGTGTTCCAGGTTCCAGGTGAAGAAGCTCTCAACTAAATGACGTTTGACAATCTGTGACAGCAGACGTTGAAACCATTTTTTTTTTCTCTCGCTCATGGCTTCAACTTTAGTGGTATATGGCAGCACGATACGCTTTACTACATCTTGTAATCTTAATTTCTTCGGACAAAGCCTTCGTGTAATTATAATAGAACTTCACTTAAGGTAAGTTCGTTTAATTATCAATTACTAGTTAAAATTGAAAAGTTATTTCGTGTTTAATAGTTAATTTTCTGAGCAAAGTTATTTATCATCAATGACTAGGAATAAAGTAACAAAAAAATGTTGTGTAAACAAGAATAACTAAAGTAAACGCGAACAAAGTCGCGGGCGGCCGCTAGTCAAAACTAACGCACAAACAGTCAATGATTAACTTGATAATATCTCAATGACGCGCCGATCCATTCTGTTGCCAATTTAACTAAAGTTACGGTAATTACCGTAATATTCAGATTTAATGTTGCCAACAAGAACAATACTGCAGTGCATTAGGCGTGCCAGTCAGAGGCATGTGTTAATGCTCCATTGATGTCGCCTGTGGTTTATTTGTCGTGAGTGCATACCGGCTTTGTCGCGGCGCGTTTGACGCGTGAGTGTGGACTGGGCTTTTGTTTTGTGTCTATTAACTATTTTATTTATACAACGTAAATAGTGCATTAATTTATTTTAGAAGTGCGTTTGCTCAGTGGTAAGCGATCTGATTCAGAACCCGCCCCGAATTTTAGGAAGAAGAAAGCTTCTGAAAGTTTCGTTAACCATCTCATCCAATGATATTATAATAAAAAGACGTAGATAGGTTACTTGTGCTTAAACAGTGGCACCTGAAATCAGAACTTCGAACACCTGAGCAAAGCATTGACAGTTTGAGACGACTCTGCGCAACATGTATATGTCTACGCTCTAGTAAATAATCGTACTATCTTGTACACACGGTCAAATTATAGGTACTTACGCCAGGGGACAATTTTCGACTTCGCATCAGTAACTGACCTAACGTATCTACCTAATAAAGCTCCCTTTCTTCATCGGTCCACTAGGCACAGGTCGCTAGCCTTTCACCCCTATGTTGTAGATATTCCGGCAATCGACACCAACCGTTTTGGTAATTCCTTCATAATGCGTCTAGGGAGTGGAATGAGCTTCCTGCTGAAATGTTTCCACAGCAGTTTAAGTTGGGCCTCTTCAAAAAGAGAGTGAACAGCCATTTGTGAGGCCGGCATGTACCAACTTGGACCACATCATCACTTAATATGAGCTGAAATTGTGGTCAAATGCGAGCCTACTTAAACATTAAAAAAAGTATGTAGAAGTTAGATTAATGCATTTCATTTCTAATTGCATGCTATTTCTAATTGTCAATTCTGACGCACTCCAGACGCCAGAATCAATCAATTCCATGTCTCACCTTCTCCAGACTACATAGGGTGTGTAATTTGTCGACAAGTGCTCTCGAGTGGGGCGTCGAAGGTAGACGCGTAACACGAGTGAGTGAAGTGTTTCGGCTCTATTGAGCTTTAACTGGAATGTTTGTTACTAGGCATTCGATTGATTTTGTATTACGACTGATTTGGTGTAATTGCTGAGAAGTCGGCTACTACACCAAACGTCGCGGATTCGATTCCCGCGCAGTACAATGTACAGTACAATAAAAATTATCCATTCTGAGTTTTAGAGACTTACCGTACATGATTTTAATTTTGAACACTTTCAAAATTGGGTTGCATCACGTTAATGCAAAAATTTAACGTGATGCACCCAATTTTATGCAACACAATTATCATACATATGGACAGTTTTTAAGATCATTAACAAATCATCAAGTTCACAAACATTGCAGCGGTGATTTTTTGAAAATGGTAATGGCTAAAAATTATTAACAAAATTAAAAAAAAAAACAAATTGTCTTAGAGTAAACTCAAAACTCGCACATATTATGGTTTTTACATGACTATTGTACTTCCATACCAAATTTTAAATGACTCAGTGCGATAGTTTCCAAACAAGAGTGAATTATGTGATTGGAGTTAGGAAATTTCGGAAGAATCTTAAAAAAATCATAACTTCTAAAGTATTGATTTTCGTGCAACAAATGTTTTTTTTTCAATGATTTGTTATGATGACTTCAACGTAAGAAAAAATTTGGACACTATCGCTATTTTGTATTGTATTGTTTTGTATTGTATTATTATGTGTATGTATATTAAGTAGTTAAAATAAGATTCCTGACGATTCGAAAGTACTCTGTAGTGGTCTACTTGAAGAAAAGAAATATTGAATTTGAATTTGACCTCCACAGCTCATTATTTACCAAGATAAAGATTTATCTCAAAATCCTTCAGACAAAAGTCTTATTCCTCTCAGCAACTCCATTGCAAAGTCAAGCGTGAACGTTCCTGGCACACGAGTTGCTTCCTCACTGAATTTTAAGTCCTGAATTTTAGGATATTTCTTAGGAAGTTTCTCGAGAGGTGAGCTCTTTGAAAATAAGTATCTTAAGACTTAACACGCTGTATAAATATATGAGCTAAATATTAGCTTAAGATGTTTTTGGATTTTGTTCTTGTTAGAAATAGAATCTTTTTCTTCTGAACATGTGGATGAGGTAGTTAAGAGTTTTAAAAGCCTGCAATCATGATTTTTCAACACGTTTTTTTTTCTCAAAATGGCGGACAAGTGGGTAAGCCAACGAGGTAGGATGCTCTTTCGGCTGACGCTTTTTAGATTAGATCTAGATTAGAATTTAAATATTTCTTTCTTTTTTACTATTACCATTGGAATTGGCTTACGTGACTTCCTAATTACGGCAGTGGGAAAATATATTGCAGCATTTGGTTGGGATGGTCACCCATACACTACCTTACATCACCCAATATTAACTACTGAGCTACTGTCACATTACAATTTGAACTATTTGAATGTATTATGGTGGGTTTGGTTCCAGTAATGTCTATAAAGAGATCGCATCTACCGATAAGGCCGCCTACTCTGTAAGCATTTTTATGTCATTGTTTTCTTCGTGCAATAAAGTATATCTTATCTTATCTTATAGAGGTCCCTTCTAGCGCAATGGTTACGAGCGCCATTTGGGACTTGAAAGGTCACGGGTTCGATTCCCGCACCGGCACATAATATTTGTTGATGAAACAGATTTTTTCTAGATTTTAGTTTAGCGGTTTATGCGACATTGGGTTTCCAAAACGCAATAAAAATGTTACTTTGGTACTATTTTTAAAAGACTTACAACTTTATAAATAGCAAAAAGGGGTCCATTTATTAATAAATCACGGATAAAAAACTAACTAAAGAATCTCAAAGAGCAAGTTAATTTAAAAACCGGTATAAAGGCAAAACCTATTTCAGTTCAAAAGTAATTTCTAATAAAGCCTCCATCTTATATCACTCGGAGAAAACCGCGCGATATTAAACCTTAAGACGAAGGTATTAAGGACAGAGTTATATGCGTGGTGTGGCAATGTGTCCATTAGTGCCCGTATCGAATTCTCTATAAGTCAACGTGGATGTGAGAAGAAAGGGATTGGTTGGATATGCTATTTTTAAAAATACCAAATATGAACTAAAATCTTTTTTCGGGCATCTCCGAGCTTCGGAAGGCACGTTAAGCAGTTGGTCCCGGTTAAGGATTTCTTGCAGTCGTCAAGCCCAGTCGGAGGTCTTAGGGCGGCTTGATTATAAACGACATTAAGGTTGCTCATTAACCTTACACCCATCCAACAGCGAGCCCGCGTGTTGGAGTATGGCTCGTGCCACCTCATAGTTAAGGTGAGGCCTGTGCCCAGCAATGGGATGTATGTAGGCAGGGTATGTATCTAGTTATCTCTTGGCTGTTTCAATCGTTAATATGTCGTTAAATAGTGGTATCATAATGAATTTATCGATACATAAAAGGAACAGCAAACAATTGCTATGCGAGAAAGAGCGATTCCTTGGTCAAGAAAGCCAAAAGTACTGACGTTTGGACCCCGAAGACACCGTATATTACATCAGGTTCGAGAGCACTGTTATGGTGGTTTCACTAACACTTCACTAAGGAGAACAGACTGTCGCCACAATTTTGGCGCAAGAATGGTAGTTGAAATACAGATTTTCCAGAAATTCTAAATTTTAATGCTAATAAAATACCACCTCCAAACTTTCCAACTTCGAAGTCGGCAGCCATTAAGCCGTACCTTGTGATGGACTCAGGTGATTGGCCAATCGCAATCGGATCGCAATCGGATCGTGATACCGATCGCCGTCTTAGAATAATTGTTTGTGAAATAATGGAGTGAATTTGTATATGCGCGGGAGTGGTGATAGTGAGACCTTGTTCTCAGCTGGAGTTCGCTTATTAAAATTGAGTGCTGTTTTGCAAGATTCTAGATAATTGTATCAGTTGAAGTAAAATTTGCCTTTTAAGTCATTTCTTTTAGAAACTATACTCCATGGAACCTATACAGGACGGAATGACAAATGTTAAATGATAAAATGTATTTTCGTTTGGTTAATGTCATCGACATTGTCACTATCTTAATTGTTGCTATTAACACGGTATTTAGACTGTATATAAAAGAGACTCAGCATTAACTGGAAATTAGGCTTGCCAAGAAAAACCCTCGTTTCTAAATTTCGTCAGGTGGCAAATAATTATTTTTGGAATTTACGTATTATTACGTTTTGGAATATTAAACTATTTTTGGCATGTGCGGTTTGTGGATTAGGTATCCACAAACCGCACATGCCAAAAATATTTTTATATGCTATTCGAGGATAGATTTTGTGCTAGTCGCGATTGTGCTATTCAATACAGTACTCCAAGTGGATTACATTCAGTATTTTCACACCCTGTAATACTCATACCTCATAAAATACCTGTAGACAGTTAACTTCCCCATGGGTTTCGTGGCCACTGGCCCTTGGGTCCACTTACTCCAGTGCATCCAATCACCGATTACCTATAATCTAAACTTACCGGGTGGCAACGCATAAGAACGTTTGCCGTAAACGCGTGGAAAAGGTTGCTTAAATTGAACACTCTGGTTCGGAACCCGATGGTCCCGAGATCAAATCTGGCCGGAACACACCTACTTCGTGTTCATTGTACAATTTTAGGCCAACACTCCGTTGATGGAAAATACCAATATAAAGTCCAAGCAACCCGGATAACGGCGGTAGGCTCGCCCCTTGCCACAGGTTGGAATTCCCTCGGCGAAATGTGGGCCTCTAAATTCCGAGTTCCGTTCACCGTGACGGCAACAGCCAGTTTGCCTCTGACTAACCCATTAGGGATATGATCGTGTAGGTATGTTTTTTTTTTCTCAAAAATTGTTTCGAAGCAATCTTCATGCGGTACAAGCAAAGCACACGTCTTACTATTAAAAATTCTAAAAAACATATAATTCGTTATTAATGCAAAAATCTAACAAGCAAACTAAGTACATGCCTCTTTAACATTCTACTCGGAATCATGAAACTATTATAAGCATAATTAACTCCCAAGTAGGGTAACTGCTAATTAGGGGCGTTAAAACTCCCCAGAATACCTCCTAGTTGTAGGAGAATTGTTTTTGAGTGGCTCTCCCCGGGGATTGCTCGACGTTGAATGTGTTATGACGCCATTTTGTTTTGGTAGCTTCGTGCTGAGGCTGACAGCTCCGAAGGAGTAGGTTTACCATGAGAGATAGAGAAAAAAAGTTCAAAAAGTTTAGGCTTGTTTTACTTCTTTCCGCCATCGATCTACGCGACAACTCTACCACCCCCCACTACCTTGACAGTTGGCAGAGCACTACTGTTCGTTTCAACAGAAACTTTCTGCCCCGAACCACGAAATTCTGGAATGAGTTGCCGCATGCGGTATTTCCGGACAAATACGACCTGCAGTCCTTCAAGAAAAGAGCGTACTCCCATTTAAAAGGCCGGCAACGCATTTGGTAGCCCCTCTGGTGTGGAAAATATCTATGGGCGGCAGTATTCACTTTCCATCAGGTGATCTGTCTGCTCGTTTGCCCCCTATCCTATATAAAAAAAATGAAATTAGTTATCAAGCTATCGCAATTCTTAATTTTTTGCTTGGAACTTCTATGTCGTTCAATGTTTTTTTTACCTCCTAGTTGTAGGAGAATTGTTTTTGAGTGGCTCTCCCCGGGGAATGGCCGACGTTGAATGTGTTATGACGCCATTTTGTTTTGGTAGCTTCGTGCTGAGGTGGACAGCTCCGGCGGAGTAGGGCTACCATGAAGGAGAGAAAAAAAGTTTAAAAAGTTTAGGCTTGTTTTATAAAAATAAAATTAGTTGTCAAGCTATCGCAATTCATGAAACAAATATTTGCGGTGAATCTGAATGTTTATGGTACTTTCATTGTTCTTTTATAGTTATTTAACTGCACATACCTAACAAAGAAGATACTAAAGAATAATACTCGTACAAGTATCTGCGCTCAAAGGGTAGCCGCAATTTGTCACTTAAAAAAGTTTTGGTCATGTTGCCTTATTATTTTATTTACCAAGGTCTTCACATTTTGCTTGGAACTTGTTTTTTTTATTTTGTTTGTTGGAATTGCATTAAACGGCTGCAAATGCCTTGTCGACTTTATCTGTGAATGATCACTCTTATTTGACCATAACATTGTAGCGTTGCCTTTATAATGTAGACAGGCCATTGAAACCATGAATATGCATTCTACAGCTATTGAACTTAAACTATCATGTTGAAGTTACTGCCTCGCCGCTTTAACATTTAACAAATTTGTCAAAAAAAAACTTTCAAGTCCTCAAAAATTAGCAAAATCTTGGCCACCCTACAGTCCCGTCACGCGTCCAGCGGTCACGGCTCGCTTCATTACGACGATGTTATTTTCAATCATAACTATAAACAGGTATTGTTCGACTAACTGCTGTGTAAGGGGAACTACATGCGAACGACTTTTCTATTTTTGTTACAAAAATACTTTGTTAAAGATAAATAAATATTAATGGGCTAAAAGTATGAACAAATGCCCATGGATACTACTTATTTAATTATTATTTTATTGCTCTTTTTCAATTGGAATATTCAACGACCAATGTTTCGATGTGGTTTCCGAGTTTTCTTTAAAAGCAAAGAGTTTCAGGCTGTCAATTTGAGATGGTGGCAAGACTTGAGCTTGAACGGGCGCCAAAAATTAAATAAGTAAGTACGAGGATATCTCGCTAAGTTCGCTTTGTCTGTATGTCCGATTCTTTACCAGAAAGCTGTAATTTGGCGTGGATGGTTAGGTATACACGATAATGATGCCTTAGTGGTAACAAATAAAAACTGGAACAAAATCATTTTATAGGGCCTCCCATCAACGTAAGTGTGTATTTCAGGTGTTGTATTTCGTTCATAAAAATTGTGTGTGTGTGTAAAAACCGTTTCACGGCAATTCATCGGTGAAATGTGTATTAGGCTTACAAAAGCTGTCTGTAGCTAAAGACCAAGCTATGGTTGTCTAATCCATTCCATTCTAATCCATTTGCCGCTCGAAATTGCTGGAACTCGTAGCTTTCTTCAACATAAGATTGTCGCACGTATGTGGAATGCCTTAGCGTAATAAAATGGTAGCAGAGCGAACGGTACCTCAGATTAAGCGTGACGTAGCTCATTTTGACAGGTTATTGAGCTGGAACAGTCTGTCGGTCTGTGGTCATGGCTGACTCTGACAGGAGAAGATTATAACATTATACCACACATTATGAAGTTCGTAGTTATCTATTGCGTTTAACTGTGCCAACTTGGCAGGTTTCTAAACGGGGTAGTCAGGGGTAGACTGATGGCCGTGGTGAACAGAACCAGGAAAAAAAAAACCAAAAAATACCCAGCCATCGTTGCAAAGGGTGAACCTATCGCCGCTTTTTCGGTAGATCAAGATTTGTAATCGCTTTTTTTCATTGAAAATTGGACAGTCAATTCTCGTATCCTAGCGAGCTCAACCCAAACTACCTAAATTCGTACGCCCTTATTTATAAAAACTTAAACAGCGCTTCAACAACACGTTAACTTTTGTTTCGCTCTGTTTCTTTCATTCTTGTTGCCGCCGTCATTTGTGAGTAAAGTGACATAACACGTCAATTGCTTGAACTGTGCTTTAGCGTTCGTTTTCATGAATGAGGGGGTTAAACTTTTTGCCTGGTAGCTAACGCCTCTAGCATTAAGTCCGCCAATTGTATTTTTTTAATACTGTGCAATGAAGAGAAAACATCCATTTACAGTCATCATCATGCAAAATCATCAAACCCGATTGTTCTTATAGATGTATTGAAGAGTACCTCCGCCCTCTTTCCTCCAAACGACATTTCCGCCAAGTTCCTTTGTCGGCACCTAATTAATTCTAACCTCAGCACGTTCCTCACCTCACCTCAGGCGCTCACCTCGAGGGCCACTCGGACTAAATCGCGTGAGGTCAGTTGCCCTCATTCCTGAGAGCTTCTTAAGGCCACTTGAGCACTTGTCAAGACCGCTGAGCAGTCGAATTACAAGAAAAATTTATGTCGGTTCTACTCTGTGCAATTTTTATCAACATTTATGAAACATTCTCTCTCGGGAGAGGTGCCCGTGGCGCTGTTGTGACAGTGATCGGCGATGATCGCTGTTGCAAAGAAACTCACGCCGGGTCGGAAATAGATGGGATGGATGGATGGGTGACCACCCCGACCGCATTTTAGTGATGTATTTTTCGGAAGGCACGTTATGTAGTTGGTAACGGTTGACGTCAGTCGTTAAGCCTAGTCAGAGGCCCTAGGGTGGCTTGATAACATCTGGTAGGTCTCTCCAACACTGAGCCCGCTTGTTGGATTAGGATTTACGCCACGTCATAGTGTAGGTGAGGCCTGTGCCCAGCAGTGGGACGTATACAGGCTGTTAGTGTTGTAACAGTTAGTCGAAAGTCAAAAGACAAAGTCGCGTACAAAAGCTAGTATTTCTACAAAAGCAATTGTACTAAGGTCCAGTTATTCAAAGTCTCGTTTCTTTCACAACAGCTGTGATGATAAGAATTTAATTTTTCAGAACAAAGTCTAAGTACACAACTACGCCGGTATTAAAGTAGGGAAACAAACAGACTCAAAGTTGAAGTTTCGTTGCATCTTAGCGCAGGGTGCGGATTCAGTGGCCGGAATAGCGGTTTTGTGATTATTATTTGTAAGACAAGACACTGAAGAAATCAATTAAAGACCTGAAGAGGAAGCAGTCTTGGCCTTCAGCGATTAATAATCGCATGCTTAGCCTTACCTTTTTGGTATTACTACATCTAACCATGTACCTACCTAAAACATGTTTGTTATGAATTTGTATTTTACGTGTAGCTTTACCTAATAAACTTTTTCATTTTCATTTTCTTTTCTTTATTTAATACAGCAGGACTCAAACTTACTAACCTTCATTATGAGAAACGAGCAATATTCCTTTACTCGACACGACACGCTAGTTAAATAGAAATGATAAAATGAAATGACACGCTCTGGGATGGGAGAGGAAGGCCGACTAGCCGCAACCGGTCGACCACAACCAGCCGGATAATTTATTCTTAAGGATGAAGATGATGATGAAAAAGGGTTTTTTTTTTGTATTAAACTTGATAAGATAAATTCGAGGCTTGGTGGAATGGATACAGCGCCGAATTCAGTAGAATTCTGAAAATGAATAGTGTACACTTCCCTTTCTTAACCACCAAAAAAGGTTTTTAGCTTTCCCGGTGTGCTTGCCTATTTTGTTCTAGTCGGATTATCTTTAAACACAGACCAGGTTATCTTTAAATGTTTCACACTGAAACTTAACTCAAGATACCCACTTACTTCCAAATTGGTCTTATCTGTTAATCAACAAAAACTCTTTCAATATCGTCTCTACATTAATAGAGTATAATTTTCATTGTAGTGGAACGGAAAATGTCAATTGTTTCTCCCAAGAGTTGACCGCTACCCGCTCCGCTCATGCCTAAGCTGCAACCTTAGCAAGAACTATCCTAAGTCACGTAGGTAAATCGTGATTTCTTCTCAGCGGCACCGCTTTCCTTCTCTATTTTATTGTAGAGACTACACGTATTTAACTACCAAGAACGAACTAAGGATTGGTAGTGCAACTTCGAATTGTGAACAAGAATTGTACAGTTGTACATGGAATATTAAATTCCATTCCAGTAATGGAATAGGCAATCCAGTTTTCTTACTGGATTTTTTGTTTAAGTACGGAATTAAGTAAGTTTGGGATTGGAATGAGGGAATTTGATTTTTAATTCATTTTGTGGGTATAACGACGTGTGCGCAGGAAATATGACTAAAAGGAATATGTAAGGAAATGCGAGTAAAAGGTAGTCCTTTTACTCGCATTTCCTTACATATTCCTTGTAAGTATGAGCGAAGAATGCTTCAATAGTGAGTTCATTATGACTGTTCAAACAACAATGAATTAAGTATTTCAGGTTTTGTATACGGGTGTATCAGTTTCTTTTATGGCAGTGATTGAGCGTTAAATATTTTCTAGGCTTAACCCCCGACGAACATAGTTGGTCATATAAACCTACTCGTAGGGGTTTTTTTTTAAATGGAAACATTATAATAATATAGTTAGTTTGCTATCAACATATTGAATAATAATATAATCTTTCACAAAGCTGCAATAGCAGAGCGTTTCAATTCGACAAAAACGAACATGATTTATTTCGTTAAATAACGCCTTTCGAATCTGGTAGGATTTTAATTAATATTATTATTGATACTTAACCATATGTCCTCATTATAAAGTATTGCAAAATTTAATGCGAAATTTATTCAAATAGAGAAGCATCATTATGATAAGGTATAATTTACAAATCCAAGTTGCAAAAATCAATAAATTATTGATTGTGCAACGTGCATAATGCAGAATTTAATTCTCAATCATTAATTAATCTGACATAAGACATTACCGCTTAGAATTCTAATAACATTAAAGCTATACAACACAGCGTTTTATCCAACCAAGATCACAGGTCAACGCAGCTGCGAACTCATTCAAATATCCACCTTAACCTTTAAGAATTGAGTCTATATTCGCGTTGGCATTAATTACCGGATGGTTTATACGTTATGGTGCAAGCGAAATTAAATTTTATGATTATTGAGGGCAAGATACGTAATTGCCTGATGACCCTTTGCGGTGTTTGCAGCGAATGTGTGGCAGTAAAAGTCCGTTTTGATGAACGGCACTGTTTCTTTCGGGTTCAAAATTGTAATAAAACAGAAGTTCATTTGAGTAAACGTTTCGTTTCGAACGGCTCGGGGCTGTTAGTAATTGCGAGAGGGAGATAGGTAGTTTTTTTAACTGCTTTTTGTCTACTGGACAGTTAGTGCAAAACTGCAAACTGCAGGGACGGGAATATTAACTTGTTTTACTGACAATTCATAACAGACCCATACGATTGGTATATGAGTCGGGTTTATTATCTATAACACTCAACTCGAGAACTTCTTATTCGATTTTCATGGTTTTTAATTTGTTGCATTTGCGTCCGTCTCAAACAGGAAAAAAATAGGTATTATGAAATTAGAAAAAACATAACATAAACGGCCTATGTACGTTCCACTGCCGAGGCCTCACCTCAACTATGAGGTGGAACGAGCCATACTCCACGCGGGCTCAGTGCGGATTGTTGGAGGGGTGTAAGGTTAGTGAGCAACCTTAATGTCAGATGTTATCAAGCCGCCCTAAGGTTTCTGACTAGGATGATGCTTTTTTGTGCACGGAGAATGAAATATAGTTATAATAATTTACATTTCGAATAATTTAGATACCTATAAAAAGTATTATTTTGCGAAGTGAAGCTGATAATATCGTTTTTTTTCAAAGATGAAGATAAAAGTTAATTTGTTTGTTTGTAAATGTATAATATTACTAGAAGGGATGGTCTCCTTAAAGGGTTGTTTGACTTCATAATTACATAGTCCACTCATGTTCCACTTTTATATCATTTGTAATTGTAAAAGCTACCCAAAAAGGCCTTTAAAAGCTTCAAAATTAATTAAAGCAAATAGATTCAATTAAGATATATTTTAATTAACAAAGCCCAGTTTAGTTTATGTTATCAAGAAAGCCGAAGAGGGTTCTTTTAAAAAGGACCTTTTTGTAAGGAAAATCTCCTGATTATAAGGAGAAGGCGGTAGTTGGGGTAATTGAGAAATTAACTGGATATTATGTTTTATATATTTTTATTTTTAGAGGGGAAGTTTTTGCAAAGTTCGGTCGAAGGAGGTCACGGGTTTTGAGAGGGTTAAAAGGGGGCAGAGAAAATAAACGAAAGACCTGGGAAAGAGGTTTAATAACTGAGTGTATATTGAATACCGAAAAAGTGTCGATGTTAATAAAATGTGAAAGATTTAAGTAATATACTGGAAAGGCTAGGACTGACTAGATTGGTAGAGGGGAAATGAGGCCTTTGCCCAGCTGTGGGATCCAAACGGCTGGTTTAGATTTAAGAACATGTAACATTAATAACTTGAGTCAATAGGAAAGTAAAGTAGGTGAGTCTTTTTTTACATATTTCTTTTTAATGTAAGTATTGAGGTCCAAACCTAACAGAAATATCAATTTTAACAGTCAAATCAATTAATTTCCATTTCTAAAATTGAACAAGCATACGTCAAACCAAAAATAAATTTGTTGTTCCTATTTTTAAAACATTTCAACAGCAGAGTATGTTTAGTATTCATCAATCACGTAAATATTAGTATTTGCAATGTCGCGGTTAGAATGTAAAACTGGACTTTTACTAAATGACTGAGAAAACCATACAACAAAATAGAAAAAAACGGTTACGTCTTCCAAAAAATGCAACATCATCTCATTCCCGTTTATTAAGTAGGTAAATAAACACTATGGTTATGTTATAAAGAATACATAATATATTATTTAAGTATGCTCTAACTCCATTTATTTATCAGGAGAGACGTACAGAATTATTAATAAATGCAAATCACAAATTTGACACTGTAAATCTTTAACGAACGAAAAATTATAAAAAATATCCTGTTTGATTCCATTAAACTGTAAACCATCCGGATTTACTTGTCGTGTTAAAAATACAAACATTGCAAACTCACGCTCATAGCTTAACTACAAATAAATAAATTATTTTTTTCGAAAGCATTAGAAGAGGCTTATAAGCGAACTGAAATATAGACTGCAGAATTTGTTTGTTTAGGCATCACCGTTTGTTTATTAAAACTGGGTTTGTGTATTCTAAGTTGAGGTGCCTGTGGCGCAGTTGTGACAGTGATCAGCGACGATCGCTGTTGTAAAGCAACACACTCTGGGTTGGAAAGGGGATGAGTGACTACCCCGACCCCGAATGAAATTAAGTGATGTGTATTTCGGGCATTTCCGTGCTTCGGAAGGCACGTTAAGCAGTTGCTTCCGGCTGACGTGGTTAGGTGTCAGTCGCTAAGGGTAGTCAGAGGCCCTAGGGCGGCTTGATAACATCTGACATTAAGGTTGCTCACTAACACCCCTCCAACAATCTGCACTGAGCCCCCGTGTTGGAGCATGGCTCAATCCACCTTATAGTTGAGGTGAGCTGTGGGACGTAGATAGGCCGTTATGTAATGTTATGTTATGTAATCTAAGTTGACCTAATTTCACCTGATGGGAAGCAGCCGTGAGGTTCACATATGAGGTTGACAAGTTCCGTTATGCAGTAACTACTTAGCTGGTCATCGTCACCTCGAAGGCTTTCATCTTTTGATGATAAATCTTGTTATGTTTCATTAACTCCACTACTTTTTTACTGACTCTCGTGAATATGCGATGACTGGCGTGATGTAATGGTTCAGAAGTGGTCGTGGGTTCGATCCCCGCACAATACAAACAGCTGTGTGCATGAACATGGCTGTTTGTACTAGGCTTGGTGTTTCCTATATATTAAGTATAGATTAACAAAAATAAAAAGTATTTGCGTATGTATATCCGTTGTCTAGTATCCAAATATTTTGTTGCTCAGTTTGGGGTTAGATGGCGTTGTGTGGAATAAAGTTGAGTGAAATTAAAAAACAACATCTTATGGCACAATTGTATTATCTAGCCGTTTAACAGAACGACCAATTCCCAATACTAATTTTACGTAATACATTTCTCAATAAGTTAAGTAATGGTGTAGCCAATCGCATAATCGCATTATAATAACTAATAATAACTGACTGACAGACAGCCGTAGTAATGTTAACATACATTTTACATTACCACGCTTCAATACAAAAGGTCAGGTGTATTCTGTAATTTATTATTAGAAGCCATGTATTGCCAAAACTTTTTAGTGGTTAGAGTTGATTTATTTGCGAATATTTAAAGAATGTTGAAATTAGTAATATGATAGCATTTGGTTAACTAGTTTGGGAATTTTAACCATTAAAAAGATATTGCAAAAAAAATATTTTTTTTTGTTATAGTGAAGCTTCCTTCATCATCATCATCATCATCAGCCACATGACTTCCACTGCTAAACCTCCCCTGCTGAGGCCTCCCCCATATATTTTCGGAGCTGCCGATTGAAGGTGGCCTGCATCCACCGAAATCTATTGTGTAAATGTCTAATTACATCAGTTCTAGTTTATGTTTAGTCAATTGTGCAAATTAATACATTTTCAAAAAACTCTGCTTTTGTATTAAATTGGCAGAAACTAGTTTTTGATAACTACTAACAATGGCCGCTACTGCAGCGCACTTATCATTTCCGGCACAAAAAAGTAGCACGAACTAAAGTTGCAGTCCAAAAAAATGTAGGCGAGAAATATTTCTTCGTGTGGTAGTGCAAGATTGCAGTCGGGCGTCACCGCTAATGCCCGGCTTGGCGCTCGGAATTGAAAATTTTAACAATATATTGGAGAACTGGTCGAGTTGGGCTATTTGTTATCAAGCACAAAAAGAGCTTTCGACTTAGTTTATTTCGGAAAATGTTCGTTGGAACGTTGTTAAGAGATGGCTGAGCACCTCGACCGAAAACATACTTATGATACGTCGTACCACCTCAAGGTAAGGTTAGGATAAAACTTCCTGTCAGATGTTATCAAGCCGCTGTATGGCCACCGACTAGTCTTAACGACTGACATCTAGCGACGTCAACCGAGACCAACTGCTTAACGTGCCTTCCGAAGCACGGGTATTCCCGAAAAATACATCACTAACTTTAATTGGGGTTGTTCACCCATCCAATCGCTCGCGATCGTTGCGAATCCAATGTCACAACTGCACCACGGACAACTTTTATTAAACTGTATAAATTGAGTAATAAATTATTATCTTACCTAGTTATTAACCATAGCAAAGAAGTAAGATATACTCGTACCTTAGCTTGGATACCTTGCTATACAAATATAACCATGACAAAGGAACGTAAACATAATCATGTTTTCATATTTACAAGTATTTTCTTGCAAATAGAGATTTGATATCGCAATCCCGCGACATCCAAACGCGAATCCCGGAGTTTGAAAATTGACGTTTCAAATGCTTTGCAAAGGTCAGGTTACAATGAACTAGTTTTTTTACAATTTACCTGAACGTATAAATTACTTCAACCATAAAATACTGACCCCGTATTCATAAAAACCGAAGCCAAAGTATAGAATAAGCTATTGACGTAATGTTAAAGCGCTTTAGGTTTTAATGAATAAGGAGGTAAACGTTTTTGAAACCAATAACAACTTTAATCGATAGGTATTTGGTAGAAAAGTAACTGTTGTGATGACTTACGAAATATTTAAAAAAGGGTTTTAGTGTCAGTTCGTGTAATATGACATGAAGGGTACGGGATCCGGGGGATTGGATGAGCTGCGAAATTGAAATCTCTAATACTTTCAAAGCTTTGTCCTGTTTATTCACTCGTGTATTATCTTCCATATGTTTCAAAATTAAGTTCCTATTCCAAGATTTTCAGTCGTACACGTGTCAGGATGATGTTATTGTTTCCATATGATAGGAAAATCCTTTGTCTCCCCTATTGTGGCGCGAAAATAATCTTATTATGCTACCTAATCCGTGCTTTGTTATTTAGTAGTAAATGAACTACGTGTCAGTCTTCTTATGATGTTTTTGTTAGGAAAATCGCTTGTTTTAAATTTGAAGTGTATTGTTTATATTTTCCACAGCGTAAACAATGTGTGTTCTTAGGTTACAGCGTGTGCCACTTCCTGGCATAGCTAGCGTCCTGTTGGTATGTAACATAACCCCGTATTCATAAACTTCAATCAATATTTAGCGCCTTTAAACTGATGCCGTCCCGTACAGTGGCTATAGGAGTGAAAGTAAAAGCTATACGTGACAGGACTGTTTACTTTGATTTTTAAATTCGGGATGGCATAGGTACTAATATCGCGTGGTGTTTCTGCTTGTAGTAGGAAGCGACTACGAGAGCCTCGACTTGGGTAGGCGTCACGAAGCGGCCTTGAAAAATGTGTACTCCTGGAGGCCTACTCTCATGGGAATCATATTTATTGCTAAAATACATAAAACTTGTGAACAGTAGACTCGTTTTGAATGGATTTTTAACTTTTTAAAGTGTTTCATAATGGTAAGGTTGAAGCTGTAAATACAGTTCATGAAGTAGGCCCGCATTGTTTAGACAAGTACCAGTTGACTTTTGATGGTTAACCACAAGTATTATGATAGGTATGATTACTAATAGTAACAATCGTTTTATTTATTTGCAAGTTGCAACTGTCAAAATTAGTTTGTGCTTATTCATGCGTGTTTGCGAATGCTGTGTGTGTGATTGTGGCGGGTCTAGCGAGTACGAGTAAGTTACCTTGTTATAATAACGCGGTCGACTGCGCGCGACGAGAATTGGAGATGTCGTCGATATGCTGCAGGATACAACGAACAACAAACTGCGCGTTTTGTGGAAATGCTGGAATATTTATTTGAATTTGTCATACAAAACAGGCTGAGGAGAGTGGGTTCAAATGGAAATAAAAAAAAAGATTCCAAATCGAAAACCTTATAGGTACTGTACCTACAAAGTTTTCAATCTGGAATCTTTGACCACTACGCCTCAGACTTTTCAAGACAGAAGCTCCATAAAAATATAGAAATAAACAAATCTCATCTTTAAATAAAAAGTCAAATAAGCCTCGTTATTCTTTACTACAAGTATAAGCTTACTATAGGTAATTTCATACATAGACAGAGCTTGTGCAGCACAATCCTTCTAATCAAAAATACATTTACCTTACTAGGTAACTGGCCATTTTTTAAAAGGACGGATCCATTTATATGTCGGTGACAGAAACAAATTAGTTCGATCTCACCGCGGAATTCTCTGTCTTTGTATTATGTATGTATCTTGTAGTTGTTGATAAGACACTATAAGAGCCAACTGAATAAGATATATTGTTAGAAAATGGTAAGTTACTAAATAACTGCGGATTCCGTTTTTCGAGTTTCGAGACGATTTCAAACGCTTTACTGCTACCAAAGTAGCCAGAAACTTAAACATTTCTTTTCCTCTAAAACCAATATTAAATAAAAAACATTTAGGAGAAAACGAGAAAGACAATAATATGTATGGCTAATATTACACTTTGCACGTCTTGTGTCTCGCTTGACATATGTAGAACGAAACTCCAATATAAAGTTGGGGGCGCGGGTGTCTTCGGCGACACCCGCGCCCCCAACTTTATATTGGAGTTTCGTTATTAGTTATAGTAGTATTACAGTATTATCTTCCATATGTTTCAAAATTAAGTTCCTATTCCAAGATTTTCAGTCGTACACGTGTCAGGATGATGTTATTGTTTCCATATGATAGGAAAATCCTTTGTCTCCCCTATTGTGGCGCGAAAATAATCTTATTATGCTACCTAATCCGTGCTTTGTTATTTAGTAGTAAATGAACTACGTGTCAGTCTTCTTATGATGTTTTTGTTAGGAAAATCGCTTGTTTTAAATTTGAAGTGTATTGTTTATATTTTCCACAGCGTAAACAATGTGTGTTCTTAGGTTACAGCGTGTGCCACTTCCTGGCATAGCTAGCGTCCTGTTGGTATGTAACATAACCCCGTATTCATAAACTTCAATCAATATTTAGCGCCTTTAAACTGATGCCGTCCCGTACAGTGGCTATAGGAGTGAAAGTAAAAGCTATACGTGACAGGACTGTTTACTTTGATTTTTAAATTCGGGATGGCATAGGTACTAATATCGCGTGGTGTTTCTGCTTGTAGTAGGAAGCGACTACGAGAGCCTCGACTTGGGTAGGCGTCACGAAGCGGCCTTGAAAAATGTGTACTCCTGGAGGCCTACTCTCATGGGAATCATATTTATTGCTAAAATACATAAAACTTGTGAACAGTAGACTCGTTTTGAATGGATTTTTAACTTTTTAAAGTGTTTCATAATGGTAAGGTTGAAGCTGTAAATACAGTTCATGAAGTAGGCCCGCATTGTTTAGACAAGTACCAGTTGACTTTTGATGGTTAACCACAAGTATTATGATAGGTATGATTACTAATAGTAACAATCGTTTTATTTATTTGCAAGTTGCAACTGTCAAAATTAGTTTGTGCTTATTCATGCGTGTTTGCGAATGCTGTGTGTGTGATTGTGGCGGGTCTAGCGAGTACGAGTAAGTTACCTTGTTATAATAACGCGGTCGACTGCGCGCGACGAGAATTGGAGATGTCGTCGATATGCTGCAGGATACAACGAACAACAAACTGCGCGTTTTGTGGAAATGCTGGAATATTTATTTGAATTTGTCATACAAAACAGGCTGAGGAGAGTGGGTTCAAATGGAAATAAAAAAAAAGATTCCAAATCGAAAACCTTATAGGTACTGTACCTACAAAGTTTTCAATCTGGAATCTTTGACCACTACGCCTCAGACTTTTCAAGACAGAAGCTCCATAAAAATATAGAAATAAACAAATCTCATCTTTAAATAAAAAGTCAAATAAGCCTCGTTATTCTTTACTACAAGTATAAGCTTACTATAGGTAATTTCATACATAGACAGAGCTTGTGCAGCACAATCCTTCTAATCAAAAATACATTTACCTTACTAGGTAACTGGCCATTTTTTAAAAGGACGGATCCATTTATATGTCGGTGACAGAAACAAATTAGTTCGATCTCACCGCGGAATTCTCTGTCTTTGTATTATGTATGTATCTTGTAGTTGTTGATAAGACACTATAAGAGCCAACTGAATAAGATATATTGTTAGAAAATGGTAAGTTACTAAATAACTGCGGATTCCGTTTTTCGAGTTTCGAGACGATTTCAAACGCTTTACTGCTACCAAAGTAGCCAGAAACTTAAACATTTCTTTTCCTCTAAAACCAATATTAAATAAAAAACATTTAGGAGAAAACGAGAAAGACAATAATATGTATGGCTAATATTACACTTTGCACGTCTTGTGTCTCGCTTGACATATGTAGAACGAAACTCCAATATAAAGTTGGGGGCGCGGGTGTCGCCGAAACATTTTTCATTACACCTAAGGCTGTGTCTGTGGGATCGCGTAGATGATCGCGGAGCGTTTAGCGGAACACTTGCTCATTGGCTGAGGTTTTGGGCTGGAAATCGATTGGAAATGACGTGCCGGAATACCTAGAGTAAAGGTAGGTGCAATAATTGTATCGAATATAAATAGCCTACGCTTTTAACAGAACAAAAACACATGGTCGCTGCAGCAGTAATACAAGACAAGGGTAATTTGGGCGCGGAACTATGTGTCACCTTAATGCGACCCAAGCGGTGAAAAAGTTACATGCTTTATCAATTGTAATCGTAGATTTATACACACACCACTTTTCATGCTTTGAAATGTTTTTGTGGTCTTCAACAATACACCTATGCTAAGCAAGGCCCATGGTACTGCTCAAAGTGCACTACATTTGAATGCAAATTTTTGCTCAGTTAATAAACACACACAGTTTACAGACAAATCATTTACGATACGTTTGAACGTACAAGAACTAGATTGCGGAAGGGATCTCCTCAGTCATCATTGTTTGGTTAAGGTTTTCTTCAGACAATAATGAAAAACTGATTTCACTAAAAGTGATGTCTTACAACTTGAGATTCACTATACAGCCCGGTAAAGTAGCCATAGCCATCAGCGTCTAAACAGAGGTGTTCATTTAAAAAAAGGAAGGAAAATTCACAAGAGTTCCTGCGACTCTCGTATGCATAGATGCAATTGACGCGCACCTCCATTGCATCTATGCATAAAGTAAAGTGGTAACAAAAATACTCGCGTTCATATAGCCCCAGCCTTACCCTAGACGCTTATTGCCAAACTAAGGAGGTTGTGTGCTAACTGCTTTAGTTTGTTCTCTCGAGTTATTTGTTCGTTTGGAGATATTGCAAGCAGTTTTGGCTATACTGTTCTTTATAACACTGATTATTTTATAACCACTTTCAAAAGTTGGGGGTTTTTGGGACGTAGTAGAGATTTTGTCGAAGGTCATAGGATAAATAATATTGTGTGTTTGTTCTGTCTGAGTGTTCTATCTCCTTTTAAGTATGTTTACTTGTATCTGAAACTTATAGTGCAAGCTCTAGTAAAAAGGTAGAAATACGTAAACCGTATATGCTTGTTTGTCAAAAAGTACGACACACAAAATCCCTCAAAAATGAGCCAGGTTTTTTTTTAAATCCCAGTGTTGTATTTGAAGTACTTAACCACTATATCCCTGCTTTTATTCTAGAAGTTTTGGTTTTGTTTATAGAAAAGGGTACGTGTGTTTAAATAGATTGAAAAAGTAGATTTTATGTACTATTTGTTTATTGCTAATTTGAGTGTTCAATGCGTTTGTTGATAGTATTTCTGATTTCTTACCACATAGGTAGGTACCTAGCAACTTATTCGCTTATCATCCAATGCTCACCGCCTCAACAATTAACACATACCATTCATCATACATTAAAAGAGTGTCGAAACTGCCTTTGACGAGTCCTTTCGTCACAACATTGTCACAACTCGTGTCCGTCACATGTGTCACTTGACACGTGTTGACGTGGCTATCTGAACGAGCATCTGACGTTCGAGGTCGGTTTTAACGTGTCATTCAAAATGGCCGCCCCATCCATCAAGGGAACGGTCGGGTGACTAGCTTTTAGTTTCGGTACTGTGGAACCATCGAGCTAGGAGGGTGTCACTTTTAAAAGAGCAAAACGGCCGCTCAATACAATTATATTGTGATAAAGAGACGTTGATTGGTAACTTGTGCTAAAAAAGTGGCACCCGAAATCAGGACTTTGACCACCTGAGCAAAGCATTGAAAGTTTGCGACAACTCTAATAAATAACCATGCTATCTTGTACACACGGTCAAATTATAGGTCAAGGAACAACTTTTGACTTCGCGTACATAACCTATCTACGTCTTTTTTTATTTTAATATCATTGGCCCAATAAGAAAAGATTCAGACGGTGCGGTGGTATAGCGACAAAAATACAAAATTGAGTTCTAGATTCGAATAATCAATAAAGGGATAGAAGATAAAAATAAATGAAACGTAAAATCAAGACCGCAAATGAATTTGTAAAATTGATTTTTGTACAGTACTTTACTTCTAGAATCTGCGGTTACATGAGATTTTTCACAAAGTGAACCTTTATACGCTTTAGGTAATCGTACTCAACGCTTACGAACTGGCTGGTAATAGGCTTGTTGAATAAAAGTTCAAAGTGATGAAAATTCAGCTGCCTTGTTTTGTTTCTGGTGAAAGTATCACGAAGATAATCCAGAAATATGGGAATACAAAAAAAACCTTTCCGTCTCGTGTTAAAACTCTCTTGTACGTTCTTTCTGTATCTATGGTAGAAATCAGTGTTTACAGACAAAATGATTTGACTGGGTGAAATATAATTAAATAAGATTAATAGAAAAAAAACGCCTCAGAAACGCTGGTGCGATGACCTGGTATACTACTCGAAAGAATGGTGGACTTTTGCAAAGGACAGGGAACGATGGAAAGGTTTGGGGGAGACCTTTGCCCAGCAGTGGGATCTTGCAGGTTAAAAAAAAAAGGATTAATAGCACATCATTGAAACAAAACCTTTGACCAAGTGATCACTCTTCGAAGACTTTAAGAAATTAATTAAATACCTTTTCTACATTTCAACAACGAATATCGTAGGTTCAAGTACCTATGGGTAATTTAAAAGTAGAAGATAGCTCAAATAAAACGAATGCCTGGCCGCAAACACCTGAAAATCGCCGCGTTTTCTCGACCCGAAAAAAAAGAATATCTTTTTCACGTTCGAAAAAAGAAAAACCCGTGTGCTGTGGTAACAAAAAACAAAAGACGGTGGGCAAACACGCGCGTGTGGAGGTCACTGACCCGCAAACGAATGCTAATATCGAGATGTCATAGGGAATTAAAATGTAATTTTTTATCATCGGGGATAACGTTGATGGACAGTGCTACTGTTTCTAAGTAATAGGGCGTAGGTATCATGTCCAGAATATTATCATTCATTATAAATTCATCATATACCTACATTATATTACGAGCATTACTGGGTGTTATGATTATTGTTCGATCATTCGGCAAACAGATACGGGTTGGTTGCTATAGCAACCACTTACTGGCTTAAACTTGAGCTTACAGTACAACACGATACAAACTTAAGATATTATGTGGCCCATTCCGGCTATTTCGATTGTAAAATCCAAGTATATTACATAATACACTTCTAAATGAAAAGAAACATTTTCTTCAAACGAAAACGACTCCTGTATCACTTACCCACTTGGGAAAGTCTTTTGAAGTCGATAAAAAATGTACCGCGTGAAAGTGAGCACGAGTGTACCTATAGGTACAGTCGGCCTCATCTCGTAACAAATGATTCTGGAACTCTCGAAGATAGATGACCGAGGTGAGACGGGCCCGTTTGGTACGGATAGCAAAAAAAGTTTGGAAGACGAAATAATAAATGGTAAGTTGTACTAATGGATAACTTACCTAAAATGGCTAAACTAAACTGAGTTGTTGAATCTGTTGACTGAGTTATTATCATTAGAAAAGAGTAACTATCGAGTTTCTTGCCGGAATCTTCTCGATAAAAGCAACTTCCGAACCGGTGGTAGAGTCATAAAGGTGATTTTATTTTAAGTCTTGACGTGTCTTATTTATGTAAGCTTATTACAAACATAATGGACGGTCAAGTGGCTAAGTTTGTAATAAGCTCACATAAATGTTTTTTTACTTTACTTTACATTAAAATATAACTGTCAAAATTTTCTTCCACCGTGTCGCTGCCATATTAGATTGAAAACAGGTCCATAAGAAAACAAAAACAGGTTCATTGGATTATTCCTATTTTTTCATTCGGCTAATTTAAGTACCAAGATGCCTTACTTGCGGGATGCCTCTTTTTGTTTATATCAATGTATTCAACATAAAAATATTCTTTCAATTCGAACCAAAAATAAAATAAGTCAAGACAAAAAACCCGAGTATTTTTCTGCCGACCGTAATCTTATACAGTCTGCATCCAAAGCGGAAATCCGACGAAAACCGAGTTGAACTCACAATCTCCCAGATACAGCGTGTGAAAAAAAATGATTTTGTAAGTTATCGCCTTTTTGCTCTGGACGGATTTTAAAGCAATTTATCAAGGGAGAGTTTAACCGCTTTTATGTTGCGTTCGGCCTGATAAGGTTGTTTAGTCGTTTAAAAACGTTTCCCTTGTTTTAAGGGCGAAAACTGGACAGCTAATAAATGATCATACCAATTATACTACATACGAATTTCAGAGCAAACGTTAATTTCTCGAACAAATAAATTTAATATAAACAAAGTGAAATATACGCCATCCCCGTACCAAAAGTGGCTACTCACAAACAGGTCCAATGGACCTGTTTTCAAGCCAATATGACAGCGACTGCTTGAGCGCACGTCATTCATACGTCAATGTCATGTGCCAGTTTTCGAATTCGTAGTAGGTGGTGGTACAAACATTTCGAGATGTATTACCTATGTATGATAGTATGTTACCTACTTAGCGAATTTAAAAAAAAATACATAGAATAAGTAAAGGTCTGACATAATAAATACAAATGTTCTTCGCTTGAATTATTATCCAACGCAAAGATTGAACCTACGTCCTGCTGCTGAGAATGCGGGTCACTAACCACCAATCAACCAAGCCAGCCTCACATTCGATAGTTAAATTAATGTTCCATATTTATTTGTTCCAGGTAATTAAAAATCTGTACTAAGATTTTCTATTCACCGAGAGAGCGTCGTTATCCAGTGGTTAAGTATTCCGCGTCCGGTCTTAGGATCTTTGCTACTATGTTAAATGGAAAAAATAGACCTAAGTTACCTTTATAACGGCATTAGGCACGCCCTTAACGTTACTTCCAAAGAAGGTCGTTGAAATGTAGGCTTCTGATTGTTCTGTTCATCATGACGGCAACAGTTACCGTGCCTCTGGCTGGCTACCCAGTTTTTTTAGATTTCATGGTAATTTATGAAGCTATGTCACTTTTTTTTGGAACTTAAGTCCACGCGGACGACTTCGCGGGCGGCCGCTAGTAATTAATAATTAGTTAGATAGGAGGCTATCTATAACGAAATATGAGTAATAATACAAGCATAATCTGTTATTACAACAAACTGATCTATTTATATCCAAACTTCTTAAGTCTCCGAATCGATAACAAAGATCAACTTCAGCTACGAAACATCCTCAATAACTTAACCCTCAAATATCATATTTACAACATACTTTAAAATTATACAGCTAAGGTCCAATTTGCCCCCTGACTACCGTAACTAACTTTATATCTGTTTACGACAGGTATAAGTCCCTTTGCCAGTAATACTGGTTTTGATGGGTGCGTAAAACCCTTCAAATGCTATCAGCGGTCTGGGAGATCCGTGTGTTAATTAAACGGGTATTGTCACATTCATTGTTCTGTTGTAAGGTAAGGTTATTACAAGGGAAATATGGGTTACGGTTTGATGTTATCGATCATATTTTGTGACGTAAATAGTTAAGATGAGGATGAATGATAATTATTTCATGATTATGGAACTTAGCAGTCTTTATCTTTTATTTATAAGTAGCTGTCCCGTTAGACTTCATTCTGTCAAATACAGGGGACTGTGACAGTTCAATAATAACAATTCTTGGCAAAAAAAAAAAGATCTTGTAAAAATAAATCAGAAAAATCGGTTATAAAAATTATCATCATCGTCGTCAATGCCACATGGCATTAAGTCCTTCATTTGTACTTTATTTTAAATATGCAATGAAGAATAGGTAAACGATGCCCACAGCTGGACAGACTGAACATGGATTTGTATTGAATCTACCAAAATCCTGAAATTCTTGAAATATTCTGAAACATGAAAAATAAACAAACAAACAACCTAAAAACGACCCAGTTCTGGGCACACGACACACTCAACCAAAAAGTGACACGAGCCATAAATCCCCAATATTTTCAAGCGTAATACTTTGTAGCTTTGCTTTTATGAATAAGTCTTTGAAAACGCGGATTTATTTGCTCCAAACCCAATAATAATAGCAAATAGTTACTTGAAAAATAAGTCAATAGAGTAGTCGGCAGTTGGCTAGAAAAACAAAGTTCTCCCCTCTCTGTCATGGCCACTTCTGCCCTATCCTTTTAATGACTGCTTGTCACACCGAAGACGACTTCAGGGTTAAATTATAATTTCCTTTGTTTAATACTAGTAAGAAACAAACAACCCAAATTGATAAGACAGTGATAAAACAACTATAGTAGAGATGGGCTAAGCTGAAATGCCGCGCCCCACCACCGCATTTACGCACACAAGCCAATTTCAAATATGTACAATATGTACAAAATACCCATAAACATGCAATTATGATGGGTTGCTAAATTGATTATGTGTATTGCGTCCATATTTTAAATTTGCTTGTGTGCGTAGATGCAGTGGAGGGACTGAACAACCAATCATAATTGCATGTTTATGTGGAGGGGCGCGTCATTTCAGCTTAAACGATCTCTACACAACTTCTATGATCTTAGGCTCAAATGTAGTCTTCCGAGTATTCCATTCATCTTCACGGTAACACTCAGGGTGCCTTTGATTAAACCGTTGATATTGATGAATGATTAATGAATAAATGTTTATATTCATCAAGATCTGATTCATGTTGTACATTACAGGTCTTAAATTCAGTTTTTGGTTCGAAACATGAGCCCTGTAAGGGCACCGCAATCAAAAAATAAGTGGAATAAGCGTGAAAATCGGAGCTTCGGTGTGAGAGTCAGCCCAGATCGTCCTACTTTCCCTCCAATGTGAAATAAACAGTTCAGTGAAAACTCTTATCATTTTCTGAGATATTATCTGCTCAAGACAGTGGGTGCTTTTAGAAAAAGACCTCTTTCATAGAAAAAACATTTTTGTACTTAGCGTCCGACTCAGCTTATTGTTTGTCTTAGAAAATTATATAAATGGAGGCCTTTTGCGGAATTTCCCCTTTCATGCGACGGCAAAAAACCATTTGACAGATTGAGAAATAACAACTGCTTTTACAAAGGACAAGAGTTCATTCTATACTTTAAAAAATATAAGATTAGATAATGTATTTTACAAAATCCGAATTCCGATTTTCCATAGCAATTTCTCTTTTATCCGTGACTGAGTTCTGACATTAAATCGTCTTCGCCGTTGCTAAGCAACAAACGCCGGGCCGGAAATGTGATGGGTGATCATACCGACTGAAAATTATTGATGTATTTTTCGGACGTCTCCGTGCTCCGGAAGCCACGTTAAGCAGTTGGTCCCGGTTGACGTCGCTAGATGTCAGTCGTAAAGCCTAGTCAGAGGCCTTAGGGCGGCTTGATAACATCTGACATTAAGGTTGCTCACTAACCTTACACCCCTCCAACAATCCGCACTGAGCCCGCGTGTTGGAGTATGGCTCATTCCACCTCATAGTAGACGTGAGGTCTGTGCCCAGTATCAGGATGTAAATAGGCCATTTATGTAAAGGTTTAAGATTGAGTCCAAGGGCACAAAAAGGAAATTACCGTGCCAAGGGAACAAAATCTGTAGCAACAGTAGTTGTGAAAAACCGGTTTAAAATTTACCTATATTTCTGTTTAACGTGCTTACTTAGCACATTTGTGTTAAGAACCCTTTGTTTATAACTGTTCATCGCTAGATGGAGCTATCCCCCGATAGCTCGCGCAAGCATTATGTTTTTTCGTTTGTATATAGTGTAATGTCTAAATTGTATAAAGAAAAGTAAGAAAGAAAGAAAAGTTTTTTATTGGCCTTACAGTAGGCAACATTAAAAATAACAAATAAAAATCAAGTAAAAAAAACACACAAAGCAATTTACACAGAGAAAAAATATACATACGAAATACAATGATCGTATCGATAAGTTCTCATAATATGAAGCTCTCAGGGAACCACAGTTCTTCCAATAAATAGGTACCAAACCACTGTATGGTACCTATTTATTAGTTAAACTAGGTCATTAACCAGTTTTACTGCCTGAAAGGGAAGGAAGGGTATCTCCGACCAAGACCTTACCTTTAGGTTTTTCATTTCTCTCTTTCGTTAGGAAAATAGCCAGCTTTTTGTCAGCGTCTTAATAAAAGCTTTTAATTTTGAAAGGTTTTTAACCCCTATTTGCCAGCTCGCTGGCCACGGGATACAGATATTTGTTTCAGACTGTTGCTTTTAATGAAACTGGTTGAAACTGAAGCACAGTATAAACATATAGTAGGTTATCTGAGGCCGCCCGCCAAGTTATTAGCCTAGCGTGCACACAGATACGCGGCACAGCCCGTCCGTACTGCCGCCTCCCTATGCCTCCCTATTTTATGCTAGCGTGTGCGTTCAAACCGAGAGTGGCTCGTTCGTATGTAGATGTTCTACTGTATGTTTATACTGTGACTGAAGCTTAGCTGTTGACGTGCCCTTTTTTTGATTTTTTGCTTTCGCTCGCTTAGGGGTCCTTCTGACCCTATGCATTAGGGTCAGAAGGACCCCTAAGTGAGCGGTGGGGGCGAGTTTAGGGTTGAAGCGTCAATTTTGATGGAATAATTAAACGTGTTTTTTTTCTTAGAGTTAGCTACGGAAAAGCCTCATCGCATTCACTTTAAATGAATTTAAAGCTTTTTCCGCTTTAAAGTCAGTCAGATGGTATAAAACCTCTCTAGACCCCCGACTAGGCTTAACGACTGACATCTAGCGACGTCAGCCGTGATCAATTCTCGCATCGGCGCAAATATTTGTTGATGAAACAGATATTTATGCGAATCTAGGTGTTTGGGGTTTCCCTCCCACAATTTCTGAGACCAGACCTATCTATTGTGAATTTGTGCAAGTGAATAGCAACCATGAATCGGTATTAATTGCGGACTTAATGCCAAAGCATGTAGCATCCCTTTTTAAAAAAAATATTTTGGTATATCCTTACCTCATATTAAAGATATCTTTCATTGAACAATAAAGTTTACATAACTATCCAACAAAAGTGTCTCTTTGTACAGTCGCGCACACAAATAGTATTCCACTATTGGAAGAGCCAAAAACGATATTTGTCCTTGTTAGTACAAAGGAGAGGATTCCCGCCATTTTGTGAGACACAAAGAAAAAGGAATACCTAATACTTTCTTTGGGGTCAACGACATTTACTACTGAAACTTGCGCGTTTACTGCGAACTGAATTTTATATTTTATTTCCCATTTTTTGAGATTACGCAGTTTCTATGGGTCTTATAAGAAAGCTTTCGATCGGTTATCGCTCGGTATCTATAAGAGGGAAATAATTAAATCCTGCTTATATGTATACCATCGGATAAGTAAGTGCTTTTTACTTAATGTATCTTTTAAATTAAAGTATTTATAGCTAATTATTCATGTGGATGTTGGAAATGGAAATGTTGAAAAAAATCCGGCCAAGTGCAAATCGAACTCGCGCACGAAGGGTACATAAACGGTCTATATACGTCCCACTGCTGGGCACAGGCCTCACCTCAACTATGAGGTGGAACGAGCCATACTCCAACACGCGGGCTCATTGTTGGAGGGGTATAAAGTTAGTGAGCAACCTTAATGTCAGATGCTATCAAGCCGCCTAAGGCCTCTGACTAGGCTTAACGACTGACATCTGGCGACGTCAACCGGGACCAACTGCTTAACGTGCCTTCCGAAGCACGGAGATACCCGAAATACACATCACTAAATTTCGATCGGGGTGGTCACCCATCCCATGTCCGACCCGGCGTGTGTTGCTTAACAACAGCGATCGTCGCCGATCACTGTCACGACTGCGCCACGGGCACCTCGAAGGGTAACGTACCATCATCGATTAAAAAAATGCCAAATTACGTTTGTTGTTAGAGAGGCCTCTTTTAATATTATTTTTTTAAATATACAATTACATATTCTGTAAAAATTTTAAGCGTCTACCTGTTATTTTTATTAATATTAACGAACGAAGTTAAAACTAATTATAAAGAGAGGCCGAGTATTTATAGAAGTCTCGCCTTCTATTTCAGATCATCTTATTAGGTTTATCCAATCCACAATAACATTGAAGAAAGAAATAAATTGTGTCACGCGAAAAATGTTATTGTGGATCCAATATCTAGCAATTAGATAAAAGCTAAGTAACATGTGTTCTGATCAGATAGAATTCTATTCTATTATGTGTCATGTTCTGCTGTCCCCTAAGATTTATTTTTGAACATTATTAAAATCGATATACCAGGCCAGCTCAGTTGTGTGTGTCAGTGAATCAGCAACAATCATCGTTGTAAAGAAACACACGCAGAGTCGGGAATAGGATGGGTGACCACTCCATGGTTATAATGTAGATAACCTGACAACACCCACTTTCTACCAGTTTAACTACCATTAGACGCAGAGGGGACTTCTACCCACTTGTGGTCGGCTTCCCAGCAATCCTCACTAAAATATTTGCTGCGTCTTTTTATCCAACCATACATACCTTGAATTAATAGGCATTTTTCTGGGAAAGCCTGTTCTGCCATGGGCTTCGTAATTGCTTACCACCAGCCCTCCTGGTGGTAACTGTGGTGAAACGCAAACCCATGACAAAAAAACAAAAAACCTACAACCGTATTGTTTTCCAGGCGAGTTTAAAAATATTTTTCTAGACAAACGAGACTGACGCCAAATGAAAACCTATTATGAATTTTAAAAAATACATTAGGTTACTGTTTAATACAAAAAGAGTAACAGTAATACGTAATAACGTAATATGTTATTTTGCGTAATGATTTTTAAGCCTGTGATGAAAAAGGATAAGTCAGATTGGGTATCTTTCAATCCTTTTTCCAATTAAATAAGTACAGTTGCGTACTTCGTTGCTTACAAAAAATAAACTAATGTTTTACCATTTTTTCTTTTTGAAGATGATTTTTGATAAAATAATCTAACGTCACTTTTTTAGTATTATCAAATAGGTTTCTCAGTAAAATAAAATTGTATTAAATTAAAAAACCTTCGTGAACCAAAGTTGAAATTTAAAAAATTTGTGTATTTTAAAAAATATTATGCGAGTACACATTTGTATTTGTATGTGTTGTTAAAAGTATGTATTGTTAAAAATATGGAGATAATAACTACCTCGGTAACCTTGCCTTTAAAGTTATGTTACGTCTTATCAATTTATTTAGTTAGTGGGCTCTAGCATTCTCAAAATTACATACAGTAACCATTTATTATTACAAAAAAAACGCCTAACACTTTCGCTATTACTTGTACTTAACGCAAAAAACGCGTGTCAAATAGCTTTCCGCTAATTCTAAAAAAAGGGAAAACATTTTGGCGGGAAACTGAGCTTTTCACGGCTCTGCTAGTAAATCAATGCATTGGATTTGTTGAAAGTATTGTGGTGTACGAAAAAACAAATTTTAAAATAACTATTTTACTATTTATCACTACACTGCATTTTATTTTATTTATTTAATGTAATGGTAGTTATATTTAAGTTGATTGTTTGTATTTTATTATCATTTCTACTTTGATTACTTTTTTGTGCCCTTGCCTATCCTTTCTCATCAACTTTCCTCTACCTTTGGGTTGTTTGGAAGATATCGCTTTTTAGCTATAAAACCGCCCAATTACGTGTGCAATAAAGAATATTTACTCACTTACTTACACTCCTATTAATCTGAGAAATGAAATACATTTTGACAGCTGCCAGTGTCATTGGAAATTGTACTTCAATCTTATAGAAATACGATTGATGACTGTGGCTTGACTTTTAAGCCTGACAGAACACTTGAACCCTTTCAGGATTGCATAAAGTTCATTTTCTTATGACACTGGCAGCTGTCGAAATATATTTCTTATATGAGTTGGACTATATCTGTCTTATGAGACGTTGTTCTGTCAAATGCTATTAGAATGTGCCCATAATTACTGTGCCAGGAAGAAAAAACAATATTTGACAACCAAAAAATATGTTGAGATACAGGTCTTGTGAGATCACTCCGTTAGGATCAATGTATGTAAGTAACAAGTCAATAATTTTTGTTGTTAATTTTAAGGTTATGGTGAGAAATAAAATTATTATGATAATCCCACGTTTCTGTATTAGTTCAAAATGACTACTTAATTAAGTCGACAATTATTTTGGTCCAACTATAAATTACCAAAAAACGACAAAAAACTTAGTGCACCTTCAAAGGTAAACTAGATAATGAAAAAAGCCTTGCGGTGGGCATCTCAATAACTCAGTACCGACAGCAAAATAAGTGCAAAAGTGTTGTTAACGGCGTAGATTTATCGCCGCTGGTTGTTTTTGCTGACCGTCTAGTGCACGAATGTGTTATGTGTTAGGACAGCACTCTTGGGATCTGGCTTGTTTTGCTAACGCTACTTGATGTAGGCGTTTTTGCTGGATTTATATTCGTCTGTTTATTGGAAAAGAGGTTTTGTTATGAATTACATTTACTTATAAACGATTTGTTACTAACGGAAACCGTAATTCGGGACCAGAAAAATGACATATTATTTATACATGTTTATCACATTATAGTTTAAGTCACATAACACCTAGGTACTTGTTTTAAATGGTCACTCGATCTGTGTAGAAACTCAGTACTAAGGTCTGCTCAAACTTAAGGGTAAGTTGCACCATAGTAGAAGTTAAAGTTAAAGTAATTTTTTTTGTCAAATTTGACAATTCGACGTCATTTTTGGTCGTCAAATTGTCAGATTTGACAAAAACTTTAACTTTAACTATGGTGCAACTTACCCTAACTCTTTTAGGAGATCAGTTCACTTGTCCTAAATATTTATTGTGTACGTTAATAAGAAATGAATAAAAAACTATTCTGGCTGTAAATATTCCCAAAAAAAACTTATTTTCTCGGCGTTTTCGGCCCTCCTCCAGTACTCTTTGTAGCCACTCCTTTATCCGGTAAAAACCGGAGCAATCCATTTCGACGACACCGGACGCCGGGCCGGAAGCGGAGATCCGTAATAGCCGGATAAGGTTCAAGGTGAGCCGTAACCGGAATATATGACGGTGACATGTTTTAGTATATGAGTAACTTTGTACTGGTTAGTTAGCTATCGCAAAATAAGTAACATCAAAATATATAAATTTTCCATAAAAAAACATACAAATACATGTATCGGACCAAGCAACATTAAAGCACCTAATCACTACATAGTATAAAACAAAGTCGCTTTCTCTGTCCCTATGCCCCTTTGAATGCTAAAATCTTTGAAACTACGCAACGGATTTTGATGCGGTTTTTTTAATAGATAGAGTGATTCAAGAGGAAGGTTTATATGTAAAATAACATCCTATTGCACCCGTACAATATAGTACAATATATGGACTAGGCGATCACAGTAAAGGAAATTAGCTATGGCTCCTCATTTGAAAATAGGTAGTGACTGGGCTGTATTTATTTATTTTGCGTATTTTTACCTATAAATATGAAGCTTAGAATACCCAAATAAATCAAGACAAAAATATTAAACAGTAAATAAGTATTGGCCGTTGGGGCCGAAATGTGGACGGATGCAGGCTGCCTATAACCGGCAGCTCTGAAAATCTATGAGAGAGGCCTATGTTTAGCAGTGGACGTCATGTGGCTGTTGGTGATGATGATAACATTACAAAATATATTCTCACGACCATATCCCTAATGGGTTAGTCAGAGGCACACTGATTGTGGCCGTCATAGTGAACGGAACATTCAGAAGCCCACATTTCGCCGAGGTATTTTGAACCCAACGTGGTAAGGGGCGAGCCTACCGCCGTTATCCGGGTTGCTTGGGTTTTTATATCGGTGTTTTCCATCACCGGAGAGTTAGCCGCATATTATGCTTTCTTGTTTTAAGTTCATGTTAAAATACTAACAACTATTGTAAAAAAGAGAAACAGTTGAAAAGAGTAACTGCTGAGTTTCTTGCCGGTTCTTCTCAGTACAGAAACAACTTTCCGATCCGGTGGTAACATCACATTTATTTAAGTACAGTATATTTATTGTTTACATTTATTATTATGCTATTCATGTCTATTATTAAGTATGTTTTGTTTGTTAATTAGATTTGACGATTTGAAAGTACTTGTAACAGGTCTATTTAAATAAAGCTATTTTTGATTTTGATTTTGTACAATGAACACAAAGTAGGTATGTTCCGGCCAGATTTGGTCTCGGGACCATTGGGTTCCGAGCCAGAGTGTATAACCACTGGGCCACGACGTCCTCACGACGACGACAACGACGATGATGATGATGTGATAAACTAAATATTTATTGACATTAACTATTTTCGATATTTCGCTACATTACATCCGAAGAGTACACCTCCAGGTAGGGGTTGCTTGTAGTAAATAAAGAGTGGGACTCACGTTGTACTCAATATTGCCTCCAAGACAGATTGAACTCCAAATAAGTGGACCGATTTCTCCCGCGTACCACCTATCCGAACGCTGTGTTCCGCTTTTGGCACCTAGATTGTGACAAAGAGGTTGAGGCCCGTGTTCATATTGACGCAAGTTCAAGCATAGATTCACATCACATGCTTGATTTTCTTCCCAGTCGATATTTAAAAAATGATTTTGGTAGTTACCAACCCCTGAAACGGCGTTATGCAATGAAAGTGACGGCTATACCTACCTAATTTAAAGGGCTCATTACCTAATAAGTTTATACATATAGAAATACACCTTCAAGACTGTTATGAAACTGGTGAGAATTTCTTTCACACACACTATGATAACCCTCACCACAAATTAGCTTGGTGAAATGTGGACTCCTGAATGCTCCGTTCCTTTAACGTTATTCTGCTGGGTCTACCACGTTTTGGTACATAGTCAAGAGTTATGTTATGATACGAGTACATTACGAAATCTGGGGTCCCAAAACATAGCGCTAAGTGGAATGCACCGGGTGCGTTCCTGCAGGAGCACCTACTGGAACACCAATGTAAACGAATACCGACGTTCTAACAATTGGCTGTTGTTTGTAAAAACTGTATATTCCGTTACACAATATATTCGGTAGCGTTCAGTTAGCAAATTTGTTTTGCTACGAATCGGTTAGATCGGAATTTCGGTATTGTTTTGAGCTTTCTTTTGCAATTTTTTATTTTATTTCCTTTTGGATTTCACCAATCTTTGAGTCTGATTATTTAAAAATCTGTATACTTCTATACTCGCAATTCTATGATATGGCACTGAATGTTCAAGTTGCGTTTTTCATTTTAGATAACCATGTATTTTAAAAAAAAAAAAAGAGTTCTTGCCTGTAAAAATATACTTACTCGTTTACCTAAAAACGAGTCCCGAATATTGTTTTTTTAAATCCATTAGCTGACCCGACAAATCTGCGCTATTTACTTATTTTTAAAATTATATTTCATACAAACCCTATCCCAATGGTAACATACAAAAAAAAAATGTTGCAGTTGTTTTTGAAGTTACGCGCAAATACGTCAAAATTTTCTGGTAGATAGTAAGATAGATTAAAAACCTAAACACAAGAGATTTTCCCCTTTATAAAACTAAGCTACAATTTTCCCCACTTTCCCGCGATACCCAAAAGACGCTCGCTAACAAAATACACGACTCGTTCAATATAATTCGGCTAGACAAATTGGAGGCGACGGATAAGCGATACATTCCCTGAAGTGTGCTGGAAACGGATTCACTGTGTAGGATAGGCTTTATATTAACTTGGCTTCGTGCGACGTGCAAGGGTTTAACACTATTGATTTATTTTTATAAGGATTGCTAACAAGACGAATCAAATACGATTAAAAGAGATCAGAGATTATTATAGTAATGACTAGAAAGAAAGAAAGAAAATACGTTTATTTCATCTGGAAATCGCAACTTAAAAAATAAAAACAAACAAACCAAAAAAAAATATTGCTGCAGTTGTTCTGAAGTTATGCGCGAAATACGTCAAAATTGCAGGTATATAGTCAGATAGATTAAAAACCTAAACTCAAGAGATTTTCTCTCTAAAAACTAAGCTTACTATTTTCCCCACTTTCCCGCGATACCCAAAAGAAAAAACAACAAAAAACAACCCTCTAACAAAATACACGACTCGTTCAATATAATTCGGCTAGACAAATTGGAGGCGACGGATAAGCGATACATTCCCTGAAGTGTGCTGGAAACGGATTCACTTGGAGGATAGGCTTTATATTAACTTGGCTTCGAGCGACTTTCGCAAGGGTTTTAACACTATTGATTTATTTTTATAAGAATTACCAACAAAGCAAATCAGATACTATGAAAAGAGATCAGAGATTATTATAGTAATGATTAGAAAGAAAGAAAGAAAATACGTTTATTTCATCTGGAAAGCGCAACTTAAAAAAAAAAAACAAACAAACCAAAAAAAAATATTGCTGCAGTTGTTCTGAAGTTATGCGCGAAAGACATCAACATTTCAGCGATGTATAGTAGTAGTCAGATAGATTAAAAACCTAAACACAAGAGATTTTCCCACATAAAACTAAGCTACAATTTTCCCAACTTTCCAGCGATACCCAAAAGACGCCCGCTAACAAAATACACGACTCGTTCAATATAATTCGGCTAGACAAATTGGAGGCGACGGATAGGCGTTACATTCCCTGAAGTGTGCTGGAAACGGATTCACTTGTAGGATAGGCTTTATATTAACTTGGCTTCGTGGGACGTTCAAGGGTTTTATTTTATTATCAACACTATTGATTTATTTTTATGGATCACCAACAAGGCAAATCAAATACGATGTTAAGAGATCAGGGATGATAATAGTGATGATTCATTAGTCTCAAAATTGGGTATCGCTGAAGAGACCTTATAATAAAAAAAAATGCATACTTTATTGAACCAATATCTCTTATTAAAAAAAACTTTAAAGATTAAGCTTATGGATGACTCTAAATGCGATAGTGAGTGATCCATTCATACACTCGCAGTCATAGGCACTATTGTCACTTCAAGATGATTTACCACTGCAATGTTCTAACTTATATTAATTTTAAAAAAAGTATAAAAAAACAACCTTTATGATATGCGTAAGAGTGAAACTAAAGATTGACCCCCTTTTTCATAAAAACGAACGCAACGCTAAAGCATGGTTTATGGAATTGACGTGGTTGGTCACTCGCAAATGGCGGCTGCAACAAGAATGACAGTGACAAAGCGATACTAAAGTTTAAGTGTTGTTGAAGAGCTGTTTAAGTTTTTATGAAAAGGGGGTTAGATAGTAAGATAGATTAAAAACCTAAACACAAGAGATTTCCGTCTTAGAAAACTAAGCTACAATTTCCCCCACTTTCCCGCGATACCCAAAAGACGCTCGCTAACAAAATACACGACGCGTTCGATATAATTCGGCTAGACAAATTGGAGGCGACGGATAAGCGATACATTCCCTGAAGTGTGCTGGAAACGGATTCACTTGTAGGATAGGCTTTATATTAACTTAACTTCGAGCGACTTACGCAAGGGTTTTAACACTATTGATTTATTTTTATGGATCACCAACAAGGCAAATCAGATACTATGAAAAGAGATCAGAGATTATTATAGTAATGATTAGAAAGAAAGATAGAAAATACGTTTATTTCAACTGGAAATCGCAACTTAAAAAATAAAAACAAACAAACCAAAAAAAAAATTGCTGCAGTTGTTCTGAAGTTATGCGCGATATACGTCAAAATTTCAGGTAGATGTAAGATAGATTAAAAACCTGAACACAAGAGATTTTCCTCACATAAAACTAAGCTACAATTTTCCCGACTTTCCCGCGATACCCAAAAGACGCTCGCTAACAAAATACACGACTCGTTCAATATAATTCGGCTCGACAAATTGGAGGCGACGGATAGGCGATACATTCCCTGAAGTGTGCTGGAAACGGATTCACTTGTAGGATAGGCTTTATATTAACTTGGCTTCGTGCGACGTTTGCATCAAAATCTGCCCTAAGAGGCTGGGCCAACAATTCTATGATATGACTGCAGTGTCAGTGTCAATGTTCAGATTGTGTTTTTCATTTTAGATAAACGTGTAATTAAAAAAAAGAGTTCTTGCCAAAGTCCGTTATTCATATAAAGAAGCATATAAGTAAGTACGTTAACCTAAAAAAACTGTATCTAACCGTTCACCTAAAAATGAGTCTCTCGTTCACCTAAAAATGAGTCTCGACTATTGTTTTTATGGAACCACAAGCTGAACCGACAAACGTTAAGTTTTCTGAAATAAAATTGTCTAAACATCTGCACTATTCAATTATTTTTTTAAATATATTTACATACAAACCTTATCCCGAACACAAAAAAAATATCTATTTGTTGCAGTTGTTTTGAAGTTATGCGCGAAATACATCAAAATTTCAGGTAGATAGTAAGATAGATTAAAAACCTAAACACAAGAGATTTTCCCCTTTATAAAACTAAGCTACAATTTTCCCCACTTTCCCGCGATACCCAAAAGACGCCTGCTAACAAAATACACGACTCGTTCAATATAATTCGGCTAGACAAATTGGAGGCGACGGATAAGCGATACCTTCCCTGAAGTGTGCTGGAAACGGATTCACTTGTAGGATAGGCTTTATATTAACTTGGCTTCGTGCGACGTGCAAGGGTTTAACACTATTGATTTATTTTTATGGATCACCAACAAAGCAAATCAAATACGATGTTAAGAGATCAGGGATGATTATAGTAATGATTCGTTAGTCTCATAATTACATATTGCTAAACAGACTTTATAACTTGAAAAATAAGAGCTTTATGCACAGTACAGTACTGAACCATTATCTCTTATCAATAAAGACTATGGATATGCATATAGATGACTCTGAGTGCAGCAGTGAGTGAGCCATTCTTACAGGAACACAGGCAATATTGCCTTTTTTGAAATCTTTCCCAATTCAATGTTATGACTCACATTATTATTTTTTGAATAAATAAATTTAAAACCGCCCAAGTGCGAGTTGGACTCTCGCACGGAGGGCTCCGTACCATGAACGAGTAAAAACTTTGCTTAAAAATTATGTTTGCTGTATGGCCCCCTTAATATTTTTTTAAATTTTTAGTATTTGTTGTTTTACGGTAAATACATAATTTATGAATCACAATCATTCATAGCTACTAGTAAATACCCTCAACAGAGCTCTCTCGTATCGTATCTTTAGGCTGAAAGTAACATTCCAAGTTTTTATTTTATTACACATCATTGCTTATCCAAGTGTAGAAAGTTCTTATGAATCTAATTCGAATTCTCTGAACCGTGAAATTTGCAGCGGAAAGCATATGTGATACACGGTACAAATTATTGTCACAAAATAAGTATACAGAAGGGACAGTCATGTATGCAGGTAATTATGATGCCTACTCTTTGGTATGAACAACATTTAATAAGCGAAAAGATCTAACTAATCATCAAAAGTCTAAAGTTTTTCTGTATTAATGGTATTTTTTTTTGGTGTGACTACTGCTGTTTAGCCTCTGATGGCTTTGACAGCTTTCCCGTACTGTAGGGTGAGCGCAGAAGGGTCTTAACCCAAATTTTTAGAGTAAGAACCTCGGCTTAGGGCGTTACTTAGAGAGGCCAATCGGACATAAAATGGTTCTTTCTTGTTAAACAACAAAAATCTAATCTACTATGTTGGCCTTGCAGTTGCAAAAAATCTCTATAGATGTATGTACTTCTACTAAATATCTTCCTCTCTCTAATTTATCGAAAGTAGTCAAGTGGTTTTATACGCTTTTATGCCAATTGAAATACTGCCATCGTGAATTAAAGCTTCCCGGAGTTTTTGTGGTAATTCACCCGGCTACAATTATAACATGCAATAAGGTCATGATTTTTTTCCGACGACAAAAGTAAGAAACTGATACCTTGTCGTAGTAGGTAGGGTTCATACCTCCTGGCCTATAAGCATCAGATAGTGTAATTGTTATTCAAATGAAAAAACCTGATTTTGGTACCAAATCTTTAATTCATTTGACCATCTGTATGTTACTGTTCTTGCCAGCCATTGTTATTAGGTACCGAACCGTAAATTGATTATTTCGATATAAGCACAAAATGAAAATTACAGTTCGAACTTTGGTCATTGTAATCATTTTAATTAATTCCAATATACCTACTTAATAACTTATTGTTTCGTCGACCAATCCTCTTAACATGACGATTTCGTGTTGTAAGTATATTAACGACCTAAAGTAACCGTCATGGTGAACGGAACATTCAGAAGCCTAATTGTAATTGTCTTTTTGTGTACAAACTCATAAATAAATAAATAAGCCTACACTTCGCCTCATTTAAAATTTAATGTAAAATACCAATCAAATAAAAAAAAACATCAACATACATGCAGTACCAAGTCTTTCATAGCATAAAAAAATACACTTGCATACTAATCGCATTTATTAAATATAAATTAAATTTATTATTTACTAGCGGAGGCCCGCGACTTAGGCCGCGTGGAATTAGAGTAAAAAAAAAATTTGATATATCTTTATAAATTGTAGCCCATGTGCTATTCTGATGCATAAGCTATATTATTGTAAAGTTTCATTAAAATCCTTTCAGTAGTTTTTACTAGAAAGAGCAACACGGCACATCCAACATACAAACTTTCGCATTTATAATATTAGTAGCATACTTGACCTCATCATGTCAGCCGAACGACGCCCACTGCTGGGCATAGGCCTCCCCCAAGGATCTCCACAACGATCGGTCCTGCGCTGTCCGCATCCAGCGGCTTCCCGCGACCTTGACAAGATCGTCGGTCCACCTTGTGGAGGGCCTGCCCACGGAACGTCGTCCGGTGCGCGGTCGCCATTCGAGAACCTTTCCGCCCCAACGGCCATCGGTTCTCCGCGCTATGTGCCCCGCCCACTGCCACTTCAACGATGCAATCCTTCGAGCGATGTCGGTTGCCTTAGTTCTCCTGCGGATCTCATCATTTCTGATTCGATCAAGCAGGGAAACACCAAGCATCGCTCTCTCCATTGCTCGCTGGGTGACTTTGAGCCTTCTTATGAGACCCATAGTGAACGACCACGTCTCACTCCCATATGTCATTACTGGCAACACACACTGGTCAAAGACTTTCGTCTTGAGACACTGAGGTATTTCGGACGCAAATATATGCCGGAGCTTCCCGAACGCTGCCCATCCGAGCTGGATTCGACGAGAGATCTCTTTCTCGAAGTTGGACTTACCTAACTGGACTGCCTGTCCCAAGTAAACATAGTGGTCAACAACTTCGAGTGTAATGTTCCCAGCGTTAACTGGAGCGGGTGCAACATGGGCATTGAACATGATTTTCGTCTTGTCCATGTTCATCCTAAGACCCACTCTCTGAGAAGCATTACCGAGATCTTCGAGCATTATGTTCAGGTCTTCCAAGGTCTCAGCCATAAGAACTACATCATCGGCGAATCGTAGGTGTGTTAGGTACTCGCCATTGATGTTGATGCCGCGTCCTTTCCAGTCCAGAAGCTTGAAAATATCCTCCAACGCAGCTGTGAACAATTTCGGAGAGATGACGTCTCCTTGTCTCACACCTCGCTGTAGTTGGATCGGATTAGAGCTCTGGTTCTGTAATCGGACCGACATGGTGGCCTTTTCGTATAGGTACCTAAGAACCTCGATGTACCTGTAGTCTATATGGCACCTTTGGAGAGACTGCAACACTGCCCAGGTCTCAATCGAATCGAAGGCCTTCTCATAGTCCACGAACGCTAGGCAAAGTGGCAAGTTATACTCTTCGGTCTTCTGTATAACTTGCCGCAGCGTATGAATGTGGTCTATGGTACTATAGCCTTTTCGGAACCCGGCTTGTTCGGGAGGTTGGAAGTCGTCAAACCTGCGAGCGAGACGATTCGCAATGACTCTCGAAAACAACTTATAGATATGGCTCAGAAGCGAGATGGGTCTGTAGTTCTTCAAGAGAGTTTTGTCACCCTTCTTGAAAAACAGCATCACATCGCTTCTGCCCCATGCCTTTGGCGTTCTGCCCTCGAGGATGACAGAATTGAAGAGCGTCTGGAGGACCTTAAGTACCGGCCGACCGCCCGCTCTCAGAAGCTCTGTTGTGATTCCATCATCACCCGCCGCCTTGTTGTTTTTCAGCTGCTTGAGAGCCATCCTAATCTCGTACAGGCTGACGTCCGGGATATCTTCGGTATAGTGTCGGGTAAGCTTGGCTCTAGGGTCTCTAGCCTTGCTTTCAACAGGTGTTTGCGTGGAATACAGCTGTTCATAGAAACTCTCAATCTCCCTCAGGATTTTAGGTGTTGACGTAATGATGCTACCTGCCTCAGTTTTCAGCCTCGTCAGTTGGCTTTGCCCAATAGACAGATCTCTGGCGAACACTTTGGAGCCTTTGTTCCGCTCAATGGCCTCTTTAATACGCTGGGTATTAAATTGGCGAAGGTCGCTCGTCAAAGACTTAGATATCTGTCTATTGAGTTGCCGATAACGATGGGCATCCACTGAGTTCTGTAGCCTCATTTCGTTTCTCTGATCCATGAGTAGGAGAGTATGGCTGGAGAGTTTCTTTGTTTTTGGACGGCGGGTTTTAAAGTGCTTGGACCCTACCGTACGGACAGTATCCACCACCATGTTGTATCGATCGTCCACATCGATGCTGTTCTCAAGGGCTTCGAAGCGGTTTTGAAGCTCGAGCTGAAAGCACTCGGGGTTTTGAATCTGAGCCGGTATTGGTCGGAGCGTGGATTTTATCAGTCGCGCTCTCTCAAGCTTTATGTCGATATTCAATGTGCCTCTGACCATGCGGTGATCGCTTCCTGTCTTGACAGCGTTGATCACAGCGACATCATTGAATATGTGCTTCTTCGTCGACATGATAAAATCGATCTCGTTTCTCACCTTACCGTCCGGACTGAACCAGGTCCATTTGCGGCTTATGGGCTTCTTGAAGAAGGAGTTCATCATAAAGAGGTTCTCCCTCTCCATGAAGTCTGCCAGCATCTGGCCCCTGTTGTTCCGTTGCCCAAATCCAAATTGCCCCACTCGCAGCTCATCACCGCAACGTTGCCCCAACTTCGCATTGAAATCCCCCATCACAACTGTGTAGTGGGTTTTATGGCTATGCATGGCTTTAGAGATCTCCTCATACATAGCCTCCACTTCGACATCGTCGTGTTTCGAGGTCGGAGCGTAGACCTGGATGACATTCAGCGAATATCGTTTTGATATTCTGAGTATCAGGTACGCTACCCTGCTCGAAACACTTCCGATAGTTATCACGTTGTTGACAAGGGACTTGTGGACGATGAACCCGACACCACCTAGGGACTGTTGGTCGCCCTCCCGGTGGTATAGTAAGTTACCGGATTGCAGGGTTATCGAGTCCTCACCCTCTCTTCGGACTTCAGATAACCCAATAATATCCCAATGTAACTTACCAATTGCCTCTTCCAACTCAACCAGCTTCGCGTCGAGCCTCAGTGTGCGCGCGTTATAAGTTGCCAGGTCGAGTCGTCGATGTTGGCAGCCGGATCCTACCCGGGGATTCTTCGCACCCCCTGCCCCGCCGTTACCATAACCGCTGCCGTAGCCAGGAATAGCGGGGCCGCCGGGGACTGGGGGCCGTTTTTTGTGTCGTGCCATCATTTTGGGGGGGGTTTGCCATAATCGCCACGCTTGGCAGGCGGGTTGGCGATCGCAGTATGGCCTGCTGTGTGTGGAGACGCTGCTGCCCATCTCCTGGTGGCTGTTTTCCCTCAGTCGGCTCTTACGACACCCACGGGAAGAGAGGGGGTAGTGCTATTCTATTAACGTGCCGGCACTACACGGCACCGCCGGCACTACACGGCACTTGACCTATTCCTATCCAATACCAAAAACTAATACCAGTGGTACTTGTTTATGATCGTAATTAAATTCTATTCCGGACGAATACCAAAACTACATTAAAATATTTAAAATTTGTTATTCGTTCGGAACAGAAAATTATTTACGATAGCAAACAAATACCATTGGTATTAGTTTTTGGTATTAGAAAGGAATAGATCGCATACTTCTTTCTTGACGCATAGGTTGTTAATATTAAAATAAAGAAGGTTGATCCCTACCTGTACTTCTGATTATTGAGACAAGTCAACTAAATTGCAGGTGCCCAAAACTGTCCAATAACTTATAAAGCAACACCTGCGCGAGTCACGCAATAATGACCCCTATCGCCTGCTGTTAAGGTCTATAAAACTATCGCATGTTTAATTTTGCCAAGCTAAAGTGAACTCTATGGGATAAGGTAACGTGTGTGATATGGGTGGTCTCTCATACGACAAGGGATCGTCACTTGCTCACAAATTGTGCCTTACTGTTGCTAACTCTTAAGGGTGCAATTCAGTGTTGAGAAACAAGCGGGGATATAAGCGGAGCGGTTTAAGCGTTTTTGTAGAAGTAGAAACGATAGAATCAAGGACGCTGTTGCAGCACTGCAATTCTTAGTTTAAAGATATTTATTGATTCTTTATTGCACAACTTTGAATGGTACAAAAGGCGGACTTAATGCCAAAAAGGCATTCTCTGAAGTACAGTAGGCGGTGCGACAGAACAAAATAACATTTAGGTGGGTGATTAAGATTTTTTAAGGAAAGGAAAACCTAATCATATTCAACTTGTGGTTAATTTGTTGGTGATGGAAAACAGCGATAAAAAACTCAAGCAACCTGACTAACGGCTAGGCTCGCCATTGCTGCAAATGTGGACTCTTGAGTGGTTTGTTCACCATGATGACAACCGAAAGCCTAACTTTTTGCTTACGTGTGTATGTATGTATGTATGTATATGTGAAACAATACACCGCTGGACTTTAGTGTCCTGTTACAGAATCGCTGAGGTCCGAGGCGTTCTGTTTCTCGTTTACTGTCGCAAAATTTTAACAGTTTAGGAACTATTTTCTCTAATACTCTTAAAATTTTCTACATAGAACTGTTTTTCAATAAATCGAATAATATTTACAGTTAAAGATTTGTGACAATTTTAGAGAAATTAATCCTACAACGCATGCAGTTACACCACTGAATGACATTCATCCACACAATGTCCTCACCCTTAGCAAAAGCACACCCTAATTGAGGGTGCATTAAACGCTTATGTCCATATAAAATGATTTATACACCGCCCGTGCCTAACGAGGCTCCGGAGCGAATATCAAGTGTATCAGGATCTTGAAAGTAGGAGACGACGTCATTTGTTCAACTAGTACTAGTTCGGCAACTAGTACTAGTTCCGCAACTAGTACTAGTTGAGCGAGTAGTAGCGCTGCACGTGATTGAAATGAGAAGTATAAAAAGATCAGATACCTATTAAAATGCAGATCTAGGTAGCATTTATCACGTTTACGAGACGCATACGGTCATCATCATCAATTAGTCTTTAGCTAAACCTAGCCTTATTTGTTTAAAAGGGGTATTAACTTCTAGTTGTTAACGGGTGTTTACGGGCAGCAACACGGGGTAGTGTCGGACTGACTAGCACCCTTTGAGACTTACGGTATACCGACCTTAGAAACCCTGGTGAAAACCTTGGGTGGACGTAACGAGATGGAACAGAGGCGTTCACGTAAACCTTTCTAATCGGCACCTTAAACTGCAGATTTATCACCCATTTTGCAATGGTTCCGTGTAGTTCTGTACTGTACTGGATAGACACCACGGGTCCAGCGGTGAGCAGGTGGATCAGCCTGGTTTACTACTAAAAAGAGATTTTATTTTTTTATTTAAAATGGGTTTGCGTTTGACCTCAGTCTCGCATGATGGTAAGCGATGACGAGGTCGTACTATAACACGCTTACCCAGAAAATGCCTATTCAGTCTTGCTGTGAAGCCACCAAGGTTGTATGTATCCGGAAACACAGACGCAGGGAGGGCGTTCCACTCCTTAGCGGTGCGGACCAGAAAGGAAACACCAAACCGCTTAGTTCGGACCGCTGAAAAGTCGACCACATGGGGGTGAAAGCCCTCACGGCGTCTTGTCGTCCGGTGGTAGAAAGTAGAGGGTGGTATCAGGTCATGAAGTTCCTGCGCACACTCTACAAATACACCATAGATGTTTGTCATACGGGCAGAAATTCAATGCAAGGCTTCCTCCTAGAAAAGCGAATCGTTCTTTTGTATGGGTGGTGTTGACCGTTGACGGTGCCCACGTATCGCCCCCGGCATAATCAACTGTCACCATTTTGTCGAAGTTTCATCAAAATTCTGTCGAATTTTAGTAACTAGCCCTGATAAATTGTAATTATAGTGATTTGTAGATATGACAGTTAATCAATGCTAATAAACGTTGAACACGTGTGATACAGTATAACATTAAAGTTAACCACAGTTCAAAACGTACCCTCCTCACGTTGCACGCTTGTTCGTTGCTGGTCGAGCTCAGCTTATACTGGATAGTTTTGTGTAACTTAGGTTGACTGTACAACAGACTGTACTACATTGTTTCGAAAATCAGATAATACTGAACAACCTTCACAAAGCTTTTATTACACATCTGACTTAATAATGTTCAATTTCTAGCAGCAATTATCTCACAAAGAACAAAGTTACCCAAACTTTTAACAAAAGACCCCGGTGTTTGAACAGAAACAAAATCGCTTAAACTTTGATAGAAATATATTTATTAAGTGTTGGAGAACGAAACTCATTGCATTATTTTAGCTAAGGGAATTAACTTTGAGAATCGTGCTGAAGTTGTTTTTATAATAAATAGCGAATGCTTTTAGAACTAAATATATCTGAACAAATTTTAGGGTAAGTATAACATAAGTGAAAGTAACTTTTCATTACTCATACTCTGAAAGTAGGTCATTACTGACCTGAGAAGCGGGCTGAAAGTTATACTTTTCATCCCTAGGGAGAATCACTTTCAACTGACAGCTGTCAAATTGTTTTTTAAAAAAACTAGTTATTTATATCTATTGAACCATGTTCCAACTTTCTATACAGCCACGATGTAAAATTGAAATAACTTAAAGTTAAGCATTGATTAGAGAATGTATATTTCTTTAATAACTTTATTATAATTGAGTTTCAACAATTTCTTTAAAATAACTCAGCTTTGAGCAAAATATTTACCATTATTACATTCATGAAAATAAAAAATAATGGCTGAATAGCAGGCCGACCACAGAAAAAAAAACAAACAAAATAGGCGGGAAAGCGGCAATTCGATCTTCGTTTATTTTTCTCATTTTTTCTTCAGCTAATTCATGGTTTTATTTTTACTTTCCTCGTATTTGTAATGAAAAGCACAGTGTTCACCTCGGGTTAAAGACTTATTTAGTCCCTCGAACTATTGGCGCCCTCACTTCGTTCCGGGCGCCAAACCCCGTCTCGGGACTAAATAAGTTACTTTCAACCCTAGGATAACAATGTACTATTTCACGAAGTTTATTTTGTTTGACAAACAATTTGTTTTACTTTTCTAATTACTTTGATATTTTTTCAAAGTCTCCTACATAATATGTAACTAGTCATCCAGATAGAAAAATATTTATTTATTTATTTATTTATTTATACAATGGCATTACATGAGACCTTATACTATAGACACATAGGTTTAGCATCAAGAGTACACATGCACCTTGGTAGGCATAGCCATATGGAGTAGAGAGGGGCAGACATAACCCCCCATACATCATACATAAAATAGACGTAGGGAAAACCGATCATCATAAGTAGTATCTTTTCACCATTCTTAGACAAATGGGTGATGTCGTTAAATTAAACCATGATGTACCAAACAACAGTTGATTGCCAAGCTGATGCCAAGACGACCAAATGGTTATTTTTCTGGTTTTCAGATAGTAAAGATACTGCATGGAAATTGCTAAAAACACAGTACACTTCACAGCTCCAACGTATTTATGTATTATATTACACAATTTTACACTAGGTACACATTACATTTAAAACATATATGTATTTGTATCTTTATATTTAAATTTAATTTATAACTTTAACGCATAGTTGATTAATTTAAAAGCTGCTGCGAATGTCCGTGTTTTCACTCAGCTGGGCCCACTGAAAAAACCGCCAGGCATTAGCTGAGTGTGGTCCATTTGGTTTTGGACATCGCGACACTGCTGTCTGGAGGAAAAAAAATTTGTTGATTTGTTTGTTAGTGTTTAATTTTTGTGTAACAATTTAGTTTTGTTTTTTTTATCTTTTAAGTTGCGATGTCCAGATGAAATAAACGTTTTTTCTTTCTTCTTTCTAATAACCAAGTTGATTGTTCTCTTTCTAGCAGGTGACGCTTTGCAATAAACCCTAGCTGTTCTATTTAAGTCCAAATTGTTCAACATGATTACTGTGCTCCGGAAGGCATGTTAAGCAGTTGGTCCCGGTTGACGTCGCTAGGGGTCAGTCGTTCCCTCTCACGGGTTCTCGCCTCGGCGTGGCGAGGGGGCCTAGTACTGGTGGTAGGGGGCACCACCGGGAAGCGAAGAGAACCCAGGCGTGGCAGCGTGGTGGACTGGACACCCACCTGCTGCGGCTCGCAAGGGCAACGTGGGGCTGCGGGGCCAGTGGGGCCTGCAGGCGCCTTTGAGGCGCGTGGTTGGGGCCGCGACGCACAACCGGTTGGTGGGGGCCAGTGATCCGAGGCTGATCCCCCCTGTGCGTCGCGGCCTGGCGAGGCCGTACCGCCGGTTACGGCAGCGGAGCCGTCCTTTGGGTGGCTCGTGGTTGCAGGCCCAGTAGGGTCGCTGCGGCCCGTAAGGGCGACGTTGGGATGCGGGGCCAGTGGGGCCTACAGGCGCCTTGAGGCGCGTGGTTGGGGCCGCGGCGCACAACCGGTTGGTGGGGGCCAGTGATCCGAGGCTGATCCCCCCTGTGCGTCGCGGCCCGGCGGGGCCGTACCGAAGGTTACGAACGAGCAATCACGAGCCGCCCTTTGGGTGGCTCGTGGTTGCGGGCCCAGTAGGGCCTGCGTACGGTGGCCAGCTGGCGCGTGGTACGGGGGTGCCGCCGCCAGCATTGCACGGGTTTCACCGCTGCCTGGTAGGGACGGCTTGACATCCTCGGCTGTCCCTTCTGGCCTGCCCTCACGAAGAGGGGGTCGCTTCCGGCCTGCCCTCCAGGCGGGCTCCGTCCGGGGGAACGCGTAACAGACCTCGCGCTACTCACCGTGTTCCCCCACTACGGACGATAAGAGGGAGAAGTAGGGGTTTTAGTCGGTAGGGCCACTGGTATACCACCTTTCCAGTGGAGAGTCCGACATAACCCGTCCGTCCCCCGGTGGACGGGTGTATGCGTAAGGCATTTCCCCTACCAAAAAAAAAAAAGAAAAAAAAAAGGGGTCAGTCGTTAAGCCTAGTCGGTCTTAGGGCGGCTTGATAACGTCTTTATCAAACACTATCACACTATAAATAACACAGCTTTGTCATTTGTAGTAATCATATTGTGTCAAACTGAATTACTGAATACTTATACACTGTCTTCTTTTGTTTCAGGTATGTTGTCTTTAAATAAAATACTGAAATCATCTCCACCCACCGAAAATTACTTAGTAAGTAACCAATTAATTCATCCATTTAGCTGGCGAGCCCACCGCCATTATTTCGGCCGTAATGATCATCAGAAAGTAAGGCAATTTTTAATCAACTAAAACCCGGTATTCTGCCCAGTCTAATTCAGAATTAATCTTATCTTATCTTATAACATAACATACCCTCACACCCATATCCTTAACGGGTTAGTTAGAGGCACACTGATTGTTGCTGTCATGGTGAACGGAACATTCAGAAGCCCACATTTCACCGAAGGAATTAGAACCCAACGTGGTAAGGGGCGAGCCTACCGCCGTTATCCTGGATACCGGGTTGCTTGGGTTTTATATCGTTGTTTTTCATCACCGGAGAGTTAGCCGCAAATTGTACAATGAACACAAAGTAGGTGTGTTCCGGCCAGATTTGATCTCGGGACCATCGGGTTCAGAGCCAGAGTGTTTAATCACTGGGCCACGACGCTCTATTTACCTTATCTTCTCTTCAGTATAATTAATATTTAAACGTCACGTGCAACAAGTAAACGTGATAAGTTTTTACCCACGGCCCAAAGGTCTATTAAGTAGGGGCTAAAAATACTACCCTGCGGAGAGCACCTAATAGTGTGTGATTTGTCTTGCGTGTACAGCGAGTGGGGTAATATTTCCTTATTTTTTCTTCCTTCCTCGTTGGTGTGGTAGACACATGTTGGAAGAGTTTTTGTATCAGATAATGGTTCGTCTTTTAACAAGTTATAAATATCTAATTTTAACCTTGTCATTGCTTAGCCCAGTGGGTTGAGTTTGAGTGCCGGTGGCAGAACATGTAAAGAAAAATAATTTTCACTGTCTTATTTTATGCTTTACTTAACTACAGAGTTATTTCGGTTTAAAGTGCATTATCACACAGAGACAATTCTTAGAACATGGGTTTTTTTTTGTGAAAATCACGTCATTTCCTATCTGGCTTAGTCTTTCATAATACGTTGGCCGCTTCTAGTGTTCTAGACATAAGATTTTAAGAGCGACAAACTGCCAGCACCTTTGCTTGCCTTCAGAGATCTTCATTCTAAGACTTTCTGCCCAAATGGCCGTTAGTCATCCTCCTCCTCCAAAAATCGACAAATCATGAGCTCGAAAAGAAGACTGGCGAAGTTCCTTGAGTTTGAGCCCCAACTATAATAGGCCTCGTTCTTGAACGAAATTAACCAAGGTTAGTACAACTTAACACTGCTATCATAATGATACTAAAACTTACCCTCTAAAAATTAGGAATATAGAGGTATGAAAATAATAAATTAAAGAGGAGAGGTTATAATAACATCAGGTTATAAAGAGTTTTTCATTAATTTCTGTAGCATTCATCAGAGCACTTTATGGCTTCAATCGTAAGTCCGAGAAACACGCCTAGTCCGAAGATAAATCTCTGTAAAAACACCACGAAATCTTTGCAAACGCAAGCAAGCACGAAATCGAAGTCAACAACAACAACAAACTTACGAACAATCAAACGAAATATTTCAGAAGCTAGTTTGATACAAAAAAAATATGTGGCAAAAGTGCGCACAGAAAAGTGCTCGATTTACATTCGAGCACTCCATCTTAAATAGGAAACCTGTTTTTTGCACTGTGTCCTACCGTAGCCATTCCTACATATTTTTCACAATGCCGTATTTTTTTTTCATGCACTCACACAAACAACGTTTATTCGACGAAATTAATGCAAAATTACTAAATCAATAAAAAATATGCAAAAGTACTGACTTAATCACCTGCCCAGGGATAATGTTATTCAAACGACTTTTTCTTTAAAACGATAATAACACTATTGAGCCGATTTTCTCATTTATAGGGTTCCGTTTCTCGAAAGGAAAAATATAATTTGGGGTAAAATTTTGTTTTGATTGATTTCACTTGTCGCCTTGGTCTGCTGGAAGAAATCTATTTCAATAGACAAGCTCGTCTGTACTATTCTATTCCTTAAGTTAACCATAGAACCTCTCAATTTATGTACAAACGAATAAATAATAAGAAAAACGGAACTACCAACAGTTAGGACAGTGTGACAGTAACAAAAGGCACCACTTTTTCTTCTTCTCTTCTTTATAAGAAGCAATTTCTAAATAATGGAGAAAATCCAAAAACTCTGATTTATATAGGTATTCTTATACACTTTTTCTTCAGTTGATAAAGTAATCGCGACATACCATGTCGATGTACGGTGACAGGTGAATAGTTTTCCAACAAAAATGTTGAGCTTAGACGGAACCCGAGATGTGGGAGTCCAGCTCGCACGTACCTTTTTTTCAAAACAGTCCCATTTCCATTCATGAGAGAGAACACAAAACTTTGCGAATAAATGAATTTCGATTGTGGCAACACTTAATATCGTTGATGAGGGCATGTTTTTAATAATGAAAATACACCTGGTAATTTTATATTGTCGGCAAATTCGATCGGATAACATCAAATTGCTTACATGTTTGAGTGCGTTGGACTCTAAACCTAGAGGTCGTGGATTCGTATCCCGGGACTAACAACAGATGTTGTTGTTTCTAGTTGGCTTGTACAGTAGGTAGATAGATACACACATCAAAACTGTCTAGGGATATCATAGGGATATCATTTTTCAAATATTTCATAAAGTTAAGTTTGTTTACAAGTTGAGCATTATCTTAGAATAACGCGAGGAGAGAGGCATAAGATAAAGGTTAAGAATATTACAAAAAAAAACCTTTGATTTTGCTAAAATTTTGACACCTTTTAAAAGAAAAATCTGTCTTTTTTTAACGTCCTTACGATTGTACAATAATGCTACTACAATGAATTTCTTTATACAATCTGAAAGGGCAGATATAGCAATTTCTGTGTTCTAAAAATTTCTACGTTGGTATCAATATTTTAATTTTTACAGCTTCCCAAATAGCTATACTTTGTATGAAAATGCTTGAGATATCCCTAGACACTTTTGAGCAGTGTAGATATATATTATTGAATGTACAAAAATATCACATATCAAATAAATTACAGATAACAATGTACAATTTAGGCGGTCTTATCGCTAGAGAGCGATCTCTTCCAGACAACCTTCAGTGAGTGAGCAAAAATAGTAGAGGGAAGTACAAAAAACTGAAATAAGGTCAGAAGATATGGACTAAACACTACAGATACATCAGTTACTACAAAAATATATAAACATATCAATTATATTTTATGACAGTAGAGGCTGATCACCTCGTGTCAGAAAAGGAAGATGATCTATGCTTTAGGATGAGCATGTTAAAAGAAAAAGGTGATGAGAGAGAGTGCACCTGTGTATCGCGCACACACTTACTCAATGATATTGTAAAGAAAAGGGGGTAGTTAACCCGAAATCAGAACTACACACCCGAGCAAAGCATTGACAGTGTTGACAGTTTGAGACGACACTGCGCAACATGTATCCGTCTCGTTCACGCTCTAGTAAATAATCATACTATCCTGTTCACACGTCATTGGTACAGAGTTATGGACGCACTGGAGAATTTTTGACTCCGCATCAGTACTGACATAGCCTATCTACCCCTTTTTTAAATATCATTGCTTACACTATAATAACTCTGTGCTATAGTGTGCCTGGTTAATCTCATTAAGTTAAGCCTCTGTGGTCTGACCAGCAGGCATCAATAATGAATAATATTTGAAGAGATTGCGTATATAAAATGATATCTGATTTATCTCAAAAACATTTCATACACTCTCATCTTTTGCGTTTAAAATTTAAATTAATTGAACGGCTTTTTATCCGAAAAATGTGAATTTTAAAACCCTTTCCAGGAAAAGAACAAACCACTGGCTAAGAGATGCTCTAACGAGGAAAGTAATGGTCGGCCATTAATTGGAGAATTTTCGAAGGATTTTCGGGACTGGACGTAAATTGAATGGAAAAACGCGGCCATGTTTAGCTTAGGGAGCTCGGGGCGCTGATGTATGGCTCGGACTGATAGTGCCACTTCTGACGCTTCTTAGGCAATGACAAAGGCCAAATATGGCCATAAATAATACTAAAAAAAGATAAGCTTAAAATAAGCTAGCTAGCTAATAAGCTGAAATAAATAATACTAAAAAAAGATAAGCTATATACGCATTGCCCAAACACAAACAAGATATAGGCATTTTAGGAACTTTTAAATTGTTTATTCATTTATTGTTTTTTGTACATTAAAATAACTAATGGATGGTGAATTTAATGCCAAGAGGTACTGTCAAATTTTGATACAATTTAGGCGGTCATAACGCTGAAAGCGATAACAACAAGAAAATAACGTTCGTGATAAATGATTTGCGTACATTTTGACTCTAGGATAGGCGCAATTATCACTCAGCTACAGAGTTACTACCTGGGATTTTAGTAGGATTCTCAAAACGCGGTCATGTTTAGTGCTTAGAGAGCTCTGAGCGCTGATGTATGGCTCGGACTGATAGTGTTGCCACTTCTGACGCTTCTTAGGCAATGACAGAGGGAAGTTGAAAATATACTAAAAAAGATAAGCTATATACGCATTGCCCAAACACAAACAAGATATAGGCATTTTAGGAACTTTTAAATTGTTTATTCATTTATTGTTTTTTGTACATTAAAATAACTAATGAATGGCGAATTTAATGCCAAGAGGTACTGTCAAATGTTGATACAATTTAGGCGGTCTTAACGCTGAAAGCGATAAAAACAAAAAAAATACGTTGATGACTGAATAATTCGCCTGCATAGTGCATATTGACTCTAGGTTAGGAGCACTTATCACTCAGCTACCGAGTTACTACCTGGGATTTTAATAGGATTCTCAAAACGCGGCCATGTTTAGCGCTTAGGGAGCTCTGGGCGCTGATGTATGGCTCGGACTGATAGTGCCACTTCTGACGCTTCTTAGGCCATGACGGGGAACGTGCTTTTTCTAATATATAAAATTCTCGTGTCACATTGTTTGTTGCATTGTTTGTTGTAGGAGTTTGCTACGGCTAGGCCGATTTTATTTTGTATGGATGTTGGTTAAGTCAAGTAAGTAAGTGAAATGCGTTTTTAAAAAGCAGCACTTAATCAATGTTAATGTGAACTTGAATCAGTAAATGTGAATCATTATGTATCTATATCTATCTTCAAGTTAAATCGTGATAAATACCGCTAACACTTAAACTTACTTAATTCACAAAGGCGAATCACCGTTGAGCATCCCTCAGAAGTATAGCTGTCCCTTTCAGTTCTATTGTCATTTTACGGGACAGCATGAGCGTGAGTGCGTGCTAAGCGTTGATTGACTTTTGTCAATTCGGGGGTAAGGATAATAACTGTTTACCCACAAGATATACGACTTATATGCTTATATGTCTATAAGCATTGTTATGTAATTGTTTTCTTTGTGCAATAAAGTATATCTTATCTTATCTTATATTTTTTTATTAGTAGAACTACTTTCCACGAGTTACCTCCAAAGAGTTATACGTCCTCATCATATTTCATAACTAATTCTGTCCTGTTCTGACATTACCTGGTTGTACGAGACAATGTTTAAATAAGTAGTCGGCCGTCTTCTGCCGGAAACCAGGTTTATTACTCGTTCCGAAGTGGCGTACTGCCGTTATACATGGATGTGGGAAATATTTATGGATGAGGCATCTTCTTAAGCACCTTGACAACGCCCTTCCTTGGGGCCGAAAACTTGTCGAATGGTGACCATTTAAAATCAAACGCAACGTAGGAACCAGTCTTATTCGACGGCTTGCTTGATTTCGGTGGATGGGTGTGGCTGCTGTGGAAATCGATGGGGGCCTATGTTTAGCAGTGCACGTCATGCGGCAGTTAGTTATTATGAATAAAATCAGGGCCAAATATGACATGATGTTCGAAATTGCTCATGACATTTATAACATTAAAATACTCCTGAAACTTGGTCAATGATATGTATACATAACACATAAAACATATCGTATCGTATCTGTCTCATTTACGCTTTAGTAAATAATCATAATATCTAGTTGTCACGGTTATATTATAGGTGCATACGCCAGGGGACAATTTTCGACTTCGCATCAGTACTGACATAACCTATCTCTTTTTTCTTATAGTATCATTGCTGCCAAGCTGAAAACATAACTTGTGGCAAAACCACAAATTCTGCACAACCTTTGGAACATTCTGTAAAATCAAATATAAACAACTTGCAAATAACTGCAATAACGAGCTGAAATGTTTTCCCTACATGTAACTTATATGCATATCCAATTTTCAGAAATATATTTGTTTGATATTTTCATCGAGACAAAGAACAAACACAAAAGTTCGTCTCAAGAATATTCTCTGATATTTCATCGGCGAGAGCTCACCACGTTTGCGCAATAGAAAACTCTTTTTAAAAACTTCACTGCTCTTACTTAAACATCCAAATTACATAAACATCTACTGAGGTATGAAATGTTAACATAAAAAAGAAATTGTCCATGTACATCCCACTGCTGGGCACTGCAACACACGGGCTCAGTGTGGAGGGCCGTGGAATCTAAACATAGTGAGCTCAAAATGAATAGTACATTACCTACATATTTCCTTTCAACATTTCTTATTTACAGAGGATTGCCTAGGTGGACCCGCGACCTCTGGTGTCGTAGCCAACTTTTTAACCATTACACCAACTAGTCTAATTTTTTTTATTGACAAGTGCATTAAACTGATGCCGCATCTGTTTTGCACATTATCTTATTAACTCCATGACATTAGCACCCTTTTTAATATCCCTTCGTGACAAGGGAGGGAAAGGTGCCCTTTCAGAGGTCGGAGAGGCATTTTGTTGGTACCATATTTTGGGCCAACATACCTTTTAGTTGTATAAACTTGCTCGGGCTTTATTAAAAACTTAGGGTGTGAGGGATAGTGCTAAAATATTATGAAGACTCGTGTTGGTAGTTTATTCTCATAGTTCTGTAGTTTTATTAAATTTCAGTGTGGCTATGATATGAAATAACTGCAAAATTGAAAATAAACATGTACGTTTTCAGTATCATTTTTATGCCAGTTGTTTTTGCGAAACAAATATTAGAGTCCTGTAGAGAGAAAATAAACAACAGTACAATTTTTAATCAAAAGACCGAATTCGTGCTTATTTTGAGCCTTCTGCACTACTTTACCCAGGGTAAAGTTGTGTCTCTTTCATTCATATATTGCTGAAGGGAAAAAACTTAAAAGTCACAGGCTAAAAGGCCAACTGTTGGTCGTGGCTACCGAACCCTGGAGACGTGCGAAATATATGATATACAATGTTCCGTGGGATCCATGAGATGGGTGCAGGAACTCTTCAGGAAGGTAGGGTGCAGGACCTCATATTCACATGGAAATCTGACAGCTGTCATCTTACTTTTTGGACACGAGGTAATCAGCCTCGAGCCAGAGCACTCCCGCACTCCGGCTTACTGACCTCATACAGTACGCAGACCCTACTGGGCCCGCAACCACGGGCCACTCAAAAAGTGGCTCCGCTGCCACAACCGACAGTACTGCCCTGCCGGGCCGCAACGCACAGGGGTGATCAGTAACGAATAGCTGACCCCCACCAACCGATTGCGCGCCGCGGCCTCACCAAGGCGCCACTGCCTCAAAGCGCTCACAGGCCCCATTGGGCCCGCAATACACTTGTCACCTGTCACGCAGCGGGTGGTTGGTAAGTCTACCACACTGCCACGCCTGAGTTCTCTCCGCTCTCCGGCGGTCTGCTCTTCCACCGGTACTGAGCACCCCCGCCACGAAAAGGCGAGAATCCATGAGGGTCGAGGTGATCAGGCTACTGTTCCAACCAACTCGAAACTCCAACATGATTATTGTCATGTTTTTTGTTCCGGGATTCCAACCTACGAGAAATCGCTCCCACACGACAAAGGCAGTAAAATATAAAATAAAAATATACAGTTGACAAAACCGCATGATACTCCTAGTTCAAACAAGAAACGGAACGTGGAATGGATTTAAATAAAAAATATTTCGATTTTGAACTATTCGCTCCCATTTTATGTTTTGAATATTTGATACTCCTGTCAATCATCGGCCTGGGCTAGGTATACTTTGATATGCTTCCGAGCCATTGGACTGGAAAGGGGGCAGATACAACCTAATATAGATGGTGCTCATTCGATTTAATAAGATGATTTTCTTGAGAGGTATTATATTTGCTCAGACTAGCCTTGGGATATTATTGGGTTATCAGAAGTCCGAAGAGAGGGCGAGGACTCGATAACCCTGCAATCCGGTAACTTACTATACCACCGGGAGGGCGACCAACAGTCCCTAGGTGGTGTCGGGTTCATCGTCCACAAGTCCCTTGTCAACAACGTGATAACTATCGGAAGTGTTTCGAGCAGGGTAGCGTACCTGATACTCAGAATATCGAAACGATATTTGCTGAATGTCATTCAGGTCTACGCTCCGACCTCGAAACACGACGATGTCGAAGTGGAGGCTATGTATGAGGAGATCTCTAAAGCCATGCATAGCCATAAAACCCACTACACAGTTGTGATGGGGGATTTCAATGCGAAGTTGGGGCAACGTTGCGGTGATGAGCTGAGAGTGGGGCAATTTGGATTTGGGCAACGGAACAACAGGGGCCAGATGCTGGCAGACTTTATGGAGAAGGAGAACCTCTTCATGATGAACTCCTTCTTCAAGAAGCCCGTAAGCCGCAAATGGACCTGGTTCAGTCCGGACGGTAAGGTGAGAAATGAGATCGATTTTATCATGTCGACGAAGAAGCACATATTCAATGATGTCACTGTGATCAACGCTGTTAAGACAGGAAGCGATCACCGCATGGTCAGAGGCACATTGAATATCGACATAAAGCTTGAGAGAGCGCGACTGATAAAATCCACGCTCCGACCAATACCGGCTCAGATTCAAAACCCCGAGTGCTTTCAGCTCGAGCTTCAAAACCGCTTCGAAGCCCTCGAGAACAGCATCGATGTGGACGATCGATACAACATGGTGGTGGATACTGTCCGTACGGTAGGGTCCAAGCACTTTAAAACCCGCCGTCCAAAATTAAAGAAACTCTCCAGCCATACTCTCCTACTCATGGATCAGAGAAACGAAATGAGGCTACAGGACTCAGTGGATGCCCATCGTTATCGGCAACTCAATAGACAGATATCTAAGTCTTTGACGAGCGACCTTCGCCAATTTAATACCCAGCGTATTAAAGAGGCCATTGAGCGGAACAAAGGCTCCAAAGTGTTCGCCAGAGATCTGTCTATTGGGCAAAGCCAACTCACGAGGCTGAAAACTGAGGCAGGTAGCATCATTACGTCCACACCTGAAATCCTGAGGGAGATTGAGAGTTTCTATGGACAGCTGTATTCCACGCAAACACCTGTTGAAAGCAAGGCTAAAGACCCTAGAGCCAAGCTTACCCGACACTATACCGAAGATATCCCGGACGTCAGCCTGTACGAGATTAGGATGGCTCTCAAGCAGCTTAAAAACAACAAGGCGGCGGGTGATGACGGAATCACAACAGAGCTTCTGAGAGCGGGCGGTCGGCCGATACTCAAGGTCCTCCAGACGCTCTTCAGTTCTGTCATCCTTGAGGGCAGAACGCCAAAGGCATGGGGCAGAAGCGATGTGATGCTGTTTTTCAAGAAGGGTGACAAAACTCTCTTGAAGAACTACAGACCCATATCGCTTCTGAGCCATATCTATAAGTTGTTTTCGAGAGTCATTGCGAATCGTCTCGCTCGCAGGTTTGACGACTTCCAACCTCCCGAACAAGCCGGGTTCCGAAAAGGCTATAGTACCATAGACCACATTCATACGCTGCGGCAAGTTATACAGAAGACCGAAGAGTATAACTTGCCACTTTGCTTGGCGTTTGTGGACTATGAGAAGGCCTTTGATTCGATTGAGACCTGGGCAGTGTTGCAGTCTCTCCAAAGGTGCCAAATAGACTACAGGTACATCGAGGTTCTTAGGTACTTATACCAAAACGCCACCATGTCGGTCCGATTACAGAACCAGAGCTCTAATCCGATCCAACTACAGCGAGGCGTGAGACAAGGAGACGTCATATCTCCGAAATTGTTCACAGCTGCGTTGGAGGATATTTTCAAGCTTCTGGACTGGAAAGGACGCGGCATCAACATCAATGGCGAGTACCTAACACACCTACGATTCGCCGATGATGTAGTTCTTATGGCTGAGACCTTGGAAGACCTGAACATAATGCTCGAAGATCTCGGTAATGCTTCTCAAAGAGTGGGTCTTAGGATGAACATGGACAAGACGAAAATCATGTTCAATGCCCATGTTGCACCCGCTCCAGTTAACGTTGGGAACATTACACTCGAAGTTGTTGACCACTATGTTTACCTGGGACAGGCAGTCCAGTTAGGTAAGTCCAACTTCGAGAAAGAGATCTCTCGTCGAATCCAGCTCGGATGGGCAGCGTTCGGGAAGCTCCGGCATATATTCGCGTCCGAAATTCCTCAGTGTCTCAAGACGAAAGTCTTTGACCAGTGTGTGTTGCCAGTAATGACATATGGGAGTGAGACGTGGTCGTTCACTATGGGTCTCATAAGAAGGCTCAAAGTCACCCAGCGAGCAATGGAGAGAGCGATGCTTGGTGTTTCCCTGCTTGATCGAATCAGAAATGATGAGATCCGCAGGAGAACTAAGGCAACCGACATCGCTCGAAGGATTGCATCGCTGAAGTGGCAGTGGGCGGGACACATAGCGCGGAGAACCGATGGCCGTTGGGGCGGAAAGGTTCTCGAATGGCGACCACGTACCGGACGACGTTCCGTGGGCAGGCCCTCCACAAGGTGGACCGACGATCTTGTCAAGGTCGCGGGAAGCCGCTGGATGCGGACAGCGCAGGACCGATCGTTGTGGAGATCTTTGGGGGAGGCCTATGCCCAGCAGTGGGCGTCGTTCGGCTGAAATGATGATGATGATGATGAGCCTTGGTAAAGCGGAAATTTCTTAGGAATGTTTGTTTGTAAATACTCTAATAAGGTTACATCAAGCCTAAAATAGCTCAGTTGGCTTAGCTGTGACGGAAATACGATTGGTGACCGACTCCCTCATTGAAGTTTAGTGATATATTTTCGGAAGGCATATCAAAGCAGTTGGTCCTAGTTGGCTGACGTCGCTAGTCGGTGGTCTTTGGACGGCTTGATAACCTCTGAAACCTTTTTTTATCACTGACCTTACTCCCCCAACAATCACTGAGACCGCGTGATGGAGTATGGCTAACTGCACCTTATACTTAGTTGAGGTGAACCTTGTGCCCAGCAGTTGGACATATACCACTTAAAGTATTTCTAAAAGTATTATTTTGTCTATGCAATAAAGTACAATATTCTAACTTATGTTTTCAAAATAACTCCGTCCATATACAAATTTAATTCGAAATGTCACAAGTGATATTTATTACGTTTTATCACACATTGTTTGTTAAATATTTAACAAACGCAATGCACCTCTTTTATTTAACTTTCACCAGATTCCTCCGTCTTTTTGTCCCCAAGTCTTAATTCCCTGCAACCACAGTAAACAGAGAACAGTAAAGTATCTAAATACAAACGTGCCGCTCTCGGTTTGAATGTGTGCGTGCGCGTCACGAGCCGTGTCGGCACGCGATTTCACGCACACGCTAGCATATAATATGGGGGATAAGGTGGTGGAAGTACGTACAGGCTGTGCCGCGTGTCTGTGAGCACGCTAGGCTAATAACTCGGCGGGCGGCCTTGGATAACCTACCGTTATGTTTACTGTGCTGCAACCCTCAGCCCCCTTGATGCATAATTCATATTTGATAGCTCGTTTCGCCAGCCAACTGCGTTGTGGTACATTTTTATGTGCACAGACGAACAGGCTGAAATATGTATCCAAGTGCACTTTGAAGACAAAGGGATAAATACTCATTTTCAGGGATTTGTGCTAAGTTTATAAAATCAGATTTTGGGACTTGTCTTGTTTTTCCAATTTTTAAAACGTCGCTTTAAGGTGAGCATTTCGCAGAACGTGTTCGCTAAATGTGCACTTTCCTAAGGATATGACTAAATAGACATTTGGTCGTTTTGGCATCAGGCAGGAGTCGAAACCTTTCGCAAACCGGGCGGAAAATATACCAGAAAGATGCGGCCGGTCTGACCGATTTTTACAAACAAATGTAATGATGTTAGTAAATAATGCAGGCAGGTATGCAGGCAGGCAGGCATGTTTTCATCCAAGATACTTTCGCTATTCCCACTGCGGAAATAAATTCGGTTTACACACATCAAACTTTCAAAAGGTTTCCGAATGGCGCATCAACGAGGTATCTATCGCTGTTGTCGACGGAACGGCGATCACAACCTGAATAATTCATTATGAGGAGTTGGGAGACGATAATAAAGAGGTCAAGGAGGAAAAACCGTTCCTTTTGTTAGGTAATTTGGAAAAAAATTAAGGGTAACCTTGACAACACTATACTGCCAAAGGAACGTGCACTAAAGCGCATTGAACCCACCTGTACCAAGATGCCGTTAGAGAAGAAACTATCGCTAATTTGTCATTCAAAACTGTCGCTTACCTGTCGCCTCAAGATTTGGGCCCGGTTTCATAATACCTTTTGTGAAAATACAACCCAGTTACCAAAAAAATATAAAAAAATGGACAAGAATGTTTCACATAGTTTTGAGAATATATTCTTTCTTTAACTTGCGTGTAGTCTTTGCCAGGTCTAAGTCACTCTGTCATTCCTCTAGGAACCTAAGCAACCCATAGGCTATTGGTTCAAAAGCTTAGGTTTTACAATGCAGTAACATGTCCTGTCTTATGGTAGATGTATGGCGCAGTGTCACGAGTGCCGGTTGATACTTAAAGGGTCGCAGGTTTGATTCCAGCACCAGCGCAAATGTTTGTTGAATAACAAACAACTATTTGTAGTGGATCTGGGTGTTTTTGGTATCTTTGTTGCTTTTGATTTCCACTATAACATTCCCGCTTGCGTGATGAATTCTCACGCTATTGAAAACACCCCATCAATGCCTAAATGTCTATGTAGGAGTTAACTCGATAATCCGCATCGAGAAAGTGAAAAAGCACTGGGCAGTCTATCTGATATTTTGAGTTCGAGTTTAAATAATATTCTTTGTATCATTATTAGCGATTCGGCGATAGATGTATAACTAACAACTCGTACGAAATGAATTAAGTCTGGAATTTTCCTGTTTTTCCCCTTCTCAGCGGCAATTAATGTAAAAAGCATTTCTTCCCTATTCCTTCCTTTAATTAACGTCCTAAAGCGATAATCCTATAATAATTATTACGAATTGTTTGTCTTGAGATACCTTTGAGCATCATGGTGCAGTGGTTAAGCCCTCTAGCTCGAAGTCCGTAGCCCTGAGTTCAAATCTGGCCAGCAAATTAGAAGCATACCCTAATTCTATGTAATACTAGTGGCCGCCAGCGACTTCGTACGCGTGGACTTAAGTTGAAAAACAAAAAGTGATATTTCTTTATAAATTATAGCCTATGTGCGATTCGAATGTATAAGCTACATTATTGTAAAGTTTCATTAAAATCCATTCAGTAGTTTTTACGTGAAAGAGCAACAAGGCACATCCACACATACCAATTTTCGCCTTCATAATACTAGTAGGATATTAGTAAGATGTTAGATAACTCAAATGTATTTAAAAAAAATAAAAAAGCTCTAATTGACAAAATTGCTCAACTTACACCAATTTCATTTACAACTAAAGGTTTGGCCGTATTTTAACAAAATAAATTTGACATATACAAGTGTAACCTTTGCAAGCTAGTCTGTTCAATGTACCTTTTATATTCTCATCCCTAATGTTATTTTTAAAACAGTCTGTCTGTTTAAAAGCGCATGTTTATTCAAAAACCTTCTGCATTCAACCTTTGAAAATACAAGTTCTCGCAATTTGCGTTTCTGTCCTCGGGTGTTGTTACGACCCGAACTTAGTGTTCAGGTATTTTAGGTGTTCTAGGCAATGATATTATAATAAAAAAGAGGTAGATTTATGTCAGTACTGATGCGAAGTCGAAAATTGTCCCCTGGCGTACGTCTATATTTGACCGTGTGAACAAGATAGTTAGTCAACTATCTTGTCGCTAGTAAATAGTCATTTACTAGAGCGTTAACGAGACAGATACATGTTGCGAAGTATCGTCTCACCCTCTAATTCATAAACGTCAGTCAACGCTAAGCACGCGCTCACGCTCATGTTGTCCCGTAAAATATCAATAGAACTAAAAGAGACAGCTATACTTCTGAGGGAGGCTCAACGTTGATTTGCGTTTGTGAATTCGGGGGTCAAACTGTCAATGCTTGTCAATGCTCAGGAGTTCGAGAGTTATGATTTCAAGTCTCACTCTTTCAGCACAAGTAACCTATCTACCTCTTTTTATTATAATATCAACGGTTCTAGGAATTTCAGGCGGTTGCACGCTCACAATACAGCTATCGTAGCCTTGGGCGCATGAAAATTTCAGAAGAATGACCTGAAAGTCCTGTTGCCTCTGATTTCCCTGGAGTAAGCAGTTCTTTGAAGGTTTTATTCATGATTCAACTGGTTTTCTCGGTGTATAATGCAGTTTTTGGAGAGTGAAATTTTTAAATAACTAAGCACTATTGCTCTGGCATTAAGACCGCAGAGTAAAGTTAGTAACCATTGTAAACGTCAACTGTTACAATGGTTACTAACGTTTACCGTGCCTTCCAAAGCACGGAAGTAGCTAGTACATAAACGGCCTATATACGTCCCACTGCTGGGCACAGGCCTCACCTCAACCATGAGGTGGATTGAGCCATACTCCAACACGCGGGCTCAGTGCGAATTGTTGGACTAACCTTGCACCCCAGGTTAGTGAGAGTGACGTTATCAAGCCGCCCCAAGGCCTCCGACGAGGCTTAACGACGTCAGCAGGGACCAACTGCTTAACGTGCCTTCCGAAGCACGGAGATGCCCTAAATAAACATCGCTAAATTTCGGTCGGGTGGTCGCCAATCCCATTTCCGACCCGGGGTGTGTTGCTTTACAACCGCGATCATCGCCGATCACTGTCACAACTGCGCCACGGGCACCTCGAAGTAGCTAGTAAATCCTACTAACATTTTAGATGCTAAAGTTTGTATGTGTGGATGTGCCGTGTTGCTCTTTCACGTAAAAACTACTGGACGGATTTTAATGAAACTTCACAATAATATAGCTTATGCATCTGAATGGCATATAGGCTACAATCTATAAAGATATGTCACAATTTTTCCAACTTAAGTCCACGTGAACGAAGTCGCGGGCGGCCGCTAGTATAGAACTACATTTCATGCTCTTGCTACTTAGGTTTTCTCGCTATTACCGATGACAATTTTTTTTAGACTATTTATATCTGCAAAAAACTAAAAAAACTTAAAAAATTATGTGTTGTAGTTGAGTTCGTCACATTCGCTTTATAACATTTCTGACTAATTTCACTCAATAAAAAAATATTTATTTAATGTCATGCCTCAAATAATACAACTATTGTACTTTTCAGTCAATGTAGAGGCTAATTTATTCCACACATAATCGCAGAGGATGACGTTTTAGCATTATTTTCATGAAATACACATTGAAATAACTACAAAATGCGTGGATGACGAAACATGACCCAAAATTCCACGGCTCAAACCAACAGAATCACATAAAATTCCCATTCGTTACCAAAATAAAATCGATACGACATTAAAAAGCTCACGTCATTAGATCATGACATGGTCACGGACCACAAAATTGGACAAAGCAAGGTGCTTGGGCGAAGCGAGGTAATTCTATATGCAATTAAGGCGGTAGTTATCCAAGAGTGAACCAAATTGCTTTCTTCGGTACGCGTCTTATGCTGTGTTCGGATTGGCAAGTAAACTTGAATGAGAGCGATAGGTCGTGTTGTAGACCTATTCCTATCCAATACCAAAAACTAATACCAGTGGTATTTGTTTATGATCGTAATTAAATTCTATTCCGGACGAATACCAAAACTACATTGAAATATTTAAAATTTGGTATTCGTCCGGAATAGAATTTAATTACGATCATAAACAAATACCACTGGTATTAGTTTTTGGTATTGGATAGGAATAGGTCGTGTTGTAGCAGTCGAGTTGGAATTGATGCGAGTCTACTTGAAAGTGAAACGGAATCAGAACCCTTTTTTTTCGCCGCAGTCAGCGAAATTGACAGTAGGTATCATAAATAAGTGCTTAAATTATTCATTTATTATCGCCTTGACAGTAAAAAACTTAAAGCAGCCATATATAACATGTATTTTACAATATAACATGTATTTTACATGTTATATTGTACATGTATTTTAAAACCATTTTTTTATTATCACGTTCACGAAACGTTCATTGTCCACGTCGAGAAAATTATAAATTAAAAAAACGTTTTAACGGTTTGATTTTTTCAACCTAATAAAATGGTTCTTACTTGATTAATTCCCTAGAAAGATTACCGATTTCGTTTTAATTGTAAATTTGTTAAATAAATAGAAAATGAAGAGCATGACATACCTACTGTATTCGATGTAAATATTGTTAGTTCTTTTTATTTCAATCACCCATACATTTCATACATTTAAAAATGTGTTTGTGTACGCGTTCAAACGGTCGCAAGACGCGTGCATGGTCCGTTGTCTACGAAAATTACTTTGTTATGCTCCGCTCACCCTTGGCTGAAGAAACTCGTTCAGCAAATTCATGGGCGATACTTAAAAAGTTCATTTATAGACCTGTTTTTTTTCAAATTCCCATTAAATCTATTAGAATGGCACTAAATTGAACTTTTGAAGCTTGAACTTTTCGTGATTTTACAATTCACTAAAATCACGCTAGTTTTTTAAATCAATCAGGATCACTAAATTCTATGGCAACAGATATTTTATTAAATTCTGATTCTGGGGCACTTTTGGATGATTGACCTAAACATATAGAAAATTGGTATATTCAAGAATTCAAATAGACGTGTTCCATCTCTGAAACACATCTACTTGAATTGATAAATTTTTAGTTTCTAACTCGTAGGTTTAGACCTACAAGTGGAAAAATGCTGAGAAAGTTTTTTACCGTTCATAAATAAGATCATTTCTTTCCATTCCAAAAAAAATGGTATTGATTTTACCACTGTGACAAAAATAAGTATAAACAGAGCTTCCACCCAAGAAATTATAAATAAATGCTGTAACTACGCACCATGGTCAAGCGTATGAGTAACTCACTGAACATTGCCACTGTCCGCGGTTCCGTTCTTGCTAGTGTCCCCGTGGTACTTTTCTGCCTAGGTAAGCCAAAGTAGGTACTTTGCCTGGGTAGGGGTATGTCTGAATACCGGAACACATCACAGAATGTGTAACCGTGGTTCAGAGGCGACAGGGGGGAAAGACTCCTATTAAGAAAATAAATGCCACTGGATATTATTTGCCGCAAATTGAGCAAAGTTTTTTAGTGTGCTTGTACTTTGAAAAACTAGACAACGGACGAACATACTTAAATACTATCGTAAATATAAAAATCTCGTGTCACAGTGTTCGTTTCCAAACTCCTCCGACCGATTTTGATGAAATGTTATATGCATGTTGTTAAGTCTACTGAGAATAGGACATAATAATATTTTTATACTCTAATGACTATTTTTTAAACTTAAGTCCGCACGGACGAAGTCGCAGGTGGCAGCTGGTATTTTTGGAAATACATACTTAATAAACATAGTAAGCGGGAAGCCGCTGGATTTTTGCAGATCCTTGGGAGATGCCTATGACCAGCAGTGGACGTCGTTCGCCTGACATAATGATTATGATAATACATAGGAAACAAACTCACCAGTACACACCTACATGCGCAAGCACTCATTTATTTGTACTGTGCAGGGATCGAACCGCCGACCTTTGGTATTACAGCCAACTTCTGATCCAGTACACCAAACTCGCCCAATCATTTACCATTTCGCGAATATGTCTCTCAAATGGCCCTCAAACCGTTCTCAGGCCGTCGCTCAAAATACTCTTAACAGGCAATTTGGTACCTTGATTCCCCTAATTATGTATGCTTCAGAACCATTATAACTGACATTATTTCATGGGAGGTGAGCAGTGATGGAGTGTATTCAAAAATGTATAGTCTAGCTGTGATGTTAAAATTGATATTTGTTTGAGATTTAAAACAGTGGTTGAAATCGACCAAAAGAATCCCTTAAAATAACGAAAAAGTAACAGCATGATAGCCACTTGACTATCCTATGGACACAGTCCGTCAGTCATTTCGGTATTTGGGCTCTCCTGAAAAGCTGTAAAAAATGACAAACGTGGTCTTAGAACTTAAACGACGTGATGTCAGTACTACGTACCTAAGATGTTGTAAACGTGTGAACAAGATAGTGTATTTACTAAAGCGAGACAGATACATGTTGCGCAGGGTCGTCTCAAACTATCAACACTGTCAATGCTTTGCTCAGGTGCACTGAAGTTCTGATTTCGGATGCCTTTTTTTTGCACAAGTGACCTATCTACTATAATATGCTTCTCGTAAATACATTATTTACATAATATTCATTGAAAACAAACACCTAGAGCAATATACACAGACAATATGTTCATGTACACGTATGTTTCTTCTGTCTCCGGTATCACCAAGTAATAGTAGACAGAAAATGTCAGATTGCCTTACAACATTTGTCAATTTCTATCTTCTTACCCATTGAAATAAACAAGAAGAGGTAATTCCGTAACGTTCATACTTCGCGAATTCGAAAACTGGCACGTGACATTCACATATGAATGACGTGCACGCAAACACTTCGCTGTCATATGTGTGGTCATTTTTGGTACCCGGATGCCGTATCTTCCTTTTTTTGTTTATATCAATGGCTGCACTTTCCTCAAAATCCGGGTAAGATAATCACTTCTAGTATTTCCGTCAATTATAAACACCACTAATAGTTTCTAGTATTTCCGTCAATAAAGTATTAACTGCTAGTTATATTTTACAAAAACTACTCATAGCTTACAAGCGATTTCTATTTTTATCAGGCAACACCCAGCGCACGCCGGGGTATAAGCCTACATTTAATAAGCCGTCGAGGAGACCGAGCGAGACAAATAGAGTTATTTATCTCATGGTGTTGGAGAAGGGTCCAAGTTAGTAGAGAAATACTTGCTTTTGATTGGTGGGAAGATATTTTAAGGAAGTTAAATAGACAAGCTTAATGCCTGAAGGCTTCGTCCCTATATTTCTACTGTAAGAGCTGTTTTATTTATGCACCTAATTGACTACTGAAGAAGTCCTGGGTTCAGGTCTTGTGCAAAGTGTAATTCTTATTTATTGTCATTATTCTCTTGGTCTGTTGGAAGAAATACTCTTATTAGAGATAAGCTCACCCATTTACTTTTACTGTCCTAAATATTGTCTATTGTAATTGACTTTTTGTGTATAAACTAATAAATAAATAAAATAAACATTTGAGCAAAGTATTGACAGTTTGAGACGACACTGCGCAACATGTATCTGTCTCATTTACACTCTAGTAAAATAATCATACTATCTTGTACACACGGTCAAATTATAGGTACGTACGCTAGGGGACAATTTTCATTTCATTTTTATTTGTGTGAATAGTTATGTTTTCCGCTACCCCTTGTAAGTCACACCAACCCTTTTACTGAGCTATTAAAACTTAAAATCCTGTTTTATTCCAGCAAAAGGATAATGCAGGCTGTAATATTTCTATATAAATTATTTAAACTTGAATGTAAAGCATACTCTTTTATTTACTGAGAATTATCGCATTGAATTACCTTTTATATCCGTTTAAATAATCTCCTGTAAGCGAAATGTAATCATATATTTTAAAAGGAATCAATTATTCCACCAAATGCGTTTTAACAAGTAATATTTTTATTAACAGTTAAGTCTTTAATGCAGAAACGATTACAAAAGGTAGACTTAATGCTCAGAGCATTATCTACCTCTTTCCTTTCATAACATGCTGCCGGGTAATATTAACACCTAGATTTGATAGTCTAACACTGGGTTTATAGTGAAACATTTATTAATAGTCTCCCTATCCCTACTTATTGCACCTATAATAAAATAAAAATAACAGCTCTGCAAAAAAAAACTAGACAATAAAAAAGAAAATGACTTCTAAACTTGAGTGGCCCTTAAAGATTCAACGGATACCTATGTCCTTGTAATTTTCATTCAAACATAACCCTTTAAACAAATTCGCCACTTTCCATCACCCATGGACATAGCTGTCCGGAATACCTACAGTCGCGGAATAAAAAGGTTGACCACCCTAAGATCTGTTTTTGATTGCTCAGTGATGACATTGACAGAATCTGTTAATCAAATTTGTAGTTTTAATCACTATTAGCAAAGAGGATGGAATAATTCGATTCATCAAACTTGACACTGCAGCGTTATAGCAAGATCAAACCAATAAAAAGTAATGGTTCAACTGTCAATCGTGAAGGAACATTTGTCTAATCGAATTTGAATGTCAACCAATAAAGCATACTTTTCGACACGACACTCCAGCCTGTTACACAGTTTAAAAAGGTAAAATGTGCTTGCAACGCGTGAATGAATTTATTTGAAAATTGGTCTACCTTTTCATTCCACGACTGTACAAATAGTCACACGTCCCACCTGAAACAATCGAACATCTATCAATTTAACTATCAAACTAAAAAACAATCGATACGATACTAAAAAAGAAATTTAAAAAACTACCGCCCATTTACCATCGTTACTGGCCGCAATATTTAAAAATAAAAAGCGAACCCTCCAATGACAAATGTGGGTCAGAGAGGCCCACGGTGAGACGTCAGACGCAGCTGTAGGGAACGAATGAAAAAAGAACAACTATCGCTGCAGACCGAATGAACGAACTGCTTTTTTTAAACCTAGCAATCAAAGGGAACTTTGTAATCGAATGGGTACAATTTTTCTTTGAGTGGAAATTGTGTTTTAGTATTCTAATCGAATTAATCAGATATAGTCTTTACACATGGCTCTAAGATATCCCAGACAGATATATAGTATGACTACGAGCATATCGTGAAATACATTTTAATTTAATCAGGGGCTGGTTGTTCTGATTATTCATAAGTAGAAAATTCATAACGCCAGTCTTTTTTTTTTTTTTTTTTTAAGTCAGGAAATGCCTTTACACACCATAACCCGCGACTAGGGGAAGCCGCGAGCCGTGTGTGGGACTCACCCCTGAAGGTGACTTCAAGGGAATACCCACTAAAACCTGACTGTCCCACTCGCACCAGTTTCTGTCCAGGGCCACAAGAAGCGTGAGCATATCATTTGCGACACCTGGCTGGTCTTGCCCGTTGGGCTGGCGCCTTAAGAGAGGCCACCCGGAACTAGGCGGCCATCATCTTGGTTCTGCAGTGCAATGGCTGGGAGCCCCCCCGAGCTCCCGGCCTGCAAAACATATTATGGCGGACGCTGGTCGTCCACCCTTCTACGGCGGCGTGTGCGCCGAGCGCGGCATGGTAGTAGAGCCTCCCGCTCTCGCGCACGCTCAGCCTCCTCCTTCGCTACAAGTACCGCCTCACAAAACGTAGCAGTAGCGTCCCACCTCTCTTTACTGGTGACCATCGCTCGAATGATCGAGGGTAAAGAGAGGTCCTGGCCGACGCAAGCAATAAGGTCCTGCCGCTCTTCGGACCAGGCTGGACACACAGCAAGGGTGTGGGTCGCTGTGTCCAGGGGGTCAGCGCAATGATGGCACACGGCTGTAGGCTCCCGACCAATGCGGCACAAGTATTTGCCAAAGCAGCCGTGGCCCAACTTGGCGCAGTTCGTCACGCTTCCCTTCCATCTCCCGGGGCGCTATGCGGTTGTCATTGGCCACTTCAGTCCTCTTCCACTCGTAAAGTGCGGCAAGGGAGCGGGCTTCTAGGTCCCATGGCACTTCTCCAGCCAGAACAATTGCAGCGTCGTGGGACACCGTTCGGTATGCCCTGATAGACCTGACGGCCATTACTCTTTGCGCTTTTTTGAGCGACTTCACGCAGCCCGCCGCCAGGTCATCCGGACGGGTGCTCATAACGCCAGTCTATCCAGTCTATACCAACCTTCAGCAACCGGGGTACACCAAAAGTTGCAGGTTCGATCCTCGCGCAGAACAAGCATATCTGTTTGAATTATTTTTGATGTTTCCTGTGTTATCCTAGGTTTTTAATACAAAAAAGTATTTAAGTATGTTTAAACGTTTTCTATCATCCCGTATTTCAAGCTTTGCTTAATTTGAAACTAGACGGCGTTAAGTAGGACTCAAATCCCTACTTAAGAACGTACAGTATTCGGCATCGCTACATTTTAGAAGACGAGATATCATTAGAAACCTGGCTCAGGAAGACTTGACCGACTAACTACCCATTATTTCATGGTTTTTATCATTTAATGCTTCTACCAATTATCCAGGAAATCGGGGCACGCAGACCGATTCTGCCAGATGTCAACTGCTGGTCTTCTTCGGATACTTGGTTAGAGCTTTGGCCCTGCTCTGATGCCGGTGTGCAAAAGTATGGATCCCGATTTTGTCTGCCCACTATATGCCCTCGCGTGGGAAGCCATTTCATTTTGTTCATTTGTCAAATCAACTGACAGCTAGCAGTGACAGCTGCGTTCCAAAACACGAAATTAAAACCTAATGTTTCTCTATGCGCCGAAAAAAAGAAACAACGTTACAGGCTGTGGTGAAATGAAGCCTGTCTAACCATCGCTAATGCTTTTAAAAACTCAATTTCGTAGCTCAAAACCCGCGTCCAAAACTCTTAAAAGTCTTTAAAAAATGAAGACTTTAAAAGGCATAATTCTAACAAACCGGATTTTGAATGGGAAATCCGCCATTTCACCGCAACTTTTTCTATTTTCACCGGTCTGAAGTTAAATTTTTCGACGCGTGCAATTTTAACCCCCAGCGTGCACACGACGCGTTTTATGAACAACCTGTCAGATTTCAATATTTTGCAATACGTGCGAGTGAACCATTTGAACGTTTGCGGGTTAAATGCAATGTTTGGTGAAGCTTTGGGAAATACAGGTAACTTATGTTGTAGGATTTTGCGGAAACTGTTTACTTTGCTGTTTATTATGATTATTTTTTAAAATATTACCATGAGTAGAAAATGTTACTAAGTTTTTCTACAAAACATACAACGCTTCAATCTTTTGAATAATAATATGAGTATTTTTATGTGGTAGTTTTAACGGCGGACACAGCTTCATGCATGGAATTCATCTGAACCCTTCTTGCCACGATTGACACAAAGTGGCTTAGCGAGGTGTGGGCTTCTGAATGTTCCGTTCATCATGACGGAACATCAACAATCAGTATGCCCTTGACCCTGTTCGGGATATACTCGTGAGCGTGTGTTGATATATTTGTTGTATAAATTGTTTTTGGTTGCCAAACGAACCTCGGTTAAACCATAGGCGAGTTAATTAGGTCTGACGCAACCAATGTTACATCCCTGATAGGTACCTACTGGTATCCTAAATAGGAACCCAATACGGGATGATTTAGGGTTGGCACAAAGGCTTTTCTGGAATATAGACCAGAGACAGAAACTTGGCTATGTCCCTTACCCCTTTATGAGTGAAAAACCCCTTCATGCGTGAAGAGCGAGCCATACTCCAACACGCGGGCTCAGTGTGGATTGTTGGAGGGGTGTGACATTAGTGAGGAGCCTTAATGTCAGAGTCTTAATACAGATATTATCCATTAGGATACCTATTTAAAACTAGCTGTCCCAACAGACTTCGTTCTGTTGTCAAACATTTAGTGTCACGTGACAGGTAGGACCATTTACTAAGAGGAAACTAAAATTGAGATTTTTACTATATTCCCAGCATTTTCTCATGATTACTCACCTTTTAAACCTTCCCTCGACCATTACAAAGATTTCAAAACTAGCCAAATCGGTCCAGCCATTCCCGAGTTTTAGCGAGACTATCGAACAGCAATCCATTTTTATATATAGAGATTCACCCATTTCGTGCCAGCCCTGCCCTGGCTTCATTAGGGCACCCCAAATCCCTCATGAGCATATTTGGTTCGCGCAAGAATATTCCGATAAATTCGTTAATTTCCCTGATCTGCTGAATGCGCAAATGATCCTCAGGATAATGAAGTCTTGTTTATTTTTTCTATATTTTCTATCTGCTTATCAATACGCGTAATTACTTAATAGTAATATCAGCATCATGTCTTTCACCGCTTTTTAGGTTGTGTCTTTCTTGCGATACAGTTAAGGATTTATGAAAGCTTTATGAAATTTCGTGAATGTTGGACTAGAGAAGACAACCAGCTCTCTCTCTCTAATCTCGCCAAAGGCTATTTGGGTCAGGGAATGTAGTTACTCATGGCCAGTGCCCTAGATTCATAACAACTGAGAGACAGAGACCCCCCAACCACTAAAATTTTACTGAACATGGCCCCCTCCGCGCGAAATAAGGGGGTAATGGAACCCCGAGGGAAGCAACACAATACTCTCCAGCGCTGTTGACGATGGAACAGCCAGGCTCGGGAAGAGCAAGCTCAACTCCAGTGTATGATAACACCATAGTACAATGAAATAAGTAAGGCAACTTGGCCGCCTAGCGATAAAATTGCCTGAACATTATTATGGGCTGCCTGATGGTGAGCAGCTACCGCAGCCAATGGACACGTGCAACACCAGGGGCATTACTCGTGCGTTGCCGACGCTGCAAGAACCTTTTTAAAACCCCTTTTGAAGAACTCCATGCTATAGCTCATCGGGAAAATCTCGGCAGGGAATTCGTGCTGCGGCCGCTAGTGCTGCGGCTGGAGTATCGTTAGAATCAAGAAAATCGTCAGTGTGTCCGTGCGGCGACGCGTACGTACGGGACGGCTCGGCTGCGCTCACAAACAAGCTGCGCTCGCTGTGTATGAATGGAAGATAACATACTGGATATACTGTGATAACACAGAGGTCCGCAAACACGCACTACCGTCTTCCTCAGTATAAGTATCTTTTAAAGAAAATAGACAAGAAAAACTAAAACATAAGTCACGATTCCTGGAAAGATTTAAACGTCAAAACCCGATCCCAGTTATCCGCTCCAGAAGTCGAGAGTTTGTGGGTAGTTGTAGATGTGTATCTTCCGTTTCAGCTTGTCCGGATAGAAGAAAAAAGACGGCGAATGCGGGCGACAATCCCGCGTAGTCATATCTCAAAAAGTTGGCTTGCGGCCAGCTGGGTTGGTTATTGCTAGCTAGTAATTTAGTGCGGGTTCGATGTACCGTTCGAGCTGTGAATTGTGAATGTTAGTTGTAAGTTATAACTTTAATCGGTGTTTTAAGAATTAGTGGAGAATTATGGCGACTGTGGATCTAATTCATTTAGTTGATGAATTGTTTTTGGTGTAGGCTTGCTTGAATGACGAAGAGAATTCACTAGATCGATATGTTACCATTATTTCTTTAAATTATCCTAAATCAAAACTTTAAGGGCAATGTCCCATTGGCCCAGTGGTTAAACAGTCAGATTGAGCTCGGAACCATTGTGGTACCGTGTTCAAATCTGTCCGGAACACTTACCGTGTGTTGATACAACTTGCGGCTAAAACCCAAGCAACCCGGATAGCGGTAGTCTCGCCCTTTACGACGTTCGGTACAGATTAGCTCGACGAAATGTGGGCTTCTGAATGTCCCGTTCACAATAACGGCGACAGTCAGTGTGCCTCTATCTCAAGTCTGGGATGTAGTGTGACTTAATGGTATGTCATGTTGTGTCTTAAGGTGTTGTGTTTTTTTTAAAGGCTAAAAGATTTTTTTTTGTTCACAGGTAAGTTACATACATTTAGCGCAAAGAACTGATAGCCGTTGGGTTAGTATTAGTTCTAAAATGTGGATGCACCGTCCCTCCCGTCGCCCACCAGGTGGACGGATAACCTGGCCTAGAATGATAATGATGATGATGAGAGGAGGTAAGTTTGAAAGTCCAATTGCCTTACTTTCGGTAGGATGATTTTTAATGTTCGTCACCATGCGTTGCTTTGGCGTTTTCTCTAAATATCACTAAAAACACCTTAGTAACCTAGAAACACCAGAAAACACATTTGTTTCAAAGAACAACAAGATACGGATTGACTAAGTAGCTGTTGGAATTCGGTAGCTTAGTGGTTAGAGCAGCCACAGTTCGATTCCCACCTGTTAATTAGACCGATTGTATTTTTCCGCTATTACTAACTTCAATAAAGTCAAGGCATCAATAATGCTAAAACAAAGCAAAATAAACTTTGTAACCTGTTAATAAGGTAACTTAACAAGTTACCCAAATCAGATTTTTATTACAAACACTTATCACATGCACAGTGCTAATTATTGTAATATTTATTTATATTTTCCTCGAACATATAACAGTTTAATAACAGCACTTAAAACTTGAGTCTTAAGGTGTAATTTCGTTTGTCCCTCGGGTAATCTGAGATCTACGCAATATAATCCGGCCCTACGGCGTGGTGGTTGTAGGTACTTGTGTTGTGTTAAACACTGTCATTTGCTTCAACACCTTTGTGAATTTTTATTAGTATGGCAATGTTTGGGCTGGGCTGTGAGATGTATTCGCCAGGTTATGGATGCGGTATTATATATTTTTGTTCGTATGTGCTGAATGCAAAATTTCGGAGTTAGTGGCTGAGTACGTTTGGTAGGATGAATTGCAAAGACGAGAGCAGCGTGCGGGCAATTTTCTTCTTATAACTTCAAAAAAATCAATTGCTGTTCGTTATTCTAGATAAAACACGAGAATATCTGGATCCATTTGGCAAATGTTGGTTTCGTATTATTTATGGAATTTCAGGGAAGGTTGGAAAGGTTGAGTAAACATGAAAAAACGCTAGGAATATCGTAAAAACAACAATTTAGTTTTCTCTTAGCCACCATTTCTTCCTGTCGAACACTAAAAGTTTGACAACCGAAGAACGTCTGTCGTTGTTCGGTTCTAATTCTATTTTGATAGAATTGAAAAGTTGGTGCAAAGCAACAAATCCTTCTGAAAATGACATGATTTGTCGTCGGACATATCCACATTAACCACCACCATCATTTTTACTTGTATTCTTGTAAACTACTCGACGTAGGCAGCATGTTCTTGTTGAAATTCTGCCTTAATATTCAAAAAACATATAAAATAACCCACCTATATTATACCTTAAGTACTAACATCTCTCCAACGATCCGCACTAGCTCCGCGTGTTGAAGACTCCATCCCTATGAGGGGAGACAAGTGCCCAGAAGAAGAACGTATTTTTTATGTTTAGTTAAATTTGAATTCAATACTGTCTGAGATTTTGAAATAAATACGTGAACTTGCCAGTTAATATTTGACTCATGCCGCATCTACACCTTCGCACCTCCGATCTCCACCTTAAGGGGGGCGTGTGGGCAATTTAAACGATAAGATCAAGCCCGACTCGGGCCGCGTTGCCTCTTAAATTATTCAAATAAAATCCCGCAACGATAACTCTGATTGTAAATTTTCGTGTACAGATGTGTTTGTACACTTGTGGCCATGTTAACTGGTTTCGTTTAATTTCGTGTCATAATGTTTAATGTTTGTTATTAAATCCTTTGGTTAATTTCGCAACAAGGCTACGGCTTCGTTAAAATATGAAAGACGCTTTGATTTGCAAAACAGATATCCATAAAAGTGGCTGCTGGTAAAAAATAATGAACAATGTATATTATTTTCGTTAATGAGACATATTTTCGTTGTATTTTTTACGATAATAATAACATGTGTTTGGGTTTGGGATATAAAAAAATTCAAACAAAGTGAGACATAAAAATGTTTTGTTTAAAATAAAATAATGCCACGTCAACATCCTTTGGCCCCAAAATTTGAGTTACACCTAGACCCCGAAAACACTGTCAATGTTTGTCCTGGGAAAGCATTACTAATAAACTAGCATAGGGCTCAGTTAGTAGTCAGTTCATTCCTTAATCGGTTCAGTCGAAAATTATTATTTTATTTTGCTTAAAACGATTATAAAGTTTAGTAAAGTATATATTTTAATGCCTGAGATAAAGGTTTTACTTAACCACTCACTTGCCCTAATCCAGAAGAACTGGTTTTCAATTTCAGATTGGGCTTGGGCACAGTGTCCACATGTTCGCGGATCGTTTGAGACTAAACCCGATTTCGTCATCACCATCTCGCTTTTATTGAGTGTGGTGATTGACCCTCACCGTTTAACTATGGTGATTTGATTTCCCTAATCATTTTAATTGTAATCTTTTCATATTTTGACGATCTTAATATTGATCACTTATACAGGACATTAATGTAATGAATAATGTTATTTAAATTTTGAGAAATAAATTAATCTAATCTAATCTTATCCTATCGTATCTTATCTTATCGTATCTTATCTTATCTAATCTTACTTTATCTTACCTAAATTAGGCTCGCTATACGCTATTATTTCGGCCAGAAGTGTACCAGCTGATACAAGGGCGCGTAACTGTCACCTTCTTTGTGTTCCCCTATTATACGTGAGTCGGCAAACGTTGTGCCACGTTAGCAGATATTAACTTGCGTTTAACTTGCAAATAACAATATGCTTGCTCAAAGATTCGATCCTTGAGCAACCATTCATAGCAGCTCGATTTCGTCATCACCATCTCGCTTATAATGAGTGTGATGATAATGATAATCATTTTAATTGTAATCATTTCATATTTTTTGACGATCTCAATATTAATCACCTATACAAGACATTAATGTAATGTATAAATTAACCTTATCCAATCGTATCTAATCTTATCTAATCTTACCTAAATTAGGCTTGTTATACTCTATTATCTTCGGCCAGAAGTGTACTTGCTGATACAAGGGCGCGTAACTGTCACCTTCTTTGTGTTCCCCTATTACGTGAGTCGGCAAACGTTGTGCCACGTTAGCAGATATTAACTTGCGTTTAACTTGCGAATAACAATATGCTTGCTCAAGGATTCGTTAATCATGCGCTTTATTGAGTCATAAAGCATTATGGCTGCGATTTATCTGGTTAAACAAGAAGTGAGGAATCTACACAACGTTAAGTTTGGTTCAAAATGATATATTTTGAAATGATCAGTTAGCCGAAATGAAAGTGAAAAAAAATGATTGCCATTCTGTCTCCAATTCTCCTTATTTTTTTATTCTGTTATTTTCTGTAGCTCTGTTACCAGTACTGGTGGTACTGGCAGAATAGTTAACACCTTATTCTAAACTTTATGTGACTGGAAAAGGGTCCGAAACCAAACAAAATGACAACATACTATACCGGTTAAAGGGTAGGTATTTCCGCTAATGTCGTAATGAAACGTTTTTTAGATTTACGTAAATTCCGAAAATAAAAAAGAATGTGAGGCAATAAACCGAAACATTTATTCGCTTACAGTTAAACAATCTGATAACTTCCCTTGATTCCCAAAGTTGCAACTTTATAAAATATTTTATTAATACCATTTTTGTGGCAATGTTATTATACTCGTACATATAACCTTTTCACACATAATCGGTCGGAAGGTTCACATAATCGGTCGGGAGATTCACATAATCGCGCATATACAATACATATAAAAATCTAGGTGCAATATGTCTTTAGTTATTGTTTTTCTTTATTAAAGATTATTACTTATTGTTCCAAATACCCAAGGGCCGTCTGATTTGCCTGTCATCTCCATATTCACCAACCGTCGCATATGTATGTATGTATGTAGTGTCCCAACGGCTCGTCCCAATAACCTAGTTAATAGACAACACTGATTACGGATAATCTCCCTAACTGACTTGCAAACGCGCTGCATAATCAACCCTCTGTTTACTGCATGTCTGTGTACAGTCGGCAGCATGTCTGGACATATCTACTAGGTACGACTTCATACTTGTATAGTGCTTCAAACTCTTGACTACCTTTGCACAAGACGCGATCAATATCACAATTGATGAAGCTCGGGTATTAAGTATAATGTTAAAGATTATTTAAATGACAAGAATTTGTGGTCTTCGTAGGACAATCTTTTCCTATGCACATTTCGTTATGACTGTACAATTTCAATAAATTGTAAACAGTGTAAATTATTTGCAGAGATCGGCCTGGCTCAGTGGTTAAACACTCTGGCTCGGAACTCGGTGGTCCCGGGATCAAATCTGACCTGATCACGCCTACATGTGTCCATTGTACAATTTGCGGCTAATTCTCCGCTGATGGAAAACACCGATATAAAACCCAAGCACCCCGGTTAGCTGACTGAAGCTGACTAGGGTTAGTCAGACCCACTTCATGTGGTCATGAAGGTATGTTATGTAAATTATTTACTGACTTTTCATAAGCACCAGGTGCTTGTCATATGATAAAACCGAACTAAATGCGCATAGGATAGATTGGTCGACACTGGCTTCAGAACCTTTGCCCTACTGTGGGATGAAATCGGCTGATTTTGATTAGCACGTTGTTTTGTAATATGTGGTAAGGGAAACTTCTTGATTGTATGTACTCCAGCCAGAATTTACACCAGTAATTAGTGAAACGTGTCAATTTGCACTGAATTTAGTCTGAATGGGACTGAACATCAGTCGCGTAATTACTTTGCGTATGTCTAATTACTTAGAAGATATTGTCTGTTATCATTGATCTCGAACTGTACGGAAGCGTTCTCATCAACCTTTACATAGGGGCACCTTATGCTGCTGACATAAGACTCATTTTGCAATGGGATTGTAAAGGTTAATGTGAACGATTCTGTACCTTTGTTTTTGAAGTAATAAGGATGATACGGAAGAGAGTAGTACCTACTCCTGACTATATTACTAAAACCACTAAGTCATTCATTTAGCTTCTTCTAGCCTCAAAGTAAACAAAGCTAGTAACTAGACAATAGAAACATACTTAATTAAATATCGCATGTTTTTTTGTTTCGATGAAAGGTCCTTTTGTATATGTCACCGGAAAATAACAAGAACCGTAAATTTATAAATTTCCTAGGAAATTTATAAACTTTCGTAGGATTCTAAACGAGAGATAAATTGTATTATTTTACGCTTACATTTCCGGAAATTTATAAATTTTTGACGACTCGCAGTAAATTTATCAACTTACGGATATCTATTCGTAAGATAATAAACGGTTCGACTAATCACAGAAGAGCTTTTAATTTTACGTTTTTATGAATTACGGAAAATAACACACTGCCCTCTGATTGGTCGATGTTGACAGTAGCAATGCTTGTGTTCGTAGATTATGGTACAATCAGACTTGCCAAACTGTATATTTATCAGTTTCGAATACCTACCTGACTGGACTTTGACTTTAAAACTGGGTAGGTTTAACGGGTTACTTTTCACAATTAATAGGCTGATAACCCCTACTTAATCGAAATAAAACAGCAGAAATCGTGTTTTACGATATCAAAAAGTTTTTAAAAAAATTAAATAGGTACACTTATAAAATAGAACATACCAAACATGGCATACCATCTCGATCATATCCCAAATGGGGTAGTCAGAGGCACACTAAGTTCCCGTCACGGTAAACGAACGGATCATTCAGAAGCCCGCATTTCACTGAGGGATTTGAACCCATCGTGGTAAGAAGCGATCATACAACCGTTATCTGGGTTGCTTAGATCTTTTATCGGTGTTTCTCATCGCCGGAGAGTTAGCCGCAAATTATACAATGAACATGAAGATGAATTGTTCTTACAAATTATAAAATATTGAAACCGGCCTTCAACCAAAATTAAATGGCCGATATAAAACCCAAGCAACCCGGATAACGGCGGTAGGCTCGCCCCTTGCCACGTTGGGTTCAAATTCCCTCGGCGAAATGTGGGCTCCTGAATGTTCCGTTCACCATGACGGCAACAGTCAGTGTGCCTCTGACTAACCCATTAGGGATATGGTCGTGAGGGTATGTATGTATGTATGTAAATGGCGGAGGAGAGGAATGACACGTGACTTATTCGACCAATCAGAGCGCACATGGCGTTTGGTTACCGCCCACTTATTATTTTACGGATGCGTTCCGAAAGTTTATAAATTTCCGGAAATGAGGGCGTAAAATAATACAATTTATCTCTTGTTTAGAATCCTACGAAAGTTTATAAATTTCCTAGGAAATTTATAAATTTACGGTTCTTGTTATTTTCCGGTGACATATACACCTTGCTTGTGCTATCTTACTTGTAGTTTGTCTGTCTGTAGAAAAACAAAAAACTCAACAAAAAAATACGCTACGCTTGAGGCATACGCTAGGTTTGTAGGTAGTTAAAAATGATAACGCTTAGTACTATCAAGTTTTTATTTCGAATAATTAACATTTTTTCATCACCGCTGTAACAAGGAGAATACAAACAATATTTCAAAATCACATTTAATCACATTCGCCGGGAGAGTAGGAGAATACGCTGCGACTTTTCATGAGTTGATCATTGTGAAGTTTTTTCTAGGCTCAGGTTGAGTTGTACTTATTTTCTTTAAGGCAAGAAGCTATCAAGTACCTTCAGTGGTGCTTATATCTATTTTTCCTAATTAATCTGAATCGTCACTCAGGGAGGGTAGATCAGAATCCCCATCATCGTTCTGAGCCCTCACAACTTGAATGAGGTTATCCAAAATGGCGTCCACATGCACTTCTTCTTCATATGCTTTCTTGTACAACTTGAAAGCTTCTTCAAAGTAATATTTTGAATTCTCCGTGGAAATAAACTTGTCGACGTGAAAAGAAATTTTCGATTGAACAGTGCCTTCTTCTTCGTCGAAATTCAGGCCTAAATGTTGCCTGAAATGTTTCTTTAAAGACACGTACACATACGCCGCAGGGCTTAGTCTGTTTATATCGTCCGGAAGACGCAAAGGAGTGTGGTCGTATGCTTTTATTAAGTTGTCAACCACGTATCTATTCGCATGTTTGTTTGTGCATTTCTCTATCAAGGTAAAGAGCTCGTATTTCGACATTGTGCTCTCATAAGGGACATTATTTTTGTCTAGCCATGCAGTCATTTCGCATCGTAGACTTTCCAGGTTCAAATCCACACAAGGATCTGCCTCGCAGTGATGTTCTGCGTTCGTGTAAACAATCGTGCTAGGTTTCTGCAAACCAGGCAACAGTTCAGTTGCAATCCAATGCTTGAAACTCACAGCACTATGCTCAGATAGAAAATTAAAAACTATCGTATCTATTGAGACCGCGTAAATTAAACGCACATAACTTGGATCATTATTTTCGAATTCCTTATCGTTGTAATCATACATGTTCAAATTTTCGTCTATAGCACATTCCTCTATAAAATACATGTCATCGAAGCTTTCTGATATTCCAGATTTAGCTAAAATAGTTTTCAGAAAGGAAAATCTTCTGTATACAACTTCTGGTCTTTCGAGAACTACGCAAGGTCTGTTAGGTATGATCTTCCAAACGTAGTCCATCTTGAAGAGTATTTTTCTGAAGTCGCCGATGTCTACGTGAGGTGATATTGAACTTTGACAAGCGTGGTATAGCTGCGTAGTACACGGCACACACCATTTCAAGCAATTTAAAAATTCTGCATGAATAAAAGAGCGGTGGATGGTACAAGGAAAGCCTACGACTTTTTTACCCTTCTTCATATCGTTGAGTTTTTCCGGATTTAATCCAGTCAAAGCTGCTAATCGCTTCTGCATTGTGCACTGTTGGGGAATTGTTTCATCCTTTTCTTTCATTAATCTCTTGTAAACTCGCTGTAACAATATCCTGGTCTCACGGTCTGGCCGTTTTTCAGGCACACCCTCACTTTTATTAGCCATTTTAAACACTTTTGCACGAACTAACTAACTTGAGCGGTTGACGAAATGTAACTGGCTTGGCTGGCGCGCGATACGCGCGTGATGTCATCGTCCGACTTGTGACAGAGACAAGTATATGCGCGCCAATTTGCTCTCTCACTCTCGCTCACTCACCGTGCCTGACGATTGTGGTAAACATGATACGCTCGCACAACGTGCGACTATAACGTTGCTTACGTTTTTGTTTAAATGCTGAACTATTTCTACCTTCGTCAGTCGGAATGACTGACAAAGAAACAAATTTTCTACCATGTATTTTTTATTGTTATGAATAACAATGTTTTGACACATGAAACTTATTGTTTTTTTTCAATATAATTTAACCTTCAATAATTACTTACATGCATAAAATACTGCATAGTACGCTATAGCAATGTCGAGGTTGGTGATTGATAAAACTTGAAGACCTATTAATATAAACATTACTTTATTTTTAAAATCATTTTATTTTTAATTTCTTTAAAATACTTCTTCAAATTATTAGTACAATAAAAACGAACAATCGCATTATCAATTGAATAAATTAAATCTATCTGGCATTTGAGTACAACATTTATCACTGCGGGCCGTGTTATCATAAATCGCACTATAAGTTAGCACGGCTATTTCCCGTGATCGCGTTCGGCGGCCCGCGGGGTGAGGCAGGTGCGCGGGGCGGGAGCGACGTTGCCGTTCCTCCCTCGCACCTTGCCCCGCGACCGTTTTCGGTGTGTGGATGGCGCTTCGTTCGGACGAATATTTGAGCCGCAGATCACCAACAACAAACCATTTTCGAAATAGTGAGCATCATTTTGAAGAAAAATTTACGGTAAGTTACTTACCTAGTTCTTTTATTTTCTTTACTTAATTAATAACTTCATAAAAAACAACAAAAATATTATTAGTTAAGATAAGATAGAAATATACCTAAGTACTTTACTGCACCAAACAGATAAGTGTGTGTCATGGGTCATTTAGACGGATTTAGTTTAAAGTTATCATTTATTTTATATTTCCTTAGAATCTGCTTAGTGTGGTTTGGTTATAAAAGTATGTAGATAATAATATAATATCTTTATCGTTATATTTAAGAATATTTCATTTATTTTTAAGTAAACGGACTGTTTGAAACACCAATTGACGTAAGGTCAACGGCACATCACGCTACCCATTTCCGTTCAGTCAGACTTACTCTATTGCAAATAAATGACATTTGGCTGGAGCAAGATGAAAAACGAAAGTAGGTAGCCTGATGTGCCGTTGACTGTACCTAACTGTAAAAAAAAAACAATTGTACATACTGCTTGTTATCAATGAAATTGCGGTTGTTATTTATAAAATTGTCGACAGCTATGCTTTTTTTTTACTGACACCCTTGCGTTCAATTAACTTTTGCTTTATGTCTTGTATTGTGATTGTGTGTTTGTAGTATGATTAGGCGCTAATTTTTAAACCTTACCAAATTACCTAAATATTATTCATATTTTCTAATTGTAACCTTAGTCATAAAATGAGTATGTTTCAGCGTGTCAAATTAGCGGTCATTCGTGAAACATGACGTCTAGTCATTCGTCCAAAATGGAAGATATACGAAACAAGATGGAGATAATTAAGAACATCATACAACAGTATGACAAGGTCCTGCCGAGGCATTCAAAAGATGAAACCTTTGAAATATTCACAGGTAATAAAATAATTAGCAGATTCGGAATGAGATTAAAAACACCAAAATAAGTTATTATATATTTAAGTTATATTTGTTTGTAAAGTCCAACGATAGATCGTTGATTCAAATGTGTAAATTAAATTAATTAAGTATCTGGGTTTATTTACAGGTTACGAAGCCAACAGCACCCTAATGACCTACCAATGCAGCTTCAAAGATTGGTATCGAATCAAGAGACTTAACCCTCCAGACTTAGAGGAGCTAAGAGAAAAACTTAACGAGTGGTACCTAGTTGAAAGAAAACCTCCAAATATAGAAGACATAGCAGCCTTCGCGGGAAAGACTCACCCTTCAAAAGACCTCAACGAGTATTTCTATCTATTAGCCCATTTTGGATTTGTATGGAAACAAATACCAAACACACCGAAAGCATTATTTGTTCAAAAGTACGAGAATATTGCAAATCGTTTGAAATATTTGCTCAAAATTAGGGAATGCAGGAGAAATGACCAGCATATTATCTACTTAGAAGACTGCACTACCAGGAAGAATATAAAATACCAAAGTTTTATTGCTGTTTCAAATAAAATCGGACTTCTAAGCTTCGTCATGAATTGCGGGAATCAAAAATTTATATCTTATAAATTTGGAGAATCGGGACTAAGCGATCCTGAACCTACAGGATCTATGCCGATTAGGTATGATTACAAAACTATATTTACATGTACAACAAGTGGGATCAAGCAGGCTCTCACAAGAAGGGTTCCACCTGATATGCTAGAACATTTAATGGAAAGTGAGGAGTCAAAAGAGGGGTTTGGGTGGATGGAAGAATGCATCTTAAAAGCCGTAAATGAACCATGTGTTTTCGTATATGAAGGGTTTCCATTCCCATTAGATGTCGAAATCACACCTTATACCCCAAAGTTTGTAATGAGAGATTTTTTGGATGAAAACGATATACCTTACGATAACAATGCTCATAGATTTGAGTTGTATGATTTGGTAAAGAAGTTTGCTAAGCCGAAAATGGATGAGTTTACAAGAGTGTTGTTAGCGAATGGACATGAATGCGTTCACAGACCCTATGAGTTCAGCCCTTTGAATTTCTTCGATTATTTGTGGCCTACAGGGCCACTCATGAGATCCATGTTCACGTTAAAGCATGTTCAAGAAGCTGAGGAAAAACTGATTGCATCTGAAGAGAAGGTTTATGATGAAGATAGAATGATGGAAGAGGTTGTAGATAAACTGATGACTATGGGAAAGTTTGAGGGGACAGCTAAAAGCGATTTGACGGATTACTCTGAAGTTGTAGAATTTGATCCAGAATTCGGACATGCTTCTATGTTTGTCGACTAATGAAAACATTTCATTAAACCCTTGTCTTCATTTATTTAAATTTTGTGTTTTTCTATATGTACGTGTTGATTTCAATGTTAAATAATATTGTATTAGATAAAAGATTATGAAAAATTTATTTTGATAAAAAATTGCTACCCGTTTTTTTTGTTTATAAAACTTAAAAAATGAGTCTCATCAGTAGAGAGTATTCAAATCTAGTTAAAAGTATGTCAAACAACTATATCTGTGTTTTTTCGTTCCAATTCATGTCTGTGAAAGTATTCAGTTATAAATATTTGAAATATCTTCTTACCGGTTTACGAAACTCCTAACTCTCCTCGGATGTGTAAAGGATATGAAAATCGCAGAGGATATTGTACACCAATAGGGTTGGCACGTCTACGTGAAATTACGTGAACCCCCTTAGCGTACACGAGCGACAAAACGCCGCCACCGGCATATTTCCTGTAGTTTTCATACATTTTATATAGACTCGCCAATGATATTACAAAAAGAAGTAGATAGGTTATGTCAATACTGACGCGAAGTCAAAAAATGACCCCTGACGTACGTACCTTAAATTTAACCTCGTGTTCAAGATACTGATCATTTACTAGAGCATAAACGAGACAGATACATGTTGCGCAGTGTTGTCTCAAACTGTCAATGCTTTGCTCAATTTCCTAATATTATTGGGACTCGCCGCATACGCTGAAGCCGAAGGCCGCCACACACCACACTCTACAAACTATAGGAATATGACAGGAGGTGGCGTTTTTTGGCGCCACAAACTCAACGTGCTTTCCGAAGCACGAAGATGCTCAAAAATACATTTACATTTTTGCATCGGGTTGGTCACCCATCCCATTCCCGACCCGGCGTGTGTTACGTTACAACAGCGATCGTTGCCGATCCACTGTCACAACTGCGCCACAGACCCTCGGTTACACGGAAGTAAAACAATAAATTGAAGAACAGAAAAAGAGTAACTGCTGAGTTTCTTGCCGGGTCTTCTCAGTAGAAACAACCTTCCGACGCCGGTGGTAGAGTCACATTATGTACGAGTACATGCATTTTAAGTATTGTTTATATATTGTATTATTATGTGTATGTTTATTAAGTGGTTAAAATTAAGATTCTTGACGATTCGAAAGTACTGTTTATTTGTCTACTTGAATAAAGAAATATGGAATTGAATTTAAAAGGTAGCAACCCTATCGTAGGTGGAAAAAGGCAGGATCTGGCAATATTAGAGCTAAAGTACTGCATTTCCTGTTGAATGCTTCTGAGTTGTCACGAAGTTGCAATTGATGCTGTTCCTTATGCCGTCGGAATAAGAGCACTATTCTGATGGCAGCACTGTTGATTGTGAAGTTTTCATGAACTTTTTTGTCATTTGTATATCACGACTTATTCCATTCGATCTTTTAAAAATTAAACAGTTTGTAACTTGTATCCAGGTATCTTTGAAAAACAAATAACAATAACCAGACCAGAGCTTGTACAGAGGCGCTCCAATCAGACTTTACAAAAGTCAGTCAATGTTAAGTTTACTTAAAAGCCTCTGTACTAGACTACGAGGTAACATACTTACTCACAAACAGACATGTTCATGCACACGATTGTGTACTGTGCGGGCATCGAACCCGCAGTCTCTGGTGGTCTCTAACTTCTTAACCATTACACCAAATCACTACCCTTAAATAGCCCAGTTCTGGCAAAACCCAGAGATATGTTATGAAATAAGCTCTCCAAAAATCTCATAAAAATAATACAGGTAAACAAACCCCAAATCTGCCTAAGATTTTCGTCTTACATTTGAAAAATAAGTTACTATTGTAATTACCCAGGGACCTGGCAAGATTAAGGTCGCCTGGAAGGGCACTCCAATCCGCCCCAGTAATCAAATATAAACAGTCCTTCTTCAGGAAATTAATAGGCTTCGACGGTGCTTTTAGTATTAGCTTTAACGGCTAAACCTTAATCTTAGAGGATTTGTTTTTATCAGTAACTAGCAGCCGCCCGCGACTTCGTCCGCGTGGACTTAAAAAAGATTTTCCCGCTTTTCTGTTAAAATTTTCGTGAATTTTCTTTGCTATAAACCTCACGGAGCCCGAGACCTTTCCAACGGATGCAAAACCGTGGAAATCGGTTAGTGCGTTCTGGAGTTATAGCGTCAGGAAGGAAAACCCGACTTATTTTTATATAGTAGATTAAAAAGAATAGAATCGCTTCGCATCGTTATGTTGCCTACTTAGGCAGATCAAAAAACTGTAAAACGGTAGAAAACATGACATAAACTGCCTATGTACGTCCTACTGCTGGGCACAGGCCTCACCTCAACTATAAGGTGGCGCGAGCCATACTCCAACACGTGGGCTCAGTACGAATTGTTGGAGAGGTGTAAGTTTAGTGAGCAACCTTAATGTCAGATGTTATCAAGCCGCTCTAAGGCCGGCGGCTAGGCTTAACGAGTGAGTGACGAAGCGGAGATACACCGGGGTCGTTTTAGTGCGGTAGACCTGCCTTTTACTGGCAGGGAGTCCCACACTCCCCCATCGTTCCCCCGAACGGTGGGATAGTGCATAAAGCATTTTTTCCCCGTCAAAAAAAAAAAAAAAAAAAAAAGGCTTAACGAGTGTCATATCGCGACGTCGACCGGGACCAACTGCTTAGCGTGCCTTCCGCAGCACGGAGATGCCCGAACAATAAATCGCTAAATATCGGTCAGGGTGGTCACCCATCCCATTTCTTAAACGACGTATGTTGCTTTACAATAGCGATCGTTGCCGGTCCACTGCCACAACTGCGCCACGGGCACTTCTAAAATGGCAATCGTTGCATTGCATTTTTCTAATGTGGACTTCTGAATGTTCCGTTCCCCATCACGGCAACAATCAGTGTGCCTCTGACTAACCCATTAGGGATATTGTAAAGTAAATATTTTTGCACATAAGGTACTAGGTTAACCTAGGCCTGAAGGGCGGGGCTGAAGGTTATAAAAATGTAAACTAGCAGCACTGGAACAAGTTATTTATTTAATAAAACAGGGATGTCCTAGATACCTCAATAGATCTATATTATAGATAGGTTACAGAAAACTTATAATCTTATAAAATAGAAACCTAACTCGCCATGGGCCCTGAGCCTCAGTGCCGGTTCTTAAACCGAATGCGGAGAGCTCAGCTCACATGGCCACATAATAAAGACTATAATACTTTAAAGTTAATAAAAGATACATTGGAAGTCCTACTTCCTAATTATAAAAATCAGCGTCTTAGGCTGGCTTGGTTGGTAACTCTAAGGATAAGTAATGCCCTAACATGTGCTTTGGGTGCTGTGCGGGTGGTGGGTGCTACGGAGTGGCAAGATGGTGGTACTCGGCCACGTGGTGGGCCTAGGACGGGTGTCAGCGTCCGCCTGTCCTCCCTCAGGGTGCACAGCTGATGGGGAACAGGTTCGGCAGCTTATGGCCGTAACTGGACACCTCCTAAATAGGAGAAAAAATGCAGACATTAGTCTACTGACAGTAAAATGAGATGGGGGACCACGAGGGGAATCTAACACAAGAGATTAACACTGCCTAACCTACTCTGGGAGCACTTAGTAAGTGGCTTGTTGGACTCACCTGTCGGAGGATGATTGGGCCTCTTGGATCTTGGGGTCCGAATCTCGACTCCAGGCACGTGGCGGCAACAAACCACTGAAAATAACACCAAAACTGTAAAAACGCAGGGGTCAGCGATGTCTCCGTGAAGCGGAGGCCAAAAGGTTATGGTGGCTTACCATTGGTAGGATAACACTGGCCTGCTGGACAGAAACCAGATGCTCCACTACGCCCTGGAGGCTCTTGGAGCTGACCCTGCTCGGATGCCGGTGTACGAGAGTATGAAAATAAAATGATCACCGGCCATTCACCCCACACCTCTGACATTACATCTGTCAAATCTGACAGACTGACACTGACAGCCACGTTCTGAAACCCAATATTGCTATGGGCGCCGACCACAGATAAAAACAACACTCAATACTCAATACTCAATTATTTATTGCATTTCACAGAAACTTTACAGTTTCGTACTTGAATAGAAAACAGGAATGCTGTGTTGAAAATATTAGATCTATTGTTAACTTATTAAATAAAATGTTTACTGAGCCTTTTCTCTAACACATCAAACTAGCACGCTTTGTTTTAAACACCCAGTATCATTATACAGGGTGATTAAAACAACACGAAATTAACATAAAAGAAACAATTCAAAATATTCATAACGCGTACAGAATTATTTGTAAACTTCTTTGTATTAACACAAACATTGTTATTTGCGTTATCACTCTTGAATAATAATCGCCCGTTTATAATAAATATAAGAATATTTACTTTTATCTGTCTGCAATTCACTTACCTGAAAATTCATAAAAACTTAAACAGCGCTTCAACAACACGTTAACTTTTGTATCACTTTGTCTTTTTCATTCTTGTTGCTGCCGCCATTTGAATGACAAAATTAGTCAATTGCTAAAACTATGCTTTAGCGTTGCGTTTGTTTTTATGAATAAGGGTCGTTGTAGACTCATCATAATGTACAAGAGTTCAATTTTAATTGTAATTTAATAAAGAAAAAACGTTATCGAAATACATACATACATACCATCACGCCTCTTTCCCAACGGGGTAGGCAGAGACCACTTCTTTCCACTTGCTACGATCCTGACACACACTTTGCGCCTCCTCTACTTTCATGAGCCCTTTCATACATGCTCGTCGGTTAAAGGTACTCCTGACCTGACCCTTTCTGAGAACATCTTGAATTTGTCCAAGAAACGTTCGTCTAGGCCTTCCCCTTCCAACAGCTCCATTCACCCTCGCCTTATAAATCCGTTTCGTTAATCGCCTTTCATCCATTCTTTCCATATGACCAAACCACCTCAGCATTCCCATCTCAATTTTTGTAATAACGTCTTCTTTCACACCACATCGTTCTCTTATAGCACAGTTTTTTAGTCTATCACTCAGTTTCACCCCAGCCATACTTCGTAATGCTCTCATTTCCACTGCATTTATTTTACTTTCATCCTTCTTCTGCCATACCCAACTTTCACTACCGTACATTAATGTCGGTACCAGCACACCCCCCTGAACTGCCAGTCTGGCTTTCTCCGACACTTTGTGACTGCTCATAAAGGCATGTAGCGCCCCGTTCACTCTATTACCTGCATTCACTCTTCTTTCAATGTCACCCTCATATCTTCCATCTCTCGTAAACTTGGTACCCAGATACACAAACTCTTTCACTTGCTCGACTTTTTCACCCCCAATAAAAACATTACATTCTGTCATGCTGTCATCTCTTTCAAACACCATCGTTTTAGTTTTACTCACATTCACTTTCATACCTCTCGCTTCCAGCGACGCATTCATTATCGTTACCATATCCTGCAACTCGCCGGCAGACGATGCAAGTATAACCTGATCATCGGCGTAGAGAAGACATTTTACGAGCCACCCATCCATTCTCAGACCATACCTACTATCTTTCGAACCTGTCAAACAATTATCCATGAATAGGTTGAACAGCCATGGTGACGCCACACATCCCTGTCTAACACACTTATGGATATCAAACCATTCCGTGTACATCCCGTTATCGAAATAAAAACATAAAATGCTCACAAAGTTGTCAGAAACACTCATACTGAACGGAAAATTCAGAAGCCCACATTTTGCCGAAATAATCCAGGTTACTTTGATTGTTATCAGTGTTTCGAATGTGTGAGAATTTTTCGCTACTCACCATACTTTACGATAAGGCGTGGTAGCTAAAAAACAAAACCTATTATGAGTCCAACCTATTATGTGTCTACCGACTAAAACTACGTACTTCATAATCTTTCTACACTCGGTTATAATTTCACGCCGTTAAAATATATTAAGATAATTTTATAAATTTTGAACCTGTCACAGTATAAATAAATACAGTAAACCAACTTTGTTGCTTGTATTCTCGCTCTTTACAATTGACAAATGCCCAAAGTCATCTCGGGCCAACGGGAGAATAACTCGTGAGAAAGGCACAATCAATAACACTTTCCATATTGAAACCCATCGGGCCACGTCCGCAGAAAATCATAAAACCACATTATCCACTAACCTTGTAATTCGAGATATCCAGATATATCCGATAATATTACACTCACCACAAAAATACACTTTAAACCAAAACCGTAAAGCTCAATTTAAAACGATAGGAGTTCGAACGAAAAATTCAATGTTCACTTCTCGATTAGGATTCTTTAATGGAGTAATTTCTCGCAAGCTTCGACAAAGGAATTAGAACCTTATGCTGAAGGAATTGTGGATTGTTTTTAAAAAACGTTAGAGAATGCCTTTGCAAGACAGCTATTAGGGCTGTGCTAGTAATGGGAAATATTAAAATTAACTTATAATTAATTTTAATTAGGGATTTTGAAGTTTTTTTGGTACTTAAAGCTAATTGTTTACGGATTTCACGGAAAATATTAAAGTCTGGTTTTAAAATTGTTTGCTCGCTAGGACGACGCTGTTGAGCGAAGTGGTTACGAGGTCTTAAGACTGAAAAGTCGCAGGTACGATTCCGCCCCAGCACAAATAAAACAACATAAACGGCCTATATACGTCCCACTGCTGGGCACAGGCCTCCCCTCAACTATGAAGTGGATTGAGCCATACTTCAAATCAGGCTCAGTGCGGATTGTTGGAGGGGTGTAAGGTTAGTGAGCAACCTTAATGTCAGATGTTATCAAGCCGCCCTAAGGCCTCTGACTAGGCTTAACGACTGACATCTAGCGATGTCAACAGGTTGGGCCTAGTCTAACAGTGTGATGATACCATCTAACAGTATGGTTTATCACTATTTTTACACCCCTTCAAAAAACCACAATGTTGTATGGCTTGCGCCACTTCATAGGGTGAGACCTATGCCCAACAGTGGGACGTATAAAGACTCTTGTTATTTTTGTTTGTGTTTCGTGTGACACCCCTAATACAATGATAGTTACAATGCAATTCTGTATTTCGTTATTCCAATTCAATTACCACTTACCCCCTTTGTCTTAAAGTCTAGAATGTTTTGCCATCTCAGCAGATACTATCACATGTCCATAGGAATGTTCCCTAAGGTTTTTAATTAACTTGGCCGAGACGATGGGGTATAGATTCGATTCCTGGTTCGGACACGGGTTACAATTACCATGCTCACCATCGGTTAAAATTTAGCCGTGCTTTCTTAGTTTAATTAGTATGATCGAGATAGCGGGTTAACTCGCGTAGAGGTTAGTTTGCTAACTTGGAGTTAGTTTTAGTTATAGGGAATGACTGTTCGATTTATTTTAGAAGAAACATAGGAATGACAAAAGCGCAATTTTATTGTTAAGTAGGCTTCACGTTAAGCTTAACAAAAAAGCAAAGTTAGTGTGGCATGGTTCAAAAGTGCATAGGCACTATCGTTGGTGGCTGTATATTATAGATGACAGTAATAAAAAATCTATTAAAAAAAAACTTACTTAAATATAATTGGACATTGGACAATATTCCACACAAAATCCGTTCCGTCAAAATATATTAACTTAGTACAGGTAAAATTCAAAATAAATTTGTAAGTGTATTTCATTCCAATTCAAACCCTAACCATCTTCTATCTGGGATTGAATTTAAAATCTCATCTAACATTTATGACTTGCGCACCGTTGATTCTATGTTATTTTGGCACTTCTGCCATTCAGTGACAAAACAGCGTAACTTTAAAACGGTCAGATCTGAAAAGTTTTGAAATGGAAAAAAAAATCAAGTTGGGCTCGTTTAGTGGGCCTAAACCATTTTAATTTTGTCGAGTGAAAGCAAAAAAGCCTTTTTGGAACCTGGTAGAAAGTATTTAAATCCACGAAAGGACAACCGCAACACCACAGCTGTCACCTGTGCCTTCCTTTCTTTTACAGAAATAATGGGTATTTACGCTCTTTTGTTGATGGCGCCAATATTATATCATATGGAAAAAACTGGATGATAATTTCGGATAACATTAACGGACCCCAAATTAAGCAAATCTTGTGTATCTTGTTGGGCTGTTCGAGACAAACAAACAACATTATCTTTATTCAAAAGACCTGTTGAAAGTACTGCCAAAATTCGAAGAGAGATAGATGGACATGCTTAAATATTACTTTTATATTGCTCATTCATACGTAATCCTACAACTTATGTTAATATAACGCGATAACGCTATATTTCAAAGACATTTTTTTTTAATTAAGTTGTTTGTTAAAGGGGCGTAAGTCAAGTTACGTTGTTTCTCCTTTCAACATACATTTGGCATACGCGGGGTTATTAGGCAGAATAAATCTTGGTTAGAGGCCGCGTTATTAAACTGGGGAATATCCTTGTGTAACGTTATTTTTTCTACGCCTCGGGATGTGTGTTTAACGATATTTTGGTGTTCCGCTTTTGAATTTATAAAACCCTGCTTTAAAAGGCGTGTGTTGATGTTTACTTGGTGGTTTTTTACAAAGAGTTTTTCATTCTCTTTTTGGTATAGATTTATGGGTATAAGTGGTGTTCTTTTTGTTCGGATTGTGTTGTTTTTTGGTGTTTTTCGTTTCCGGGGAAATGAATTTGTCAGGAAAATGAGCTCAGAGAAGGTTTTTTGGTCTGAGCTTGTTTGGTATTCATCTCTTCTCCAAAGAGAAAATATATTTATTTAATTGATAAATATCATGTGAAAACGTTAGTTTTTTGATACAATCTACTTAAGCTTCCCAAGTGATGAAACATTTCTTATGAGATATCCATTATTTTTTACATAAAATTGACATGTGACGAATTATCTTTAATTTCAAATTCTAGGTACCTAAATACAAAAAAAAATGCACGGACCCCTTAAAACGGTACCTTATCGAACTTGCCCCCTTACCGTGCCCCTAAACCTCTTCCCGGGGTTGTGTGGTTAAACGATTTTTAGCCTTCTGATGCGTCTGCTCAAATCCTTACTGGATTTCAGATCGGGGGATTTAAATTCGTGTATTATTAAGTTACTTGTGGGAACGACCTGTTTTTAGGGAATGTTTTTTTTTTGGTTGGCATAATTTTTGTTTTTTTTTTGTTTACTTTGTCTATAGGACATTTCTACATTCGGCCCTCTGACTCCGTAACTTATAGGGCTTGTACATAAGATGTCAGCGACTAGTATATTCCTCTTCATGGATCAGATATTTATTTAGAAATATTGATAATTTTTTTTCCCACACACACCCATATATGCAAGAAACATTCGTGTTAGGCATCATATTAATTTGCTTATGGACATTATTTAATTCTTCCGAAGTGTTATTTGAACCTGGTGTTAAACGTATTATTACTATATGAGTGTAAATGTATTTTTGATTCCACCATCCCTTTATCATTCTCACACTTTTCAAAATCTGTTAACGTAGATTCTGTCCAATGTAGACAGATATGTAGAATATGTCATAAGCAGACTATGGTGTCAAAACCGGAATCTGTCAAATGTAAAATCAACAATCCTTCCACTGGTAGTGGCTGAAAATCAGTGCTTCGCTTTTGAAGAAAGCCTCTTTGCAGTGCAATATTGCATTAAATTAAAACGAAGGGATCTGTTGCGTCGGAGTCACTCCACCGTCAAAAAGCCCTAACTCCGAAACGTCCAAATCTCATTTTCCTTGGGTCAAAGTTCGCCATCAATGCCGTTAGGGGTCCAACTTTGGGACCCAAACGAACTTATGGAGCAGTTCCTCAAGTTGAGTAAGTTGATTCCTCTGACGTGTCATGGTACTTATGTCTTTAGCTTTGTTGTTTGATTGGGTTAGCGGACTTTAGGGGTTGATGGTATTGTCGATAATTTTATAATATTTGTACGCCTCATGGTTGACATCGCTAGATGTCAGTCGTTAAGCTTAGTCAGAGGGAGGCCTTAGGCTGGCTTGATAACATCTGACATTAAGGTTGCTCACTAACCTTACACCCCTCCAACAATCCGCACTGAGCCTGTGTGTTGAACTATGGCTTGTTCCACCTCATAGTTGGGGTGAGGCCTGTGCCCCACAGTAGGACATATACAGGGTGTCCCGAAACGTGACGTCAAGCGGGCACGGGATGATAGGCTAGGTCATACCGGCTCTGGGAAAAATAAAGAAAAAAATCTATGTCACTTGATTTAGTAATAATAATAATATTTTTGAATATTTGGGAAATCGACACCCTTGACCATGTTTTCATGTACTGTACTCACAAATGACCTAATTTTGCAGTTTTATTTTTTTATATTGTCCCAGAAAACAATGCTTTTGATTGTAGTCACTTTTATGATGATCAATATTGGACATTTAGTGAAAAAAAATAAAGTTCGACTGAGTCATGGTCAAGAATTTTTATGTCAGCTAACTTCATCCCTTATTTTCTTTAAAAAACATTACTAAAGCATCCTTGGCAAGTTGTCTAGAAAAATAGCCCATTTAATCAAGATTTCGAACTGCTTAACGTGCCTTCCGAAGTACGGAAATGTCGGAAAAATACATTACTAGTCTTCCTTGCTCTATTGCAAAGAAATGTCATTCAGCAAGAGCAAGATAAAAAATGGAAATAGGTAGCCTGAAATGCCGGTGACTGTACCACGATCCACACTTAGCTCACTGTGCCGACATGTTAGAGTATGACGTTGTAGCAATACGGGATAGTTGCGTTGACCGTAAGCGTGAACGTTGAGCATAAGCAGAGACACTTATGCTCAATATTGGGCACACGTTTTCCGGGACCAACCGCTTAACGTGCCTTCGAAGGCCAGAGAAGCTATAAAAGATATTTAAAAAAATGTTCGGAGTTGTCACCCATCACATTAACCGACCAGGCATGGAATGCTTAGCAACAGCAATCATTTCTTATTTGCTACCGCTACTAACCTACGGTCACTTTTTATTTCATTAACCAACAATAGCATACTTTAGACTTCACCTAGTTCAAGTTTTGAACGATCCATTATGGTTCATAATATTTTCATGGAAACATAAGACAAGGAAATAGTTATTATTACACCTTTTTGAAATCTTGATTAAATGGGCTATTTTTCTAGACAACTTGCCAAGGATGCTTTAGTTATGTTTTTTAAAGAAAATAAGGGATGAAGTTAGCTGACATAAAAATTCTTGACCATGACTCAGTCGATTTTTTTTTTTTTCACTAAATGTCCAATATTGATCATCATAAAAGTGACTACAATCAAAAGCATTGTTTTCTGGGATAACATAAAAAAATAAAACTCTGCAAAATTTGGTCATTTGTGAGTACAGTACATGAAAACATAGTCAAGGGTGTCGATTTCCCAAATATTCAAAAATATTATTATTATTACTGAACCAAGAGACATAGATTTTTTCTTTATTTTTCCCAGAGCCGGTATAACCTAGCCTATCATCCCGTGCCCGCTTGACGTCACGTTTCGGGACACCCTGTATAGGCCGTTTATGTGTACGCCTTACGCCTTAAACGGTTAAATTCGATTGCCAGCCCAGTAACGTCCTAAGTCCAATCTCGGCAGTTGCCTAAGTGTAAGAGAGGTTGACAGTCTGATGCTCACCCCATTGTTCGGTACAGCTGTTCAAACAATAATTTTAGTTCAAAAAAAGTTTCTAAAAAAAAAAGTTGTAGACAATGTCTCATTCTGATGTTATAAGGTATATATTATTGTAAAGTTTCATTCAAATCCATTCAGTCGTTTTTACTTGAAAGAGCAACACACATCCATCCGTCTATACATCCACACATACAAACTTTAAGTAGAAAGATCCTAAAACCACAATAGTATTATTATTTTTATAGTTATTTACATAGTTTTTAGTTTATTTCAATCAGTATTTAGTTTCTTTTAACTAGTTTTTTTTTTGTTTTTATATGTAACACTGCACCGCCAATTATATTTTTCAGCTTAGCCCCATAGTTGACAGGTAGAGAATGCCTTATCGGCATTAAGTCCGCCATTTGTACCAAATCATTGTTGTGCAATAAAGAATAAAAAAAAACAGATTTTAATAAACAAAGTCGCAGGCAAAGCTACATATTACCAGGCAATTACTCCAGGTAGGTAAGTAGGTATAAGTAGTCCTTTCATTCCCCGTCAATGCCAAACTTGGACACGAATAACCCAGCTTACCGTGAAGCCTTTGTGTAAACATTATAATTGCGTCGGCGTGGGAACCACGATCTATCGCGTTGCTATGGCGATTACGTCATCTTTGATCACTATAGTCAGATTGGGATCTGATGATTTTAATGGAAGAATATGGAATTTGATCGTTTATAACAGTGGTGAGGGTGACGTGACCCAGTGGTTAAACACTCAGGCTTGTAATCTGAATGGTCCCGAGTTCAAATCTAGCCATAACACCTGCTCTGTTTTCAACGGGTACCCATTTCCGGTCAGTCCTCCATGCTCTATTGCAAATATATGTCATTTGGCAAGAACAAGATAAAACCAGAAAATGTTAGCCTGATGTGCTGATGACTGTACATTTGGGGCAATTGTCCGGTTAAGGAAAACATAAGTAGTTGCCCAAAGGTTTTTTTTAATAAGTAACCATTGTATAGCTCCAAGTGGCGTTAAAATTTTAAATTCAGAAATAATTTACCAACACACCTGTATGTTGGCAACATCGTTCAGTACTAGCATAGTTATTAATTATTTCCCAATACATTTGCGCTAGAATTTCTCAGACATAAAAATACCTTACCAGAAAGTGCTTTAAAATATACCTATCCAGGTCCCAGTAAAAGGCTACCAGGTGTAAAACCCCGGTCTTACGGTCATTACTGCAATAGCAATCACCGTTAAAATTGACCTCGCCACCCTGTATATGTAGCGGCTATAACATGCTGGATTTTGAACCTTAAGTGTTGAGGGATAAAGATGCGGTTAAGCAGGTTTGCGATTGTAATTTTTCATGCTTCGGTATGGAGTTTCTATATTTTGCTAAATCGATGTGTGGTACAGGCAACCACTGAAGTTTCTGCCGGTGTAAATTGAGCTCTTATATCTATGGAGGCGCATACTCCGCGCGGACCATACTAAGTACGGTGTACTCCGAACGCTAAGTGGTAAACTGTATTAGCATTTTTAATAAAATAAGTATTTTAACGCTACACTTTCGGATAAAGTTTGCGTTGCATTAGGTGATATTTTAGTCTATTTTAATGGCGTATTAGAGTAGTAGGTAGATGACGTAATAATTTTGCTTTGGCAAAATAGGAAGGTAATAATAGGTAGGAACGCTAGCATTCTAGACCTCGTGGCTGAACAATATTAGCAAATTTTGGTTAGTGAAACATGTTTTGTAAATTTCTTGGTGTTATTTGGACAAAAACGATTCCTTGAAATGAGTTTCTTGCTCGATTGTTGACTTTGAAAATTTAGCAATATCAGCCTTCAGAATATAATATACTTCAAAATGTATAAAATAAGGTACGGTAAAGATTTACACCAAAGTACAGAACGGCCACAAACGTTTATCATACTTATACTTATCATGGTTGAGAATCGAACCTACGATCAATTAATTTAATTGATATAAATGCTCATTGAGTGTGTCTAATGCTAATTTGTCACTATGTATAGTACAGGCAAATCTGGTAATGGACTGGTCACATTGCACGTCGTAATTACTCGACTATAGATGTGCCACATATTAATTAAAAACAGAGGGGAGAGTCTAGCTCATAGCGATTTTAATTACATTTATTTACATTCTTGGTTGATCTACAATAATTTTATAATTTATAAGATTTAAGATTTTATGAGAACCTTTTTTTAAATGTGCTTAAATAAGTACATAGAATTTTTTTTTTTAAGTAAATACATTAAAAGAAAAAAATTATAATATTTTATTCACAGCCTTGTAAACTTAAGGTGCGTTTATTGATTGGTTCGTACTCAAAATGAAAATTACGATTAAAATATTAAGGAAAGGAAGGTACATCATTTCATATACCCACGAGTACTTCTTACATTGTAAATAAATAAATAACTGCATAGGCAATAATGAATGATCATGTAATCAATGAACATCCTCCAGTGATAACAGTAAACGTTTTAATTTAAATGAGATTAGAAAACCAAAGTTTTACATTAAACTTAGTATTTTACAAACAGTCACATTTTATTACGTAAACGAATTACACAAAACAATTGTCAATGATTTGTAGTAGCAACGTAGCGATTTTTTAAAGGAGGAGAGGTGCCCGTGGCGCAGTTGTGACAGTTATCGGTGACGATCGCTGTTGTATAGCAACACACGCCGGGTCGGAAATTGGATGGGTGACCACTCCGACCGAAATTTAGTGATGTGTATTTCGGTCATCTCCGTGCTTCGGAAGGCACTTAAGCTGTTGGTCCCGGTTGACGTCGTTAGATGTCAGTCGTTAAGCTTAGTCAGAGGCCTTATGGCGGCTTGATAACATCTGACATTAAGGTTGCTCACTAACCTTACACCCCTCCATTAATCCGCACTGAGCCCGCGTGTTGGAGTATGACTTGTTCCACCGCATAGTTGAGGTGAGGCCTGTGCCCAGCTGTGGGACGTATATAGGCCGTTTATGTATGTAATGGCTTTTCAAAGTGGACGCGATGTGTTTTGCCCTTGTCTGAAGTGGGTCTTCTGTACCTATTACTCTTTGACCAGCCTATGTCATAACTGAATGAGCTTCAAGCCTATTATTAATAGGTCGTAATTAGTTACGGAAATGTTTAATAGGCATAACAAATTCGTGACAATTCGCCGATCTAACATCCAGATTGTCTGATATAAATTATTCAAACGTAGTCTTTCATGCCTTGGCATAAGAGTGTTAATTGAGAAAATGTACCATCTTTCGGAAATGAAACTAATTGGGAGATATTAAGGCTTGTTTTTTGGCAAGCGTGGTCAGAATGCTAGGTTGAAGTGACTTAATACCAACTAAGGCTTTCTTGCTCTCGATAATAATGTTATTCAAATAACATACATACATACGATCGACGAATGACGACGGATTTGGTGTAATTGTTGAGAAGTCGGCTACTACACCAAAGGTCGCTGGTTCGATCCCAGCAAAGTACAAACATTGTTTGCATGAACATGTCTGTTTGTATTGTTCTGGGTGTGTCTTTTAAATAATAAGTATGTATTTACAAAAGAAAAAGTATTTAAGTATGCTTATCCTTTGTCTGGTATCCCTTAAAAACGGGCTTAAATTAGCTCACTTGTGGAATAATGTCCAGGGATGTTTATACCATAACGCCTGTTTCCAACGGGGTAGGCAGAGACCACTTCTTTCCACTTGCTACGATCCTGACACATACCTTGCGCCTCCTCTACTTTCACGAGTCCTTTCATACATGCTCATCGGTTAAAGGTATTCTTGATCTTACCCTTTCTGAGAACATCTTGAACTTGTCCAAGAAACGTACGTCTAGGCCTTCCCCTTCCAACAGTTACTTTCCCCCCCGTTCAGTTGCGTCTTAAGTTATCACTCCTGTAACCATTGCTATGAGTTAAGCTTAGCCATAGCTAAGCGAATACCTACTTAACTTCCAAGCCGTTTAATGAGAGGCACACTGATTGTGGCCGCCATGGTGAACCGAACATTGAGAAGCCCACATTACACTTCGGAAGTTTGAACCCAACGTGGTAAGGGGCGAGCCTACCGCCTTTAGCCGGGTTGCTTTTGTTTTTATCGTTGTTTTCCATCACCAAAGCATTAGCCGTAAATTGTACAATGAACACAAAGTAGGTGCTACAGTCAGTCTTGAACTCGAGACCACCGGGTTCCCAGCCAGAGTGTTTAACCCCTGGACCACGCTCAAAATTAGGATTTCCCAAAGATTGCATGTTTGCTAAACGAATAGATAAACAGATTCCCCCAAGCTTCCCGCTTAAGAATTAAAATTAAGAATTCACAGAGGTCAACGAACCGTAATTTTGCAGAACTACTCCCACGTAACAACGTTACATCCCCCCTTCCCCCCAAGGGCCGTGAGTTGTGCTTAATATTCAATTTACGTAACGATGGGCTCACCCTTGTCATGTGAGATGTACTTGTAGTTCGTAATTGTCGTGAAGTGAGTTTTAGGCAGGGAAGTTTAATTTTCAAGTGCTAATATTCCGGCGAGCGCCAAAACTCACTTCGTTCGTGGTGAGTTATCTTTGAAATTCAATTTCTTTGCTACTGTGGTCGTTTGAGAGGAAAGAGCTTAGCCAAATAATATTATTCAATTATTCTCATACAAAATGAGAGAAAATACTATTTCGGAGTGAAGCATATTGATTATTGAAGTAAGCGTGAAGCACCGAGATGTGAAGTGATGTCCGCCGGAATGCCACCCCTGATCAGGTTTTATATTCTTACCCCCGAATTCACGAACGCAAATCAACGTTGAGCATCACTCAGAAGTATAGCCCCTTTCAGTCCTATTGACGTTTTACGGGACAGCATGAGCGTGAACGCGTGCTTAGCGTTGATTGACGTTTGTGACTTCAGGGTTAACCCCAAATTCGTCAGTCAAAGTTAGGCAGCTCTTACGGCCCATAACACGATACGGCGTCGCAACGTGTTACGACGCCGTATCGTTTTACGGTACGACATCGTATCGTGGTAATCTACTACGAGCAAGCGACATGTCATCGTCTCACGGTATTATGATTCTCACTAATATTAGCACAAGATGTCTGTCGTTGAACTTAGTCGGGGGCCTTAGGTTGGCTTGACAACATCTGAAAGCAAGGTTTCTCAGTGCCCAGCAATGGGACGCATCAAAGCAGTTAATTATGGAAAATACAAAACAATCTATTTCGGTAGTTTAATTATAATTTCTGCTCTACGAAATTAATTTCGAACACCGCCACAAAGATGCCTAGGGCTCTTATGTCAAAGGATTAAGGTTCAATTGGAACGTAATTTTGTTTGTTGCCAAATATCAAGGGTTTTGTGTGTTCATTCGGACGTTTCAATATTGAATATTAACTCGTATTAACGTGCTCTAATTGTTTCTATGGGGTGTTAGGGTGACCATTGTTAATTAAGAGATTTTGAAGATTTTTAAAAGATTGTTAATTTACTGTAGGTTGTCTGGAAGAGATCGCTCTTAGCGATAAGACCGCCTGTATTGTACATTCTAAATATCTTTGAGCATCGTTATGTACCTAACTTGTTTTCTTTGTGCAATAAAGCATATCTAATCTTATCTTAAAAGATGGGATTTATTTGGTTAATTTAATTGTACAGACAAAATAGCAAAGTGACGACTTTTGATTTGAAAAAATAAAAACAATTTGACGATATTTCTTCTTATTAATATACTTTTAGCCTGCCGCACAGCACAGCCTAAACTTCCTGAATTGATAATTGATTGAATGGCAGGGAATGCATTACGTCCGCACACTGTACTTTTTAATTTTGTGCGCGGCACAAACTTAATACCCGTACCAGCAATAATATCTGTGCATGCAACTCGTGGTTCACATTAAATACTTTAAACTGTAATTTAGGATATTTTTTTTACACCCTCAATTAAAAGTTGTCGCAACCTTAATGTTTTTTTTATGAACTACTAGCGGCCGCCCGCGACTTTGTCCGCGTGAGCTTTAGTTAAAAAAATATGTTGTTTTTTATGAATTGTAGCCTATGTGTTATTCAGATGGATAAGCAACATTATTGTCAAGTTTCATTAAAATCCATGTAGTAGTTTTTACGTGAAAGAGCACACGGCACATCCACACATACAAACTTTTGCATTTATAATATTAGTATTTTGGTCATTTTCAATATAAGCTAACTATGAAAACGGTATAAGCGCTAGTATCTCTAAGTTTTGGACTTATCCTGCAATTTCCTGTCGTGTGGCTACCTTATAAGAAGGTCCTGTCCCAGAGGTACAATAATTTGTGCGGTCTTACCACCCATGTTAATTAGCAATGTGCGGTGTTTGTTTGATAGACCGTGAATTCCGACGTGTTATGTGGGTTGAACACCCAGACACGAACTAATTTGGTCAATTCCCACGGCGCTGTCATAGATTATTTGGGTTATCGAAATCTTCCATAAAAATATTGTTTTTGATAAATCAATCGCGATAAGAGATAAGATAAGATATACTTTATTGCACAAAGAAAACAAGTTACATAACGATGCTTATAGATATTTAGAATGTACAATACAGGCGGTCTTATCGCTAAGAGCGATCTCTTCCAGACAACCTTCAGGTAGAGAAACTGGAAAGGGAAGTAGATGCGGTGGTGCAAGACGGTTATTACGCGATGACGCGATGTTTATCAGATCGGGTTTCCATTTTGTGGTAGCCTTCTTATGCTGCGTTTAGCTTCTAATGGTCCTCATAACATAACATAACATACGAACACAAACGACTATATCCTAAGCCGGGTAGCTTGAGACACAATGATGTTTGCCGCCGTGGCGAGCGGAACATTCAGAAGCCCACACAATTTTTTTTTCAGAATATTTTGCCATGATGTCATGGAGCACTCTCCAAAGCACCGTTGTACCACATTTCATATTCTCTTTGTGTGTCTAATGTAGTCAGAACGTACCAGTTAGGAACGACGGTTTTAGGAATAGTTTTGAAATTTAACTGAAATAATAAATAGTCGGTTTAAAATAAGCCGTGGCTGGTTCCTCTGGCCTTTGAAATTCAAATTCGATCTCATGCATTGAAACCTCTGGTTAAGTAGATGTTATGTTGCTTAGGAACGCGGTGTGGCTTGTAATAAAAAAACAACCTTTATTCGTCCCACAGCTGGGCTGTGTACACTGCAACTATAAGGTGATACGAGCCCAATCGCGCGTTCAGTGCAGATTGGCTTAAGGCCGCCTTAAGGCTTCCGTTTAGACTTAACGACGACGGGACCTGCTAACGTGCCACCCGATGCACATGCCCGAAGGATACATCACTAAATTTCCCTGGCGTGAGTTGCTTTACAACTGCGATCGTTGCCGATCCACTGTCACAACTGCGCCATGGCACAGTATAATTTTACAGTAAGCTATCTACATACAAACGTGCCACTTTCGGTTTGAATGTGTGCGTGCGCGTCGCGCGCCTTGTCGCGATATCACGCACACGCAATTTCACGCACACGCTAGCATAAAATAGGGAGGCATAGGGAGGCGGCAGTACGGACGGGCTGTGCCGCGTGTCTGTGTGCACGCTAGGCTAATAACTCGGCGGGCGGCCTTAGATAGCCTGCTGTATGGTTTATACTGTGGCCATGGGCACCTCATCTATTTTTTTCCAAAACGCTTTCGCCTACCACTCAGCCCGGCACCGAACCCGCAACCCGTTAATGTCGGCCACGTCCCTATTTGCATGTGACATGCTCCTACACAATCCCAGTTACATATTTTTTCATACATTTCCTTTAAAACTGCGGTTTTTAAGCGTCAGCTTTCGTTTTCACCTAACCCACTGGGCGACATCTGGCGTGACTTAACCGTCCAACGTAAATACAGGATCGGTTTCGTAAATGTTGTTTTTATCACGAAACTGGTTTCGTTAGTGCTTTTTTGACGTTTAAGTTAGAAGTCTAATCTTTATGCACTAACCCTGTAGTTAAACTTTCTTGCAGCTTTATTTTAAAATCTTTTTTGGTCTGATGATAAGATAAGATAAATAATCTACCTACAACAATGCACACAAATAACAAACAACACAAATAACAGTTAGGAGATATGATTTGAGCAATTCAGCTGGCCTTATCGCTACAAAGCGATCTCCTGCAGACAACCTTCAGTAGAGGATTTACTACAGGACAAAAAGAATTTAGCTCTGCAAAGGAAGAAAACAATAAAATAGCTAAGCATCCATTTCTAACTTCGACTAACACGATGGTTATTAATCTAAGGACCTTTTAATACATTGTCATCATGCAATAAATAATATCTATCTATCTATCGGTGCCAAACTAAGTAGAACTTCCATTGATTTTGTTTTTATTAAGCGAAATAACTGGTAATTGTAACTATTACTGAGCTATACTAATAAAGTATTTCTTTTGTTACAGGTAAACTAAGCTGACGGAATCTGTTCTTCTCCTATGACAAGTATTCTTGATTCTTATCTCTTTTTAGCAAAACATCTAAAGTACCAAAATACTCAAAGACGCAGCTAGTGTCGGTCGGCAAGATTGTAATTCCACACCGACGGGTGTGGAATCCCCCCTTCTCTGTGGCATCTCTAAAGACGCCAGTGTATTGTTTATCGTGACCTTCTTTCCTATTTTCACACCTTTGTCACCTGACACGACGCCTAGATAGACTGCTCCCTAGGGCCCTCACCAACCTTAGGTCGCCCCTGGATTAATGAGATGTCCTCTTTGATATAACTTAAGTCAAGTTGATGAAACTGGGCATGCCACTATGTATCGCATAGCGAATAAGTTGTGAGCGAACCGTACGACTACTATTGGGTTTTTAAAAATGGAAAGCATCAGCGCAGATCCTTGCCCTGTACAACGTGGGACTGTAGTGTACAACTGTAGTGGTGGGACAGCACAAGCTCATAATAATAATCAATTCGATGTTCTTCAAATTGACTGTTGAGCTTATTTCATCTGAGGGAAGCTTGTCTTCCATCAGGCCCAGAGTAAATGTATGAGGACCAGTGTAAGGTAGAATAGTACACACTGCTAATGCAGGTATTACTGAGTTGATCAAGTTTGCTTGGAAACCTTAAGAGAACACTTTAAAATATTGATTTACAGTCTTTAGGTTTAAGGCCACAACTGTAGCTGAAATGGCTTGAAAACTGGACACTAGATGTCGCCACGCTTCATTCTACCCATAAAAACAGATTGACAAAAGGATTTTACATCCCACAAAGCGAAAAATCTATCGCACTGTAAAAAGAAATAATAAAAGCTGCATACATAATGAGAAAAGGTGAATCCGTGGCTCGAATATATTCTTTTGATATTTAAATCGTCTACTAATGAAATGATCCCGGGAGAGTCCTGGTATTCCTGGTTCGACTCAAAGATATGGTAACTCTAGTATTCAGTATCGGATAGGAAAGATTTTTGATTGTGAGAGGCACTTTTCGAGCTTTTGTGGATTTTAAACGTAGTTTTAAAGGTGAAAGGAACCTCGCCCTTTTTCTGTATTCTATAGGTTGGAGTCTATCCGCCGAATTCATAAACGTCAATCAACGCTAAGCATGCGCTCACGTTCATGCTGTCCCGTAAAATTTCAATAGAACTGAAAGGGAGAGCTTTATATCTGAAGGATGCTCAACGCTGATTACCGTTTGTGAATTCGGGGGCAAGTGGCTTTGAGTCCAAATCTGGCCCCCTACTTGATGTTCATGTAATCGACATGCGACTAACTCCTCGGTGATGGAAACCACCGATAAAAAACTTGAGCAACACGGACGGTGGCAGGCTCGCCCTTAATCACGTTGTTTTCAAGTGTGGTCTTCTAAATGTACCGTTTATGAGAAAGTCGTCAGTAGAAGTGCCATTGCATTATTATAAACTATGTTCGTAGAGAAGATAGTAGTGGTCTCACATCGCAGTTTCAAAATAAACGTTCTTTCGTAAGTTCACGTCTTCCTTGAAGTATTTACGTTTTTGTTGTTAAAATGGTTGAGAATTTCCGATTCTCCATCAGGCCCATAAAATCCCTTTAATATACAAGTACTTCCCCAAAGCTTCCTCAAAAATGACAGCACTCAAAATCACAACAAAAACCCCTAAAAAGTTCCGCTTCCGACTTTGTACGCAACCGCCATTAAACAGTGAGTCGGCGAATCTGCGACATTGCCCGGCAAATGAGCTGGAAACCAGTCAAAGCGAGTTAAGCTTAGCGCCGGTTTTTTTGGATATTTTTATCTATCGCTGTGGTCATTACTTCCGCTTTGGAAGGGGGCAGAGATGACTAATAAAAAACTGACGATCTATGCAATGTGGAGTGACAGGCCAGTCGTAATGGGTAGAGCATGGGTATGGCTTATGCTTCTCGGGACCAAGGTTTGATTACGATGTGAGACAAATATTTTGTGACGCATTTTGCAGTTGTTCCGACATAATATGTGATTCCTTCACATCCCTCAGAGCCTAAAGACTAAGGTCTTTGAGCAGTGCGTGTTGCCAGTTATGACTTACGGCACTGAGAGGTGGTCCTTAACTGTTGGCTTTTTAAACAGGCTCAGAGTTGCTCAGCGCGCTATGGAGAGAGCTATGCTCGGAGTTCCTTTGCGTGACAGAGTTTGCAATGAATATACACTGCTCAAAAGTGTCTAGGGATATCTCAAGCATTTTCATACAAAGTATAGCTATTTGGGAGGCTGTAAAAATTAAAGTATTGATACCAACGTAGACATTTTTAGAACACAAAAACTGCCTATATCTGCCCTTTCAGATTGTATAAAGGAATTCATTGCAGTAGCATTATTGTACAATCGTAAGGACGTTAAAAAAATACAGATTTTTCTTTTAAAAGGTGTCAAAATTTTGGCAAAATCAAACGTTTTTTTTTGTAATATTCTTAACCTTTATCTTATGCCTCTGTCCTCGCGTTATTCTAAAATAATGCTCAACTTGTAAACAAACTTAACTTTATGAAATATTTGAAAAATGATATCCCTATGATATCCCTAGACAGTTTTGATGTGTGTATTTGCGAAAGAACTAAGGTCACCGACATAGCTTCTCGGGTAGCCCAGGTGAAGTGGCAATGGGCAGGCCACATCGCTCGCTGAACCGACAACTGTTGGGGAAGAAAGGTTCTGGAGTGGCGACCACGTGCTGGAAGACGCAGCGTGGGGAGGTCCCTCGGTGGACCGATGACCTGGTGCAGTTTGGGGGAAGCCATTGGATGCTAACGGCCCAAAGCCGCTCGCTGTGGCGCTCTATGGGGGAGGCCTATGTCCAGCAGTGAACGTCTAGAGGCTGATGGTGATGATGACGATAATTAATATGTGATTTATCAGATGATAAATCACATATAGGTAGATACCTATCCTCCGAATGCGAGTCCAACTCGTCCCGCCTTTGCCTTTTAGCTCTTAAGAGTTTTAGGAAAAAGGAAACACTAGTCCATTTAGTTTGACATCAGCTGTCCCCACATTTCGTACGTGAAATATATTCAGGTGTCCTAACACTAATTAGTGTTTGAACAGTAATATTACCAGCGTAACAAGACCCCCTCCGCCCCCCACACGAGCTGAATATTACAGGATAGAGGGGAAGACGGCTGCCGTGATGGATGTCTGGATTAAATGGACGTCTGTGAGACGAACTGTGTTGGGTGTATACGGGAGGGCATTTTGGCATGTCCCGTTTTGATGTCAATAATTAATTTATCTGACTATTGATTTAGTGTCGTGGTTAAAAAGTTTGTACAGTACAAGCATTCGTGTACATGAACATGACTGTTTGTACTGGTTTCTTTTCTATGTATATTATGTACGGATTTACAAAAAAAAATATGTTAATCCGTTGTCTAGTTCATGTAGTACAAGCTTGATTTAGCTTAGGAGTAAATGGCGCTGTGTGTTTTAATGTTTAATGTCTGATGAAATCCGGTGTTTTATGATATATCGGGACATATACAGACGGCTCATTACAACAAATCAGATGTAGGACAACAGAGTTTATATTTAAAACGATAATTCTACCAGCATACTGACTAGTCACAAGATATGAAACGTTTCATAGTTTAAGACAGCTGTATACAAAACCACAGATACCACATAACAAAAATACAGGCCATTGGCCTTCAGAAGTCAACTCCTCTTATGTAGTTTCAAGCAGGCTAATAAATTAGTTGCAGTTGTGCAATTTTGAACTAAATTTCATAAAACTCTTGAACTTACGCCTTATAATTGTTATTCATCCTACTTTAAAACAGCTCCGTTCGCAACATCGTCCCCTATATTCCAGCTGTCTCCAACTAGCTCGTCCAATTTATCAAGGCCCGCACTCAGAGGCGTCTCCCTACTCCCTACTTCCGCTGTGCAGATCCTGGTGGATCAGACAACGGTGGCTGTTGGAGAGATATTACCTGCACGTTGTACTCTAATGTTCTCGATGTGGGACCTGGAATGTTCGGATATACGGATATTTGAACGAGGTGTAGTAGTGTACTACATGGTTACGATGAAGTGGCAAAAAAAACAAACGACCAGAATGGCATGATTTGTGGGTTCTTTTCCCAAATACATACACCCTTACATATACCCTTTCGGTGGTAGGGTCACGTCCTGTTGCTTAGAGAGAGATTAATTGAAATAAACGCCTTTAAGTTATAGTTATTGTGAGAAACCTTTCGCCTTTGACCAAACAAATATTTTTATACTGTCAATAAAAAAATCGTAGAAGGACTGGAGTTGCCGACGTGGCCCAGCGAGTAAGCAGGTTGAAGTGGCAGTGGGCGAAGCACAAAGCGCGGAGAACTGATGACCGCTGGGATCGAAAGGTTCTAGACTGGAGACCATTTTAGGCCAAAGGGGCAAATGGGGCGCCCACTCACAAGGTGGATGGACGACCTGATAAAAGTCGCGGGTTCCCGGTGGATGCAGGCCGCATGCAACTGGGTGCTTCGGAAATCAATAGGGGAGGCCTATTTTCAGCAGTGGACTTCTTGCGGCTGCTAATGTTGAATGAAAGGTTGTTTTTTAAACTGAACACAACGAATTGCGTCAAAGTAATAAAAAAAATCACCCCCCCCTTTGAGGCTTTTTGGGTTAACGACTAACATAAAGACGGACAGATACTTAACGAAATTAGTTATATAAGTGCCATAAACGGGACAAATCTTCTTATGAGCCTATAAATGGTTATGAGGTTGAGGTTACCTACGCATAATTTTTACTGTTATATAGAATTTTCACAATAAGAAGTAGGTTTAAAAATCAGGGATATAGTAATATTAATATACTTCGTTGGACAAAGAGAACAATTTAAGAAATTCAATGTGGCGGCCTTATCGCTAAAAAGCGATCTCTTCCAGGAAACCGTCAGGAAGAGAAGCAAGGAAAGACAAAAATGAGGTGATATAAGAATGTATGTTTTTTTAAAATACCATATAGGTATTAATGAAGCAAATTAGTTTAGGTACTCACCTACATGAGTTGGGACGAGTATACAATTTTTTTTTTGTCTATACATAAGTATAATATTATTTTGAAATGGATTTGATATTTTGCTAGTTTATTTCTATTAAGACCAGCATAGGGATTCAAGAAAATGTTACTAAGCCTAACTTAATAATTAAAACTTAATTTTCGTACCATTTGGGATTTTAATAATGTAATCAAAGGAAATTAATAAGAAAACTTATGTTATTTACATTATACAGAATAATGTAATAATTTTAAATAGAAAACGAAGTTCTTAGACAGAATTAAATATTCTAGATCTAAGCCCTTTGCCCAGACTAGCTGAATATTAAGTATTTATCATCTTTGCTTTAAGTTAACGATGTAAGTAGATTTTGAAGGTTTAATAGGATATTATGAAGAGTCTTTAATTTTGGGATTTATTCCCGTAGAGCTTTTACCGCTGTAAACAAAATCTGGGCGTTTTCGTGCCTCGGAAGGCACGTTATGTATTCGATCCCCATTGAAGTAGGGTCCGGTGGCTACGCCCTCGATCCGCGAAGCCCTCTACTGGGATGCCCGCGGTCCGCGAGGCCCTCGATTTTCTAAATTTCCTTGTCAGTGACGCCCAAATTGGAAGAAGTACTGCTGTAAATAAAAGTGAACCTATTTTAAACATGACTGTGTTTATATTATATATCACTTTATATATTATTATATTATATTATACTTGTATATTGTAATCTTTTTGTAAGTAGTTTGTTTAGTTTGATTTTTCATTGAAATAATTATTTTCTAAATCAGAATTTTGCACCGCCAACAGCATCTCTGTCTCGCCCGATGGTTGACTGGTAGAGTATGCTTTTAGCATTGAGTCCGCCTTTTTGTACTATTTTTTGTGCATTAAAGATTGAAAAAATAGATGACTTTGCTTTAATTGTGTGCATTATGTTTAATTTTTATTTTTAATTTCGTTGAGTTTGCGGCGAGGGAATTTGAGCCCAACGTGGTACTTAGGGGTCGAGCCTACCGCGGTTATGCGGGTTGTCTGGATTTGTAGCTATGTTTTCGTCACCGAGGAATTAGCCGCATATTGTACATACGATGAACCCAAAGCAGGTGTGTTCCGGCCAGATTTGATCTCTCATCGTTTTAATTATTTCCCTAAAATTCATTTGTCAACCAATTCCTAAATCTTTCTGCCCCTAAAAATCGTTTGTTCATAATTATGACTATCACTTTATCCCCTGACGATAGATCCCGATATCTTGGGGTTAGTAAAAACATGTTTTGAGTTAGTTCAATTTATTGTCTAGAACAGAATTTCCCGATTATAACCCCGAGGAGAGACTGAAGTTTTCCAAGAAAAGTGGGCAATCCGAAGAAAATATTATGTTCTAGCACTGCGGAGTACAAGAATGGTCTCGATCCAACTATCTCGATGAGCCTACACCAATAAAAGCGCGTAGGCCTTCGAGCTGGCGGCTTAGGCCTAGAGACCCTGGAAGTGGCTCGCTATTCCACTAGTAAGATTATATTTCAAAGTTTATGCGGTTTATTAGGAAAGAGGTACCTGTGGTGGAGTTGTGACAGGAGATCAGCCACGATCGCTGTTGTAAAGCTACACACGAAAGGCGCGTTAAGTAAGCAGTTGGTCCTGGTGGACGTCGCTAGATCTTAGCCTAGTCGGACGCCTTAGGGCGGCTTGATAACATCTGACATTAGGGTTGCTCACTAGCACCCTCCAACAATCCGGACTGAGCCCGCGTGTTGGAGTATAGCTAGTGCTACCTCATAGTTGAGGTTAGGCTTGAGGGCGTGAGACGTTTATAGGCAGTTTGTTGTCACCCATTTAACATATTAAAAGTTTAATGGGTACATGGTTGACAGTAGCATTACTAAAAAGACCTCCGCTCATCATATGTCATGACGCAGCGCCATGACGCTGATATTCTGATATCCTGAAACATATTACGCTACTGAAACCGCTGCCAACTTGAAGCCACCATGGTCTGCTAAACCTATATTTAGAGATAGCTCATTTTAAACTTTGTTTTCTTAAATATTGTCAATGTGTACGAATGAATAAAAAAAACAAAAGTGTGACAAACCGTCTCTGTTCCTGAACCAAACGGAAACCAAACTTATCTTTGTTGCTTCGTGGTGGCAAATAATCGTCTGAAAAGCTGAATGTATTTCTTTTTTTTTTGTTAACTGAATTGACCACTTTGTATAATAGCTGAAATTATCATTGTGTTGAAATAAACATTTAAAAAAAAGGCAAAATGATGATGTCGGTTCTCAACAAATTTCAATTTGTGTTTTTTTCTTAGAATGTTACTAACCACACGTCAACTGTCAAACAACAGACACTTTTGTAGCACAAAACCTGTCTTGTATAAATGAACCGTTTATTTTCCCTCCACAGTTATTAGGTCAGACATATTATGGAAAGATTCACATGTATTTTGTGGCAAACAGACCTTAACTTGTGAGAGACTGGTACTTGGCTTGGATTTTAAAAAAACCTGTAGCACAGTATAATCTTACAGTAAGCTATCTACATACAAACGTGCCACTCTCGGTTTGAATGTGTGCGTGCGCGTCGCGCGCCGTGTCGCGATATCACGCACACGCAATTTCACGCACACGCTAGCATAAAATAGGGAGGCATAGGGAGGCGGCAGTACGGACGGGCTGTGCCGCGTGTCTGTGTGCACGCTAGGCTAATAACTCGGCGGGCGGCCTTAGATAGCCTACTGTATGGTTTATACCGTGCCTGTAGTCACCAGAATGTGTTCTATGTTCTGTGCCACATCTAGTTGAGGCTAGATCTCCACAAACACGGTGAGGTTGTTATTAAAAAGGCCCAGAACAATCAGACGGTGGCTCGGAGCGCTCATTTTAGCCTCGTATCCAATTACGGACTTAAGGCCACGGGAAATATACACTTGTATTATATTCCTCTCTCTCCACAGATGTAGGATTGAAGTGCGCTGTTGAATTTTGTATTATACACCTTGGATTAGTGGTGGGAGGATTTTTATGATGAAGTTGTTTGACTGATCTAGTAGCTAAGTTATCAAAGATTTAGGTGCTGAGTATTGAATAGTGGGTTCGATTTAAACATTGTTATAACCAACGTTAGTTTTTTGTCAGTCGTCAAGCCTAGTCGGACGCCTTAGGGCGGTTTGATAACATCTGACATTAAGGTTGCTCACTAATCTTACTCCCCTCCAACAATCCGCACTGAGCCCGCGTGTTGGAGTATGGCTCAATCCACCTCATAGTTGAGCTGAGGCCTGTGCCCAGCAGTGGGACGTATATAGGCCGTTTATGTATGTATGTTATGTCTAGCTGGATCAACATCCATGCAACCATCGATTAAAGAATGTCATATAATTACATTTATCTAAATATAGGCCTCTAAAATGACATCCAGCTACATTCATACCTAGATTACAGAATTTAATCTACCTACTTAGTATATCCTTAAATCAATTTCGAGTCATACTTTATACCGAAGTGCATCTGAGTAATGTTTCCCAAAGCATAAATAAAAGTAGAGTTATGGACATCATTAAATGGAAAACCCTTCAGGAATTGTATGAACTGCCTGAAAAAGGTCATACAATTCCAGCCCGTTAAAAACCGCCTTCACAATAATATTTATCAAACAACTCCAATTGTTAAAATACGGAAATATCCCGTAAAATTTACTGTATTAATCTCCCGAGAACATAGATCACTTGTAACGGTATTTTAAGAAATATAAAGCGATAATATCTCGCTAAAGAAAGGCATGAAAACGTTTAGAAATAAAGGTTCGCATTTCAAATAAAATTTCGGGAAGTTTCTGTTAAGATATTGTAAATTCCAGGGTTGAAGGCATTGTTGGAATCTTTCTAGAAAATTAATGGGCAGGTCTAACGATATATATGTTAGGGCGGGTCGCTCTTAATTCAGTTACCCTGTATATGTGTTGGACCCTGTATATGTGTTGGAGGTTTGTCGGCTTGTGTGTAAACCAATTGGGTGGGTTAACCATGCTTTCTACGTCGTCGGTTGTGGTTTCAAACCCATACATAGTATGGACGGACATACATCTCATACAAAAGCATATTTTTTTAAGCATAAGGTAAATTTTATCATTATTTTTGTTAACCGCCTTGATTCGTCTGTGTGACTGCGTGGTTGACTGGTAGAGAAAGCCTCTGGTTATTAAGTCCGCCTTTAAAAACTTTTTTGTGGGCAATAAAGATAATGTTATACCTATTTACTATCTTCTTCAAAATACTCAAGATACTGGGTTTGGTAATAAATGTTCAGAAAGCGAGTATAGGTACCATTTAATGGTCTAATTTAGAAAAAAACTTAGCTGTTCGCATTATGAAAGAGTCGGCAAAACGTTCCGCTCCAATTCCACAGTGTTATAATTTTGACAATTCGTAAAATAACCAGTTTGCTTATAATTTCGTCTAGTGCTCATAAAACCCTAGAAACCTGTTTCTACCAAATAACTTACTCCAGTTTATCACAAGCGCAGTCGGGGGCGCCACTAGTGCCGTGTTAACATTGTAGGGTTTAATTAAACGCTGTCCCAACTGTGGATATTGTTGCTGGTGTGAATTTACGGACAAACTGACATCCTTGTTAGTAGATAGCACAATATATATATATATATATTGGCGATATTCTGGCTGCGGTTACGTTTTAGCAAATCAAAGGTGACTGAATATTGAACATTGAATCTGAACCCTTATTCATTGTTATTGTTGACGACTTTTACGAATAACCAATGCTGAATAAAAATTACACACTTTCAATCAATGTTGATTCGCTGTAAGTAATGATATTAAAATAAAAAAGACGTAGGTAGGATCTGTCAGTACTGACGCAAAGTCAAAAATAGTCCACAGGGCACGACGTAGTTAATTTGACCGTATTATAACGTGAGAACAAGACATTACGATTATTTACTAGAGTGTATACACTTTGCTCAGGTGTACGAATCGTTCGAATTTCGAATGCCTATTGCGAATTTCTTTTTTGGCACAAGTAACCTATCTACCTATTTTTATTATGAAATCATTGGCTGTAAGTGTTTAATCGTCATAACGATATGGATTCCTAATTAATTTACCAATAAATTAAAATTCCTTTATTGATCAATTGCTGTTCGTTAGTCTCGCTAAGACTCAAGAACCCCTGGACCGATTAGGCTAATTATGGTTTTAAAAGAACCGTACAGTTTAGTTTTCTCTCAACAACCGTTCCTAAATGTTTGACAAGAGAACAACGTCAGCTAGTTTAAAATAAAGATAGTCGTAGGCTATTTCACCTGATCGCATGTTATAAACATCGGAAAGACATGAACCAATCAGTCAGCAAGATGTATGAGTTCAAACAGACCCCGAATAGGCTTTTATCGTGATGATTCTGGGCCATTAGAAGGTCGAAGGTGTTCCATCGTGTGTGGGTTCCTCGATTTGTTTACAGCATAATGGGAGGCGCACACAGTCACACCGTACTGCTGTAGAAATGCTCCAACGCATCTACGCATATAAGAGTGCTTGACGGGTTTCTTCGCCCAGTGGGCTGTGCGGGCCCCGAGCAAAAATGCTCTTGCCCGGGCATTCAACACGTAGGGTGTGCCCTCACACGGTAATCTTTCTAGGTAAATGACTTTACCATCCTTGGTTTTGTGTACAGCTTGCGCGGTCAAGCCCGCCAGGTGAGACCCATGAGGGAGGCTCAGCGAACGACCTGCGAGCAGGTGGCGTCTTACAAGGAATTCAGGTGCAAGAGAGTTGTATTTGTATGCGTGGAAGCAGTAGAAGGACACGTCATTTTAGCTTAGACGATCTCTAACAGAGTGTTATTGGCACTTGCCGGGGTGTTTTCCATCTTAATCCTATCCAGATTAACCTGTTCTAATAACGCTCTTAGCCGAGATCCGTGCCAGATTTTAGGGGCTTAAAAACTTCCCGCTTGCTACTCAGTCCTGCTTATGATATACTTTAATATAAGTGTCATAAATGCTTGTAAATAAGCTTACATGAATAAATGATTTTTTTACTTTACTTTACTTTACTTTTTACCATGAGCTATTGGGCAGCTAGTTTAACTTCTTAACTTTACGTACCATTTACTTAAGAAAAGATCACAAAAGGCAGCTGAAGTCATATTCTAGATTCCAAAAGAACACCTAGTCTAGACCTAGCACAGATACTTCTTATACAGATAAGAATCAATTTACTAATTAAAATGCAAGCAAGCACATCAATTCAACTCAACATCTTGAATGCAGCTCCACGAGTTTTGCCATTGTAGTTGAAGTAATCGTTAAAAACTGTCTAAATTGTGTATTGCTGAAGTAATCGTTATATTAAAAAACTGTCTAAATTATGTATTGCTTCAAATGTAGTTTTAAGCTGTAAGTTTTCTTTATAATGTTCAATAAAGAACTTTTTTTCATCTATCTATGATCCGTCATACATAATCATGTCGGTGTAATTGAGGTCAAAATGGTCATTCCTGATGTTTTATTTGTTATATATTAAACAGATCCTAAATAGATCTAAAACCCTTAATCGGTTGTTTCGGTTAACGATACACTTTCCATCTATCGAATCGGTAATTATTGAGGAACCTTTGGTAATAGAATAGCGGTTAAGAGGGTATTACACTACTGGCTTCCTAATGGGGTAGTCGAGGGTTGTTGACTATAGTTATTATGTTGTGTCTGTAATTTGTAATGCTTTACGTTTAACTAGACATTGAATATCATAAATATGACTATTTCTCAGACGGTTGCCTTCATGGTGAACTGAACATTTAGAAGCCCACATTTCGCTGAGCAAATTTAATGCTTTTCTGCTTCTTTAGGTGTAAGTCCAGCACGGTTATTCAGTTAGCTTGATTTTTTTCTTGAATAAATTAGGTATCAGTGTGTTCAGTAAAGGTCCGCCATATTAGTTTATAAGTTCCTTCCTATAGCAGTTTGTCGTCGGACTAATCCTCACGATCTTATGCCATGTTCAGAAATTGCTGCCTTATGAATAAACAAGCCTGAAAAAAACTCCGTGGATCCAAAAAGTAGTAGACAATATTGGTATCGTTGGTATCGTGTATTTTGAATGCTTCCACGATGAAATAAAATACACACTCATATTTTTATGTTTATGTGTAAAAACCGCTTGACATTAGCAAATTACCTAAATGCAAGGCATTGAAAAAAGTTTTCAAAAATACTTTCGAGCAATCACGATAAATAACAAGGTATTTTCGTGTTGCAATGTTATTTTAAGCTGCACTTGAATTTACTAAAACCTTTGTACAGATTTTTTCTTGTGTTTGTTCATTATTTTTCCAATTAACAGCCTCTTACTAGCTTTCTTCGTTTTATCCTTAACTTAGGAAACTTAATAAGCTATTCTTCTGTTGAGAAGTATTTCGCAATTAACTTGGGAAGAATTATTGTTAGGTAAAGGTTAAAAAGCACTCTGTATGCGTTATCTTCTAGAGATCGTCTTAGGTTTTTAGCGCCGCTACACAGTACGCATACAAGAGTGCTTGCTTCTAAGCGTAGATGCAGTGGAGGGGCGCGTCTTTTCAGCTTAGACGGTCTCTATCTTTGAGCACTTTCCTATTTCTGGTCTCCCTGAAGTTGGAAGAATATTCATGACAAAATCTGCAGAGGAGCAGATTATCTTTAATGCCAACTAATTCTTGTCGCTTAAATAATCTCCAATATTAAAATGCTCTTGCTTCATTAATTGTGATTTGATTTGCTTCTTTTTGTTTAGGGCAATTTATTGGGAAATTATACACTTTGACCTACAAATGATTTTCCTACCTCCAGAATACATCTTCAGTGTCTACCAACCCTGTGAAAAACGTGCCCCCCCTCCCCCCATTGCCACTTCAAGTGTGTCATTCTTAATGCATACTTCACGCCTCACTTCACTTTCATTTTGGCTTCTGTAAAACTCAATCACTTCGCTACTGTGATCTTTTGAGTGTAAAAACGCTCTTAAGATAGGAATGAGGGATAATACTTGTCTTATTAAAGGTGAAGTGAATTGACGTTGAAGTGTGTTGCATCGAGATGTGATGTGATCTCATTAAGAAGTCTGCTTGCTCATATCTTCAATTTAATCAATATAGACCAATCAATGTGACTTAAAATTATTCCACACAGTGCCATCTAGCCCCAAACCAAGCAATTGTAAACATGAACGGCCTATATACGTCCCACTGCTGGGCACAGGCACACCTCAACTATGAGGTGGAATGAGCCATACTCCAACCCGCGGGCTCAGTGCGGATTGTTGGAGGGGTGTAAGGTTAGTGAGCAACCTTAATGTCAGATGTTATCAAGTCACCTTAAGGCCTCTGGCTAGGTTTAACGACTGACATCTAGCGACATCTACTGGGACCAACTGCTTAACGTGGCTTCCGAAGCACAGAGATGCCCGAAACACACATCACTAAATTTCGGTCGTGGTGGCCACCCGTCCCACCCATCCAATTTCCGACCCGGCGTGTGTTGCTGTACAACAGCGATCATCGCCGTATTACTTTCACTAAGTATTAATTCTCCTTCGGAACCAATATGATAGAGATTGAGAAAATATAAAAATAAAAGCTCTAATATTATGTGTTTATAATATAACGCAATATTTAACTGGGTTCCTTTTAGGTTTGCAAGATAGTAGGTAGTGGTATTACTGCAAACCCAGGTTTTCGGTATACTCTGTAGAAAATAAACCGCCTTAGGAGAAAATCTTCAAGCATTAAGTTTGCGACGTTTATATTCATTGTACCAAATGCACTAAGTATAAAAGTTTATCTTGCAAGTAATAACATAATGCTTTTGAGTTTGGTCCTGTGCTTTCCTAGTATATTTTATTTAATGCTTAAGTTGGAAATGGAGTGTGAAAAATTGTAAACACACGGGAGTATTAATTGTGTAACCTTTTAAGGCTGGTGCCACATTTGTTTAAATTCCGAAGCTCCGAATTCACAACCTTCAATCAATGCTAAGCACGCGCTCACGCTCACGCTGTCCCGTAAAATGTCAATATGACTGAAAGGGACAGCTATGCTTTTGAGGGATGCCCAACGTTGATTTTTTAAGCAAGGGACTGCTCTTTTAAAGCTACCGAAATTTTAGCTGGCTGGCTGATTTTTCGTTAGTAAAATAACTTAAAAACGGTTTCGTCTACCCGCCACCAGAGGTCACGACCGCGATGCCATACGAATCCGCGTCAACTTTCTCGATGCGTTTGTTCGAGGAAACTGTCACCTAGGCACTCATTCGTGCAATACACATTCGCATACGGATTCATGATAGAATATTTTATTGCTTAAAATTGCCAAAATTGTACATTAATTTGAAAATATATAACTTAGTTACACACTAAATTGTTTCTGTGGTTTTTCCTAAGATCTCAGCGTTCCTCTACACACTTTTCCCCGTGTGTTTCCTAAACCTCTTGTGTGGGCTCACCTTTAGAGGTTTATAACAGCATTGTGCGCAATATCATCTGTCGTGCTCGAACTGTCCGGATAATAACGTCTTTGGCAGGGAAATCCGGATGCTGGAAGAGCTCAGAGAAAAAACATACTTTATATTTTTGCACAAAATCATAGAGAAACTACCGCTTGATTGCTAGACCAACGAGAGTGCTGATCCCGTCCCGTTTGACTGGTACAAGAAAAAAAAAATTGGGAACATGTTTTTTTACCTTTTTTAAGCATTGGCCTTTTCGGCAATCCAACGGAAAGCGGAGAAGAATCTAAATAAATTAAAACTCTGAAGTCAATGATATTATAATAAAAAAAATCATCAATTAAAAATTGTTGAAATTGAAAAGATATTCAAACATTTTTGAAAGACAGTTCACAGTGGCCATGATTGGTAGCTATGAAAGAAAGAAATATTTTTTTTGTCAGTCCACACGAGATAGTCGGGTAATGGCTATACCTACAGCTTTTTTTATAGTGGTTCAGGGCTTAAATTAATTTATTTTTTTACTCTTTATTGCACAAAATTACAAGAAAAAAAAGTACATTGGTGGACTTAATGTCTAGAGGCATTACCTACCAGTCAACCACAAGGCATAACAGAGAATTTTAGAAGTTTATAGTTTTATAATAGAAAACTGAATACTTATAATGTTCGACTGAGTCTAAATCGATATTATTTGAATTGAATTTAGTTAGTAAATCCATGGCGTTTCCAGTCCAACCTAATTCTTAGTTTTCTTTATGTTTTTAGCCGAGTGGGTTTCCGGATCTTCTTATACACTTTTCAGTTTTAAACCACTCCTTTTGTTAGCACAAATTTCCGATGAGGACGCTTGACAGTCCGCCATCTTGGATCCGATGTGTGGAATGAAGTTAGCTTTTATTCTGAAGTTAGACGTGAGTGGAATTCCAGATTTTCTGCTTCTGAAGTCAATTGAGTGAGTGGACTCAAGAGAAGTAAATTAGTTTCCTGGTTCGTCAGTGGCATTTTTAACAATTCGAGCGTTTTTCTATGTCAAGTGTAAGTTTGAGGTTATACTGTTGAACATACAAATATCATACGGCTACCGAACACCACCTTCAAGTTAGCGCGAGCCATCCATACTCCAACACGCGGGCTCAGTGCGTAGTGATAAAGGAGTGTAAGGTTAGTGTTAGCCTTGCTGTCAGATGTTATCAAGCCACCATAAGGCCTCCCACTAAGCTTAACGACTGACATCTAACGACGTCAGCTAAGACCACCAGCTTTACGTGCCTTTCGAAGCATGGGGATTTCCGAAAAACACTTCAATAAATTTTGGTTGGGTAGTCACCCATCTGACTTCCGACCCGGCGTGTGTTGCTTTACAACAGCAATCGTTGTCGATCCACTGTCACAACTGAGATCCGGGCACCTTAAATACGTTCAGCAAATGGTTAATTGACTGAATGTTTCAGACTTCCCTGTATATTAAAGTCAGCATGCCTCTCATCTTTATTTACATGTTTCTCTCTCTATCTATCTTCCAAACAAGTGTTGTTAGTTTAAACTGTCCTTAGCCTTTAATCCTCGTATGAGCAAATTAATCTGTGCTCAGGCGAGCCGAAAACCAATTTTTGGGCAGAGCGGCCGGCCTGACAGCTGACGAGGGAAACTAAGTTTCCTTACGTGATACATATGAGCTACAGTTCGGCTAACAAGGGATGATGTTCACTGAAAAAATGAAAGTTTTTTTTAACCATTTTGAACAAAAAACTCGGCTCAGGTCAGCTAGCTCTCCGGTGAAGAAAAACCCGGAAAAAGGACCCAAGCAAACCCCATAACGGCGCGCCCTAAGGCTTATAAATGTTTCGTTCACCATGATGCGAAAAGTCAGTGTGCATCTGACTAATACGTTTGGGCTATAGTCCTGAGTGTTTATGAAAAACACCCACACACACAAAAAAGTAGTGTTAGGTTGGTCAGAAGTTAGCTACTTCTAGGGTTTGATCTCCACACAGTTCAAACATACGTGTGTATGAACATGTATGTTTGTATTGGCATGTATGTGTTTACAAAAACAATGAATTCAAGTATGTTTATCCGTTGTCTATAGTCCGTTTGCGTTAAGAATGCAGTAATATCATTCTTGTCCTTTGACCTGTTACGTCCCCTAACCAACCAAATCGTTCTTAATTAGAAAGTCAAGTCCACAGTGACCAGTTAAACGCATACTTTCGAACGCAAAGGTGGATCTGAGTTTGCAACAGAGTTAAATTTAAAAATCACTGTATTCTTAACGCGAACAGACTATAGTTAACACGATATAGTCTTCGTTCAGTTTGCAGCCAGATGGCGCTGAATGTCTTAGGATTTTTTCAGTTTTGCTTGATTGACGATTATCAACGATTGAAATACCATCATTCTATTACGATTTTTGTCAGTTCTAGCTTGCGGGTTGCTATAAATTGCTTGCCAACTCCCCCAGCCCTTGTGTCTCCTCAAGTTGAACTTGTAACCGCGGACTTAGCTGTTTTTGCTCTGTAAATAATAAATTATGTACAGGGTATTGTCTCCTGATGCTATCTGAGTTAGTGGCTCCGTTTGTGCACAGATTTATAAGGCTCTTTGTTCCTGGTGTTGAATTAAACGAAATGTTTCATTCGGTTTGATGATTGAGGTCGGTGGGGAATTGCTTTTGGAGTTTAATAATGTTTATTAGATAGTCAGTTAAATTTAAGCGATTGGTCTGCAAAATTTTTCTCAAGAACTGCTACTTGAGTAATGAAAAACAATGGTTTTCGGACATCTCTTGCAATAAAACGTCTTCACAGTAGAACTAGAACACTTTATATTGTGTAAAAAATTAATAATACATAATTATCTTGGGCTAACTGACCCACGACTTAAAACAGCTTGTACTGTGAGTGTCAAAGACTGATACTTCAATATTATTAAAAACTTGACTAGAGAACAGAATAAACGAATGTTAGTCAAATTCTCTTTGTCTTAAGCAGAGGCCGAACCCGCAACCTTTAGTGCTATCATCAGGCTCTACCCGTCGGAATCAAGTATTATCCAATGATATTTCAAAGAGGTAGATAGGTTATGTCGGTACTGATACGAAGACAAAAATTGACCCCTGGCGTACGTTACTATAATTTGACTGTGTGTACGAAATAGTATGATCATTTACTAGAGCGTAAACGAGACAGATACATGTTGCGCAGTGTCGTCTCAAACTGTCACTGCTTTGCTCAGATGTTCCAAGTTCTGATTTCGGGTGCCACTTTTTGGCACAAGTAACCTACCTCTCTTTTATTTTAATATCATACATGTTTTCTGCTTTCATTCGTTTTGTAACTGACAAAAACGCAATTCCCAACGAAAATACCCTCGCCTCGAAGCAAATAAAACAATTCAACTTTAAACAAATAAAATAAGAATTAAATTGAACACCGTCAACTGCAGAATGCAATCAGCGGTAAAATTTCCGCAATGCTTAACATTGATATTTACGCACAACTTTTCTCATACAATAAAATTGTAAGCTTTCGTTGTCGCATTTCCGGAATATTCTTTGTACGGTCTACCAAAGGTATAAAACACTGTAGAGTGTCCGCGCGCAGTATGTTAGTCCATAGAATTGAGAGATTAACTTATGCTGGACTTGTTACGCTCTAGCTGAGGTCGACTGTACAGATTGGTTTTTTATTTTTTATTTATTGCTCAAGTTGAGAGGTACTTAAGTGCGATAGAGTATCGGCACCGATTAAATTATCAATGTTAAGCTGTTCACACCAGGTTGAGTTAGGTTAAGTCTTTTTTTTTGACTTCTCCGTTAAGCCGTCACACGTCGCTAGATGTAAGTCCTTATGAGTAGTCAGGCCTTAGGGCAGCTTAATATCATTTTTCCCCCAAGAAAACTAAATATCTTCGCGATTGTGATCGTTCGAGTGAGAAAAACTAAGCCGTATAAGATTTTAAAATTATAAGTTAGGTGAAGAGAATAGACAGTTGAAGTGAGCATGTTGTGTCGAGATGTGAAGTGATGTTAGTGAGAATCGCAAAGCAGGAGACGTTTATTAATTTTTTTTGTTTTTCCGGATACCTTTCATTTCCACAATGATTGCTCATTCAGTAGTCTTCTGTTGTTTCTGTGATGGCGTTTTGTTTTTGCGATCATCTTCGTTTTAATTGTCTTTGCTTTTTTCGATTCTCTGATATTTCTGCGATAGCGTTTTGTTTTATCATTTCTCCAGCGCTCTTGAGACTGTCTTTTGTTATTTTGTTTTTGCTTGTTTTATTAATCCTGTTTTTAACCCTCGAAGGCAATAAGGTGTTATTTATAAGCTTATTCTTGTATAATGTTTGTGTTATCCTAGCACTTAGATGGGTGAAGCCTTTTTTGTAAAATTGCTTTTGTTTGAAAGAGGTAGTAGGTACCTATTTGTTGAACATGTAAAGTTATGATTTTTTTGTTAAAACAGCAGGCTTTCAATTGATTGATCTCTACACTGACTTCTTTCTTATGCATATAGTCTTAATCTTAATCTAGTCTTGAATTTTAACATCTACCTATGTGGAATCAACTATTATGAATATCAAGAACTGACTTGAATATTTCTAAATACATAAAATAGATCATAATGTTGATCTTGGACAGGGATCGAACCCGCGTCCTTAATCGCCTTTAATTTCTCCTGTTTATCAATTGATTCACATATTTACTTAAAACTTGCTACTCTAAAATTACATGTAGCTTTTCATTTTTAATATTACATATTCTTAGCTAAAAGAACAAATATGAAAGCACATGACGTCACCCATTTTCTTATCTTAAATAATCGTATGATAACAAGTAATGAGATTGGCCAGTGCCGTGGAAAATACGGCATCGAACCCGGGACAAGTGGAAGATGTCCTAATACTGATAAGAGATGGGAAAATTGGCCCTAATCTCACGCTTTTTTCATAAGTCCGCAAGCAAGCTGTATGAAGCAGTGATATATAAATAAAAAAGAGGTAGATAGGTTAACATAAACAGCCTATACGTATACGTCCCACTGCTGGGCACAGACCTCACCTCAACCGTGAGGTAGAACGAGCCATACTCCAACAAGCGGGCTCAGTGCGGATTGTTGGAGGGGTGTAAGGTTAGTGAGCAACCTTAATGTCAGATGCTATCAAGCCGGACGGCCTCTGACTTGGCTTAACGTCTAACATCTAGCGACGTCAGACTTGTGCTAAAAGAGTGGCACCCGAAGTCAGAACTATTAGTGCACTTGAGCAAAGCATTGACAGCGTTGACAGTTTGAGACGACCTGCGCAACATGTATCGGTCTCGTTTATGCTCTTGTAAATATTTATTAAAAGGGGTTCATTTAACGGGTTTGTCCTCGGTGACGTCGCTATATGTGAGTCGTTAAGCATATTCGGGAGCCTATGGGTGGCGTGATAACATTTATCAAGAAAATCCGTCGCTAACCTGCTCGTACCACATCATACTTTGAGATGATATTGGATAAGGTGTAACATTTACTTCTTAATACCAAGTCCAGCTAAAACCTTCCAATTCCATCCGTTCTAATCAGCGGCAATAATTCTTTAATTAAGCTTGAGTTCCATGAGTGCGCAAGTCGGCCACGATAACGAGCCGCGCCGCTACGTCATCTGCGGCCACTCGCGGCTTGGAGCCGCGCCAGGGCACGGAGTGCTAGGAACTTAACGTGCGGTTTCTTAGCAAAGACTTTGTCTTGGAAGTTTTACTTGGGAATTTGAAGTTGTAATTGAAGTTAGGGTGTCACTTTCTGTTTTATAGATACTTGAAGCGATGTGGTTTACTTTGATTGACGACTGTGAATAAGAGAGTTAATCTCGTTATTAAGGCGCTCAGTCAAGCTTGAGAATCAATAAGTAATAGTAGTGTTTTCTATATAATGTAAGAAAAGTTGATACACCTTAAAAAGCCCAGCTTCTTGGACATTTTTTTCTTATTTAGAATTACCAGTATGCTTCAACTTTTTAAGCGGAATTGACTCAACTTGACTGTCTATGGAAATCCTTTGAAAAATTTTCAATAAAAGTTTTCAATGTGCACTTTATGAATACTACACAAGCTTAAAACAAATAACCTAGAAGCAACGTAGTAGTAGTGTCTGCAAAAACTTCAAATTTACAACTTTAGAATACTCTTCCCCATGTCTGCATGTGTTCTAATACTCCCAGAAGATAAGTCATATCCTTTTGTAATCATCGGCAAGTCAGATACACGAATTTTTTAACTAAAATCCATTCCAACTTTATCAGCGGCACACACCCAATACATCACTCTAACGGCTCGCACACTCGATAAATAGTCGCTGTTGCGGAACTGCCCCTTAAACAGTGTCAACGTGTAATGGATACATTTAACAGGAGTTGCAATTTATGCAAGTGAACAGACATAAATCCCCTCCGAAACCGTATATATTCGTTTACGATCGTTGTCTAATTTTAATGCTGAGCTGATTTTTGGATGCTCCTTTTGGAGATTTAGGCTTAGTACTCATGATCTGATTAGCAGATAAAGTTTTGAAGGCATTTCGAACACTATTTAGCTTGTCGGATAACTCTCTGTGCTCATCATTTTCATGCGTTAAAAGTGATTATTTTGATTACCTTTTGAATATTCCAAAAAGTCATTTACAATGTCAAGTAATCTACCGTCAAGAACTGCTCTTTTCACTTAAAGGGCTCTTTAGGGCGAGATCGCGGTGTGCTCGCTTTGAGCTCGCCCAAATAAGGTCCAATGTAATGTGCAATATCCCTATTTTGAAGTGCCACAGTGTGATGCCAAATTGTATTTTTGCCACAACATTTTAGTTTTTCGGCTGAATATGGATTACTGTATGTTAAACAGGTAAGAAATACCAACCATCAAACATACTTAAATATTCTAAAATTCATAGGCATCACGTAGCAATCTGCTTGGCAAACATTAAAAAAAAAAAACTTTGTAAATTCGTCAGAAAACGCACATATCGATACCTCCTACGTAAGTTGTTGTATCCCACAAAAATGCGATTTTGCGTTTTTACTAAAAATGAGCTTTATTATTAGTAATCTATGCATAAAAAAATTAAAACTTACGAAAACACAATTATTTCATGCAATTTCAAGACGTAAAGAGTTGTAACTTTTGAACGGGAACGGACTATAACACTGTATAGTCCTTGACAACCGTTTACGCGGTGCGCGGGGCGGGGCAGATCGCGCGCTCGCGTGTTGTATGGGTTAGATAAAACAGACTACGCCGGAGAGAGAGCTGAAACGGTCCGTGTGTCAAGCGCTTCAAGTTTTCCGCACATGTTACGTTATTAGGGCTTGATAATTGATGAGAATACGTTATAACTATGACAAGTACAGGTGTTATGACAAGGGGGTGCATATTGTGTGATTTAGTAAATCATACGAGTACACAATCTTAGACACATGTCCGAAATATCGATGTGACAATTATTGAATCTGAACAAAACATTATTTACGAATCCAGTCTCAGAAATAACACAGGTATGTTTAATTTTTCTTATTTTTCACAGGTAATAATTAGGATCATGTATTTTTTTAAAGGTACCAACCAAAAATGTTGCATAGATTACATACAACAGTATACGTTGTCAAGTAAACAATCAACAACGTTGTATGTTTTACATACAACATTTTACGCTGTTGAGCGAGTATAAGAAAATGTTGTATGTGATACATACAACATTTCACGTCGTAAAGCGTCCATTAAAAAATGTTGTATGTAATACATAGAATGTCTTACGTTGGAATAAAATAAAAATAAATGTGGTATGTATTAAATTATAATGTTTGCATCGGAAGTTGATAGTCAAAATTTGTTTTATTTTTTGCTTAATGTTACGACATATTCCTATATTTTTAGTTAAGTAATTTATAGAGCGCTCTATCTTTACTGATTCACCGATAATGAGCCTTAACCTTGATCGTTTAATTGATAGCTTGCTTACAAGCAATAAAATTTCATATTTCATTTTTTTTAGAGTCTCCATTACCAATACACATCCCCCAAAGTATTTATGTACTGTATTGCACACTTTTACACTGGGTAGGTACACGTCACATTATATTTTATGTATTTTAAATATTTATTTTTATAATTATCATTGCTTAGTCGCTGCGAATGTCCGTGCGTCCACTCGGTTGGCCCTACTAAAATTCAGCGTCCGAGCCTATCAGGTCCAGGCATTAGCTGAGTGGGGTCCATTTAATTTTGGACATCGTGACACTGCTGCCTGGTCGAAATTATTCTTTGTTTTTCTATTGTTTGTTTTATTTTTTCCTAACCACCTTGTTCTGTATGTTTTTATCTGTTGCGATGTTCAGAATCAATAAACGTTTTTCTTTCTTTCTTTCTTTCAATAAATTTCAATGAATCAGAAATGAATGAGCTTGCAAATTTGATAGTTAGTGATTTTTTCGATAACACAACAAAAGAACAAACTGGTTATACGATACGTTCAAAGTAGATGACGTTTCTGACGACGAGTTAAGGTTTTGGACTGAAGAAACAGAGCCACGTTCAACGATTTGCTGAGTCAAATACTAAGCCTTAATCGGTCCTTAAATACTCCGTGAAATGACTTGGCTATCTACTTGTGCAAAATTCGATCAGGGGAGCCGAATAATAGAATGGCTTAATTTTTTAATATATCCGAGCGTACCAATGGAAGAACAATACATAAAGTCAGGCAGTGTCTCATTACTGGCTTTGTTCCATTGCACCTAGACTTAGACCATATTACCAGGGACGAAGTGAAAGCCCGCAACCGGGTTTTGCCAAATGTTTTGTTTGGTAACGAAGAGTCACCAAAACCAATAGTTATATTCGATGGAACCTATATAGAAAAAAGTTCTAACTTTTTATTTTAACGCGCAGTTATAGCCTTCATAAGTATAGGAACTTAATAAAACCATTTATGATCGTGTGCGCGTATGGATATATTTTGGATATAATAGGTCCGTACTCTGTACGGACAACTGATGCTGATATGATGAAAATGAGATTGCAAAACCATGATGGACTATTGAAGACGGACCGTTCCACTTTTTTCCCATGAAGGAGACTCATTTATTTTGGACCGAGGCTTTATTCCTTTAATAGAAACGTATGGCTATATTGCTTACATGCCGCCAACCAAACGACCACAAGACACGCAATTAAGCACCGAAAAAGCTAATAAATCACGACTCATCACAATGGTGCGATGGGTCGTGGCAACTATAAACGGGAGATTCAAGCGCGACTTCAAGATATTTAGAAACAGACTATTTAACAAACATGGGCCACTTATACCTACTAGAAGATTTCGAAATTGCTGCAGCTTTAATTAATTATTTTCAAGATCCTTACGGAGACATTCCATACACAGAAGATTTCATTGAGATAAGTAATCAAAATATACAACGCTCCAATCAATTATCTAGAGTCATTCTTCTTTGGTATTAATAATTGAACTTTTATTTCTTAACTGACAATATTTATTCAATATCAATAATATACACTTGAAATTGTATTGTTAATGTGACATACAGTAAGACTAGAAGCATTTACAACAGCGAACTTTTTCTTAAACTTCATAAAATAATGTTGTAAGTATGAGATACAACTAAAGATGAAACCAAGACCCCACCGTATAATCTTGTAAGTATGAGATATCACAGCTGGCACAGTCTGTGTTCCACAGTATAATGTTGTATGTATGAGATACAACAGTTGTCACAGTCTGCATTCCGAGGTAAAATGTTGTAAGCCACAATTCTCAGAAAATACGCAATTATTTCATATATTTGTTTCAACATAGTCAATAAAACCATATATTTTATTCATATAACAAATTTCACAAAGCTAAATAAATAAATGCAGTTTTTAGGCCAATCTGAATGTTTAAAACGCTCTCCTGTAAAATTGCAGTTTTGGGAATACAACAACTTACGTGGGAGGTATCGATATAATTCAACAACAAGCAAATCAAATAATACGCCTGTATATGTCATTTATTCAGTACACTCAGGTGGGATAATGTGTCCTTCGCTTAGGAACACATTTGCACTGATTCATATCGCCGGTAGCGTTCAGAAGGCTGCATTTCGATGACGTCACTGTTAATGGAAAGTGGATGTTTATGGACTAATCGGTCGACTGGTTGAAGGACTGATCTATGTACAGTCAGTGCCCTAAGAAATGTATCCAGGCACATTCGCTAATTTAAAGTTCTGCTAGGCCACAAACCATTCGGAAAATTTAAATTTCATTTTATATTAATTTCATTTTTTAATTTTTCAAAGCGATAGTAAAAATAACGGCATTAACTTTCTTTAACTCGTTATCTGTAATTACGAAGAAGATTTGTCCCTATGTATGCTTAAACCTTTGAAATTACGCCACGGATTTTTTAGATTGCGGTTTTATAGGGTGATGAAAGAGAAAGGTTTATATGTATAATAACCTTCCATTGCACTCGTGTGAAACCTAGTAATACATAAAACATAGTCCGGTTTGTCCCAACATTTTCATGGTTTTTGATTTGTTGGATTTGCCCGTCTCGATTTTTTTTTTTATATATTGTCCCACTGCTGGGCAAAGGCCTCCCCCATATTTTTCCAGCGATCTCTTCCCTGAGCTAATGTGCGCCACTCTTGGCAAAATTTATCCAGGTCGTCTCGCCATCTCTTTTTCGGCCTACCTCTTTGACGATATCCGTCTTCCGGTTGCCACTGAGAGACGATCCCAGCCCACCTTTCCGGACCCATTCTGGCTACATGGCCCGCCCGGTCCCATTTGAGGGTTCTGAATCTAATGGTAGTGTTTCCCACTTTGTCGATTCTTTTCAGGCCAAGAATACTTCGCTCCATTGCTCGTTGGCAAACCTTGAGTTTGGACTTCTGATTTTCGGTCATTGACCATGTCTGTGCACCGTAAGTAAGGATAGGCAGAATACAAACGTCGATGAGTTTTCGTTTTAGTGATTAAGGGAGGTCTCCCTTAGAGAGCAATTATTTAAAAATTCATGAAAAATATTTCAATATATTTAAAAAGTGTTCCTGGCCTTTGTACCTGTTAGACGCTGCTGTGAAACTAACTAAATCATCTTAATTAACTCTAAACAAAATTTAAAATTAGAATATATTAGAATAGAATACAATTTATTTTGTTCAACATTCGATTGCAACTTCAAATTTCAAATTGGTTGGTAGCCAATTTTAAAGTAGTTGTAGCTGTTTGGTTTGGTGTCTCCAAAATCTAAATAAATTATTACAAACATTAGAACCTAAATAACCTTTAATAACCAACATTCCTTTCCTGCTATTTGAGAAAAGAAAAAGGTACAATTTCCCGAAAAACAATGTGAAAGGTGGGAATAAAGCCGAAAATAGCTGAACAGCGGCACTTCAAAGGCATTATTGTGTACTAAGCCTCTTTGGAGTTAGCATAAATGCCGCCGCTTGCAACGACTGAGCGAATTTTTGATTTGACGCCGTTGCTTTGTTTGTCAACAATGTTTTTATTATTGCACTGGTGGACTTCCAGTCAGCCACAATGTTTAACATAGAATTTTAGAATCAACTTTTAAAAAAAAACACAATTTGCGCACTTAATGCCTACAAGCATTTTCTACCAGTCAACCAAGTCAAGAGAATTTTGAAAGCAAAACAATAAAACAAAAAAAAAACTTACTTAGTGGCAAAAGCTCATTCTTTCGACTTCATAAAGATTTTGAAATTATAGAATCAAATAAATAAAAATCAAAGTGCTACAATACATTTTTTTGTATGAATAAGTACATAATATACATAGGAACACCCAGACTAGTACACACAGACATGTTCAGAAGAATAATAAATTGCACAAAACAATTAAACAATATGAACAAGAAACAAATAAAAAATATATTTTATTATTGCAAACAAAATGCCACAGAATCAAAAGTACAACGAAACCCAAAAATAATGATATAAACGGAAAACCGAACAATTGACCGGGCTATAATAAGGGCTTATTTATTCCACGGACCCCCAATAACGCGAGGGTTCCGTACCTGGCATGCAGATGTGAGAACCCTTTTGGTGTATTTTGTAATATTGTTTCGTCTGAACGAAATAAAATTGGATCAATGCTTACTATGCACGATTTGGGTTCGAACCTCTGTTGAGCTAATTTTAGAAAAGTTATTTTCTAAATTACTTAAATTGCGTAAGGATTTGAGTATACCTACTGTAAGATTTGGGCTTAGATCTAAGGCTATATACCTTACTAGCGACCCGCCCCTGCTTCGCACGGGTGCAATAGGATGTTATTATACATATAAACCTTCCTCTTGAATCACTCTTATCTATTTAAGAAAACCGCATCAAAATCCATTGCGTAGTTTCAAAGATTTAAGCATACAAAGGGTAATAGGGACAGAGAAAGCGACTTTGTTTTATACTATGTAAGTGATTACGACCCCTTAATTTTCGACTGTGTCCTATGTATATGATCAGCGACTGTCGGCCCGCACCAAAAGGTTCGGTGATTCGTTCCTGTGTCGTACTATCCAGACGTGGAACGCTCTTCCAGCGCATGTGTTTCCTTCTTCCTACAATCCCGGGTTTTTATTCGACGCGTGAAAAGGCATTTATGCAGGCCTTCAAAGTTAGATTGATTAGCAAAGTAGTTCTCCATTACTGTGCTTGTCAACCATGTGGAGTGAGATCATCTTGAAGACCACAATAAAAAAAATAAAAAAATAGGATGTTTATCCGCTGTCAAGTATCCCGTAGTATACAAGCTTTTGTTAGTTTGGGGCTAGGTGGCGCTTTATCCTTATTGGGATACAGTTGTGAGTATGGATATGTATATCTAAAGTTTCAGGCTAGGTTTCAAGCCAGAGTGTCCAACTTATGTATAGATATAGGTAGGTATGCACAAAATAAAAATACGTCACAAGAACTCCTTAAATGTTTGATATACCATTTAGGGAGCGATCTCTTCCATACAACCGCAACCACGCGATGTCCTCAGTTAAAAGTGAGGTAGCTTCCTCCTCCTCCTATAAGTTATGATTTTTAATAACCTCTCTAAATAATTTTTGTACTTCTCTAACATGTAACAAGATAAATTAAAACGCCTAAACCATTGATGTAACTAATAAATATCCCACATTATAACACATTGCGTGTGGGCCGCGGGTGCCCACACTGCAATGAATCATCGGGACACGCGATGTCTCGACCTGATGGATATCTGGGACGTGTTCAGGGTGACTACGTGTCTTGGAAACTTGGGAGGAAAAAGATATTGAGGAAAGTTTAAGTTTTCGAGAGGGAATTGGCGTTTTTAGCAGAGAACACCAAGAATTGGGTTGGTCAGGGTGGATTCGGAAAAAAAAAGTAAAAAATAATCCGTCAGAGTTAGAGTAGAGCGGGCCGTACTCAGATGCGGGTTCAGTAAAAAATCTTCCAGTTAGAGCACCTAGCGTTTGTTAGGCGATTTCACGGCGACGCTGTCAGCATGAAAATCGCCCAAGGAACGCCAGAGTCAACAGGCTCTTGACTGTCAAATCTCACCTTATGTCAGACGGAACCAAATGCTTGACGTGTCTCCCGAAGCACCGAGTTGCCCAAAAAGTACATCACTAAATAGTTGCTTTGGTCAAAAAGCCATCCTATGACTCGATTTGGTGGTCGTACCTCAACATCGTTGTTGATCTGTCTTAACCACTGAGCCATTAGCGACTTTAGCCACTGGTAACTAAAACATTTACGACTAAAAATTCAGCGAGACTAAAATGCGCATCGCGTTAGCATTATGTCACGTCTTTTTCGCATCACATAAAGGGCCTATATACGTCCCACTGCTGGGCACAGGCCTCACCTCAACTATTAGATGGAACGCGCCATACTCCAACACGCGGGCTCAGTGTGGACTGTTGGAGGGGTTTAAGGTTAGAGAGCAACCTGAATGTCAGATGTTATCAAGCCGCCCTAAGGCCTCTGACTAGGCTTAACGGCTGACATCTAGCGACATCAACTGGGACCAACTGCTTAACGTGCCTTCCGAAGCACGGAGATGCTCGAAATACACATCACTAAATTTCGGTCGGGGTGGCCACCTATCCCATTTCCGACCCGGCGTGTGTTGCTTTACAACAGCGATCGTCGCCGATCACTGTCACAACTGCGCCACGGGCGTTTTTTTCCCACCAAAATCATACAATTGCACGAGATAAGGCGTGACAAAATTTTATCACTGTGCGCAACTTGAGCCCGTCAGGTGTTATTTTTAACTATCTATATTTACCTCACCGTTAATACTATGACTATTACTCAGGCTTAAAAACCCTTTTAAGCAACACAAAACATTTACTCAGAAATTTTCTTATATTACAAAAGCACGTTAAATCATCTGAGATAAATTCTTCAGCCGACTGTATTTTTAAACTACTTCTTTCAGTGTTCGGAAGAAAAAACTTCGCGGCGAACAAAGAAGTTCCCAGTTGAGGTAATCATTAACTAGAAAAAGGCAAAAAAACTTGCTAACTTTCGGCAGCGTAGTTCAACACTGAAGCAGTAACTTAAGTTCGCACAGGACACTAGAATTTCTTTAAAAAAAAGTCTTTCATCGTGCTAACCACTAAGGAGAAACGTAGTGTGATATAGTGTAACTAAATAAATATATATCAACATTTCATTCATTTCTCTAGACCCAGATAAAGTGTTGTGAATACTAAAACAAACGAAAGTATCACAAATATCCGTTTCATCAACCATCATTTATTTGGTGTGGTGCGCGAAACGGGTTGGTGTTATTGACAAAGGAACTTTAATTTATACAAAATAATTATAATTGAAAGAAGACCAAATTGTTCTGGAATAAACTGGACAATAAGACGAGTATTTGAAATGTAAAGGCTATGGACATTGCACGGGTTTCATTACTTTAGCACTTTCATTTCCGTCTACATTTTGATAACAAAACAGCCACAAGTCTAATACTGTACTTTACACACTTTTTAAGCTTATTGTAGTCGTGCTCTGCCTTTACAAGTTTATTACACCGTCGTTGTTTCGAATTTTCATAACATATGAGAACAAATTCTATGTGGTACACTCCCCACGCTGTTTTGAAATTTGTTTTATATTAGTTTAATCCACGGAAAGATAGCTTCATTATAGAAGAGAATAACATCTGAACGTTAACAATAAGAACATTGTACATTGTTTCAGTAATTAAATGAAATGACTACTGTGATGTTGTTCGTATTATAAAGCAGAGCTATTTTGACTTTGACTTTTGACTTTTAAGAGATTTATTTCATCAGAAAATGAGCACAGAGTGCCTCAAAAACGCACATAAAAACAGCAACACAACCAAAGGAATCATCAAAAAGTACGACCACACTCGTAGATGACTCGAGTCGTAATTAAATTTAATGATGTAGCAAGTTACTCAAACCTAGTTTATACTGTGACTTTTAAGTAATTTAGCAACACCAGATCGAAGTTTCTTTCAATAATAAAGCTTTCCTCCTGACAGCTGCGAAATGTTCAGGCGAAAGTTATTTCTTACTGCTTTGTTAAATTTATTTGGAAACCCTATGCCCAACTGTGGACTTTTTGCGGGTTATCATCCTCCATAGATAGTAATTACAAAGAGCGCGAGCATCGTCCTCTAAGGTTCGAGGAAGGTCAGAGCCTGTGTGGTAAAATGACATGACATACACCCTACTACTATATCCCAAACGGGTTAGTCAGAGGCGAGCTGACTAGAACCTTCATGGTGATCGGAACATTCAGCAGCCCAAACTTTGCTGAGCTAATTTAAACCCAAGATGGTAAGGGTAGCCATGTGGTCTCCTGTGTTCTTCAACCTGGCCTTAGGCGCGCACCGCGACAAAATTCTGACACGTTGTTAGGTGCAATAAGTATGTTTTAGGCCCACGCAAAAGCCCGAGATAATTTTGTCGTGATGCCCATGTTGTTACTTAGCTTGTGCCTCCAGGGGCCTTATTACGATCTTTTTACAGCTCAGTTTACGTCTTTTCATTCATTGAAATTTGACTAAAAGATGCAAAATAAGTTACTACAGCAATGAAGAAATTTTTTTTTTGACACCATTTACCACACAAAACACGACTTGTGACGGTATATATGCAGCTCAAAAGCTGAGCTTTCAGTGAAGAAACTGTCAGTTATAAGAGATTGTAATAGGGCCTCAGCTATTCGTTAACACTTTACGCTTAATTTTTTGCGTCAGGCTTTCCATGTGGATTTTCTGATGGAATTAAGAATGCTAACCAAAACCATATTAAAATGACTTCAATTAATATATTTTCATTTCTTTTTGCAGGTAATTTCGAGCAGCTGGTTCATATGTATGTAAATGAAACATCTAAAGTTCACAGTTTAATTCGGCAAGTTTAAACTTTTGTGTGAGCACCTGCGCTACTAGAGGTGGCATTTTATGGTATTAAATAAGGTTTTTTATTGTAATACTATTAAGACGTTTTTAAAATTTCGTTTAATATTATTTTACGTTTTTTTTTTTGAAGAAAAAGTTAGTAGTAATAATCGTTTTGGTGAATAATGCATTTAGCAACAAGAATAACGAAACGCAGTAGTGTTTTCGGATAATCGATTATGTATCGATAGTGCCAAATGTGACCAAACTCAGTGGTTCGTTTTTGCTATATTGAGTTTTATCAATCACTAGCGACCCGCCCCCGCTTCGCACGGGTGCAATAGGATGTTATTATACATTATACATATAATTATACATATAAACCTTCCTCTTGAATCACTCAATATACTAAAAAAACCGCATCAAAATCCGTTGCATAGTTTCAAATGTTTAAGCATTCAAAGGGACATAGGGACAGATAAAAGCGACTTTGTTTTATACTATGTAGTGAAGATAACATAAACAAGTTTTATGAGAGACAAAACAAATCTGTCACGACTGACATTTTTCTGTCAGAAGCTATTGGACTGAGACAGCTCAAAACAACAATATTTGACCACCTTCAAATTTCATTTCATTTATTTTAACAATTGCATATCACACTAGGTACATTCAATAAGGTCTTCAAGATAAATACAGCAGCAAATGTGACACCCTGCAAGAGCATAGCAACACCGAGAGATGAGTTATGTCGATTGTTTGACAGGTAAAAAACCCAGGAACAACGCCGTCGAACGAGATCAAAAGTATCCTATGTCTGTCTCCTGGTTCTAAGCTAGCCCCTTACTAATTTCCAGCCAAATCGGTTGAATCGTTCTTTAGTTATAAATAGTGTAACATACACGACTTTCTTAGATGTAGTTAGATTTCTTGAAAGTAAAATCAACTAAACAAAAAAGTTTTAAATATTACTAATAACTTAAACCAGGTTATTATCGAAGATAGTTTATTTCCCCTTTCATATAAATATCCAGTACATACAGTAGCCTGCGAAAATATGACCAACATAAAAATATGTGTCCTAAAATTTTCTCTCAATTTTCCAATTCTTTATTTTCTCGACCGTATTTCCAGCATACGTACAGTCAACCTCAGCTATAACTAAAAATTGCCAGCATAACTTGAGCTTTGATTTCTTTGAACTGGCATAAAAGTGCGGGCGGTGTGAAGTCGCAAGTCCTGTGGGTGACTGTACCAATATTGAATCGGGCGTACAAAGAGCGACTTACTTAGAATTTTCACGTTGTCTTTTCACCTGTTCTTATTAGATCTCGATCCTTCAGTAGATTCCGATTTTTGACGGTAAAACTAACCCAATCCATTAGCACTCTATCCATTGCTCCTTTAGTTCTCGTTGCACGTTGGATGGTTGATACATAAGCGGCAATGGTGACGTAGCTTTTGAGATTTTGAGTCTGTACTCTTTCAGTAGAAAAAGTCGATAGAACCTCTTTCAGTTCCTGATTGCCTAACGGATGTTTTTCTTCTACATACAGGTTTAAATACGTTTAAAAAAGGTTGAAGAGCCTTTTGTAGCATTTTAGGAACATGAAATCGGTTAGCAAACCAATCATTGTTTGTAGAGTTTAGGAAACATTTAAATTGTATCTTATTTATCAAATTCTTATTAAATACATTTTGAAGCAGCAAAATTAAATTTTGGCGCGCCTTCCAGCGCAATCCATCGCGTCATTTCCCTTCTTTTGAAAATAAAGGATAGTTTACAGAATGAATTTTCGAATCGAGTGTTGCTCATCCATTGCGTGTTTTTCATATCATACAACCTTAATACCCTTACCAAACCGGCAATGGTGAACGCACATTAGGAGTCGAATACACTTTAGGTGAATTTCACAATTTATTCTAACGCATCCATTGCGTGTTTTCTTCTTGTATCCACGATTGATATCTATACCGAGCCAGTAATGTTTAGTGCCTTTATTGGAATTGTAGACATCAGTTCTTGTACTGAGTCAAGGTACAGTCACCGTCAGCTACTGATTGTGTTTGCAGGGACAGTCGTCGAGAGTTAATTTTCTCCATCGCTATCGTGTTACTTTGTTTGTAGTTTTCTACACGAGGAGTTGTTTTTACTTTTGTCATTAAAATTTTTAGTCAGTATGTCAGTATCGTGTTTTCGTATGGTCTTTCCTGCTACGTTGTGTCCGAATTATTATATGAAGTATTTTTTGAAAGGTTTGTGTCCCAGTGGTTAAACACCGACTCTGAACCTAGTCGGTCCCAAGTTCAAGGTGATGGAGGAAAATACAAAAAATAAGCTAGCAACCCGGATAACCCGGATAAATTAACTGGACAAAATGTGGGCTTCTGAATGTTCCGTTTACCATGACAGCACAATAAAAACTATTTTTTCTCATTTCCTCACACCCATAGAAAAACAAACTAAGTCATCATTTTGCTCATTATTCTATTTAAAATAAGTATTCCCACATGGTACCAGCTTATCTACACTTACGTCAATGAGAACCATAAACACATGTTCAAAGATAAAACTATGTAGTTCCATTAATTAATTCAATCGAGGATTTATAAGTTTGTAACGGAGCTATAATTATTCGATTAGCATGCTTAATTGAATATACTAAACTAATACATCCGGCATTGCTTTAGGGTCCCTCATTTCATAGTAATTTATTCAAATTACACCTTGTTGTAAATCCCACATGAGTTAGTTCTGTAAATCACCAATAGATGGCACGATAATACCTATATTCCGTTCCGTGTCATTGATCTCAAAAGAGGAAGATACAGCATCCGCGTACCAAAAGTGGGCACCAAAAATCAGGTCAAATGGACCTGTTTTTGAATGAGCAAGACGAAAAATACAAAAGTGAAAGCGACACGTTAAGCTGTGTGGTTTGAGGTCATGTCAAGAGCAAGACAAAAAATACGAAAGCGTTTGAGAGCGACACGTTTAGCTGCATCGGAAATTATCGGAACAGTTATTTAAAATATTACTTTCAGCCCCTGACAGACAGATAGACGGAACATGACAGACTACAAGCGGTCCTTGTTGGTTTACATAACACATAAACGGCCTATATACGTCCCAGTGCTGGGCACAGGCCTCACCTCTATGAGTTGGAACGAGCCATTCCAACAAGCGGGCTCAGTGCGGATTATTGGGGTGTAAGGTTAGTGAGCAACCTTAATGTCAGATGTTATAAGGCCTCTGACTAGGCTTAACGACTGGCAGCTAGCGACGTCAACCGGGACCAACTGCTTAACGTGCCTCCCGACGCTCGGAGATGCCCGAAATACACATCACTAAATTTCGGCCGGGGTGGTCACCCATCCTATTACCGACCCGGCGTGTATTGCTTTTCAACAGCGATCGTGCCGATCACTGTCACAAATGACCCACAGGCACCTTCTTGTTGGTTTAAATAGCCCTAAAATGCTGTCAGTAATAAATAATACAATTAACTTTATGAAAGCCGATAGCTATTAATCAATCAACAAGTACTTTAGCCAGACTGTACGTCATTCTGGATAACTTGAACCAGTCAATTATAAACAAAGTCGCCATTTACTGATCCATCAGAGACAAACCCAAGTGAAACTAAACACTTGACGGATTTATAGCTTCAACAAACAAAGCAAATGCTGCCGAAGAAATCCCCGATACAGGCAAATCCTGGACGCGATACTAGTTTAACCGACCAATTTCACCTGGTCTACCATAGATGTACACGCCTTTTAAATTGTAAGAGACTACGTTTGAGCTAGGATGCCGCGGAGGTCAGGGTATACTGGTCGATCGGAAACGACTGGGAACTATCCCAACAGCATTCGTAGGTAATTGAGATCATGAATCAATCTTATCGCGATCCGTTTGCCTGCACCATGTACTATAACATCGCTTATAATAGAATACATTACTCGTTTCCTATGACGTTTAGTTTGAAACTCCTATTCGAGCAAGCAATGGATGTTGTCCAATTTGATGTTTTGTGATAAATCAATGTTATGCAGGATCGAACCAGCAATGTGTACAATGCGATAGTTTATATAACTAATATAAGAATTTCTCGCCGATTTCGTCGTAGGCTTATTGGTTGCCAATGTGACTGAGAATGGTTGCGTTTTATTTATTGTTAGTAGATCCCCGCTAGATGTCGCTCGAATGGTTTATGTTTATTACGCGATTAGATCGTTGTTATGGTGATGTGAATGGTACCGTTCAGACATGACCTCTATTCTTTTTCGTTATTTCTCCGAGGGAATTGCCTAATGGTAGTTTTGGGGAGTTCACTCAGAACACGTAATAGTATCTAATAAGCAATTAATATGACGTCGTTGTATTTTAAATATTAAAAATTAGTAAGTTTTTTTGTATAATTACGGATGACTACGGCAGTTACGATTTTTCTACAAAAAGTAGTAAAACAATGTTAAACCATACTAAAGTAAAAGGTTATCTACTTTGTCAGCTGTCGGTCACAATAGACAAATTCTGAAACTACATTTTTTTAACTATTTGAGTTAGTTAAAAGCCCTTTAATATGATTTAAAGTAATCAAACTATTGTTGACGTTCTACGAAAAACAACAACCGCTTCAAAAGTGTTTTATAATAACGTCATCTAATCCAAATAGTGCGAAACAGCCCGTCCTTCTTCTAAAAAAGTAAAAGGAAATAAAAGACTTCCAAATTCAAAATTTAGCCCTCATTCGAAATTGTTTCCAGCCAGCGCCAACGGCGGGAAGCGGATCTCTTTTTCCGTAATTAGCAAGTTCCGAGTAGTCACAGATAACACAATAAAGGCAAGTGGCGCTAGTAGTCGCTGGAAACGTTGCCAGATAAGTATTTTGTGGAAGTAGGGTGTTTAGTATGTTTTGTGTAACATAAAGTTGAGGGAAAATTACGCTTGGATATTCTGTTACGCTGTGCTTTTTATGAAAGCTGACCTGATTTTGGTTTGGACAGTTTTAAATAATCATTAGTTAGCTTATTGTGATATAAAAACGACTCAAATCGATCCAAGAACTGTTCCACCCCAACGGCCATCAGTTCTTCGTCGTATATGCCCTGCCCACATGCTAACACTCCGAGCTAGCTTAGTTCTCCTACGGATTATTTCATTCCTTCTTATATTATCCTAGTATTTATTTAGTTTCTTTTTATTTTGAGTTTTTACTTGCACTTCGGATGCAGGCAATTTAATTTTCGCTGATTTCTGATTTAGTTCCATTTCCTCTGACGTCCAAAGCGCAAGCTCCGCACAGTCTGAAGCCTGTGATATTTAAAAAAGGAATAGATCCGTTATGTCAGAACTGACGCGAAGTCAAAAATTTTCCCTTGGCGTACCTACCTATGATTTGACCGTGTACAAAATAGCATGATTATTTACTAGAGCGTAAACGAGACAGATACATGTTGCGCAGTGTTGTCGCAAACTGCCAATGCTTTGCTCAGGTGGTCGTCCTGATTTCGGGTGCCACTTTTTTAGCACAAGTAACCTATCTACGTCTTTTTATAATATCATTGAGCTTGAGGGTGAAGATCTGCCAAAGATACGACTGACATTATTCCTTCGTCTGATTTCGGCCAGTGGCCCACCACAAACATAGTGCCGTACCGCGGCATCGTTCGTTAGGCCGCCGCAGACATAAATTGGGTTTGGCGGACGCATTGCGGACTCCTCTTGTACGTGCTGTTTGTTTTAAACCGTCCTGCCGATGAGTAGTGTAGATTGGATTGTGGCGACCTCTTGCGCTAATTGTAGACTACTAAAGGGTTACTGGCGAATATTCTGCTCCTACGTCAGACACGTTGGAGCTGTGGTAAAGCCTGTGTATTCGTAATAGTTTCTTCCGAATTCGTATGGTATTTCCCGTATGTCTGTTTCATTCTTCATGCGAACGGATAAATGATATTCTGTAACACGAGCAGAATAGTTGTTTTTACTAGATTCGAACAACCGGACCTTATAAAATACGCGACACGACTTGATGCCATGCCTCATGCGAGTTCTATATCAAAGGTCCCACTGAAATGAACAACTATAGCAACCCGATTTGATTGTCCTATTCAGACACATTGGGTAAGTGTTGTGACTATAGCTTACTAAGATTTGTTGTTGATTTTTTTTATTTTATTTTTTTATTTCGTCTTCATTTATTTTTGAAATTGTAATTGAAATTGAAAAAACTTTATTGCCACAAAAAAAAACACTTAAAATTAAATACAACCGCGATTAAATCTAACACAGTTATGTACAATTTTTTGGCAATGGGTACCAGTCTCAGCATGGAACTAGGCATTATTACTAGGTTTTTACTACTGATATGGATGTATGTCTGAAATAAAGATTTCTCTATTTCTCTTTTTCTTAATTTTGCAATATTCTTTTGCAAAACTCTTCAAAAAATATTTCAATGCACATTTATTCGTATCTTGACCACATCTTGACCGTTTATCAGTCTCTAATACCCATAGTCCAAGCTCTGTTTAAGTTGGAATGAAACGTCAAAATAATCAAAAGAAAAAGGAACTTTTGACTGAACCAAATTCTTTGCTTGTCATTTTTATTTCCCACCAATACCAACCGAACAAAAACAAAAAGCCAAGGTACTCCCAAGTCCCGTCATCTTTAACACTAGTTGTTCCAGTTGTTCCAGTTGAAATTGTTTATGTTCCGTTAAAAGTTATTTGTTGGACTCGTCCCCGGAGCGGAACACATAACTATGATGCGACTGCAATTTTGTTTTGCGCAAACAGTTACGCTGTTGTTAATGTGGCACCAGTTCTGTGGAGTTATATTAGATGTTTGTTCGGATATCTTCACCTGAATTGTTTAAATTGTGACCTCATTTTTGGTACTGACTTAACTATGAGTAGGTATATGGTTAGTATCGTTTTTATCGAATACGATTTCAGTAATGTTCGATCCTTATCCAGTCTTCACATTATCTATGTATTTTGGTTCAGTAAATCAATGGGGGCCCACATAGCCACCCCACAGATGGTCATCGCCGGAGAGGAAGACCTCGGAAACGATGGTGCGGTGGTATATCCCATCATTTCAGAGGGTGGCAGATCTTATATCCCCTCCCTATCTTTCTAGTTTGAAGACGCCATGCCATTTGGTCATGGGTTAGCTCTTGCCAATCACCACTTGTGAGGTCACCAAAGCCTTCACCCACTAGGTCTCTCGCTGTACCTAGGACGCGACATCCGTTTGGACGCCCCAAGAAGTCTTTTATACAGTATTATTTGTAAATACAAGATGCAGCGATTAAGACTTTTCGCGACTGACAGATTTCCTAACAAATGATACAGCATCACCTCACTGGACAGAAGGCTATAAAATTTCAAATAATAATCTTAAATTCCATCTGCATTGCAGCAAACACGAGGTCGAACCCGGAACCCGGTCCTAATACAAGTAATTAGCGATCCAATCCACTTGTCGGTTTATTCCAATCTATTTGATTCGGGAATGCAATCGACTTAGTTAATAAATTCCACCATTGACGGCCGAGTGAGAGCCTGTGTATCACACCAAATTTTGCAAAATGCTGAAAAAATATTAAGGTTAATGCCTAAACATTGGTGAAACAAACCTGGCTGCCAGGTAAATATACCAGAAAAATTCGGCCGGTCTATAATGGTCTCGGTAGCACAGTGGTTAGTGACAGACCAAAGGTCTTTTTCTGCTTTTCCTATCTTAAGTAAGATGATAATGCATTATCCCTAATGCTAAAAATAAAATATAACAAATCATCATGTGTTTTGAACTATGATAATATATTTCACAGAAAATAGTGTACGAAAGTTCAATTTGTCCATGTAATTCGACCTTTCTTGACCATTTAACCACACGAATAGACAGACCGTAAAGAGTAATGTCGGGACATTATATTCGTATTCGGCTTCAAATTTGTTAGTGATTTTTTGTAATAAATTAGGAAAAAATATGTGGGAGGGAATTTAACTAAATAGATTAAATTGGAATGATTACCACTTAAATATGCATTGTAGTTCAGAATAACAATTATAGTAAATAGTGCAAAGCATGTTTGGTGGCACTGGCTAGAGACGTTTGAAATGGCCCTGTTGCTTTAAATCCTAAAAAATACTAAAAAGCATCTTCTATATAATGTATCTTACAGTCGCAATAAAAACTGTACCCAATACGAAACGAAGTGAAAATTCGATTGTCTTTCACCCAATACTGAGATGAAGGGTCTTCTAATGATTACACCTCGGTGTGACGGGGTGACTTATTTATTAGAACTATATTAGATTCATTTGCCTAATTTAGGTTTCGGTTGGTCTGCGGCAATGTGTTACTTACTTGTGTTAATTTTATTTCTATAATCTTCACTAGATTAGGTATATTACTGTGCCCGGCCTACTGGCCTATGTTTAGCTACAGAATCATGGTTGGGTAAGATAGGTGACCGACCGGACCAAAATTTACTGATGTATTTTTCAATGCATAGCCATAGCAAATAGATGTCAGTTTTTAAGATTTTTCAGTTTATTTATTTCTCCAATAACGTTGGACTATGTCGCATACCCCCTCACAGGTGAGGGCCTGTGCCCAGCGGTGGGACGTGTTGGAATAACATTACTTCTCCTGCGGATTCCTCTACTGTCTCTGCCTGTCTGGAAGAGATCGCTTTTACAGCAATATTACCCTAATAGTATATACCCTCATAAACGTGGTTATTTGCTGAAATAGCTTATACTCATATTATCTTGCCATATTCTTTTATTTTGCAAGTAATTGATACTGTTAAAGATTGCAAGAGTTTCTAAAAACATTTTCACAAAAATGCGATTTAACACTTTTCTGTCGCTCAAAAGAATTCTAAAAGAGACAAATGTGTTTGTTTGTATTTGCAGTACTTACAAAGGTCGGTGTCGTTTTATTTCCAGTGAGGGTAGTTTTGAATAGTCACTAGACGGTCGGATCCGCGCCGACGAACGGCTGCGGGCGACCCCGCATCCATCTCGCATCAATAAATAGGGTTGGTACTACCCGCAAAATTGCAAAAGGTGGTACTGAAAGAGAAGACATTGTTTTTTCTTTCCTTTCTGTACGCTACTGTCTAAAATTGTCAAGCTCTTTGAATCGTATCCTGTCACCATGGCCTGCTGGAAGAAATCTCTTATTAGCTAAGATAAGCTGTACTTTTTGTGTTCTAATTCTTTGAATTGTAACTATATTTTTGTGTACGAACTAATAAATAATAAGAAGGTAGAGTTAATAGGCATTTGTTCGGCACACATGTACTATCATTATTTACACAATTACTTATGAGGTAAGATGGTAATCAAGTGACTGAATAAGTCTGGCTATCAATTGAAGCCAAGGAAAGTGTTTCGGTTTTTTTTGATAAGATACTTCAGATCGTATTAGATGACATGTATCATTGTGAAATGAAGGTTGTGTTCTAAGAACTTTGATTGAAACAAAAAGAGGAAGATATGGCACGATTATGCCGCACGTGGCCCTAAAAAATCAGGTCTAATGGACCGGTTTTCAGGCCAATTCGTCAGCGGCTCGTTTACGTGCACGTCATTGAAACGTCGTTGTCGTTGTCGTGTCCCAGTTTTAAAATTCGAGAATTATGCACGTAACGCATCTTCCTCTTTTTGTTTAAATCAAAGTTACTCCGTAGCAAAAAAATATATAAATATTTTTCTTTTTCTTCGAGTAGTCAACCCTAAAGAGCGTTGTTGCAAGTTAGCACTTTTTCCAACACTAGACTAGCAAGTACGGGTTAGATTTATTGTTTTTATTTGTCTTCTGTTTATTTCTGCGCTTTCACTGCAAAATAGAAAATAGCCCGTGAATTATCGGGTTACGTTGTTAGTTACGCAACTTGTTTTCTTTCATTCTTTATGGGTTTATGAGGGATTTTCTAATTTAAGTATTGTTGTTCTTGAGAAGGATCGGGTTTAAGATTGGATGGTGAATTATATTTTGGTTTAATTTTTCTTGGTCGTGGGCCAGTGGTTAAGCACTCCGAAGTCCCAAGTTTGGGCGGAACGCCTACTTATTGTGCATTGTACAATATACAGCTAAGTTAAGTTACGATAAATTTAGCTTACTTTCGGTGTTGAAAAAACAGAGCTAAAATACTCTAGCAATCCGGAAAAGGTAGGCTCCATCTTTATCAATTAGCTCGTTAAAGTGAAGGCTTTTGAATGTTCCGTCCACTATGTCGGCAACAATTAGTGTGCCTCTGACTGCCCCGTCTGGTATACTTATTAGTCGTGAACGTATATAATGTTTATATTGCGTTCAGTAATTTTTGGATATTCTGATTAGTTATTAAAAAAAGCGTTTTGTGAGAAATAAGGTTCTTCAAACGCAGGCCATTGCGCCTTTTTCCCTTTCAGTTCTGTTGACAATTTACGGGACAGCATGAGCGTGTGCGCGTGCTTAGTGTTGATTGACGTTTGTGAATTCGGGGGCTAGCTTCACATATTATCTTCTCAGTCCTATTCTTAAGATCCTTATCCTTAGGATAAGCAGGAAGCACACGGAAACATTTGCTGAGACGCTTATAGGTGCCGCTTGTTTTTGAGTGGACTCACATCTTGACAGGCCAACTTTAGCAATGGACGTCTTATGGCGTCGAATAATGATGATTATCTTTCTATCGTACTTAAGCTTACACTCGGAAGTTTTTATACATTTTATCTTAATCCCACTAAAAATACGCTGTAGAATGTTTTAATCCAACTAAGAAATCTTGTCACGTCTGCCGCACAAAGAACCGACGTCAAAATCTAGGTTTAACAGCTTTCTTAAAACGGCCAGCTGATCAAGATCTGCGAATCTAAACAACGGGAAAGAGGGGATTGTCTAAAACGCCGAATTCTAGAGACAACACCTGTAGGGTGACTAGGCGTTGAGTTATTGTAGGAAATTTGGTACTTTTATTCCTTTCGTCATTAAGAACTCTGCAGTTGAAGGTGTGTCTGCCTTTAACATTGATGGATGGATGGATAACCCTGGCTCATAGGGTAAAACCAGGAAGATTCGGCCGGTCTTTCAATGGTCTCGGTAGCTCAATGGTAGGAGCAGTCGCCGCCCGGTTTGCGAAAGACGCGTCTTCGATTCCCGTCTGAAGCCAAGATTGAATGTCTTTTCTGGTTTTCGGATCTTTAGTAAAGATACTGCATGAAGAATGCTAAAAAATAATAATGACACTAAGAACTCTGGTTCCTAAAAGGCGCCTATTCGTTCATACAAGTGGCTAATTTTAATAATTAGTATCACGTTTTTTGTAATGTCCCGTTCGCCACTACGGAAATTGTCTGAGTTGTCCTTGACTACTCGTGTAACTCGGGTACTCCTGAAATACAGTGAATGTATTTCATTTAGATATCTATTTTCCATAGTGAAATAGTACTAGAAGGTTGCAGGATTTCCGTTAATGCAGGCCGCTTACAAGTGACCGCTCAGCACTGGCTGTTTTATGACTAGATAATTATAAGGATAATAAAAACGTTATCCTTTTGTTTTAAATGAGTTTGGTCACCCTCTGCTGCAGAAGCAGAAACGCCAAATTGAATATTGGCAGCTGGTGAAGTTGGCCCGCAGCCGTCGCCGGCTCTGATTTAACCCTCTTTTGGCAGGTGCCGCCTGTACCTATCTACAGGAAGACACAATATGACTCGGACTGCAGGGGGTTAACTGTCAAGTCAGGTATGACGTAAGGGAATGTGTGGTTTGATGCAGGAACATCGTTTTTCTGTCTCGTGTTAGTGAGTAAGGGCGGTTACATACTGTGTGAGGTTTCCGTGACTCACTTGTCAAGGATAATGAGGGAAGTCTAGTAATGGCATGTGACCATATCGTTACCAAAATGTAGTGATTTTCAGGCATTGTTGACGGTTGTCTCATCAAAAAACATTTCCGTTCTATTGTGAAATCCAACCCGCAACCACTGCGTAATCTGTATGCCCAATACAAGAGTCAGGTTGAAACCGATGATAGTTTTCGTTGCGAATCGTAGCTACCGACTTTGCTGGTTTTCTTAAACACATAAAACGGCTTGTCTTACAATAATTTGTCGATTTGCCACGGATAGATTGTAAACAATCAAAAAATAAGGCGTCAAATTGTAAAGATGGCGCAGTTCACAATTCACCGATAGTCTATAATAAATGACGAGTTATATTGTAAACTACTGACTTTAAGGAGACATGATGCTTTGGACCACTGTTACCAAAGCCCTCTGTTTGGCGTCACCAAACACTCTATATCGCTCTTTGACATAGATGCTTGTTATACGAGCGACAAAACATCTTTTGACGCTTGAGTTTACAATCTCGGCAGATTTTACAGCATCATTTTGCAAGTACTTGCTAAGTGTTTAAAATAAGCTCTGTAAGACAGTACAAAACTAAGTATTAATTGTTTTTTCATTTAAGCGTGTTTTTTTCTAAAATGTATTGAAATATCCTTAAAAAATAAGTCAACAATTGGGCTTATTTTCGCGCAAAGAATTACTTCTACACTTGTGGTTCAACTCCTGCAGTAATATCGCGACGCTGGCTGATTATTCCTCGAATGAAGTAAGTCAATTTTAAAAAAGAGTCACATGTAAAAAAACATAAAAATAAAAATCATTTTTTTTACGGAAATCTGTTCTGCAGTTTCTTAACCAAGTCCGCCCTAAAAATATTTAGCAAGTAGGTACTTGCAAAATCAACCTTTATCCGCCTGAAATATCTAAGTTGGGTTTGCGATCGCCCTTAGTCCTAACTTTTACTGTGATGGTTTTATTACTACTTTAGGAGATTGCGGGGGTTGGTTCATTTTACGACTACACTGATTGACAGGTTATGAAGTTATTTGGCAGGGAAAACAAGAATTTTGAATACTGGCATAATATTTGAAGACTGTCGTGGACCAGTGGTCGGCAACACTTTGGCCGGAAAACAAGACAAGAGTTCAAGCCTGTCCAAAACACCAGTATGTTTATTGTACCATGTTGCGGCTAACTTTCTGGCGAAGGAAAACACCGTTATAAACCCAAGGAACACGGATAGGGGGGGTGGGCCCACTTATTACGTGTCCACTTGGAAAAACGTAGGATTCTGAATGTTCACCATGACGGCAACAATCAGTTGATTACCCCCGTTTGGTATGTGGTCGTGAGCGTATGTATCTATTATATTTTTGTTCAAAAAAACTATCAAAGACGTTTTGTGCAAGGGTGGGCGACCTACTAAAGGTCACAGGATTTGATGGTTCTGACCTTCTACGAATGTGATATTCCTGCTGATTCCTTTTGTGTTAAATATCATATTTTAGTATAAAGATTATGGTGACCTACGTTAGCATAGATACCGGCGAGACACGTATGTATATGAAATTTTCGGTTTTCGCCTGGTTCTATAGTCGGACTTTTAATTAAATGCAATAAAAAGGCATTTGACAGGCATGGACTGATTTCTTTAAAAAATGTAAATGACCTCACAACACCATAATATGACATAAAGTATTTCAAAGCATGACAATTGTAATATTATATTTTATTATTGTTTTTAGCATTTTCCATGCAGTATCTTTCTAAAGAAAACCAGAAAAAGACATTTGGTCATGTTGGCATCAGGCAGGACTTGAACCCGCATCTTTCGCAAACCGGGCGACTGCACTACCAATTATGCTACCGAGACCATTAACTGACCGGCCGAATCTTTCTGGTATATTTTGCCCTATGAGCCAGGGTGATTTCATCAATGTTATAGGCATCCACCTCTAACACTCGGAAGAAATATTTTTTCAAATATTTAACTCCCGATTAAGATGAAAAAGCTATTACTATATTTTATTATTGTTTTTAGCATTTTCCATGCAGTATCTTTCTAAAGAAAACCAGAAAAAGACATTTGGTCATGTTGGCATCAGGCAGGACTTGAACCCGCATCTTTCGCAAACCGGGCGACTGCACTACCAATTATGCTACCGAGACCATTAACTGACCGGCCGAATCTTTCTGGTATATTTTGCCCTATGAGCCAGGGTGATTTCATCAATGTTATAGGCATCCACCTCTAACACTCGGAAGAAATATTTTTTCAAATATTTAACTCCCGATTAAGATGAAAAAGCTATTACTATATTTTATTATTGTTTTTAGCATTTTCCATGCAGTATCTTTCTAAAGAAAACCAGAAAAAGACATTTGGTCATGTTGGCATCAGGCAGGACTTGAACCAATTTCATCTTAATCGGGAGTTAAATATTTGAAAAAATATTTCTTCCGAGTGTTAGAGGTGGATGCCTATAACATTGATGAAATCACCCTGGCTCATAGGGCAAAATATACCAGAAAGATTCGGCCGGTCAGTTAATGGTCTCGGTAGCATAATTGGTAGTGCAGTCGCCCGGTTTGCGAAAGATGCGGGTTCAAGTCCTGCCTGATGCCAACATGACCAAATGTCTTTTTCTGGTTTTCTTTAGAAAGATACTGCATGGAAAATGCTAAAAACAATAATAAAATATAGTAATAGCTTTTTCATCTTAATCGGGAGTTAAATATTTGAAAAAATATTTCTTCCGAGTGTTAGAGGTGGATGCCTATAACATTGATGAAATCACCCTGGCTCATAGGGCAAAATATACCAGAAAGATTCGGCCGGTCAGTTAATGGTCTCGGTAGCATAATTGGTAGTGCAGTCGCCCGGTTTGCGAAAGATGCGGGTTCAAGTCCTGCCTGATGCCAACATGACCAAATGTCTTTTTTTCTGGTTTTCTTTTGAATTGTAATATTGCTTCAAGGGGCAGTTATCAAGCCTCAAATTGCCTTAAAAACAAACCTTATAGAAACAAGATAGAATTTCATAGATATTAACCCCTTAACAGCCCCTTTGCCTCTGAAAATTAAAAGCAAAAGGTAAAACTTCGTACACTCCCTTAAAGTTAATAAAGGTTTACTATCGCTGGTATCAATTACCAAAGCCCAATTAAAAGTTTTCTCAATAACCGAAACCAGAATTCGACTAGTTAGCAACTAGTGGAACTAGTTCCAATTGTAACTACCTTCATGTTGGAAAACTTCTGAATGCCCATTAATAAATATGTTATGGAGCTATTCAATACTTAAAGGATCGATTTTTCAATAGTTGACACAGACACATGCTGATTTTCAAATGATCGATGTAAATATTGTAATTCAAACCTTAATACTTTTAATGTATTTAACAATCAACACATTTTGTAATTCGTTGCCTGACCCATGTATGACAACCGATAAATTTATTTATCACTACAGAATAATTTACTTATCTTTTTATTACTAGGCAACTCCACTTTGGATTAAAAGTCTTGAAGAGCTAATATTACAAAAGTTTTCAATTATTTGTTTTGGTAAAACAGTTTCATACTTGTGGAACAACAATGTTCGTGAAAAATGATGTTTTTAAATAACCAATAATTAATGTTTAAAATGAGGATGTAAATATTCTGTCACTACCAGTAAAGGGTAATGTTTGTACACATGAAAAGGTTGTAATATTTTAAAGTTATTTGATTGTAATTTTTGTTGAAATCCGTTAACACTTTGTAGAATGTCGTATTGGAAATGTAACCGGTCAAAATATTAAAATATCTGACGTTGATCGTAAACTCTTTGTTAAATAACCACAATTTAAACCGGGCTTAATGTTACGGCTTACTGCCCCGATATTACCATTTAAATTCGCTAATTTGTTCGACAGTTTATTTTAAATCAATGCTTAAATTGTTGGTTTTTTGTTCGGAATTATTGTGGTGTCAGCTTTTTTTAGAAGAGATTGGTACTTGTTTTTAGTTGGAAGGCACTTGCTTGCTGAGAGATACACCATCACCATAGTGCATCATCTGCATCATAGTCTACACAAATCCACTTCTGGCGAGGCCGAACCCACTACCCAATTTTGACGCAACACATCGCTCTGATAGAACAAAGTTTTTCTTACTAAAGATAGGAAAACCAGAAAAGACATTCGTTTGCGCAAGACGCGGTTTCGATTCCCGCCTGAAGCCAAGACCGAATGTCTTTTTCTGGTTTTCCTATCTTAAGTAAGATAATAATGCATTATCCCTAATGCTAAAATTAAACGAAGTTTTTCTTATAAAACAAGCCAAAAATCAACGTTACAGAACCAAAGACACTCAGACTCAGCGCAAAAATCTGTTTCATCAACAAACATGCTGGTTCGGGAATCGGACCTCAACTTCTCAACAACCGGCGCTAACCACTGTGCTTAGCGGGTTGCAAATTCTCTGACAACTGAATTTAAATTCGAGTCCGAAATAACTACTGGATCTATGCACGAGTATTTTCTCAAAACTTTGCATGTGTTAATCAGAAAATATCTATATAAGAGATATAAATATATCACTATTCCAAAATGATGAATAGTGAACCAGAAAAAATATTTTCAAATTTAACCCTAAACCAGCAGACGGTTCACGCACCATGCAATATCCAGACCCGGTACACTTTCGACCCGCGTCAAACCCTCACGTGCCGGCTCCGAATAAGGTTGAAATATTAACCCCCCATACGTGATCCTGTCTGCGTGTTTCTTGTGCAAAAAATCCCGTTGTATTTTTTTTTGTTTCTTATTTATGTTTTCATGTTTCTGAGGGGCGATGGCTTCGATGTCGAACGAATTTTTTAGTGAACGATTCTGTGAGATGAATTGGTATTTCAACATATGCATGAGCTTAACTAATAAATATAGAAGATATCGGGGAGCGAAAGATTGATAAGTAATTTTTGATAACAACAATTACAGTGAATTTACTACTTAGTACTTATCAATGTTAAAACAAATGAAAAAATATAATATTAGATGCGAGATGAAGCCATTTTGCTAAAACAGCCGCAATATAATTTTTTGTACTAACTCTGAAATATCTTTATTATATATAATATATAAATCTAATCTAATCTATCACACATTACTAAATAAATTGATAAAGATAACTGTCTTATTTAGAAAGTGAGGTTGTGTTCCTGGGTTTTTTTTCGATAATTTACCATAATAATTTGTCCCTAAATCAGTTTGAGCTTTATTTGTATTGATGTTGAACTTGTATATTACTTTAAACTACGTACTTAGGATGTACCAGATATTCTAACACAGACAAGAAATAAACAGAAATGTTCATCACATTATTAGGAATCGAACTCACACAATTACTATGGTAGTCAAGGTTATTGTAACAATGAAGGAACCATAAGCACGTATTTGTAAGTACACAAGTTTCGTCAACAATTCACAATAATGTCCTGATTCTGGACTCGAACCCGGAAACATGGTCAATGATTGAAATCAAACTCTAAACTAGAAACAATCCTCCAATCCAAACAATATAACCGAGAAAATCACGTAAAAGTGTTACACCAACAATTCCTTCAAATTCTAACTTCAAAACTGCTCCCAGTTGAATCGGGGCCAATCTCGAACTTATAACGTGGGGGATTCCCCTCAAATCCCGGAATCCGGGATCCCGATCCTTAGAGACGAGAATGTAATACCTCATATTACTTCTCGCGAGGCGTCGCAAATTGAACGATCGGACAAAACATGTGGAGGTTCTGAGTTCCCGGGATAGATGGCGGGATTACGGGATACGAGCGGCGTTGGGGGGGTTGGAGTGATTCTATTTATTTTAAAGTGGACTGTGGAGATTTATTGCGGATATTTGTGACGTTTCGACCGCTTGTTGCTGGCTTCTGTTTTCAATGGAAAGTTATGAGTAATCTGTTTACTTACAAATTTTGCCTGAAACGGGAAGCCTTTGCAGTGGTGGCTAAACAATTATTGGCCTTTCCGTATTACTAGAACAACTGGTTTCTAGTTCTACAGAGCATCAGATCATCCATCTATTACTTGAAGAAGAACTGATGACAGTCGTTATATAACTATTCTGAAATGGAAATCATTCGAACACAAACTGAACTTCAAGCTACGGTGGATGCAGGCTGCGTAGAAAGCTATGAAGAGGCTTCGCAATAGCACAGAAATGATTGAATTTGACTTAAGGAACGCTGCTTCCTCTCCCAATTTTGAATACCACTGCTGGTCGATCTTATCATGCATGTCTGTTGTGAATCTTCGAAGCCAGTCCCCTGCAAAGACAACCAGCTTAACTCAAAAAAGTCTTCCTCTGAAGCTCAAAGCATGTTTATTTTGAGACTTGAAAGCCTCTTGTAAAGGCATCCTAGTTACTCCAGGTCTGCCAAATTGAACGGTACTGCCGACCGTTTAACCTTCGGCAAAAAATGCCTACCAAAGGACCTTCCAGCCAATTTTTCAGCAGAACCGGCCGTTGCCTGAACCACTTGTTCGATAGAAACAAAACTGACAAGGGCGCAACATCGATCAGTCGGCCAACGAACGCGCCAGTCATCAGTCACACGCGGCGCAAGATTTATTGTACGTACGAGCTATTTCAAATGCTTTAGGGCGGCTACTAGATGGCGCTTTAGACATTCTTCTGGAAACGGCTAAGCGTCGTCGAGGCAAGTCCAAGTGTCGACTGTCATCAGTATTAGTGTGCAGTTCCTATCATCTTTATCATTACACCAAAGACTGTTTTTTAGCTACGCGAGGCATGTGACTCACTATACAGAGAAGAAAATAAACGTCCGGGGATCTGATCAGAGAATGAGGATCCCTCCTTCCTGCAGTTCCTGTTGCACTGTTCCGAGCGCCATCGTCGATCAGGGGTGGCATTCTCAATGCATACTTCACTTTGATTTTGGGGTTCTGTGATATCAATAACTTCGCGACTGTGATCGTTTCAGTAAAAAAACCAGGCTGCGAAGATTTTAAAATTATTTCCGTATATAAAGAGAATAACAATTCAAGGTAAAGCGAACAGCCGATTGAAGTGTTTTCTACCAAGGGAGGTCCCTTGATGATGTGGAATGATATTAGTGAGAACTGCCAGGTGTATCTGACCGACGACTCGTTTTACATGCACTACTACAGCCACTCGTTGAGACACAACCTCAAGTGAAAGGTGGCATATTATTATTGATCTTATTAAGGGTCAGTTGTTTACTACGAGGTCATTCCTTGCTTGTTCTGAGTTCAATTTTCAGAAAGAGCAATTGAATCTTGCAACAACCCGACACACCAATTGTGCTTGGAAAACTATTATTATAACTAACTAACTATTATTATTGTGGAGGTTTTTGTCCAGCTTTGGGGCAGAATATGCTTTACTTTTCTTGGTTCAAGCTTGACGTTCTCCCGCACAAAATGATGATTCTTGACGTAACTCGAAATGCGTCGCACATGTGTAACCGCCCTTACCCGTTCGGAGAAAGTTACATGTATAAACGGCTCCCGGAATCGTATCCGGATAGCTTTAAACTCGCGTTTTTGCGCGCGCAGATTTGGTTATGGCCGATATTGGCCTCGTGCACTCACTAGAAAATTAGTTCGCCCATCGCTTCGAGTTCTTTTAATGGATTTGCGCTTTTATCTCTGGAAGTTGCTTTTGAGGGTTAACGTCGGGTTTTTTACCTTGAGCAGGCAGTTGGAAGGTTAACGCTGTGATGATTGACTTGGTGGTTGGTTTTTTTGTGTATGGTGGTAATGCTGTCTTGATTTTCTTGTTTGTATTGTATATCTATAGGCGTTACAATATTCTGGCAGTTTGGAATGTCGCCTGTAGCTATATCACCATTGTTGAGCTACGGGGATAAGGGATTGGTGAATATCCCAACCGAAAATTAGAGAAATATCTTTGTGCTTGGTGAGGCATATTATACATTTGGTCCTGTCCCATCTGACGTCGCAGCTTGTGGGTCATTAGGTCATAATGGTTGATTTTGGTCAAGATTGATTTTCAATTCGGGGTAGGAACATCAGTTTTTATTCATATCAATATTAAGAAGAGCGCGTTATTGTGAGCGTCGTGCCCCAGTGCTAACACTCTGGCTCGAACCCGAATATCCTGAGATGAAATCTGGCCATGACACATCTACTTTGTGTTAAATGATGAATATGCGGCTAACTCTCCGGTGGAAAACACCGAAATAAAACCCAAGCAACCCGGATAACGGCGATAAGCTCGCCCTTAATCACTTTGTTTTCACATTCCCTCGGCAAAATGTGGGCTTCCGAATGTTCCGTGTACCATAACGGCCACTGATAACCCATTAGGGATGTGAGGGTATGTATGTGTAATACTAAGAATGAATAGAGTTAGCATTTTCATTCTTCTCACTCAAACTACTCTTTGCCTCTTTATTTTTATTCAAAGTTTATTAGACAGCATTTCCTAGACTTCGATTTCTCGGTTAAATCGATTAACAGCTCGAATCGATGGTAACCCAGGCAATAATCGAAACGATTTTAAATAACAATAAAATCGCAATTAATGCGGCTTAATTAGCACTTTAGCAATGCCGAGCTATGTATGTATGTATGTATGCGCAGGAGTGGGCCGGCGTGCATTAATCCGATTGTTATCCGCCGATCGGCCGTTTTACAGGGATTGTGCATTTTACGACGAATCGGCAGGGTTGGCAATCAAAAATATTTAAAAAAACATATTTGCATTCACGGTTAACTTATTTCTGACAAAAAATAGTGGCAGAAAAAAACATCTATAAGTTAAGGTTCTAAAAACTAGTCATTTGAGAAAATACTCATTATACAAAATACAGGACGCCTAGTTTTGATCGAGTTCTATTTGATGCCATTCAATCGAAAGAAGGAGCAATCTTCGTGCTTCGGTAAGCACGTCAGATAAGCAGATGGTTCGGGTTAATGTCGCTAGATGGCACTAGTTAACTTTAATTTTACCATACTAATATAACTGTTTGAGTCTGCGTGTTTGGTCGTGGATGGCTAAAACCACCTCATGTTTAAGCTGTTCCTCTTCCGAAGGGCGAGCCAAAAGCAATACATTCATTCTTTATTGTTCAATGCATACATTCTTTATTGTGCAAGAAAATTTTTAGTTACAGAGCCCAATGTACAATTTATGCTGCCTCATCGCAGGGAGGGTAGAACCCTAGACTACAGATTTTGTAATCATTTTATCTTTATTTTGTATAGAATTGAGTGGGAACCCTAGAATCCCACATTTGAATGCCCGACGCGGCTTACGATCGTGCGTTAATGTGCATACTCCGCTAAATTGTTTTATATTCAATGACTTTTAGCGCAAATCAATTCACATGGGTTATGTGCGTTCATTGTTATTTTGAATATGTTTTATATACTCACATTCGAAGAAGGCAGGGATGTATGCATCCTAGGCACCTACAACAATAAATACTTGAATGCCAGGGCATTTTCACAACCAATATCATTTGAATTGATTCAAAATAAACGCCAATGTAAGTTGAGCACCTTATAGAACAGCAGTGACTTTCAGTGTTTATTTATTTAATCTTTCATGCACAAAAATAGTACCTACAAAAGGCGGACTTCATGCTAAAAGCATTCTCTACCAGTCAACCATCGGGTGAGACAGAGATGCTGTTGGCAGATACTGCGTGCTTTTCGATGATGATGACAAAATATTATTGGACATTAATTCACACAGCGGCATCTATCCCCAAATCCCCAATTAGGAAAGCTTGTGCTATTAATACTAGACTATGGATAAACATACTTAACATACAAACACAGTGCATCGATCATATTTGCGACCACTGGTTAACAAAACAAAACAAAATCAGTCGTTTAAAAGATGAACTGCGTATCAGTAAAGTATAAATAATCAATTTATATAATCTTTATAATAACACGATTATGATAAAGCTTTGTAAAATGGCTTTCGTAAATCGGTCGGAAACCGCTCGCGGGCTCGCGGCTAGCTCGCGGCTGGCTCGCTGACACCTTCCGCCAACTTTGTCCGAACTTCCACTGTCTTTACATAACACAAACTTCGTTCCTACAGGCTTTGGGAGTTTCAGCTAGAGTTGAAGTTGTAAAACATGAAAAAAGTTTGTTGTTGACATTTCTAGGATAAATACAACTAACTCAGCTGTCGCTAGCGACATCGTTTTGCCAAATAATGGCCTTAGCAAATGACAGTTCAATAAAAACTATGTTATCAAAATCCAACAAAAAATGACAATCCCGGCCCGTTTGAGAAATGAAACTTAGTAACCTTTTGAGAATCCTACTAATAAAATAAATGCGAATGTTTGTATGGGGATGTGCCCTGTTGCTCTTTCACATAAAAACTACCGAATGGATTTTAATGAAACTCTACAATAATATAGCTTAAGCATTTGAATAGCACATAGGCTACAATTTATAGGGGTGTACTACGCCATATCGAATGCTAATTGATCGATAGTCAAATGATCGACCACTATAAATCGAAAAGTTAAATCATCGAACGTTCAAAATATCGAATGTACAAATGATCGAACGTTCAAAATATCGAATTGTTATTTTATCGAAACATCACCACATCGAATGCTCATTTTATCGAAAATCAATATGATGCATAGTTTATAATAATAATAAATAATAAAATCATTTATTTCGGGCAGGGTCCACATTTAAGTTAGCAACAATGACCTTAACCCAGTGTTAGTATTATTACAAAGGAAAACGAAGACAAAAACAAAAGCAGACATTACAAAGCATCAAGTACATAACGATACACACATATAATAAACAAAGCGGGGGCTGCTCGTTATAACATCATGACCGGGAACATTAATTTTGTAAAAATATTTGGGTTTTTTGTTAACTTAATAATGGCCAGTGATATTCAATAATGACATAAACTGACTAAATAGGCACTTCCCACTGCTGGGCACAGACCTTACCTCAACTATGGGGTGGTTGTGAGTGCGAGCCATACTTCAACACGCCTCCATGGGCTTAGTGCGGGTTAGTGAGAATCCTTAATGTCAGATGCTACTCGTATCTATCAAGCCGCCTACTAAGGCCTCTGACTAGGCTTAATGATTAACGTTAGCTGAGGCTAACTGTTTAGCGGGTTTTCCGAAGCACGAAGAGTCCTGAAATGTATACATCAATAAATTGATCCATATCGATATCAAATTCAAATTCATTTCACTTTTTTGCTAATTTCATCCTCCACTGGCCACCTAAATAGATGTTTCCGTTCATGGTGTAATAAACTATGTATAATATTGTTTTTCGATCAATTGAGCATTCGATGTGGTGATGGTTCGATAAAATATCAATTCGATATTTTGATCGTTCGATCATTTGTACATTCGATATTTTGAACGTTCGATGATTTAACTTTTCTATTTATAGTGGTCGATCATTTGACTATCGATCAATTAGCATTCGATATGGTGTAGTACACCCAATTTATAGAGATAGGTACCTATATCACTTTTTGTAACCTATGTCCACGCGGATTAAGTCGCGGGCGGCCGCTAGTATTCAATAAAAAGACAATACAAAAAATCAAAAAGCATCGTTTTATTGAATACTAGCGGCCGCCCGCGACTTCGTCCTCGTCTCAATTCTAAGCCACCTCCATACCAATTCTCCGCCCAATCGGTTTAGCCGTATAATACCTACTTAGTGTAACCAGCAGGACTTTCTTTTATTAATTAAAATATAGCTATAGAAGATAGATGTATTTGCATTAAAAAAACAAAGCTTTAGAATCTTTGACTGACTCTGCTGAATCTTTGATCTTGTGTTATTAACTGGTAGAGAATGCCTCTTCGCGTCCACTCAGTTGGTCCCACTGAAAATCAGCGTCTGAGCCTATAAAGTCCAGGCATTGGCTGAGTGGGGTTCATTTAATTTTGGACATCGTGACACTGCTGCCTGGTGGAAATTATTCTTTGTTTTTCTATTGTTTGTTTTTTTTCCTACCTTTTTGTTTTCTATGTTTTTCATATGTTGCGATGTTCCAAATCATAAACGTTTTTTCTTTCTTTCTTTTTCTAGGCATTAAGGCCGCCTTTTGTACTTTACTTTTATTGAATTAAAAAATAATAAATCTTTCAACAAATCTTAAAAATAACTTGCGCCTCCCTAAGCTAAACTTAAGTAAATAAACTACCACTATATCTGGAATTAACATAAAATATGTAAATGCCTTTCCTCATTACCTCCAGGCGTATTCTGTCCTATCTTAAACTAATATTAGCACCCCTAATTTGGCCCTCCGCATTACCATACATACATACATACATAATACGGCCGTGGATTAAACATTCGCAGAAGATCTAACGGTTTGTAATAGGATTTTAGAAACTTTCAACTTTAAATCGTCCCATATATGGAATAATGTTTACTATACTTTACTATACCGATCGTTGTGCTTTTGCCTAGCAGTGAGCGTCGTTCGGCTGAAATGATGATGATGATACTATCAGTGTAAAAGTTGCATTTTATCTCGTTGGATTCAAATTCGCTCGGTTAGTGAGGGCTTCTAAATGTTCCGTTCATCATGGCGCCGATGAGAGCATCGTGGAACAGTGGTTAAACACTCTGGCTCGGAACCCGGTGGTCCCGAGATCAAATCTGGCCGGAACAAACACCGATATAAAACCCAGGCAACCCGGATAACGACGGTAGGCTCGTCCCTTACCACGTTGAGTTTAAATTCCTTCGGTGAAATGTGGGCTTCTGAATAATCCGTTCATCATGACGGCAACAATTCGTGGTTATGGTGTTGAGGGTATGTATGTATGTTATCATGACAATTGTCTGTTGCTTAGCATCCTCTTAAAAGTGCTTTAGAGTACTTTAGATGTAAAATACCTATACGTTACTGAACATCAAAAACTACAATCATGTACCGTCAAGAATAGAATGAAAAGCAGAGGAAAATTACCGAGAAAAGTATAAATAGACTTTGCAAAATTTAAGTTGTTGAAGATTCATACCTCCCACAGTATATCCCCGGTTTCCTAATCATAGTCAAGAAACTTTGCTTGGCCGACTATACCACTACGCGCTAATTAATTCTATTTCCAGTATTTAGTTAAATTTGCATATTTCTCCGAGACTTGTTGTTTTAGGCGGTTGCCATTTTGACAGCTGAGGGCCAATGGGCTGGCTGCCATTCTGTCATAGTACAATAAAACAAGTAGGGCAACTTGAACGCCGAGCGAGCGATATTTACCTAAAGATGTAGGGCTGTCGCTTTTAATTTCTACGCGAGGGGCAGCGGCATAACATAAACATAAACGGCCTTTATACGTCCTACTCCTGGGCACAGGCCTCACTTCAACTATGAGGTGGAACGAGCTATACTCCAACACGCGGGCTCAGTGCGGATTGTTGGAGGGGTGTAAAGTTAGTGAGCAACCTAAATGTCAGATGTTATCAAGCTGCCCTAAGGCCTCTGACTAGGCTTAACGACTGACATCAAGCGACGTCAACCGGGACTAACTGCTTAACGTGCCTTCCGAAGCACGTAGATGCCCGAAATACACATCACTAAATTTCGGTCGAGGCGGTCACCCATCCCATTTCCGACCCGGCGTGTGTTGCTTTACAACGATCAATGCCGATCACTGTTACAGCACATCAACAAACAACGCACTCGTAGCGTTTGTATGGAAGATGGCATACTGAGTATACTGTGATTCTGTAGTTGATCTTTGTCTGACTTCCCTACTTGTCATTCATAGTGTTAATGGTATTCATTGATAGCTAGAGATAACAGTTGGATTATGAATGGTTGGTTCTCACTGATAATTGTAGGGTAAGATTTAGTTTTAGTTTTCATGTGTAAATACTTCGTATCATGAGGATGGCCTTAGAGGCCGATGACCAAGTTACTTTATGATTGCTTCTCACAATAAGACCGCCTAAATTTTACAAGATGTTAACTGTATTAACATCTTATCTTACTCTGGTGGAGTTTCAGGATGCTAAGTATTGGAAAGCATATTTCAAATCTGCAGGCAGGATCTATTCACAGTCAACTAAATTTATTTAATTCAATTCAACGTGTGGCTCGTGGCCCAGTGGTTAAACACTCTGCCTTGCAATCCATGTGGACCTGCCATTCAAATCTGGCGGGAACACTTGCTTGTGTTCATTGTACATTTTGAGGCTAACTCTCTAGTGAATGGAAAAACGCCGATAAAAACCCAAGCAACCCGGATAACGGCGGTATGCTCGCCCCTCAGCACGTTGGATTCAAAATTCACTTGGCAAAATGTGGGCTTCTGAGTGTTCCGTTCACCATGACATCAACCAGTGACCCTCCGACTACCCTCTTCAGAATTTTTAAGCGTAAATATAAAGACGGAATATTTTTACTCAGAGCAGATGAAAATGTTTCAACCTTACATTATTTTCCAACTTCCCTCATTAGCCGTTATTGATTCAAAGGACTAAGGGTAGGATCGACCCTAAATATTTTAACGCGGGGTTGTTAGAACTCAGAAGATCGAGCCCTAATTAAATAACTCGGTTAATCGACCAAATGGTCCGTTTTTACATTTTTACCGCTACTATTGGTATTAAAAAAACTGAAAGATTAGATTAGATTAGATTCATTTATTTCTCAAAATTAAAAAACATTATACATAACATTGATGTCCTATATAAGTAATTAATATTGAGATCGTCAAATAATATGAAATGATTACAATTGAAATAAAAAAAAAATATGATGTCAAATAATAATGTCAAAAAAGAATGTCAAGAACAACGTTGAAAATAAAATTAAAATTACATAGGACAATAGATAAATTCACATGTCAAATACAATTTAAAAAAAATTAAAAAAATTACACGACTGGATTTAGAGTCTGCTCATGGCGTATATGAAACGCATAAAGGTTATAGGATTCCAAACAATAAGTCATAATATACAGGGTGTCATTAATCATATTTCGGTTTTCTTCATGTGTATTTTTTTTATATTCATGGTAAAATACTCTCGCTTACGTCACGTTTTGTGTTCTCATTTTTGTTGTTCTCATGTCCAGGGATATTAATCCCTGGACATTATTCAATTGTCAAAAAATCTAGTAAATTCGATATTGTTTTTTTGTTGAAAATCGAGTTCAAATGGTAAAAGCACTAAATCGCCAGAATACCAACAGTGTCAGTAGGATTAAACTTTTTCAATCATTCGGGCCGCCCCGGTGTCAATTCTTCAGCTAGAAACTTCAGATTTATTACTTTTCAATATTTCTGGAGTGTTTTGGACATCTTCCTTTAATTGCTTTGACGAACAAGTTTTCTAAATTTTGTTTTGATCATTTTCAGAATTGTGACACACAGATAACGTCATGTTGTCAATCATTCTTTTCAATCATTTTGTTTCAAGCAGAGAGTTATTCATAAAAACTTAAACAGCGCTTCAACAATACATTAACTTTTGTATCGTTTCGTCTCTCGCATTCTTGTTGCTGCTGTCATTTGCAAGCAAGTGGCAAAACACATCAATTGCTTAACCTATGCATTAGCGTTGCGTTCGTTCTTATGAATAAAGGGGGTAATTCTGCCTCAGCATCAGTTCAGTATTTCAATCATAAAGTTCATAGTTCATATGATATAATGCACTCATATCATAATACGGGGCAGTCAGAAGCAAGCCGTCTGTTGGGAACGGGACCTTCAAGCAAAGTCACGCTTCGTCGAGCGTATTTGACTCAACGAGGTTACTGGTTTTTTTTTTTTTTTTTTTTATTTATTTATCACATTAACACTTAATATAAATACAGACAGATTCATTTAGCATTTAAAAACCACAAAGGTTTGTGACAATGCTACAATTTAATGCGTGTACAGTAATTTAGCATCAACAGTTGGTGAAATTGAAAATTAGATGAAAATTACAAATTAATGACACTAGGAGGTGAATTCATTCCTAAGTTTTAGCATCTAGTTGCTTTAGAAAAAAGTTCTTTAATTTGTTCCTAATGTTGGTCGGCGTAACACTATTACGCAGATCGGGCGGTAGGTCATTAAAAAGCCGTGGCAATAGGTAGCTCGCTGTCCGCTCACCGTAGCCATTGCTTGCCCGTGTCGTGCACAGCCGGTTCGCTGCGACGGCGCGCGTATATACAGGATGCTGGCGCTTCGTCTTTAACTTGTCATCAAAGAAATATTGTTTTAATAAAATATATTTTAGCTGTTCATAAATTGGTAATACATGACAGTGCTTAAACAGGCCTCTCTCATCGTGAGAGAATTGTTCTTTAATTTTATTGGACACAATGGTTTTTAAAATTTTCAGTTGGAGTTTATATATTTGATTAAGATATGATTTAAATGTGCGACCATAACTAGCCAGGCCGTATTGAATATATGATTCAGCCAGTGCGTTGTACAGAATCAGCTTAACTTTAAAAGGTATGCGTTTTCTTAAAATTGTGATGTTTGCTAAAAACTGCCTCAATTTGCAACAGACGCGCTCAACATGCGTGCTCCAGTTAAATTTACTATCTATCACCAAGCCGAGGTACGTATGGGATTCAACCATCTCAATTAAAGGGCAGCCACACATAGAATTTATCGTGGTGTGCAGACAACCATGGTTATGAGCTGTTATAGACTTAGTAATATTGCGCTTTAGATAGGGTGATTTGATTGCTACTAGTTTGGTTTTACCACAATTAAGCACGAGGCCCACATCATGGCACCATCTCAACAAAGAGTTAAAATCAGATTGCAGCAGGTCAAAGGCTTTATTTGTGTCCTTGTTCGCTATTACCAGGCACGTGTCGTCTGCAAATTGGTAGCAAGTGCAGTGATTAAGACAGTTGCTCATGTCGTTAACATATGACAGAAAATGCAATGGACCTAAAACCGAGCCTTGAGCCGTGCCCACTGTTGCATCTACAGGATCACTTACGGAATTGTCGATTTTAACTGAGAACTTACGGTTATGAAGGTAATCCCCGCACCACTTAAGTAGGGGGCCTCGCACACCACAAAAATTTAATTTATTGATTAATTTGGTATGGTCTAATGTATCAAATGCACGAGAAAAATCTATAAACAGAGCTAATACTACATTCTTTTGGTCCAAATGTTCGTTGACCTCATCTGTGAATTTTGATAGAAGATCCGTGATGGTGAGGTGGTGTTTGCTTGTGTGTCACTGCAGTGAATCTTACAATTATTTCAATTGTGTATTCATCTGTGATGTGTGATGATTCGAATAAATAAATATGAAGCTAGTACATTATACTCATCACGAATTAGTCCAGAGAATGGGTGAAAGATTTACACGAATTCTTTACAAAATCTCACACTTACGAGACCATTGTAAATTAAAGTACAAATCATATTGTGTAGTGAATTCTGAGGTCGATTCTTTAATGAAGTTCATCTGTCATAATCAAAATGATGACTTTTAACAGATTGCTGCTACACGTATTCAGACAATATACTAATTACTGAAAGCATTGCTAACCAACAAGAAATCTTTCTATTCTCTCTTTTACTTTGGTCGCTAGCACTACGCTTACCAAACTTGTTTTTACCCACAGATCAATGCCTTCAAAGATGAAGCCGTAACTACGACTTACTATAAAACAAACAAAACAGAAAATTCCAAATTAAATTCTAAAACTGTTAAACGAGACGCGAAACCTATGAAATGAAGTACAAAACAACCCCAAAACAATACGAAAACTCGGTTTAAATAGACGTTATTATATCGGAATAACAACCTTTTGAAACTCAAGGTCATGGATTGTGTAAAAATAATTAAATTCGAAGAATTTTTAATCGTGCCTCGATTTCTTTCGTCTCAAAAGATATTGCTCGGGACAGATTGGCAATTATAAAAAAAATGGTCCCCTAAATGTCCCAGATAAAAAGGGGACGTTGGTTGGGGTCCTTGTGCACAATCGGGGACTCGGGGATGAGGTAATTTTCTAAGGATTTTTCAAGTTAAAGGTGTAGTCTTCATCTCTATATGAATCATCACGGGCAAATACCTTTATCATCATCATCATCATCATATCAGCCGAACGACGCCCACTGCTGGGCATAGGCCTCTCCCAAAGATCTCCAGAACGATCGGTCCTGCGCTGTCCGCATCCAGCGGCTTCCCGCGCCCTACCTAATACCTTTATAGTCCAACTGATTTATGTAATACTTTGACAGCTGCCAGTGTCATTGATAATAGAATTAAAAGCAATGTTAAAAGGGGATCAAGTGTTTTGCCGGGCTCAAAAACCGTGCTATAAAAAGTGTGGGATTACTACGTTGGGTTCAACTTCAATCGGCGAAGTGTAAGCCTCTGAACTCTGGATACAGTCCGCCATTTTGTTTTTTCAGAAATAATAAGTGCACAAGCAGTAATTGTGCTCACCTGGGCTATATAATTAGTACCTTAATCATGATAGAACTTGATTACTTCAAATTTCATTTTCCCTCAACATTCCGGGTTTTCGGTAGCTCATTATGAACTCGAGTTTCTTACAAAAATCCGTCTCTTCTGGGGCAAAAGTTTAAATGAATATTACGTATTTTCTTGCAAGTTGTAAATTGTCTTTTCTGTGTAATAAGATGACTTCTTAACTTAATCTTAAGTTTAATAGGTTATTTTTCTTATGCCTTCTAATTCGGTAACAAAAACATGTGTTTGTTCGGTAATTTTCAACCAATCTTAACTTTCACTGTGCGAAGTTTGAGACATAATCAAGTTACCCTTTATGTTCTAAATAAAAGTCGGTTCAGGTTGTTTCGAAACATTTCTAATTCAATTTAATGTTGGAAACAATTATAGTTTGATTAATTCTGAAAGGAATTGTTGTAATTAATTTAGAACTCTTTAAACTTAACTTTAAAATGTGAATTGTTTTGGTCAGGTGAACCTCGTTATATTAATGTAGAAACTCCAAGCTTGAGTTGTCTACTTAATTTGATTCGAAATTAAAGTTTGAATTTTCAGCTACTTTTTAATTTTTGTAAATGCTAAAATAAACAACCTCTAAACTTTCCACAGTTGGGCTCAGGACTTACCTCAACACTGAGGTGGCGCGAACCATACTCTAACACGCGGCTTCAGTGCGGATTTTCGGTCTGGCTGGTCACCCATCTCTTTCTGGACCTGTATTTGTTGCTTTACACTAGCGTTCGTTGACGATCCTCTGTCGCTACTACGCCACGGGCACCTCTTCAATTAGGGGTATATACAAGACATGCAAATGAACTGCCTACAGCAAATGCGGGTCATGTAGCGAAACGAGCATTTCGTAATATAATCATATCGTTATAATATACCGGTATGTCATCTTCATACATACGCAGCGAGCGCAGCTTGTTTGTGAGCGTGGCCGAGCTGTCCCGTAAGTACGCGTTGTCATACGCACATACTGACGTTTTTCTTGATCCTAATGATACTCCAGTTGCGGCACACGCGACCTTGCCGTAGTAAGTCCGCGCGCACCTGTGTATTCCGCTGCTGCCGCTCGCGTAGAAATTTAAAGCGACAGCCCTATATGTTTAGACAATTATCGCTCTTTCGGCAGCCAAGCTGCCCTACTTGTTTTATTGTTCTACGGGGGCTTTTCTTGGCTCTGAGCACGCGCAACTCCTGAATCAATACCAAAAGTAATCTTCCATTTCATCAAATCGAATGTCGAATTTTACGACCATGACAATCATGTTTACCAATGCCATGTTGAAACCAATTGAACCCGTGGTGAATTAGTTTCTAATGAACTACCTACTTGTACATATTATGGAAATTAGTGTGAAGTGTTCGGTGATAAACTGCTTAAGTGCTTTCAAGGAGTTTCGCAAACTGTAGGTTAATTAGGTACAGGATCAAATGTAGCAGTGCTGGGAAAGTGAACTTGCTCAAGGGATTTGATGATGCTCGAATCTGTTACCTTTGGCCATACAAGGCCCAACCTTACCAGTTGACCGAGTCCTGGAAACTGGACCTGGAACTGCCACTGAGCTCTGGGACCTCAATCCGTCTACCGTGGTCAGCAATTGGTATTTAACTTAAGATCTGCTTAAATCCAACTGACTGAGCTAATTCCAGTTACATATTTTTGATATCCGTCTATCGTGGTCCACAATTGGTATTTACCTTAAGATCTGCTTAAATCCAACTGAGCTTATTCGAGCTTCATTTTCTTGATAGATTGTAATGACATCTGCCACAAAGGCGTTTGATGCGGTCATAGACATTCTTTATTGCATATTAACTAGGAACCTTCCAACTAGCAACTTTTTCCGGAGTTTGCAATCTCACTTTCGATATTAGGCTGCTCATGGAACGCATTCATGGCCGCTAGATCATGATTCTATGGAACCCTCAAATCTCACAAAGGGTTCCGTTGTTCGAGAGAGTTAACAGAATTAGTCGGCAGATTAGTGCTGACACTATGATGATATGTTAATCCGCTTACTCAAATAAACCTTAATTCAACAGTCTAACTAAACATTACCTTCTGATTAGGTTGTCTCACCTCAGACGAGATTAAAGCCAACTAAAGTGAGTTACACAATTAGGCCTCAGGGTACCCCTGAAGGGATTGTTTAAACAAAATCTCCAAAACATAAACAGCAAGATTGTTCAAGATAAGCGAGAGTAGACGCGAGAATACCTGGCATCATCCCTTAAGCTGGGGATTTAGACGCCGAGTCCGGTTTACATCTTACGGTTTTGGGCATAAGCTTTTCTTGCAATGGTATGTGGCAGGTCTTTTTTCCCCGGTACATATGGCCGATAATTTGGTCCCAGTAACTCCGAAGTCCGTGCCTCCTTTTGGACGTTACTTAAATATTATGGTTAAGAGCCCTCCGCGCTCACCCTATAGTGTTATGGTTGTAAAACGTTAGTGGCTAAACAACAATAGTCACCAAGTGCTTTTCTCAAAGTGGCCTACCATCCAAAAAAAGGGACGGCTAGGTGTCGATTATATTTTTACAAGGTGTTGTCAAATGTTTTCATAATTTACTTTACTCAGACTGCCAGATTTTTCTTTTTACCGAGTTGTTATTTCGGTAGAAAGAAAAAAACAGAGTCTGGCTCTATCTCAAATTCTATTTAAAACATACAAACATTAATATTGTCTTCGCGGTGTCAATAGGGACTGGTCTGTTTCATCACCATCATCATCAGCCCCAAGAAGTCCACTGCTGCACATAGGACTCCCCCATAGAGCGCCACAGCGAGCGGCTTTGGGCCGTTAGTATCCAACGGCTGGTCTGTTTGAAGTTCGGTTTTCTTTTTTTTTTTTTATAGTGCATAAATTGTGTATTGAGTTATTAGGGGATGTCTTCTGAGAGGAATGAGGAAGTTCTAAGAAGAGTAACCTGAAAAACTTGCAGGCTGTGTTTCACTAGGTACTCGTTTTTTTGTCACAAAAAAATATGTTTCCTTCAAATATCGCAAGGTGTAAACCGACGCAAGAGAGCGCGAGTTTAAGATATGTATCTAACACATGTTGTACTGTGCGGGATAATCTCAATGTCTGAATTGGGGAGGTAATGTTACGTAATAAGGGTTCCGTCGACGCAAACTCACTGTTTGTGGGAATTCTCCAGAATAAATGTGAAAGGGTTCGGTTCTAGGGTTCCGCACGCAAAATTGGATGGATTCTAAGGGAAAGTCAAACTTTGAGTTTGAGGTACATATGCTCTCGAATATGCCCAAAAGAAAGGGTAATAAGAGGTGCATAAACCAGGTTGATGTGTGCTACATAGCCCATTGCCGAGGTGACGATTCAAAAGCCCAAACCTACAGCGGTCGCGTGGGTTTTTATTAAAAGAAAGAAAGAAAAAACGTTTATTGACCCTGGACATCGCAACGTACAGATATAAACAAGCAAAATAAAAAGGTTAGAAAAAAAAAATGACAAAAGAAGAAATACAAACAAAAATTTCCACCAGACAGCAGTGTCACGATGTCCAAAATTAAATGGACCGCACTCAGCTAATGCCTTTACCTGATAGGCTTACTGCCGCACTCAGATACGTCAATTAACGTTAATGGCTCATTAGAGTCAAAATTTGACATTCTTAAAAGTCCTTTTTTTTTAATTTGTTATAAAGTCTCTTTTGAAAAATGGATGTTTGACTCCAATGAACTATTAACGTTAATTCACGTCTCTGAGTGCGGCAGTTAGACGTTGATTTTCAGTGAGGCTAACTGAGTGGACATTCGCTTATTTATTATTAATTAATTGATTTTTCTGAAATAAAGTCGAACTCGAGAACGATATTTATTTATTCATAATAGCACTTTGCAGATATTTAATATTTATTTTCTATAAGGTTTTATGTTGATTTATACTATCGTGAAAATATTATCTACAAGTAATGAAATATTTCGTATTGTGTTCGTTGCTGAACGAAATATTGTTTTAAAATAACTGTTATTGGCATTTGTTGATATGAAACCTTCATATTATGTTCCAGTCACATCATACGCTAACAAATAAATCTGCGTGCCTCCGACTGCCCCGAATGAGATGAGAATGTCGTCATGATGAACGGAACATTTTTTTGAACACAATGCTTAGATCAGATTTTTCGTGACACCTGAACCCCGAGCCAGAGTGTTTAACCACTGGGTCTTGAGTGCTACGACGCTCTCCTGTCAAACATTCGATATTTTTTTACAATATCATATCAGTAAAATTTATTATAAATCGTGCTATAAAGATTCGAAATAATTTATGCAGCGGTTGTTAAATTGTAAGCTAACTTCATGGTTCATGTATTTATTAACACAATGCAGCTTTATTTTCATTATTTAAAATTAACATTACATATAAAAATATAATAAAACTAGTCATAATTATATATACAAGGTGTTGTTTTCAATTCCTGGTAAAGAACAATTCCCTTGCTAACTATGTACAACTATTGGCTACAAAACATAGTATGAAAATTCGGCCAGTTATAGGATTTCAGGTTTACAGCCTAGTTTTTTGAGTATTCTTCCATGTTATTGTCCATATCGTGTATAATACGTCTTTAATATGACTTTTCTTCTGTTTCAGGTGAGTGCTGTTATCTATACTGAAACTCGTGCGCATTATATGGTAAGAAAAGCCAAACAATCAGATTATATCTGGAACCACTAGCAGGTTATTTAAGTAATACTTCTAGGTTTACTAATATTAGCCAGAAACTAAACAATTCTTCGGAAACAAAATTAGTATCTTCGCCAATTACTTCTTCTCTGTTTAGTTTCTGTCGACAGGGTTTAAAGCCTTGCTCAGCTCCCACTTGGACTGCTTCATGCCATTTCTTCGTACAAGACTCTAGTGTTAGTCTACCGAAAGACCAATTTTCATTTTAGAGAACCTGCTTGACAACTATCAAGGTACAATTATAAGGTCGCAGCAAGCGACTGTCTCATCGTGACAATATTAACAGAAGGTGTCTTCTATACAGTTTCAATTTAACGATCTGTGTTCTAAAACAAACCTATAACAAAAACTCCTTTAAGGCCAGACAATGCCTTCTATCCATTCAATGTATCTCGAAACTCTCGTATAAACACCAGGAGCCATTTTTCTTCCGCAGTCTCTTCCAAAAGACGTTACCCCCACGACCGTGTGCAAAGGAAAACTTTTCACACAGTCTACCCTCTCCTCCATCACCTGAAGAGGTCCTCCCGAGTCCCCTTGACAAGTATCCCTACCACCATTTATGTAATCTCCAGCGCACAATTGGTCCTCAATGATTCCTGTGGCTAAAATTCTTCGTTTTATCATAAACTTCATTGATCTATTACAAGTTATATTATCTATTATATCCACATCAACTTTCATCAAAGTCTGACTTCCTGTCATACCACCAGAAGCTGTCACTCCAAACCCAATTGCTGTCAGATTTTTGTATGTTAAATTATCTTCAGTTTCTAAACAGGCAATTCTTATATCACGGCTGAGGATGAAGTCGTGACCTGCTCTCATCAAAGCTAGATCATTGTATTTAGATGGAGGCTTAAAGCCCATGTGAACTATAATTTCAGCAACATCTCTTTCTTGAGCCAATTCGTCCACTTCATCAAATTCAAAAGTGGCCGTGCCAATTCTCATTTTACTTGCAGGACCGCTGTTTGGGTCTTCTCTGCAATGTGCGGCAGTTAAAACCCATTTTTCGCTGATCAAAGTCCCCCCACATTTCCATTTGGGCTCATCGTGTATATTTCTTCTAAATCCGATTAAAACCATATGAGGATATAAAAGAACATCTATAGGAACTCGTACCCTAGACATTGGATGTAAAATGTTGTGGCATTCTAGCATGGTTTGTCCGTAGTTTTTGCACGCTTGAAACGCTTTCTCGCCAATGGAATTCACTGAAACCGTCCAAATCAAAGTAAACAAAATCACATCAGCAGTCATTGTTTTGAAACTATCGTGCAGCACTTGCGTCTTCTTGCCCAATAAAAGATGAAAGCATTGTTTATATCCAGAAATTCCCTTAATCTTTTTTTCCCTTCACAATTTTTCGTAGACTGTTTCTTCTTCGATTGAACCACTTTTCTTTGTTATACCAGATTTTTTCCCATTAAATATTTTCCGATTACGGAATTCCCTGATTCCAGTTCTAGTATCCTTATTTCATCACATTCAGGGGTAATTAAAAGACGATGTTTTCTGCACCCTGGTTCTTGGCTTGTGTGAACTGCTTCAACCGAAGATTCTAAATCTGTAGCTTTCAAAACTGATTTCCTTGTTGTTTTTATTTCTTCTCCGATAAAAATATATCATGCATATATGTTTATACACGTGCGCGAAGTCACACAGCCTGAATATCACTGATTCGATCCGTCGACTGAAATCTTGCAGGCATTGCCAGTAAAAGTAACCGAGACGGAACGAATCAAACGCTAGTATAAATTGTCTGGAAACAATTGCTCATTGATATCAACATTATAGTGATTAGGAAATTTGACAAGTTACAGTCTGTGGTTTCGCTTGTTTATTTTTAACTAGCTTTTACTCAATAGAAAAAATGCTAATGCATTGTTTTAGTTTAAGTTTAACTAGTGTATGAAGCTGTGGGTCAAGCTTTTGTCCCACAGCTTCATACACGTTTGAGTCACGACTCCACGGCTTAATTTTCTGGTATATCCTACAATATACCAGAAAATTAGCGCTAGCATAATTTTACCATTTACCAGTTCACATATATATTTATTAAATTTAGATAGACCAGCATTTGACTGCGATCTCACCTGATGGAAAGCGACGATGAATGATAAATTAGGTATATCATTTTGATATAATTCATAAATGTACTAATAAGTGTCTATAAACTTTTTGTATTTACTTCAACATTGCCCTTGACTTTATAAGCATGATAAACCACAATTTCACGCCTTGGTATACAGAATTCCTTACTCGATGTTGCATATCGAGCAGTGAATCACGTTTTTCAATGACATATCATTTTTCGTTGTGAATTTGTCTCAGATTTTTTAAGACTAAGAATCTTGTTTAGTTTCCAATTGTTTGTTTATCAGTGTACCATTGCTTAATTTTTTTCTACCTTAAAGAAATGCTGTATTAACATTATTTGCAAAAAAAACACAACCGCTAATATAACAAGACTTATATATGGGAGAGTTTACTTCTATCAAAGGTTAAGTAGGTACTTTGATTTCTTAATTAAACTACAAAGCTACGGTTTTTAACGTCTTAAGAATCTCATTAAATCTTACCGTAGGTTAATTAATGAATATCTATTTATTTCTTACAAGCTACGAACCGTTAGTTTGTTGAGAAAACTCTTTCATCGCCAGACATTTTTTTTTATGTAATATTCAAGATTTTTATTTACATTATCTCTTGAGTACCTAGTTTTTCGTTCATCGTTTTCAAGATACGCTTATCTTGAACTCGCTTCTCCTTTCGTTGCCGAAGTGCCGAAGAATCACGTGTTTGTTTACTGAGTGCCTAGTGGGAGTGCAAGTTCACATAAAAAATAAAATAAAGTGCAGTCATCCTGTTTGCGAAAGATGCGGGTTTGATACCCGCCTGATGCCAAGATGACCGAATGTCTTTTTCTGGTTTTCAGATCTTTAGTAAAGATACTGCATGGAAACTGCTAAAAACAACAAAAACCATAAATAAAATAAAGTTTATTTCGTTACCAGAAAAACAATCTCAACAGAATGTTGACTTCTTCTTGTAATTGCGATATGGCAACTGTAATAGAAAGAGCCAATTGACAATTTTATTAACGTTATTTGAATAACGGAGTTAAAAGAAAAAAACGGTTACGTCTACCACAGGCCGTGGTAGACGTGGTCTACCTCCGTAACCCTTGATCAGCTTATGAAAACATCTTAAAACCTGTACAAGATGTGTTCGTCTAAGTCTTCTCCTTCCAACACTCCCATTACCAGCCCCAAAATCTGTTGCATCAACTTTTCATGTATTTCCTACCTCAAAAACAATATCTTCAAAAGACCTCCCACAGTTTAAAATGGAGTACCGTTTTTAATAAACCCCAGCCAGTCTTCGACCTGCGGAGATGTGGGACACGGAAATATTTCTCCTTTAAACCGCGTATTTGAACCTCACGCGGTCTGATTGCTCCGAGGCTCCGATAAACGTGATGTGCGAAGAATGGATGCGGTATGTGAAAATGAGAGGAATAAGTTCTATTCATTTATTAGTTAATACACAAAAATAGTTAAAATTGAAAATAATTAGAACACAAGAAGTACAGGTGAGCTTATCTCTAATAAGAGATTTCTTCCAGCAGACCATAGTGACAGGATACGATTCAAAAAATTTGACAATTTAGGACAGTAGCGTACAACAAAAAGAAAAGAAAAAACAAAATAAAAATAAATATTTAAGGTGAAGTGATATTACACATGATACTTTATTAAACATTCATTCGCTGTATTTATTTAAGAAGATTCAGTTAGATTGAAGTACATAAAAATAAAGTAACACATATACATCGAAATAAACATAAAGTGACTCTATCACAAATAACAATGATTTTCTGGTTTACGCCAGACTTTACTACATTTAAGATATGGAGTGAAGATTCCAACCTTTGGCTGTATTAATAGATGTTGGGGGTTGAAACAAACGTCGAGGATACACATTCTTACGTGAGCCTGTGTCCTCTTCATCATCATCATCATTTTCTATTGATAGCGGTTTTGTGTGTGATGGTGTTCGTAAAAGACAAATAAATTGTCTTCGGCGAGCTATATGCAATGGGATAGCGAAGCACAATTGTCTCGTTTGAGTATCATACTTTAGTTTTGTATTTTGGATAATTAAGTGTTATTCTAATTCAAATCATTACCTGTATCTCTAACAAAAGGAGGTTTCAATAAAGATGTTTTTTTTGACAATATTAAAGAGCACTTTATGCCGCATCCAGGCTTGCTTCCCTCCTCTCCCCTTTAGGATTCTCTCCTTTGGATGTTTCCCGTATTGTGCAGCCGACGGCAAATACTGGGTCTGTGGGACCCGATCGAAATGGAAAAACGCGCCCTTTCACGGGTTAGAATCGGTCGAATAGACCCGTTTTAACGCACAATAGACCCGTTTTAACGCACAATAGACGACAGTTATAAATAAACAGATCTGAGGGCTTTTCTCATGTTTATTGTCAGATCGAGCGTTGATAGAGAATATTCTGCCGTGTGTACTGAGAGCGAAAAGATTCTGCCTATAGGCGTCTATACAGGTTGTCTCTTTGTGTCGTTGAGAAGAGTCGTTGTGATGGAGGCTGTACCTACTTAAGGTTTTTACAAACTTTAAGCAATATTTCCCGATGGACGTTGCTAGATGTCAGAGGCCAGAGGCCTTAGGGCGGCTTGATAACATCTGATATTAAGGATGCTTACTAACCTCACGTCCCTCCAACAATTCACACTGAGCCCGCGTGTTGAGGTGTGCCTATGCCCAGCAGTGGGTCGTATACAGTCCGTATATATTTTATGTTATGTATGTATGTATGAGGGCTTTTCTGGAGCTTTCACATGTTTATTGTTAGATCGAGCGTTGATAGAGAATAATGCTGCCATGTGTACTGAGAGCGAAAAGATTCTGCCTAAAGGCGTCTATACAGGGTGTCCCTGCGTGTGTTGTTGAGGAAATCGTTTTGAATATAAATACATACACTCACGACTGTATCACAAACGGGATTGTTGCCATCGTGGTGAACGGAACATTCAGAAGTCCACCTGACTCTCAAAAGGGAACAAAACAGGCCAACGGGGAATTCCTCATTGCCTGATGTGCGAAACTGTTTTGTGAGTCACATATTTTAGAACTTGGTAGAACTTTTTGACATGAATTTTAAGCAAGCGAAATGTAATTATGTAAAATATTCGTAGGCATCTAGTTCAAAAGTATCTAAGCACCAGACTCTCCGTCCCACTGCTGGGCACGAGCTTAACCTCAGCTGTAGTAATACAATGTAATGATGAATAATTTTAATAATTCAAGGACTAAAAGATATCGTTTTAAAAAGAAATCTGCAGACGAAAATTCGACTCTAAATCGAACATTTCAAGTTAGTTACGTCAAGTTACTGACATTTTCGAGTTCCGACTCCCATCTGGTTATTGGGTATGTGAGTCTGAAGTAGTCCAGCATCCTGGACCCCTTCCTCAATACAACATTCAGGGTAAGACGGCTCTTAGTTATCTGGTTTGAATAACCAGTGTTGCAGACCTCTAGTGAAGTGTCCTGTTAAGGGAATAGGAGGTCTAGATTTGCTGGTGTTTTCCGGGCATAGGATCGTATTAGGCATTTCGCCAAATGCCTCACACTATTGCAAACCTAATAGTCTTGCGGTAGCGACAGCATAATGAGGTAACGTGATATTAAAGAGCTAGTATTTTATTGGTTTTTTGATAAAAGTAGCAACGCGATATCTGGAACTGAACCTATTACAATTTTATGGCCAAATACTGGGTCACCCGTACAGTTTATTGGTCAGTTTTCTTTTGAAAAACCATAATCGATTATTACAGATATACCATTTTATAGTCCGTCTGTTTTCCAACTACGTCCAGCCTCTTGCCACGTGTGAGTTTCTGACTGTTCCGTTCATTTTTCTTGGCATTTTGCTCTATCTTCCGTTTTGCGAGGTACCAACAGACCAAAATAAAAAAGGAATATGCATAAAAGCCGGAAAAGGCAAGAATTTGATAGACGTTATCTGTGTAAAATGAGATACAAAATTATCGGTAAATATTCCCTAATTTAATACCTGCTCCGGAGGGCGCTTTCTTTTAAACACATTTTTTAAAGTTCAAAAGGAATTATTTGAACGACGAAAATGTCACTTGATTTTTCGTCGCTGTTATTTAATTTCGAAGACTCTTTGTTGACATCCTTTTTTTTAGTTAACGTGATTTTTTAAATATTTGCTTGTAACGAAATATCAGGCAGCATTTTTTATTAAACTCAGTTTGTAACTTTTTGACGGTTTGCTTTTTCTGCAGTAGATATTACATTCTGTATATTTTGTAACATTTTTTTAATTTTAAAAAATGCTCTTTAGAAAATATTTTTGTTTTAAAATAACATCTGAGGCATAGTTTTCAAAGCTAAGCTATAACTTTTCAGCAATACCGCTCATTGAGACTTGAACTATACAGGGTGAATTTTTCAAGTGTGCGTCATGGTCCAAATATTAAACTATGACAAATATTGAAAAACGCTCAAAGAAGTCTCAAAGCCGATTTTGACAAAAACTAAAACTATATACTGAGTTTGAATAAAAAACGTATCCCTAGCCCAGCCTAGACAAAAGTATAATCTTTTCGCGTTCTTAGCTCCAGCTTTTATTGATATTTTTTGGTAGCAAAAACTCGCGTATGATTCTCCGCCGCTCAAATATTCACAACGTCTCCCAAAGGAGCTGTTGTCTTAAGGATACGTACATCGGTGCTGTGTTTCGTTATAGGGCACTGAGATCTACTTCATGTTTGGATAAATGGGTTCAAGTGGTGTAATTTCATTTTTCGTGTCTTTATGACGAAGGGATTTTAGTCTCACTTTTCAAAAATGTTGACTTGAATGAAGTCAAAAATGTTGACTTGAATGACTACTTTTATGAAAAGGTTCCAGGGCACAGGAGCAGCGAGGTTATGTGCAAAAGCCACCTCAAAATTACACCCAACTCCACATTCAAATGCACAGAGCATAGAAAAAAACAATCCTTCAAGTATAAAATCTAAAATATTGTGGCAAAAGGACGTCAACGTAAATTATTGCCTGGCCACTTGCCAAAAAAAAATTGTGAAAGAAAACAAATCCAAAAAAAAATCTGTAGCTTGATTTTAATTCTGAAGTGTACCCATGTATTGTATTTCATTACATAGTATTTCCACTTAACTTATTTTGAAAATATTCATAGATTTAATTTGATAGAGGAAATAGTTTTATCAATGTACTTTAATTATTAATTTAATTTGCTTTGAATAGTGTCCAAACAGCACCAGTGTACACAAACCTTTACGCGTACACTTGACCTAGTTTAATATGTGCTGACTGTACGCTACAGCCGGAAAGCCAACACACACTGAACGGGAAAACTGCGGACTTGAATTTGAAACTTTGTGGACACCCTGTATCATTTGAATTGAAGGAAACCCGCCGTACGCACGACCGTTTTGTTTTTTGGTTTTGATGACCGGTTTGGTGTAATGGTTAAGAAGTCGGCTACTACACCAAAGGTCGCGGGTACAATCCCGCACAGTACAAACATGCTTGTACATCAACATCTAGGTTTGACCTGGTCCGGGAGTTTCCTATGTATATTATGTATGTTCTAACAGAAAAAAGTATTCATGTATGTTTATCCGTTGTCTAGTATCCCATAGCACAAGTAAGCATTTAGTTGCTTAGTTGGGGCCTATGGCGCTGTGTGGAATAATGTCCAGCGATATTTAAATAAAAGAGTAACTGCTGAGTTTTTAATTCCCAACTCCACATTTAAATGTATTCCGTTGTTACAAGTACAACTTGGGTCTTGACGAAAAAGAATTGTGGTCTACCTCATCAGCACTTGATGACCTTGACCTTAATGATGTTAGGAATACATACATAAACGGCCTTGATACGTCCCACTGCTGGACACAGGCCTCACCTCAACTATGAGGCGGAACAAGCCATACTCCAACACGCGGGCTCAGTGCGGATTGTTGTTGTTGTAAGGTTAGTGAGCAACCTTAATGTCAGATTTTATCAAGCCGCCCTGAGGCCTCTGACTAGGCTTAACGACTGACATCTAGCGACGTCAACTGGGACCAACTACTTAACGTGCCTTCCGAAGCACGGAGATGCCCGATATACACATCACTAAATTTTGGTCGGGGTGGTCACCCATCCCATTTCCGACCCGGCGTATGTTGCTTTACAACAGCGATTGTCGCCGATCTCTGTCACAACTGCGCCACGAGCACCTCCTGTGGTAAAATGTTAGGTATGATTGTGGTCAAAAAATATGGGCTTGCCATAGAGCAACACAAAGCTTTCTTATGTTAGCTTTTTTATGTTGGGCTTTATAACAAAATATTTATATCTCAATTTTAAAATGTTCCTAAGTTCAAACTCCTCGCAGTCAGCTTTCGGTCGAATTTACATGACAATGCAAAGTTGGTCGGCAATACTAGTTTTATTTTCCTAGTTCTGTTGACTTTATGTTTATCAGACGATCTGAATAGTGCACTGTTGGGCTAGCAAATAGATATTGTTGGGGTTCTGTGAAGGGTGAAATGGGACATTTTATTTCACCCCTTTTTAGCATTCATTGAGCCTTAAAAACTATTTGCAGTTACTGCGTAAATCTGCTTGTTCAGGATGTTTCTTGGGTAAAGTGTTTTGAAATAGCAAGGTTTTTGGATTTTTCGTTTTTATTATTTCGATTTTCGATGTATTTTTAGTTTGTATCGATGAAAAAATGATGTTACGTTTCTGACAATGACGTATGAATGAGGTAAACGAGTCGCTGTCATATTGGCTTGGCAGGCCCGTTGGACCTGCTTTGGTCGGACCACTTTTGGAACGCGGCCGAGCAGGTTAAAATCTAAGGTTTGAATCTTGTCTGTAGTAAGGTAAAGTTTATATAAGGATTTTGCTTTACTTTTATCAATTTATGGTATTGTGTTTTTCCATTTCAACTTTTAAAATGTTCTGGAAGAAATCTCTTTTTAGCGATAAGCTCATCTGAACTTTTACTGTGCCAATTGTCATTTTTCTACGAACTAATAAATAAATTCATAAAATCATATAAACGAAATCTAATACGGAACCACAATAACCTGTTCTATACTTACTAATAGTAGTTATTCATTCATTCACAAGTCATTTCCACTATTGTCTGATATTGTGAAATGGGTTCACCATCGACCTACTGAAACCGCATACATTATATTTACATATCGGAAACAGGTGAACCATAACAAAAAGTGATTATGAATATAAAAGGGCTGAGACTATTTTTATACGTCCCACTGCTGGGCACAGGCCTCACCTACTTATGAGGGTGATTCGAAAAACGCGGGCTCAGTGAGGATTGTTGGAGGTTTGCTGTTCAAGTCCAGGTGTTATCAACCGCCCTGAGGTCTCCGACTAGGCTTAACGACTGGCATCAACTGATTAACGTGAAAGAATACATTTTTCATTTGTTATTTTATTTAACAGGCCAAGGATTTTAAAAAAAATGTGAGTTATAAAACCGAAATGATTGATAAATGTTATGATAAACCCTAATAATCAGGTTGTGCTCAATCTGTTGTTTTGTAGAAAAATATGTGTGGGACCAGGATTTAATCAAAATTATTGTCAATATTACTTGATATTTGAGTCAAAGAACAATACCTAATTGATTACGCAATTTCGATAAAATTGGGTTCGCGAACGATCTCGTTGTAAACGTTTCAATTGATTGCGATTACAAATCCTTCCCGCTTCAATTTAATTCAATTGGTTTGTTAATTAATTGGTTTTGTAGGAGGTCTATTGTTTCTGATCCTCAAATGGCGTCTGATGATTTTGGGACAATACCTTTTAACTTTGCAACTAACTGTGACATTGGTTTTTGCACATTTATTAAATAATCTAAATAATAAGTTTTTTTTTGAAATCATCTAAAAAGTTTTTTTTTAAGTTATTATAAAATTAATAATCTCTAATGGTAATTGAAAATAATTTTAAAATTGTTATTATTCCTTCAAAAATAAACATGGTAACGTTATTTCTGTCTTATTCCATTAATTAAGTCTTAAACTCAATTCAATATACATTTTCTGTAGTAAATTCTTGAAAAGCAATTTCCAGGCAAAGTTTAAAAGTGCATGTCTCCTTATTATTATATTTTATCTATATCGACAGGATGGGGCTTTATGTTAAGCTTAGAATATTTAAATATTCGAACTGCACTTCGACAAAAAATACAAATAAACATATAATTATTTATCTCTTTATATAAAAATGGATTGCTGTTCGTTAGTATCGCTAAAACTCGGGAATGGCTGGACCGATTTGGCTAATTTTGGTTTTGAAATATTTATAATGGTCGAGGGAAGGTATAAAAGGTGAGTAATCATGAGAAAATGCTGGGAATATAGTGAAAATCTCAATTTTAGTTTCCTCTTAGTAAATGTTACTACCTGTCACGTGACACTAAACGTTTGACAACAGAACGAAGTCTGTTGGGACAGCTAGTTAATTTTTTTTTTTTTATGATAGCAGATCATCTTTATTTCAGTCTATAACAATTTCAATAATTTACAGTTACAACTGATAAAATACATGTAATTCTATTCACGAACAACTATCTTCATTCACAGAGGGAAAGTCCTCGTTCAATCCATTAACCATATTATCAATCTACAATTTTGAAATCCATCATATTCAACCCACAGGTAAAGTAAAATTAACCAGTAGAGCGCATAATAATAACATACGAAGAAAGGAAAAATTAAATATCCATTTTGAATAGAAACTAAACGCTTATCAATTAATCCGACAATCTTTCAACAATAAAGGTCTATTAACCTGATTCGAATTTATAGATGTATGATTAACCACGCTGACCAAATGCGGGCTTGGTCACGAATCAATTTTACCACAACTAAACCGACCCCCATGTGTACTTGTTTTGCATTTATCTAAAGATATCGCCTCGATAGGTATACTTTATTCCAACAATGAACAAAAACGTCATTAGGTATTTAGTAAAAATTAAAACTCAAACATTTCTAATATAATTCAGAGGGTGTTTTTTTCAAAACTGTAAAAAAAGTGTATCAGTTACTTTTGATGCTTGCGAAAAATATTTAAAAAAAAATGCAATTACCACAAAGAAAAGACAGTTCGTTCCAAAATTGGAACAATATGCATTCTGGTCTTGGAAAATCTGCGTTCCAAATTGACACACTATGCATCAAGGGCAAAAAATGAAGTGTAACTACTTACATATATAACAGGGTAATAATAAATAAATATTTTTTAAATAGACAATAATAATATCTTATACATTGCTCTGGTCCCAAAGTTATAGTTTTCCCTTATGTTACAAAAATCACAAACAATGAAGGTATCACAAACACCCAGAACCAGTCCAAATATCTTTTTCATCAAACATTTATAGATACTTTATGTCAGTACTGACGCGAAGTCAAAAATTGACCCTTGGCGTACGTACCTACCTATGATTTGACCGTGTGTATAAGATAGCATGATAATTTACTAGAACGTAAACGAGACAGATACATGTTGCGCAGTGTTGTCTCAAACTGTCAATGCTTTGCTCAGGTGGTCAAAATCCTGATTTCGGGTGCCACTTTTTTAGCACAAGTAACCTATATCTACGTATTTTTACTATCTTATCATTGGCTGCGCGAACCGTTACCGCGACTGTTTGGGTCTGAGCTAATGCTTGAACCCCTCTCCTTAACGGATTGAAAATCAAATTCCTTCTTGTACTTCAAATAAAGAACGTCTGCAAGTTTATAAAATGCTATAGATATGAAACGCTATATGTAAAACCCCGTCTTTACCCGTCGCAAACTTGTTATTGCAGCTATCGTGTGAATGAGTGCACATGTTAAATTGCCACTTGCCTACACTCACCCATAAACGACAGAAGTACAGTCGGACTTAATTGCATATCCTTTCGATTTTCACCCTTATGCCCTAACCAATAAGAGTGAAAATAAAAAGCCTGCGGAATTCAGTCTGTACAGTCATGTCGATAATTAGTTACGTTTGTTCGTAATTACTGTACTTTTGTTCGCACCAGTACTTGAGTATAGCTTAGTTTCTAAATTAAGACCGTGGAATGTTATATAGACGGGTAAAACTATAATTTCTTGTAATGTTAGCTTATAAATGTATTTACATATTTTTAAATCTAGAATAATTTCTCTTGAACTCAGTCGAAAGTCAAAAAAAAATGATCTCCTTGAGGAATCGGCGTAGGATAGCCGATTTGATGTTCCTACATAAGATCATTCACAACAGAATAAATGATCCACATCTTTTGGAGCAAATAAAAATGGTTGTTCCTCGCAGATATCCCCGTTTTCAGGTGCGCAGGTTGTTTGGTGTCCCACGATACAGGACCAATTTGGGTATTCATTATCCCGTTGCAAGGATTTGTAATGAATACAACAGCATTATGCATGTGATACCCAACATCGACATATTTAGCGACTCTTCCTCGAAATTCAAGGGTAAATTAGTCGATCACTTCCAGTCTATCGGTGCTAACTCGGCTTGAATCATATTTTTGTTTTAAATATAATTTTTGTTTTTATTTTTGTTTAACATGTGTAGAAGGACTTAGTCCATAACCAACAGCGGCATTTCTTGGCCAATGTTGTGTATACCTGTAATAGGCGAGCATATATGATCTAAGACCCATGTGTACTTTATTGTGTATGTTTTGTGTGCATTGCTGTTGGTGTACCTTATCATAAATAAATAAATAAATAAAGTCAAACATCATGTTAAATACTGTAGGTAATTTCCACTACTGTACAAATACTGCCATCATTGAAGACCTAAATAAATAAATCGATCTGAAATCGAAATCCCTGGAAACGATTCCACCCAGCGCCACCAAACCCCAAAGTATGGGATACTAGACAACGGATAAACATACTTAAATATATATTTTTTGTAAATACTTACATAATAATACAAATAAAATACCCAGTCCAATATAAACAGACATGTTCATACACATAAAATTATCTTTGTACTGTACGGGGATCGAACCCGTGATCTTACTATGAAAAAGTATTTTTTTACGCGCAAATCATTTTTTTATTATTTTTAAAATTTTTTCATCCGTTTACAAACACAGCAAAAAAAATATTTGTGCAATCGGTCCAGTCATTCTTGCGTGATGCCGTGACCAAGGCCAATTAAGATTATTCCTATGCAATCAAGCATGACAACCATCCAATGGACATCCTCACACATTGGCCATTGCACCCTTGCCCTTTTCAACCCCTAAGAACCCCTTGCTAGTCTAAGATTGGAACCGCCCCCTTACCGCTGGAATTCAGTACAACAGCACTGTGACTCCAGAGTCGCTTACATACCTAGTTAATATTTATTCTTATGATTTTACCCAACGTTTGAGGTAATCGGAAACCATTGCTTTAGGGTGGTCTGGTTATCGATAGTCGGATTTTATCGATACCAATCCAACTCAATTGCCTGCCGCTGAAACGGTTCTGTGATTTCCTTAATACAAGAAAAAATCTTTTAGGCCAGAACAGAATATCTGAATTGTCTCAATACATACCATTTCTTTCAATTTATATTAATGGCACTTTGAAGGAGGATATAGGCTACCATAATTCTCATAAACGTGATGCTTTAATGAGATATGCCACAAACGTGTGAATAGATTCATTTGTACCAAATTCGAGACATATAATTACACCTACAGGGTAATTACTGAAACACAAACCAAATAATCCTTCCTGCCTCTTAATCTAATAATCTCTCTCTCAATCTTCTTTCTTTCGGCCTAGTCGCCGCTTACCGTCAGGTGAAACTGGGGTCGAAGGCCAACCCATTTGTAATAAAAAAACACACCCTATAAAAAACCGCCTCTTACCACCATGGGTTTTAGATCACTCGGTGAAATCTGGGCTTCTGAATGTTCACCATGATGATGGGAACAATCTATGTGCCTCTAGGGGTCTTTCGGAATATTACTCGTGAGTGTATGTTATGTTTATGTGATAGTCTATTTATGCTTTTGTCGAAATATCGATAACGATATCGACAATCGCCTACAAACCTGCAACACTACTTAGTTCCCATCCCGGCACTTTCCAAAAATCTTTGCCGTCCCACTAGAAAAATAACAACAAAACCGAACAGACCATAAAGTTCTTATACGGAACTCGTTCCGCGGCGTTGGGGGTAGGCTGTGAAACAACAAAACGGCTGCTACTGCGACACATTATAACGGAAAAAAGTTTAGGGAAAGACGCGAGGAGCAATAACTAGGGCAACGGCACCCATGTGGGATGGTACACCACTATAGAAGAAGCTGGATGAGGCTGAGAAGGAATTTGGGAATCTCAGGTTTTTCTATTATTCAGCTCTTCAAAATGACCTCACGCCACCTGATGGAAAATCCAGATATAGGGTTGACATTTGACAAGTACAGTAATATATTTACAACTGAGCTGGTCAATCTTATTTCGAAGGCTTAAATATACACGATTAGTGGAGGATTGATAAAACAAAGTGTCAAAGACTGCAAAGCTTCAGCTAGGCCCAAATCATCTACCAACGTCACATAAATTTCTGTGGTCCCAAATAGAAATAGAAAAATATTTATTCAGGCACCGCAATAATAAGTAAAAATATTTTTTTTAAAAGCTGACAATAGCTTTAATTGGACTAACAAATTTTATAGAAACCCGTTTTGGGGTCTTAGTGGTTTCACACCACAAGTAGTTCGGACCGCGGTGCGCGATTCGCCGTAGACCTCTTTTTAAATAAGTCCTTTCCCACCGCTGTGCGAAACGCCCAATAACTTTTCGTAATGAGTAAATACAAACCGAAGTGAGGAACAATATAGTCATCATTTTGAATAAGTGATTTTAATTGCTTTGATTGTATCATTTTTTTACTCTATAATCTATAATATCGACAAATTTTATGAGACAACTTATGCCATTTGCATCGCTGTAACCACTGCGATCCGAAAGGATCTATTTAAATTGAGTCTTGGGCGATTCTCAAAACCATTCCTTGGTTCTTGGTCCAAACCATTACTGGTGTGAAACGACTAAAAATCTGAAAAAAGAAAGCGAAGGTTTTTCGTACGGTGCTCATTTCGGAACGTCTGCAAAGGCTGTGTATTCCAAACTCCCTTGCCTATCCAGTTTTCTTATCCGTGTGCGATCGCGTAAAGTTTTGATAGCAGATGCTTCGCAATATTTGACGGGGCCTACTTTTATTTAGTTTTCATTTTCCGCGCCAAGGCACATCGCGATACAGCGATAACGCCTTTTTTCGAGTTATAAAACGTTATTTTTATAGGCACGCATGGAATAGTTTGATTATACTAGTGCTTGATTCGGAACGTTACTTCAAACGATCGGTTGCGAATCTAGATGGCGTTGTTGACAGTTTTTTGTATTGATTATTTATTTTAAGCAGGAGCCTAACATAACTTGCTAAAAATGCTAGCTTGGGACATCAGTATGGTTTAACATGATATTATTGTTGCTACGTAAAGAAATAGGCATAAGCTGAGAATCATAATACATAATTGATAGAACCATAGAACGTGTTTTCATTTTTATTAGTTTTATTTTGTTAAAAACTAAAAAAAACTAAAATTAAAACTGTTACAACTAATACTACTAACTTTAACCTACATTACGGTAAATATAAAATTGTTTTCTTTTCTTTTCTTAAGTTACAAAATTACTAACCCTCTTCATTTCAATGAACTAAGAGCATGCTGTGCCCACATGCTAAGAGTTATGGTCTAGCTCTCAAAATGTTGTTTTTTTAAGTTGTGCCTTAATGACTGTAACTTGTTTTGTGAGCCTTTAATAAATAAATAAAATAAATAATGTTTTTTCTCATAATTGAGAATAGTTTTTTTTTAAATTTAGCATACTTAGGCGCGCATTTGACCACAATCTCACCTGATGGTACGTGATGATGTGGCCTTCTTAGGCCACAGGCCTTCTTAGGTTAGGGAAGATGGTACATGCCGGCCTAACAAATGGCTGTTCACTCTCTTCTTGAAGAGGCCCAAGTTGTATTGCTGTGGAAACACTTCAGCGGGAATCTCTGCTATACATTCAGCCAAATTTTAAACTTTCAAACTTAAATTATTATGTTACTAGCAGCCTCCCGCGACTTCGTCCGCGTGAACTTAAGTTGAAAAACAAAAAGTAATAGTTCTTCTCAAATTGTAGCCTATGCGCGATTCAGATGTATAAGCTACATTATTGTAAAGTTTCATTGTAATCCACTCAGTAGTTTTTACGTGAAAGAGCAACACGGCACATCCACACATACAAACTTTATATTAGTAGGATTTATCAAGCACAGTCAACGTCAAAAGTGCCAAATCACTTTCGTACTTTGTCATAGTAGCATATCTGACAGCTTCAAATATTTTTTATCAAAAGGTAAAAAATTACAAAATAACAAAAAATATGTGTTTTTAACGGCAGTCTCACATTATTGGGTTACCGATATCAACAGAGTTTTAACTGTATCCGTTAAAACATTTTTGAACGATCGTTGAAGCGTGGTTAAAACGTTTTATTTTATCACAGTTTGTTTCATTTCCGGCTGTCAGTTCATTATTGTTTGTAACTATTTTATCACAGAGTGAACGTGTAAGTAAACAAAATTTTAACTACCTTTATTTAAATGTGAGGTGCCCGTGGCGCAGTTGTGACAGTGGTCAGCGACGATCGCTGTTGTAAAGTAACACACGCCGGGTCGGAAATGGAATGGGTGACCACCCCGACCGAAATTTAGTGATGTATATTTCTGGCATCTCTGTGCTTCGGAAGGCAAGTTAAGCAGTTGGTCCTGGCTGACGTCGTTAGATGTCAGTCGTTAAGCCTAGTCGGAGGCCTTAACCCTAAGGCCTCCAACTCCGGCTTGATAACATCTGACATTAAGGTTGCTCACCAACCTTATTCACCTCCAGCAATCCGCACTGAGCCTGCTTGTTTGCGTATGGCTCATTCCACCTCAGACCAAACAAACAGACATGTTCATGCACACAAATGTGTTTAACTGTGCTGGGAATCGAACCCGCGACTAGCCGACTTCTCAACAAATACACCTAATAGGTCGTCAAATGTTACCTACTTGTTTTACTCTAAAACGGTATGTTGCATGCATTATTTATTCTGAATATCAATCACCAACGTACCTTCTGACATTTGGAACAGTTTTTTTTTCTAACCCTCGTTAGATCATTGAGGGTCACTCTGATCACCCACCATGACGGACAGCTGTTAGACAAATAGAATGTCAAATTTAACCACACGGTTAAAGTGCGGTTAAAATACTGATCAGTAATTTTTTTGGGGTATGTTTAATAAGTAACAACTTTTAATGTTATTGGGAATCGAACATTATACATTTTCCTGTAGCATTCACTGATAGGCAGCTTGTTTCTATTATATTTTTTTGAGACGGGGTTCTTTATTTTTTATTTTTTGGAATCTTGAATCTTGACTTGAATCTTGAATTTATTTTAATTTGGATCTCCATTTTCTTTCTCCTTTCTCAACCATGTTAACTATGAATTACGATGAGAATTCCCTAAATACGTCAATCAAGGTCAATCACTAACTTCAAAACTTAAACTGACAGCTATCCCTACTTTTGAGAGCTACTCAACTATGATTTGCGTTTGTCAGTCTTCACACAGAAAGTAATATTGCATTTACCTTCTAAATTACTTTACCTGTAATTTTCTAAGCAAAACTAAACATCGTCCTATCGTTCCACACGTACAATTACCTGAAATAACTTTACCCCTTTCACCGAGTGTTCTCTCAAAACAAATCTAATGAAATCCAGATATTTATTCGATTTAATGGAAAGAAAATATAACCAAAAGAATAAGAATAATTTGAACACATAAATATATTACAGGGGCGCGTGCGACAAACAAGGTAAATAATTCAATACCACCCGGTATAATTTAATACAGGGTTGCTAAGTGTAAGGGTAATAAAGATGGATTTCTTGAAATATTACTTGTATAATTTTTTGTCCTTTTTATTGGAGCTTGTTGAAGAAAATATGATTGAGTGGTTTAGGGTTAAGGACTACATTTTCCAAAAAAAAAAGAAAGTCGTGGCCCAGTGGTTAAATACTCTGGCAAGAACCCATTTGGTCTCGAGTTCAGGTCTGACTAGAATACCTACTTCGTGTTCATTGTACAATTTGCTGCTTACTCTCCGGTGATGGAAAACACTGATGTAAAACCCAAGCTTGCCTCTTACCACGTTGGGTTCAAACTCCCTCGGCGAAATGTGGGCTTCTGAATGTTCTGTTCACCATGACGGCAACAATCGGTGTGCCTCTGACTAACCCGTTTGGACTGTAGTCAAGCTTGTTGAGGATGTAGGGACAGCTAAAGACCTTTTAGGACAATATGTTGTTATGTGAAATTAATAACATTCTCATGGTTATTTTTACTAAACATGAATGTTATTAATGTTATAATTGTTTTTTGTTTCAGGTGAGCAATCATACAAATGAACTGTAGCTTAAATGAACGAGTAAGTAATTGCATTTATAAAACACCAAAATTATTCATACAATTATTTCTGGAAACAAAACACCAAAAGCAGTATTTATTCAACCATAACTCATTTGAGCAATTGCAAAAGCCCTCAATAACTCCGGCTTAACCGCAATCATAACACTAAAACGCCGGTGGGGGTCCGAAATACCCGCGCCCACGGAACTGAAAAAACAGTGGAAGTGCAAAGAGGCGTGGCACGCGTGCCACAATTAAGCGTAGCTACGCTTACTTGGTCCCAGTCGTGTTCTAACATCGCATCGAGTTGCTTGTCTCGCGACAACTTCATATTTCCGTAGTTATGCCGTATTGCTCCATTTTAGAGTGCAAAAATTATAGTAGAATAAAAAAATTGAAAATGTAGGTTTTTCCTACCATCGCTAAGTAACTATTTTATTTGTTTTCTAATAAAATGTTAGTTCAATAGACAGATAGATATCGACCTATAACGCAAATTGCAATCTTAATGCAACAACAATTAAATGTATAATTCTTACCACGGAGAATACCGCCATCTATGTTCGAACAACGGAATTAACTCTTCAATCGAAAAAAAATTGACATTAGATTAGAAAAAGTCGTAAATACTGTCAGCAGTAAAGCACAACAAATATTATCTGTAGAGTGTGAAGGTTTATTTCCGGATGTGCGATCTGTGAATTAGGCTAATTTGGACTAGAATTGAAACGACCAATCAAACGGCTTTTTTCTTTGTAATGCAGTATATGACTTTGAATATATTTGTGTGAGTTTGGCGACAGCGGTTCCTTCGCTAATGTTGTTGCATTGCATTTCCACTGTTTTTTCTGTTTCGTGCCCGCGCCGTATTCGGCCCGCCGTCAAAACACCGAATTTCGGCATTTTCGGCCCCGCCCACGTCTGTTCTTCAGATTTTAATAATCTCCAACAATACAATTTTAATGCAACGACTTCTATGCGCACATGTCGTAATGAAAAATAAACAATGGCCGAATGAAACTCTCGGTTGATTTAGGCCCAAAGCAAACACGTATAATAGTAGAGTAGCTGCTTCGCTTAGATTAGGGATGGTCCCTTTTGTTGGGTCCTTTGGGGCTGGCTGCATTTAATATATTGCATCACGCTGCTGAGCCATTTGTTTGATGTACAGAAGTTAAACTTTGGCAGATTGCGGTCTTGAGCACGATTCGGACACACTGGCTTGAAGTTCGTGCAGTAATATGACTGAATATAATCCTTGAATTATGAGTGTTATGTTCTGCTTTAAAACATTGTTTGTCAATTTTTTTTTTCCTTGTAACAAAAAATAAATAAAAATAATAGAGACACAGTTCTACTTTATCTTATTGACAGCACCTTGTATTTATTTTTGCTCTCTTACCCGAATAAAAACAGTTTACCTTATTGTGGCCATCATTTCGTTATCACGATCAAGTTATCACACTTAGTAATAGGGACCTATTGAATCTGCCTCGGCTTCCCGATTTTCTAGTCTGTAGATAAACCTCGGCTTAATGTTTCTTTTGTTATTTTTACTATTTATTTTTTCCCTAACCATTTTGTTTTGTTTGTTTATATCTGTGTACGATGTCCAAAATCAATAAACGTTTTTTCTTTCTTTCTTTTTTCTAATGTCATGTTGAATTACAAAAAAACATATACATACAAAAACTAAAAGTTTTTAAAGTTCAAATCGTTTTCAAGTCAGCAAACCTTGTTCGTCGCTAGCGCAGCCTGTATCCGCGGATAATAACACCTACGGGTACGTGACGTCGTCGCACTTTTACGGGTATGCGAGGTTATCAGAGTGATTGCTACCGCTGTCATGAGAGTGGCTGGTGGGGTGCGAAACCAGGCACATTGGCTATTTACGGGTATTCAAATACACGGCATGGCAAGACGTCCCTGCTACACTATTTATGGAGATGCGTTCGTTATGAAGGTTGGCTGGAAGAGAGCGCCTTTCGCAATAAAACGGACGTTAGGTATACAGGTTTAGGACCTTCATTTTCAAGAATTTGTGCAATAACGTACATTTTATCTTAACTCATGTGGCATTAAGTGGATAAACTTGACACCAGTGTTTTCATTATTATAAATATTCATAATTTCAACATGGCCATATTAATTAGGGTGGTTTGTGTTAATACTAATTTGATACCTTAGTATCATAGTAATAGTAGTAAGTCTAAATGCCTTGACTGCGGTAAGCCGACTTACTTCTACTCACTTTAGGCTTAGATTAAAAAGGTTCATAGTTTTAGTAACATAAACCTAAGTATAAACCAATCAAATTTGTGAGTGGAAAGTTATATTTGACGTAAGGAAACTTGTCACTTTATTAAAAATTCAAATTGAATTACAAGTAAAAGACTTATAATCTGAAACAGCTCACAACTTACCGTTTTTGAAGCATTTAGTCTTAGCACCAACTTATTGCTTCTTTTTAAACGTGTGTGCTTACACGTTAAACAGACTATGTCCGGAACATAAATATGTATTTAAACTGCTTCTTAATTATTCTTCTTTATTTTTAAGTGAAAATTAGCCACGTTGCCGCCTAGCGTATTTTCTAAACCGCCTGCCACCTGCACTCTGAGTTTCTTTTTGATGGGTAAAGTGATTTCGGCCAAACAGAACGCGGGGTCACAGTATAAACCATACAGTAGGCTATCTAAGGCCACCCGCCGAGTTATTAGCCTAGCGTGCACACAGACACGCGACACAGCCCGTCCGTACTGCCGCCTCCCTATGCCTCCCTATTTTATGCTAGCGTGCACACAGACACGCGACACAGCCCGTCCGTACTGCCGCCTCCCTATGCCTCCCTATTTTATGCTAGCGTGTGCGTGATATCGCGACACGGCGCGCGACATGCCACCGACAGTGGCACGTTTGTATGTAGATGTTCTACTGTATGGTTTATACTGTGGCGGGGTGCCGAACGTACCCCCGGCGATAAACGGGTTGTAAAGTGTGACGGTAATATTTGATACTTTGATATTTTGATGCACGACACAAGGATTCCAAGATCGTTCTGTTTTTTTACAGGTTATGTTTCGGCACTTTCGGCGAGTTGTAAAATAGGAATGGGGTTAGGAACAACTGGAGGTTGCGTTGTTTTTTGATGTGTCAACACTGCGATGAGTGGATTACTATAAAAAGGATGGTTTATACAATTTTGAATGGAGTTAGGACTTCAAGGTTTTGAAGGGTTATAAAAATTTGGGTTATACATACTTATCGTGAAAGATGAAATAAAATCGATTCATTAATAAAGATTAAATAATGGATATTATTTTCTAGGTCAAAAAGTACTCACAGTATGGACTGTTATTCAAAAAGAATACCAAACGTTTCATTTAATATTTATTATCGCTGTATTTTAGGCGTTTAGGCAAATATTTTGATATTTTCAAGTATGGCTACGTACTCGTACCTGTCGCATGATAAGTATGAATTATATTGTGTTTGAAAAAGAAAACAGAAAATTCCATATCATTACATAGTATAAAACAAAGTTGTTTTCTCTGTCCCTGTGTGCTTAGAACTTTAAAACTACGCAACGGATTTTGATGCGGTTTTTTTCATAGGTAGTGATTGAAGAGGAAGGTTTAAATGTATACTATCTAACATCCAATTGCACCCGTGCGAAGCCGGGGCGGGTCGCTAGTATATTAATAAGCAGAAGTGATGGAGGCCTTATGGCGGTTTATCCTGCTAAAGGATGAGGAGGTTTTTGGACAAAAGCTTTAGGGGTCAAATAGGAGTCAAATTGGAGTCAAATCGAAGTCAAAACGGTAGACAAATAAGCCTAACCCTCCACTGCTCGGTTGGTAACAAAACGCAACTTGCCACTAGATGTAGCAACGGCAGCGTGCCGATCATTGCGGTCACCAGTCACGGGTTTAGTGCCCGGCCTAGACAATTCCGTGCTGTTATGTGGTCTGATGGAATGTTCGCCGACCGTGAAGCAACGTGTGAAACAGCACATTAATGTACATTCGGCCACTTTTGAGGTTTAAATTAGATGTGGTTTGATTTAGTTGATTGATGGCGTATTTGAATTGAATTACGGAAGTTTGTTTTAATGGCTTTTTTATGGAGCTAAAGAAACGCGATTGGCCATTCACACCAATTGTCTAAGTTGGTCGTAAAGTTCGTATTCTGGGATATTGTATTACCAGAGCTTTTGTATAATAAGCTAAAAAGTTCAAAAAGGTTATTAAAAACCGGCCAAGTGTGAGTTGGACTCACGCACGAAGGGTTCCGTACCTTTAGCTATAAAATAACGTCACGTTATTCTACGGGGAACCCCTTTAATATTTTGATTCATTTTATCTTAAGTATTTGTTGTTATAAAGGATTGGAAATACATTATTTGTGAACATTTTAGCTTTCTAGTTATTACAGTTTATGAGATACAGCCTGGTGACAGACAGACAGACAGCGGAGGCTTAGTAATAAGGCCTCGTTTTTACCTTAATAGTACGGAACCTTAAAAACTGATCGTAAGGAGTAACTGTTCATCCTCACCTCATAGTTGAGGTGATGATGAAAGATGTTGTTTGTTTGTTTGTTTAGTAATTCTCGCATGTTATTTCAGGTAGTTAGTTTTAAATAATGACTTGCAAACATAATTTTAAGATTAATCAGGTATGAAAATTACAAGCGTATTAAATATGGATTGGATATGCCATACAAATAACTAATACGTAAATAATTTTAAATAAGCTATTTAGTTACATTCGTCGCTTTAAAATCATTTGAAGTTAATAAAATGCTTTCTTGCAGTTTGTTTGGATTGGTAAAAGGGCTAGGTTCGACTTCCGTGACACGTATAAGTAAGTAAGTAGCAATTATTATTCAAAAGAGGTAAGATACGTTATGTAAGAAATGATGCAAAGTCGGAAATTGTCCCCTGGCTGTATCTGTAAGTTGACCGTGTCTACAACAAAGTATGATTATTTACTAGAGCGTAAACAAGACAGATACATGTTGCGCAGTGTCGTCTCAAACTGTCAATGCTTTGCTCAGGTGTTCAAAGTTCTGATTTCGGGTGCCACTTTTTTAGCACAAGTAACCCATCTCATCATCATCATCATATCAGCCGAAAGACGCCCCCAGCAGTGGGCGTATAGGTCTGGCGTATAGGTCTCCCCCAAGTACCCATTTACGTCTTTTTTATTACAATGTCATTGTTAGTGTGTTTTGATTTTTCGGAACAAGGATCACAAATGTCACATTCCAGGGCCCTATTTCACAAAGCTTGACAAGTGGACAATACGGTAGTTCGTTTTATGGGTATTTTAATCGATTCCTCAGGAGTCGATTAAAATATAGAGTTATATTGGGATATTTCATATTGTTCCTGTTGGAATTTCTATTAACGCCCAGGTCAAAATATGTCAAATTTGACAACAAAAACAATAAAAAAATTACCTGTAAAAGGGTCCAATAACTGTTCCAAAAAGGGTCCGTTCGTGCACAAGTATCTTAGTTATTTTCATATTTATTTATTTATCTTTGACACAAACATTACAGAGTCTGCTTGATGTGGTACAGAGTTGGAATCTGGCTGTAATACCGATTTTGTATTCATAATACAATGAGGTAATAATAAAAAAGCCAGCAGCCAGTGACGGTTACTAACGGCCCACCACGTTGGGTTGAAATTCGATTTAAAAAATGTGGGCTTTCGAATGTTCCGCTTACCATGACCTCAACAAGCAAGAACACTGCCTCTCACTATCCCGTTGGAGATAAAGTCGTTTATGGTGCTAAGTTTTACGTCAGTGTAAGTTTGTCCAAAAGTTCTTTTTATTTTACTTTCAATACCATAATCATCTTATAAATATTTACCAACATTACCTTTGCCTACAACATTACATAACATAACATAAACATAAACGGCCTATATACGTCCCACTGCTGGGCACAGGCCTCACCTCAACTATGAGCTGGAATGAGCCATACTCCAACACGCGGGCTCAGTGCGGATTGTTGGAGGGATGTAAGGTTAGTGAGCAACCTTAATGTCAGATGTTATCAAGCCGCCCTAAGGCCTCTGACTAGGCTTAACGACTGACATCTAGCGACGTCAACCGGGACCAACTGCTTAACGTGCCTTCCGAAGCACGGAGATGCCCGAAACCTACAACATTATTACCGCTAATATCTATGTTAAATGTTGCGAAATGACTCGACTTAATTGTAAAACAGGTATTGCTTAACTTGGTTATGGAACCGCTAAAGATCGTGTCAAAAGGTTAAGTCCGACCAGTTTCTTGAAGGTTTGGACGTTGGATTATACTGATGAAACTATGTGGGAAAGGAGTAGAGAAAGGAAAGATGTTCTTTGAGCAATGATATTATTATAAAAAAGAGGTAGATAGTGAAGTCGGGAGGTTTTTGTTTTAAGAATCATTTTCTATTACGCATGGCAAAGTTAGGCTAATCAATCCATTCAGGCAAATTAAATGTGGAACTGGAAAGCCTAGAGAGATCAACATTGGGCGTATGTGGATCCTGTTTCAGATGGCAAGACAAGATAAGATAAGATAATTAATTCTTTGTTGCACACAAAACGGAGTACCTGCCGAATTTACAGTTAACTAATGCATTTAACCCATTGACCGCCATAGAATTTTTAAAGCGTCCAAAGGACATAGGCGGTCTCATTACTAAGAGTGATTTTATCATGGTTATAATGAGCCGTTTTATGCAAAAAATATATTATCTTATGTAATGTTTTTTTTGAAATCAACCATTAATGGCATAAATAAAACCATCCTTGAAGAAGTAACATTGGGCGTATGTGGATCCTGTTTCAGATGGCAAGACAAGATAAGATAAGATAAGATTATCTTATCTTATCTAATCATAAAACTCCGTTCGAGGTAGGTACTCCGTTTTGTGTGCAACAAAGAATTACTTAGATAAGTAATTCTTTGTTGCACACAAAACGGAGTACCTACCGAATTTACAGTTAACTAATGCATTTAACCCATTGACCGCCATAGAATTTTTAAAGCACCCACCACCGGCCCCCCGCGTGCGCGTCTAGTAACTGGCTGCCCCGCCCCGCGGCTGTAATGCTACATGCATAACTGCACTATGGTCCAAGGTCGGGCGACGTCGCCACGCTTGTTCTGTTGCTCAAACGCACACATACACAGTAGGTACACTCCACATCTCCCAAAGTATTTATGTATTGTATTAAACACTTATACAGGTAGGTACACGACACATTTGAAACATATTTTATGTATTTTAAATATTTATTTGTATACAATTAGTGGGTATGAAAGTGAAGGAATTTGGCAGCCGCTGCGAATGTCCGTGCGGCCACTCAGCTGGCCCCACTGAAAATCAGCGTCTGAGCCTACCAGGTCCAGGCATTAGCTGAGTGGGGTCCATTTAATTTTGGACATCGTGACACTGCTGGTCTGGTGAAAATGTATGTTTATTTTTTCTTTTGTAATTTTTATTATTCATTTTTTCTCAAACCGTTTTGTTTTGTTTGTTTATATCTGTTTGTGTACGATGTCCAAAAGCAATAAACGTTTTTTTCTTTTCTTTTCTTTTCTTTAAAGCGTCCAAAGGACATAGGCGGTCTCATTACTAAGAGTGAAAAATATATTATCTTATGTAATGTTTTTTTTTAAATCAACCATTAATGGCATAAATAAAACCATCCTTGAAGAAGTACATAAACAGACGCAACATTGCTTCGTCTGTACAAAAGAAATAAAAATTCAACACTCAGACTTTCATTGTAACTTTTTGCAATGCAATCCCAGCTAACAACGGGAACGGATCGGTCCGAGCATCGAACCTGCACTAATGGGAATTAAATTAATGTCATCATTATTTTCTTACACACCGCCGGCTTTGATTTGATCAAGATTGTTTACGTTTTCTCGTGTCGGATTGTAAGTTGTATTGGCTGGGTTGTTTTTGTGAAATTTGGTTTTTTAAGAGTTAAATCGATAAATGTTGCAAGTATCGATAAATGACAACACTGTCGATAAAAGACGCCACTATCGATAAATGACAGCACTGTCGATAAATGACAACACCGTTGATATTTGGCAACACTGTTAATAAGTGACAACACTATCGATGAATGACAACACTATCTAAAAATATTCATCATCATCGGTATCAGTATTTAATAAAATACCTAGTAATTTAGTGCAAGCAAAGAAAGTGAGGAATGCGAACATCATATTAAGCTGTCCCGACAAACGTCGATCTAACTAAGGCTATAACAGGACTATGACAGTCCATTAGGAAACAATATTTGACAACCAACAAATAGGTGTGTCAATCCCATCCTGTTTAACAGTAACAAAATCCAGGAAAAACGCCGTGGAGCGGAAGAAGAAGTATCCTATGCCCGTCATTTGGTTATAAGCCTCTAACCCCCAAATTCTCAAACGCAAATCAAGGCTACGCCTCCCTCAGAAGTATAGCTGTCCCTTACAAATCTATTGACATTTCACGGGACAGCTTGAGCCTGAGCGCGTGCTTGGCGTTGATTTGTGAATTCAAATACCAATTTTCAGCAAAATCAGTTCAACCGTTCTTGAGTCATTAATGATGGAACTTAGACGACTATCTTCATAAAGATGATAGATATATATCATCATGATATTATAGATGATTTACAATGTAAGTTGTGATATCTTTGAAAGCAAATGTTCCTCTCAAACTTTCGCTGTTAATTCGGTAGCAAAGCCATCAAAATAATTCGCGAAATGCACCTGAATCCTCAAAACAACGTTAATTCCGACGCAGTTCGCTATTGTAATGAGATTCTCTCTTTGTTTAGACATTCCTATTTGAACTCAAAATGGGATCGTCTGATTGGCCGGATCGGGAAGCCTTTGTGAGATTGACAAGATTGCAAGGGTGCAATGGCCAATGTGTGAGGATGTCCATTGGATGGTTGTCATGCATGATTGCATAGAAATAATCTTAATTGGCCTTGGTCACGGCATCACGCGAGTAAATGTGGAACTGGAAAGCCTAGAGAGATCAACATTGGGCGTATGTGGATCCTGTTTCAGATGGCAAGACAAGATAAGATAAGATAATTAATTCTTTGTTGCACACAAAACGGAGTACCTGCCGAATTTACAGTTAACTAATGCATTTAACCCATTGACCGCCATAGAATTTTTAAAGCGTCCAAAGGACATAGGCGGTCTCATTACTAAGAGTGATTTTATCATGGTTATAATGAGCCGTTTTATGCAAAAAATATATTATCTTATGTAATGTTTTTTTTGAAATCAACCATTAATGGCATAAATAAAACCATCCTTGAAGAAGTAACATTGGGCGTATGTGGATCCTGTTTCAGATGGCAAGACAAGATAAGATAAGATAAGATTATCTTATCTTATCTAATCATAAAACTCCGTTCGAGGTATGGAGGTAAATGTGGAACTGGAAAGCCTAGAGAGATCAACATTGGGCGTATGTGGATCCTGTTTCAGATGGCAAGACAAGATAAGATAAGATAATTAATTCTTTGTTGCACACAAAACGGAGTACCTACCGAATTTACAGTTAACTAATGCATTTAACCCATTGACCGCCATAGAATTTTTAAAGCACCCACCACCGGCCCCCCGCGTGCGCGTCTAGTAACTGGCTGCCCCGCCCCGCGGCTGTAATGCTACATGCATAACTGCACTATGGTCCAAGGTCGGGCGACGTCGCCACGCTTGTTCTGTTGCTCAAACGCACACATACACAGTAGGTACACTCCACATCTCCCAAAGTATTTATGTATTGTATTAAACACTTATACAGGTAGGTACACGACACATTTGAAACATATTTTATGTATTTTAAATATTTATTTGTATACAATTAGTGGGTATGAAAGTGAAGGAATTTGGCAGCCGCTGCGAATGTCCGTGCGGCCACTCAGCTGGCCCCACTGAAAATCAGCGTCTGAGCCTACCAGGTCCAGGCATTAGCTGAGTGGGGTCCATTTAATTTTGGACATCGTGACACTGCTGGTCTGGTGAAAATTTATGTTTATTTTTTCTTTTGTAATTTTTATTATTCATTTTGCTCAAACCGTTTTGTTTTTTTTGTTTATATCTGTTTGTGTACGATGTCCAAAAGCAATAAACGTTTTTTTCTTTTCTTTTCTTTTCTTTAAAGCGTCCAAAGGACATAGGCGGTCTCATTACTAAGAGTGAAAAATATATTATCTTATGTAATGTTTTTTTTTAAATCAACCATTAATGGCATAAATAAAACCATCCTTGAAGAAGTACATAAACAGACGCAACATTGCTTCGTCTGTACAAAAGAAATAAAAATTCAACACTCAGACTTTCATTGTAACTTTTTGCAATGCAATCCCAGCTAACAACGGGAACGGATCGGTCCGAGCATCGAACCTGCACTAATGGGAATTAAATTAATGTCATCATTATTTTCTTACACACCGCCGGCTTTGATTTGATCAAGATTGTTTACGTTTTCTCGTGTCGGATTGTAAGTTGTATTAGCTGGGTTGTTTTTGTGAAATTTGGTTTTTTAAGAGTTAAATCGATAAATGTTGCAAGTATCGATAAATGACAACACTGTCGATAAAAGACGCCACTATCGATAAATGACAGCACTGTCGATAAATGACAACACCGTTGATATTTGGCAACACTGTTAATAAGTGACAACACTATCGATGAATGACAACACTATCTAAAAATATTCATCATCATCGGTATCAGTATTTAATAAAATACCTAGTAATTTAGTGCAAGCAAAGAAAGTGAGGAATGCGAACATCATATTAAGCTGTCCCGACAAACGTCGATCTAACTGAGGCTATAACAGGACTATGACAGTCCATTAGGAAACAATATTTGACAACCAACAAATAGGTGTGTCAATCCCATCCTGTTTAACAGTAACAAAATCCAGGAAAAACGCCGTGGAGCGGAAGAAGAAGTATCCTATGCCCGTCATTTGGTTATAAGCCTCTAACCCCCAAATTCTTAAACGCAAATCAAGGCTACGCCTCCCTCAGAAGTATAGCTGTCCCTTACAAATCTATTGACATTTCACGGGACAGCTTGAGCCTGAGCGCGTGCTTGGCGTTGATTTGTGAATTCAAATACCAATTTTCAGCAAAATCAGTTCAACCGTTCTTGAGTCATTAATGATGGAACTTAGACGACTATCTTCATAAAGATGATAGATATATATCATCATGATATTATAGATGATTTACAATGTAAGTTGTGATATCTTTGAAAGCAAATGTTCCTCTCAAACTTTCGCTGTTAATTCGGTAGCAAAGCCATCAAAATAATTCGCGAAATGCACCTGAATCCTCAAAACAACGTTAATTCCGACGCAGTTCGCTATTGTAATGAGATTCTCTCTTTGTTTAGACATTCCTATTTGAACTCAAAATGGGATCGTCTGATTGGCCGGATCGGGAAGCCTTTGTGAGATTGACAAGATTTTAATGACACTGCTACATCTGAAGGTTAAACACGAGGTTCCGTTTTAATCAACAATTGAAAGATTAGTTGATTAGCATAGATAATTAGTTGATTGGATAAATTCCTTTTTCTAGAATTAGTTCAGGTAGGTAATACATGAAAATCAATGTGTATTTCGTAAAAATGGTAAAAAAAGGCGGGGAAAATGCAACCAACTTGACGCATGAAACGGAACGTCTTTTCTTGGCCGCGTTTCGATCCTCACTTTTTTGTTTGGAAAAGTGTGTTCCGTTTCACTTAATTTTTTACACTATTTACTGGCTGCGGATCCAATGATAAGGTCTGCAGATGACTAATACTGAAAATGGTTCTAGGCATACTTTGTGTTTGCGACTTGACTTGATTACTTACGACAAGTTACGACTTCCTGTTGTTTTTGTAATATTTTTGCTTTTTTCTCCAAAGAGTTTATTATATAAAAAACGGTTTTTTTGTAAGCAACATTACAGTAGTATAAAAAATACTCATACATTGATGACTAACAGAAAGCTAGATGTGAAATTCAGTCATAGAAAGTCTAAAATCAGATCCCGCTTTTATATTATTTGATAAAGATTACAAAGTAAACATTCAAAGCCATAATAGGCTCTTTGCAGGCTTTACTAGTTAACTAAATAAATGAAAAAAAATTGCAGAATTAAATTAACTACTAACGAATACTCGCAACTGAAACCAGATTAATTCTGGAAACTGAATGTGAAAATATTTTTATTTGTGTAATATTAAATAATAACCGTTAAACACACAAGCGAACCAGAAAGAGCCAGCCCAGCCACGTTCTGTCGAAATCCCTTTGGCGAAATGTGGGCTTCTGAATGTGACACTATGACGGCAACAATGAGTGTGCCTTTGACTCCTCGTTTAGGACGAAGTGATGTGCGTATGTTATGTGTTTTTCAAAGCCAATTTCCAACGCGCGTTTTTTTCGTCTCTGCATCCTAGAAATCTCTCTTATCGATGATAGTGATTTTGTAGTTAGAGTAAGATGGATTTAATCGTATTAAAATAACTTAACTTAATACAGAAGCACTGTTGTCAACTATGCTATGTTGTCTAACTATCGATAGTTTTATTATCGAATGGTCAACTGTATCGAAATTGTATTATTTTACCCATAAAACTTAACAATTTGAAAGCGCTTGTAACAGGTCTATTTAAATTAAGATATTTGTGATTCTGAAAAGACCATTTCCACACCATGAGCATTTATTTCTAAATTCGGTGGTTAATCGAATTCGGTTTTGTTCAAAAATCTACTTAATGACCAAATATTCAATCAACTGCCGAATTGAGAAATAAAAGCTTTGTTGTATAAATGTCCAAAAGATGAAGCTACCTTGCAGCATTGATTGGGCGACTAAGGACACGTTGTTCGTCCCTTGCTCCCAAATGTCGACAGCTATAAAAACTAAGAAGACAAAGCTTTAAAGGAAGTAAAGTATTGCTGTAGCTGCTTTACCTGCAGCCTTATGTAAAACGGGTCAAGCACAATACTTATTATAATTTGGTAGTTATTAGTTGCCCTCGTGATCTAAACGTCGCAGTTTAGAATTTGGTACTGTTTATCACAAGAAAATACTATACATAAGTAGATACGTTAGTTTTAAATAAATGATAATCGTGGCAACAGGCAACAGTGGACTATCAAACTGGAACACTATATTCCTACGTTTAGCCTAAGTAGTGCGGCAGATTATTAATCCTATCGATAATTTGCGTCCTTCCGATACTATCTGTGGGCTATCGACTTCCTAGCTATCGATGTACGATATTAGAACTAGTCCCATCCCTAATGTAGTCCGGCGGGTAATGAGATTTCATCTTTGCATTGGCGCTGCCAGTCCGGTGCGTTCCATGATTGCCTGCGAATAGGCTTTGTTTGTGCGGCCTAGAATTCGCAGGCATTTCGTTAAATTTGTAGGCTGCAAGTATATTTAAACCGGAAGGGACATAATTTTGTGGTGAAATCATGTTTTCGTACATTTTTTTTAAACATAAGTACAGGATTACTGGTAATTGTGACTTATTCGTGTTATTAAGTTATAGATAAGATGAGGTTAAACGCAATAGATTTTGTTAAGGAATGTTTTGCTATACACTAAATAGTTTTCGGGTTATTTGAGAAACTTCAGCACTTTTCGCCAGAACTAAATAAATGTGGTAAGTATTCGCAGGTACTCAAAAGACAAGAATGATCAGTTTTTCACTTTTAAGTTACTAAGAGGATCGTAGTGACCTACTTAGGTAGGCAGGTATCACTGTATTCAGTGAAGTTCCGCAGTACTCCAAATAGGTCGCCAGAATGATTGAACTATACATAGTCCAAAATCTCGCTATACCTAAGAAACCTTACGCCTAAGCCGATCAAAGTCAATACATATAGTCCTTCTCTGCTCTGTCACAGTATAACCATACAGTAGGTTATCTAAGGCCGCCCGCCGAGTTATTAGCCTAGCGTGCACACAGACACGCGGCACAGCCCGTCCGTACTGCCGCCTCCCTATGCCTCCCTATTTTATGCTAGCGTGTGCGTGAAATCGCGTGTGCGTGATATCGCGACACGGCGCGGGACGCGCACGCACACATCAAACCGAGAGTGGCACGTTTGTATGTAGATGTTCTACTGTATGGTTTATACTGTGGTTCTGTTTAATAGCTATCCGCATAATGTTTTAATCAAGGAAGGTCGTCATCTATTATGCATCGGGTGTCTAGCTCCAATTATCCTGATGTGATCGATAAACTTGGGTTTAGACATGATATTGGAGCAATCAGGAACCTTGATAGATTGGTGGTTTTGGACAGAAGGTATTTATTGTAGTTAGTTTATTGGTGTTTCGGCAATTTATATTAGGGGTGGGGTGGGCCGGTCTTTTTGACCGCGAACGATAGCCTATACTACCAACGCACATGGATAAAATTCGGGGTTCTCCGGGACCTGTCTAGTCGAGACACGCCCTTATTCAATACGATACCTGTCAAAAAGTACTTGCTAAATAAAAGTATCGGTATCGAAAGGGAATGTACTCGATACCATAAAGTATCGATGCTTCTTCCGTGTCCCCACGCGCATTTAAATGCTTTGTGTTCGTCGTGAGGGGCAGTCGCGGGCATCGGCAGGCAGACGCGGTCTTTATTACTTCGCGGACAAAAAGACCGCCCCGCACCGCCGTCTGCAAAGCGCCTTAAAAGACGAAATTCATGTTTAAAAGACAAGAACGAAAAAAAAAGTAAGCATTTGTTGAATGGAGCTAAATTCAGAAATAACTCCTGGTGAATGAATGCAGGTAAAGGCAATAGTATAACAAAAGATAGATACATATTGTTTATTGCACACCGAAAACTACATAGATAAATAAATATATTGTTTATTGCACACCGAAAACTACTAAAATGTACAATGAAGAGTTACATATCAAAGTGCTCATGATAAAGACTGTACTTCCAAATATATTTTTGCTATTTATTTTTTGCTCAATATATGTTAGTTAAACAAAAAGTTTTCTAATACCAATGGAGTTTGGTATCAGAAAACTTTTTGTTTAACTAACTTTTTCAACTCAACCATACCATGAACCAACAGACAAATTAACCCTGAGGGATTAATCAAGTTGTGTTAGCATCTAATTTTAACCTTGTGGATTCTGAAAAATTACAGTTTGATTTTTTTCTGTTGCCTTTGAAAACATAATAAATTACTACCAGCTAATCAAGAGATATATATTTTTGTTCAAACAAAGTTCGAACTCATAAGTTAACCATGTAGGGCTGTCGCTTCTTACTACTACGCGAGCGGCAGCGGCGCGGAAGCAACGAAAAAACACAGGTGCGCGCGGACTTACGTACAGCTCGGCCGCGAGTGCCGCGACTGGAGTATCGTTAGAATCAAAAGAATCATCAGTGTGTGCGTGCGGTAAACGTACGGGGCGGCTCGGCGGCGCTCACAAACAAGCTGTACTCGCTGCGTTTGTATGGAAGATGGCATACAGTATAAAACTGTGCCAGAGGGGGAACGGACTTCGGCTTAGGGCGATACTGTTGGGATTCTATTTTGACGTTAACCTATATTGTCCTTCCAAGAAGTCTCCTCCTCCTTCTGATTTTTTTTCTGGGTCGTGCTATCGGGATACCTCGTCCTCGTCTGGTTCCACGTCCCGACGTGGAACCCTCCTCCGGGTGTTTTCTTCTTCTCAAAATCCCGGGTTTTTGAACGGGGCTTGAAAAGGCATTTGCAGGCCTTAAAGATGAGATTGATCAGCTCAATGGTAGCTGCATTATTGTACTTCTCAACCCCAAATCTGGACCTCGTGACTGCTTCCTATCAGGTGGAGTGGGGTCATCTTGAAGAGCACCATAAAACAATTATAAATTCAAGAACGAATGCAATTGAAAGCAAATTATTTCGAATTTAGCACTGCCAACAGCATTTCTGTCACGCTAAATGGTTGACTGGTAGAGAAGGCTTTTAGCATTAAGTCCGCCTTTTGAACTACTATTGTGCAATAAAGATAAATAACAAATATTTGCTAGCCTTCAAAATTTATAAAACTTAATAAAATATCAATAGACCTTTTTTGTAACACCTTCACTGAGGTCAAGGTCTGTAATTCAATAGGACAAAGATTAAAGACCCTCTCAGCTTTTGTGTCCAATCTACTGAGTCTTTTACTAGAGTGTCTTCGCTTTCAGGAAAATGATTATATCGCTTCTATTTTATTACTTGGTAAAAAAGGTTTGTAGCTGGATACCTTTTTGAAAAAATAAAACAAAAAATGTTTACTACCTCACAGGTGGATTAGGCAGGGTTTTATAAACCTGTTGGCGATTATGGAAAGTTTAAAATCTAGCATGGCTAGAAGGCGTTTTTTAAGTGTATTTTCATAGTTTTTTTCACTTTTTTAAATCTGTACATAGTTTTTGGGTTGTTTCGTATTATATGTGAATATTTATCTTAACAGTGCGATTTGAATGGTCTACTTGAATAATGAATTGATAAAAAATCATGCTTAATTACTTGAAATTTAGGGGAGGCCTTTGCTTAACAGTGGGACAGAACAGATTAAATAAAAAAAGTACTGGTTATGAACACATGTTATAGACACACAAATTTCAGTTTGAGAGTCAAAAAACTGCAGGTTAAAATTGGGACAGCGTTGTACACATCCCTGGCTGGGACGTCCCCCATAAGTACATGTTCAACATCACTAAAACTCCTCTCAAAGGGGTATTGTTTCAAAATTATAATCTTCAAGCCTCTTGTCGTTGACATAAGGGTCATATTTCATCGATAGAAGATAATACCTCTTGATTATAATTGCCAAAGTTAGAACTTGAAATTAAATTTTGCTGTAAAATGTTATTTTATAGTTATTTTATTAATAATCTATTGGTTTTTTTTGGCAACAAGACTTATCACTAAGGTCAAGTTGGGTAACTTTGAATTTCAGTGTAACATTGAATCCACTTTTGTAGACCACTAACTGTTGACAAGTACCTACTCCAACTAAAAGATGTTGTTGAGTCTATTAGAAGTTTGGATCAAAAACATACCTTAAACAATAGTTTGTGGGTACTTTTACTGTTCTTAAACAGTGGATTCAATGTTACACTGAAATTCAAAGTTACCCAACTTGACTGGTACATAGTATAAAACAAAGTAGCTTTCTCTGTTCCTATGTATGCTTAAATCTTGAAAACCACGCAACGGATGTTGATGCGGTTTTTTGAATAGATAGAGTGATTGAAGAAGAATATTTTTAGATACAATAACATCCCATTACCGTTCAGGTTGGTTATAAATAACTGACAAGTTTAAGAAAAGCAACCTTTTATCTACATAATTAAAATAGTGTTTCACTTGCTTAAAATTTTAGCGACGCTTCAAACGACATACGATTCTGTCATTTTATTATTACAAATGTTGTTGTTGTTAAACGGTCAATATCTTTCCGCCACCACTTTCTTCACCACTCTTTGGTTCTTAGTGGTCTTTTGACCACTGTTTTGATTTGATTTGATGCTTCTATAAATTTTGGTAAGGTAGTATAAATATGTTCTCTAGTAGGTTAAAAATGTTGAATGTTCACTGATATGAGATTGTTTTGAAAGCCCATGAAAATGTTTGGTTAATATTTAGCTATCTATAAAACCTCCTGAACTACAAAACTCCACTAACAAACTTAAGTAACACTTAAATATTAAACAGAAAAAAGTCGCCGTCAGCAATTTTCTCCATACAGTCAACCTAGCAAAAGCTTTAAGCATCCAGCATAACTTGAGCTCCCTTTCCTCTGACTTCACATACAACGGTAGGTCTACTTGTTACGTGTGAGCTTTTCCTGATTGTACTAAGCGTTTTAGTTTTATTGGCAATGAAACTGTGAGCTTTAACAGAGCTTTAACACCCCGCCTCGGGCCCAAATTGAAATTCCTGGGTGTACTACCCTTTGTTTAGCTGTAATGAATGAACTAATTTATTACTTGAAGTATTTGTTAAGTATTTGAAAAGGTATATGCATAGGTTTTTTTTGAGTCTAGCAGAAAAGCGATTAAATTAAAATAACAACTTAGTGGATGTTTTAAATATTACTGGAGATTATTCCACACAGCGCCATCTAGCCCTAAATGATAGGTAAATGCTTGTGCTGTGGGATTCTAGACAACGGATTAACATAACTTAAAACCACCTTTTTGCAAATAAATACTTTAAATCACATGTTGGTTGGGTTTTATATCGGTGTTTACCATCACCGGAGAGTTAGCCGCGAATTGTACAATGAATACAATGTAATAATAATAATAGGTAGATCAAATGGTACCAAAAGGCCTCTACGTGTTGGCTTCGGCCCCACGCAAGCCTTGAAGGACCGGGTGGACCCTATGGGCCCGTGAATTAATCCTTTTTTTTTTTTTTTTTATTAAGTAGGGGAAATGCCTTACGCATACCCGTCCACCGGGGGACGGACGGGTTATGTCGGACTCACCACTGGAAAGGTGGTATATCAGTGGCCCTACCGACTAAAACCCCTTGGCTCCGCTGCCGTAACCTTCGGTACGGCCCCGCCGGGCCGCGACGCACAGGGGGGATCAGCCTCGGGTTACTGGCCCCCACCAACCGGTTGTGCGCCGCGGCCCCAACCACGCGCCCCAAGGCGCCTGCAGGCCCCACTGGCCCCGCAGCCCCACGCCGCCCTTATGGGCCGCAGCGGGTGGGTGTCCAGTCCACCACGCTGCCACGCCTGGGTTCTCTTCGCTTCCCGGTGGTGCCCCTACTACTGGTACTAGGCCCCCTCGCCACGCCGAGGCGAGAACCCATGAGGGGGCCGTGAATTAATCCTGTACCAACATAATAAAAATAACAATAATAATCGTTATTTTACCCTTACTTTCTAAGACTTACAACTAGAAGGTAACAAGTATGTGTGAGTGTGTTCCGGCCAGACTTGATCTCGAGACCATCGGGTTCCGTGCCAGAGTGTTTAACCACTGGGCCACTACATCTCTACTTTATCCCTATTTTAAACCATGAAATACATCTTAAGCATACTTTATAATGTTGTCAAAGTTTTATTTCGTACCAAAGATCACGACACCGGACGGGACACGACTTACAGGAATTCCTTAACCGGATCCGAATGATAAATTGAAAAGTAAGTAAAATAAATATATTTCCTAGTCATTGGAAAAACGTTACATCTTAGTCTTACTAGGATCACGATTCGATGCTTAGAAGAAGTCAAAGGGATAATCTTGTCCACTAGGCCTTATAGTGTTGCGGCTTGCAGATTATCGATAATAGACAAACTGTCGATAATGTCCAAAACTATCGAACAACAGAAATAGTATATTGATTGAGCTCAAAACTGTCAATATTAATAATATGTCAATTAAAATTTACCATTTTTTCCGTCCCATCTTGTCTCCATCTACATTTTGTGTTCAAAACACATTGAACACAAAATGTACTAACTAATGACTATCGATATAATAGTGAGACTATTCACTCTAGAAGTCTTCCAATACCAAGTATATTCTGATAATTCTTAATCTAATTAAAATTTTAATTATGATATCAGTAACCCTACTCGTGCTTAGTGGTCAAATGGACCTTGAAAAGATCTTCTTATCGTTCCGGTTTGATAAAAACCCTATTTTCAGTTTATCATTAATTAAAATAGTAATTACAAAGTTTGAAAACAAATGCGTTACAGTTAGTGATTAAGTTCAATTCGACTATAACTGCTCGTTCTTACTTCATTCTGACGTAAATCTAATATTGAACGATGGATGTAACATTGAATTGATATTAAAGATTAAACAAATTGGAACAAGATGTCCTCCAGTTTCTTATTGGGCAAAAATTGTTGCTTTTTTATTACTTAAAACATTAATTTCTAATTCCAATTGGAAAATTCTAGGATAAATGTCAAAGCAAATAAATTGTTTGACTCGATCAATGCTCTAGTGTTGTGTCAACCTTTGTCGATGAACTAATAAGTTTGCCACTTTTGTCGTAAGCGACAAACATTGTCGAATTTAATCGGTGATAATATTACAAGTGCCTTACTAAGAAACTTTCAAGGCCCTCTTGAAGAACTTCATGCCATAGCATAGCTCATCGGGGAAACCTCAGTAGTAAGGTTCCACAATTTCAGTGTGGGTAGAAATCATTTCAAGCACTAAACTGTATGGGACCATGGAAAGTGGCATTTGTGAGTATTGAAAGTTCAACTATTTTCCAATTATGTTTATGCTATGTTTTTTTAAAGGTAAGTTGCTACAATATGGATATACCGTATTGAAGTTTAATAAAGCTACACATTTGCCAAAAAAGTGGTTGTGAATATTATGTTTGTATAATTATTGTGCCTGGTAGGTAACCTGTTTTATTAAACTTTCCTTTTAATATCCAGCTGTCGTGACGTAATAGTAATTATTATACTATAAAAAAATACATGGTACTCTAAGGTCCACATTAATATTAAAATTTATTTTGATAAAGCCTTTTTTTTGCCAATGCGATAATGTTCACCTGTCATATCCACGTGTAAAATTAAAATATAAATTTGTAAATTGTTTATTTGCTGTACAGAAAATATTAAACTTGTCGACGATTTCATAAATTGTAAATTCATAGGCTGCGGTAACCGCATAGTTCCGTTTACTATTATCGTTGTTAATCTAACATATAACTATTTGACTAATAAAACATCGAATATTATCATGATTGTATTTCAAATCAACGCTCCGCACCTAATCCATTGTTTAAATGAAAATTAAATGAGCCGCCATTATTATTTTAGGCTCTCAAACTAAACCCAGCCCAGCTTAAAATTAAGCATGATTTGAATTAGCCCGCTTGTATAACTTAGAGGATTTTGTCATACTTAAACAAGTATTATCAGCTTTAAGAACAATGTAAATACACACATCAAAAGTGTCTAGGGATATCTCAAGCATTTTCATACAAAGTATAGCTATTTGGGAGGCTGTAAAAGTTAAATTATTGATACCAACGTAGAAATTTTTAGAACACAGAAACTGCTATATCTGCCCTTTCAGATTGTATGAAGAAATTCATTGTAGTAGCATTATTGTACAATCGTAAGGACGTTAAAAAAGACAGATTTTTCTGTTAAAAGGTGTCAAAATTTTAGCAAAATCAAACGTTTTTTTTTGTAATATTCTTAACCTTTATCTTATGCCATTGTCCTCGCGTTATTCTGAGATAATGCTCAACTTGTAAACAAACTCAACTTTATGAAATGTTTGAAAAATGATATCCCTATGATATCCCTAGACAGTTTTGATGTGTGTACTTATAGCTTTAATGGTAAATACTGTAAACACGTGCAATAGATTCGTATGCGACTTTGGGTCGTTCGATATTTGCAGTGTGATTTAATTACGTTATCTGTACATTCTACTGTGTTTTGTTCTTTGGTATCTACTTTTTACAAAGTATGTGGTCAGATTCCAATGATATTAGAATGTAACTGTATACTTCATTTTTTTTGCGCTGCATTTTATTCTTAATATCTGTTTAATCTCGATATTCATTTATTTGCAACAACTGAGAAACGGCTGACATCATGTTATTTAATTATTTAAGCAATGTTTCAATTGCATATTTGTGCATAGAAAACAGAAGAACAAGTAGCTTGAGCATAAGCCAATTACTGAAACATACTAAATTGCAATAAATTATTTAATTGAATTGAAGGTAGGTTTTTGTTGCAAATAAATCGTATCTTTTCACAATGGTCTGCTGGAAGAAATCTCTTAATAGAGATAAACTCACCTGAAATTTTTGTGTTCTTATTATTTTCAACTGTTACTATATTTTTTGTGTAGGAACTATATTATTACAACAACAACAACAACATACCCTCACGACTATATCCCTAATGGGTTAGTCAGAGGCACACTGATAGTTGCCGTCATGGTGAACGGAACATTCAGAAACCCACATTTCGCCAACGGAATTTGAGCCCAACGTGGTAAGGGGCGAGCCTACTGCCGTTATCCATCGACTTTATTTTTGATTTATTAATTATTTAGATCAACAAGTTACAACAAGTATGCTACAAGTATGCAAAGTGTTCAGTTTTATAACTAGCGAACATCAATAAAAGTAAAAAAGTAAGAGCTAATACTACTACTTACTATTTTTATAATGTTTATGCCTATACTTTCTTCGACACAGTACCAGACTAAGATAATTGTAAGCATTATCGGACATCCGGCGTCAATTTAAAATTTCGTTATCTAAATTGATCGGGTTCGGTTACCTCCGGAGACCTCCCGCACATTAACTACAAGGAAACCGAATCTTTAATAAACTCATGTTTGAGACTTACTTTTTAATAATGCTCAAAGAAATTCAAATGATTCCGTCTTTCCCTCTTGAATAATGAATGGTAGTGGTGAATCCGCCGCTATTGTTATCACTTAATTCCTGACTGATCTCCTGTATACTCCGAAATTCCAATTATTTTGACTCTGGCTGATGTTACTTAAACCTCTTAAAAACTTTAACACTACACTTTATATCAGTTAACACTGATTAGCAATTCATCATGTCAACTCATTCAATGGACACAATATACGAAACGGCATTTTTTAGTGCAAGATCGTTTCCCGTTAAAAAATAATTGCCCGTTCACATTTTTGAAGCGACAGACGAAATTGTAGATTAACCAACAAAAATATATCCAGAGACAAAACGCTCCCGTCCGAGGTTAATTGAACGTCAAGCCTTGATTCCTTTTTTCTCTATTTTTATCTTTAACACACTTACGCGGACCTTTTGTGCTAATTTCCCCACACCTCCCTCGTAATCTGACACGTAAGAATCGGACTTAACAAACTTCTGTGCATAATGGCTTATTATTCGTACCAGCGTGTAATATTTCAATGCTTAATATTTTGAAAATTAACAATATAATTGGGCACTCAGTCGTGTTTCGCGCACAATAGCCGAAGACCGTGCTTTCAAACATCTGGTGTGTCGAAAAAAGGGCGGATATACCAAACTGGGTTCAATAGAGACTCGTATCGCAAAGGCATATTGGCGTAACCGACATTGGCACATTTACCCGACCCGCTTGACACTCGAAATTGAACTGTAAAACTCTGTAGCAAAGTCTACAATTGAATGTCTTTGGAAGATACTTAATTCGTTTGCTTCTGAATAGAATAGGTGCATCTGAGCATCCCTCAGAAACGTATTCATTGCTACTAACGAACTGCAACGCCGTAAGTGACCTGCTGTTACTTTAAATTCGACTTTAACGTTGTGAGTTCAGAGTTGGATTTGGTGCTGGAATGTGTTTTTTTTAACACAGTAAAGCAAGATCTCACCCTTTGTGAGGGCTAGTCGTAGCGTGTAATTAGTGATTTCATGAAATTGTTAGGTAAATACGTGGGTCGTCGCGAACTAACTTTGTTGCATGATGCAGTTACGCCTTCCGTAATTTGACGTCATTATGACGATGTTGACATTTTCAACCTTTGAAGCACGGAGAGTTAATTCTCTTTTAGATATTGACTTGCAGGTGCCTTGAATTTGGAGTTTGTGAGAAATTGTCGATACGAGACTATACTTAAATTTTAGCTTTCAAAGTTATTCTTAGATCAATCATTAGTTTACTTCAGAAAATTCAGTGAAGTATATTTTTTACAGTTCCATTTGAGTAAGAAACATAATCTGATAATTCCATGTCATTCAACCGTTCCTCGAAAACAAAGACAACCTTTTTTATGTATTTTTTAAGAGCTTTGTACTTATTTGAACGTGGAATAAATGACTACTTTAATTAACAACTTTTACAATTCTAGCGTACACATAAAAAGAGACAAGTTTTTTCATTCAACTCTCTAAAACCATTTGAGGCAAAAAACTTTTAGAGTCAACAAATTGGGACTGAGTAATAAACGTCAATGTTTGGATGTATTCTCATAGAAAATGTAATAAAAAATAGACAAGTTTAAATTAACTTCGTCTGGCTAGTGTTGTACCTTTTTTGAAATAACTTTTAAGCGAGTGAAACTATGGACCTACATGATTGGGGAGCTTAATTTTCATTAGTGACTTACAACAAAAAAAACCTTATTGTAGCACGACCAGTGGCGTAACAGCGAGTGGACCGTGTTTCTTGCCAGTTCTTCTCAGTACAGAAACCACTTTTCGACATTGGTGGTAGAGACACATTATTTCGTTTGTCGTAATGCAGTGCAGATATTTATTTTGATTTCTATTTTAGTATTCATATCAATTATTTAGTGTTTTATCTTTGGTTGTTTAGTTAGCTATTCACGTTTGAGTACAAGTACTATCACTATGAGTTTCGTTTAAATAAATACATTTTTTCCAAATTTATAAAAAAAAAAAATACCTAGCTGGAAGAAAACTAACTAAATTAGTCTGAAAATTTAAACCAAAGTTTGAACAAAATATTTATAACGTTAAAAAGAGCTGTTTCGTTAGAAACCTCTTTAGAAATACTTATGTTTTAAGCTTGTTATTAAAACTTTTAAATAAAGCGCACCTACACCTTAAAATTCCATAGCGCCGCCAAAGAAACGCAAACTGGCTTTGATAATTGCTGTAAAAATGTCTGCAAAATGTAAATTTAATTTGAAATTATTTCTAAAACGGTGGAACTTGTAACAAAAGGATTCCCGACCAAATGCCTCTTCGTCCAGGAATGGCTTAACTTCAACTTTTGTTTGAAAGGGATTGTGGCGGTTCTAAGTTGAAGTTTTAAGGGCTTTTTTATTTTTCAAACACTAACTTCTGTCTGCGAGTGGTGTCTGCAAAACGAGTTGAAATATTTTTTCATTATTACTTTTTGTGGAGCGATTCATTCAGGCGGAATGAAACTCTTGCTATTATGGTAATGTTTGAACTACCGACCTATTTCAGATCGCCTTCTTATGAGAGTTCTGTATTTAACTGTTACTGCAGTGATAGTATACAAGGACTCTGAACTTTAATTACAATAAAACTTACCACCATTTTCATATTCACATATACTTAATTATGACAATCGTAAATCTTCGCTATGTAAAACTAAAAATTGCAAACTATTTTGAGTAGTGAAATAGGTATTTCATGTATATAGACAACACTTTTGAGTAATATGTGTTTGGTTCTCTGTTAAATAAATGTAATACAATTTTAAAGTTCAGTTAAAGTATTTTAAAAATAAAAATTTACGGTTAATTTGATGGAATCTTTAAATATATTAAGAAAAAAAATATCTACAAATTAGAGAAAACAGAGATGCCTAAATGAGATCATTTAGAAGAAAAAAAACTCTTTTGGGAAGTACGAGTAAGATATGAATTATAGTTATGTTGGGAAGTTGACCTCCAATCTGCCGTTAAAGTAAACAAATGCGTTCCCTTACGTTAAAATGATTTTAAAAACTGTTATTCCCTAATACATAACGACATATATTAATGTTCGTTCGTGCTGAGACTTGTATGGAAATTACTGAGACCGTAACTCCAGGGGGTAAAAGGGATGTTATCAGAACCATTACTATTGAAATTGTGCCCGTTTTATTACCTACATTTGTCGGTTGACTTGTGTTCTTTTTTCAAATATTTGTTTTTGACGTTTTTTTCCTTTCGTAGATATTAACGACTTTGTGAGGTCGTTTTGTGTCAACCATTTTGTTTTATAATTTTTATGTCAGTATGTCGTTATTGGAGTCAAGTTTTTATGTTTTTTTAATGCGATCGGTTTTTGTTATTGTTTAAGGGGTTATATTAATATGTATGAATGTTTATGGTTTGAATAATTTATTAAGTTTTCATTCTTGGTAAACTATTGATTTTCACTGAGAATAATATCATCAACATATTTGAATATTAAGTTAGAATATCAACTTTTTCTGTTGGAACTTTTTTAGATTTTTGCAAAGTTATTTGTAAGTAAATGCATAGATTTCTTAGAAAGCTAGCTTTGTATAACAACTTCAAAATCTCTTGTTCCAGGTAAGGTTCGCAGAATACCCCGCTTCACTAGAGACTAGAGGTATAGTCCGAATTTGAAATCCAGCTGTGTTAGGACATGTTCTAGCTGGATTTCAAAGGAATCGAACCCGCTTTCACAAAGAGCGTCTCGTCTTTTGCGTACAACGCTTGCCATCGGTCCTGTGCGGTGACAATGCTTCGCACATGGGTGAACATGTTGAGTACAGTCGGCGACAGAAGACACTAAGCGCCTTACGACTGGTTTTGAAACCGGCTACAGTCTCTCATTCACACGGTATGAGCAATATTGTTATGTTGCTAATTAAGCTATGTTTCATATTAGGTATATGGTAAAACAATTCAATGATTGATTCCAACTAATCTGATATTACTCCACTTTAGGAGTTTGACGAACCGTTTGTCGCAGTTGATACGAGCGCAGGTTTAGAAACAAACAAAAAGGTCTCAGGTTCGATTCCGGCACCTGATCATATTTGCTGATAAAACAGATATTTGTGATTGGTCTGAGTGTTTTTGGAATGTGTGCCTGACATGTGTGTGTGTCACTCATCATAGGGATAACCTTACGTGGGAGCCAAGCAGTGTAGGTAAATGGTCTGGTTTCATTATTATTTACCTACTTTCTCATACTACCTTAACCGACTGTCAGCTTCTTTATAATTTCCATTATGATTTCAACTAAATTTAAATGGAATAGAGCAAAAGTGCTTAGCCACTTTTGAAGCTGACTGTACTTGTGGTTTGTGTTTAGAAACGGCCTGCTTATTTCCCTAAATGTGTTCGGAGTTGAGTACCGAGGTTTTCATTGTGTGATTAAAAGCCCGACCATAGAACCACCTCATATTTACTACTTGTGAAAACCATCCATTTTGACAGTCAAAATGGATGGTTGACCTATTTTTAGTTTTTTGAATTGCCGCTTTTTTGTTATTTCAGTACACTCTTACTTTAATACTTTTAGTAGTTATTGATTTCAGAGTAGTGTTAAATAAAATCTATGGGGTTTTGGGCAATGATGTTAAAATTAAAAAAGGGGTAGATAGGTCATTTCGGTACTGATACAGAGTGTAAAATTGGCCACTGGCGTACCGACCTATAATTTGACTGTGGAACTAGATAGTATGATTATTTACTGGAGCGTTAACGAGACAGATTCATCTAGCACAGTGTCGTGTCAAACTGTCAACACTGTCAATGCTTTGCTCAGATGCACGATTGTTCTGATTTCGGGTGCCACTTTTTTAGCAGAAGCAACCTATCTACCTCTTTTGTATTGTAATATATTTGGGTTTTGGGACAAATTGAAGTCTAACTTCCAAGTGACAACTCTCGCAGGTGTCAATGATCTTTAAATCATAGACTAATTATTATACAGACGTGACGAATTAATTTATCTACTGAACATTGATTAAACTTAGTTACTCTATTTTATGCAAATAAAATAATGCTAACCTTGATTGAAGTTCATAAATTCTTAGGTAAAAATATAAAATAAATTTATGTATGCAAACAAGTTCATTGTTCCTAAAGGACATATTGATGTAAAGGACCGCATTATAGGTCACGTGGTGCGTCTCCATAAATTAGATGCGTTATGCAAATACAATTCAGGTACAGTCGGTGACATGATAGGTGCTGACGTGTGCGCAGCCGACTGTGCTAATGGGACTGTACGGAGTGTCTTAAGTCAAAACATAATTTTCTGAGGTAGGAAAATTTATTCTTAAACAGAACATTGAAAAACAACTGCTAGTTGAAAATATAACTGTTTGGCAGGTATGTATGTTGGTTTAAAATACCCCAACAAATGGGCCTACGGCACTCCACAGGTGAACGCTGCAGCGGTAGGTTTAGAACGGTGCGTTAACATAATTTAAAATTATTCATTCAAGTTGACCATCTTACAGTACTGTCCAAAAATTAGCCCACGACACTACTGCAGTCCAACTTATCTTAGAAATACATTTTGAGAGATTTCAGTGTCATTGGAAGTTGTATTTCAATCCAATAGTAATACAATTCGTACATTATGCCTACCATCTAAAATAATATACTGTTATCCTTGTACTTTCTGTTACAAATTTATAGTGAATAAATGAATATGAATATGAATTCATCAGCACGATTCTTGACTTTTGAGCCTAACCGAACACTTGAACCCTTCATTAAGCATTGCATAAAGTTTAATTTTCTATGACACTGGCAGCTGTCAAAATGTATTGATAAGATTGATTAGACTGTGTATACCAAGGTATCCAGACGAAACGGGTTAGTGACAAATTTTTTGGTCATATCCGTACTTGCTTGTTTTTGTTGTACCTTTTTTCCCCCCCCCAACAATCCTCACTGGTGCGCTCATGTCACAGTATAGCTCTACTTCATAGTTGATGTGTGGGTGCTATTTACGAAAGAAAGTAAAGACACTCATGAATTACCGATTCGGCAATTGCAAAATAAAAAAATGTGTGTTTGCAGCAGTGGGGCTTAAAATGCCAATGTTATTAAGGTTGTTACCTCACATTGGTTACTCACAAACCCAATGACCCTTTCCCCAACTTCGCTGGCGACTTCAATTTACTGAAGTTTTTACAAACGAACGCACTTAGATTAATTCCGAAAAAGATGTTTACGTAAAAAATGCGACAAGCGCGAGCCGGACTCACGTATCGTGGGTTCAGTGGCTGGCATTTTTCATTTTTGCAGTTTTTATGAAAATTTTAATTCTATTCGGATAATTATATTTTATTTTGTTACATGTTGTCTTAGTTCTCATGGTTTCTTAAGACGCTGAAAACCTTTTATAGACTGAAAATAAAATCGAATTTCACTTGAAATGTTAGATTTTCCAAAAAAACACATCTTTTGTGCTTCCTTTTAAATTTTATTTGTTATCAACTAAGCACACTTTAAATCCCTATTGACTGCAGATTTCCACGGTTTGAAATTGTCTGGAAAAACAATTAAGTAGCCCGAGCCCGCCTAAAGTGTACCTGAATATTAAAAGCTTTTATTCATGATCAAGACAATAGCGAGGTCTTCTGGAAGAAGTATAATTTTTTTCCTAAAAGAAAGCCTCATAATATTTTTATCATTATATTGAGTTCTTGCTGATACTAAATAAAAAAAAATAGAATGTAAAAGATTTTCTTTCTTAAAAGCTCCCGTTTTTCTATTACACCAACGGAACCCTGGAGTGCTATAAAAAAGAAACGTAATAATTGTGGTCGCATGACTCGTCTGAAATTGGGAATATTCCACTTACAAATCAGACGTTTGTCACAATAATTCCAAATTGGATTTCGGTAATTCGAAAAAGTACTTATAGATATTGCTTTTTAAACGAGTTGCTTCAGTTGGATTGTCGAGAAAACTGTTTTAATCAGGCGCAGGTCATCGACCTGATAGGTTTTCACACAAAACTGGTTCGTTGTTTTTTTTTCGTTTTTTTTATTAGTGAATAAATGTGATCCCACTGCTGGACAGCGTGCTGTCATTAATTTAATTCTGTGGCAAACAAAAAAAAAACAGATCCACAACCTTTGCGCTCGAAAGTATGCGTTCAACTGGTGACTTGACTTTCTAATTAGGAACGATATGATTGGTTAGGGGACGTGCTAGGTCAAAGGACAAGTATGAAATAACTGCATTCTTAACGCGAACGGACTATAGTATAAAAGTGTGATTATTGATGGATCTGTAACAAGACAGATAACAACCTATCATAAAGCGTCTTTATCATTTCAATTCATCTTTGCCCTAACCTCGTCCCCACTAAAGTTATTTGTCTCTATGACAAATCGGATTACCAAAATGGCTTCTCTGTGGCTTTAATAGATCTTGCCAATTCTCACAGTAGACTAAACGGTTGTCAGCCGGATAATGGCATTAGTTTTTTATCCTTTAAGAGAAAGGGGTCGATATCGACATATGGGTGAAGGGATGGGGGTGGTACGCAACTAGCGGGACACAGAGGTGGTTTACTGTCTATATTATTGCTTACTCTGTGATTTATAAGACGCGATTTGTAGTTTGAGACACCTGCGTTATGAGGAGGTGAAGCTTTACTGTGTCAATTTTAAGGCGTTGTTTGTTTTTAAAAATCTTGTTTGGTTAACCCGCCTGATGTGCTGATCGGATTTCCACATGTTGTTAAACAAATTAAATATGTTATAAAGTTTACTGAGGTATATCTATAATGTGTACGTGTTTAGTTTCAGTGTTCGTGTTCGTGTTCAATTTAAAGATACAAACAAATATTATTAGTTCTGAGGAAACAACAACCTAATTGCGAACATCTCTTTCCTCCTTTTTGAAGTTAAGGTGTTTCAAGATACCGGGACATCAGTCCTATCATAAATATACAGTGTGTTTGGGAACCGGTGTCCGACCCGTTAAGGTGAAGTAATATGATCTATTTTATGAATAAATCCACCATAATTAAGCACTTTGCCCCAGTTGTTTTAAAATGGCCGCCATTTTAATTTTTTTTTCTCGGGAGTACGGGTGGGTTATTTTAGTTTGCAATATCTGCCGATTTAGAGGTCCTACAGTCACAAAAGTGGTATCGTTGGACAGCTACAAAAGTAGGCAATAAGCTGACAAAAAAGCATTTTTTCATAACTCCCTTAAAATACCTCAAAAAAATTTTTGAACTTGAAAATTGTGATAGAATTTGTTAGTTTTTTTTACATTTTTTTTTTCAGAAAAACTAAACTGTCAACATACATTTATTTTTAACTTTTTGGATACCCAAAGACATCACCTAAACACTGAAGCAAAAATCAAAGTTCCAAGTAAAATAGTTTAGAAGTTGTGACAAATTGAATATCACCCTGTCATCAGAGACCCTTTGAAACGCAGGTAAAATTTACCTGAAATAAATTAATTTTTTTTTTAAAAAAAATAATTAAAAGTGCTTAATTATGGTGGATTTATTCATAAAATAGATCATATTACTTCACCTTAACGGGTCGGACACCGGTTCCCAAACACACTGTATATAGAAATGGATTGCTGTTCGTTAGTCTCGCTAAAACTCGGGAATGGCTAGACCGATTTAGTTAATTTTGGTTTTGAATTATTTGTAATGGTCCAGGAAAGGTTAAAAAGGTGAGTAAACATGAGAAAATGCTGGTAATATAGTGAAAACAACAATTTTAGTTTCCTCTTAGAAACTGTTCCTACCAGTCACGTGACACTGAATGTTTGACAACAATACGAAGTCTGTTGGGACAGCTAGTCATACATCATACATTAAAGTTAGCAAAAAAATACCGGGACATCGAGTGCCCCACCCTACGGGTCACTCAGACCCGCACGCACGCATCACCTGTCGCCGGCTTCGGGATAGGGTTACGCACTTGCAAGACTTCGGCGCCCGTCTGCTGGACGAATTAGCATTGCGAAATGCTGTTGCAGCATGGTAGGGTTAACTTGTGGGTGGGTCTTGCTTGAGTGTACTTAAATTAAGTTTGAAAAACTTAAGCTTTGAAGTTGTGAAGTTAGAGCAAATCGATCAATACTTCATAATGTATTTATTCTTTATGTATTTAGAAGCGACTGCGAATCTAAAGTGGAACTGGGCAGGTCACGTTTGCAGAATGCATTCCAATAAATGGGCTCAAATCGCCACCTTTTGGCACCCCCACAGATGGTCATCGCCGAAAAGGAAGACCTTGGAAACGATGGAGCGATGACACATCCTGTTAGTCCAGGGTGAGGCAGATTCTGGCTCAGGACAGAGACGTTTGTAGAACTCTGGGGGAGACCTTTGCCCAGCAGTGGGACAGGGTAGGTTGAATTAACAAAAATGTATTTATATGCCAGTTTGACTTTTCACCAATTTTGCAACTTCTTATGGCGTCCCATACATTTTTGCCTCTTTTTATTGGTAAAATGTGGGCTTCAGAATGTTTCGTTCACCATGACGGTAGCAATTAGTGTGATTCTGTGTTTGAGATATAGTCATTAGTATGTATGTCAATACGTTTTACAAATTTAAACCTTAACAGAAACCACACTCAGTAACTATTCATTCTTCAACCTGCGATCAGACGCACCTCCCAGAAATACATTGAAAACGGACTCTATCGCCTTAAATTTAGTGCCTAAACGCCTGTCGCCTTGCACCTCACCTCACCGCCTGTAGACGTTCCGTCAAATGCAGTCAGTTCAAGCTCTCGGTATAATTTAATTTGTAGTTATAATTCCTATTAGCCACTTTGAGCTAACGACATAAACCCCAAGACAAACTCGGTTAGACGACACACAGGGCTGCCACGTGTCTTGTTGTAGTTTAGGTATGGCTTTATGAATATTTATGAGGGTAATTAAAGGAAGGGTTGTTAGGGGTGATTTTTGTTTGTTTGATTTCATTTGGGTGGTTTATCGTGAGGGAGTCGCGAATAGTATGTGGTGGAACAGTGTTTAAAAGCAGTCTGGTTCGGAACTATACCTACTTGATCTTTTTAGCTCTATGTCATGGTTTGCCGATTCTTAAAACCAAGGCTAAAAGTTCTTAGGGCTTTCGAGGCTTTCTCCAATTATGGCCTAAATTTCGAGCCATTTTTAATGAAACCTTGATGAAGCTTTTTTGATAAAACGTGGCTTTTGAACTGGAGACATAAATATTTTATCTCTTTGCTTTCTCAACAACGTGAATGTCAAAATTTACCACAGATTTTTTTGGTACAAAAGACTTTTTCTAAATACGAAATCCATCCATAAGCACAAATCTAGGCAGGCCACTTAGTTGGAATAGCGGTCACGTAGCTTGCAGAGGACGCCCGTTTGAGTCCCACCTTGTACTTTGACAAAGTTGACTTTTTCTGTTATTTCTTTAGATATCAGTGACCCGCCCCGGCTTCGCGCGGGTGCATTGTGATGTTATTATACACATAAACCTACCTCTTCAATCACTCTAGCTATTAAAAAAAAACTGCATCAAATCCGTTGCGTAGTTTTAAAGATTTAAGCATACATAGGGATATAGGGACAGAGAAAGCGACTTTGTTTTATACTATGTAGTGATTACTCAATTTTTGATTCTTATTGCCAGCCCTACCCGAGACCTAAACTAAACGATACTAGCAGTGTCCCCCGGAATTGCGTTATTAGTACAAAGCCGACTGGCTCCCTTAATTAATTCGAGGTTAGCATCGAACCCCATACCTCTCTACCTACGGTGTATTATTTTAAGCACGTAGCTTCGTCGGCGACTGGATTTGTTGTCTTAGTAGGAAATACTTTTCGTTTACGTTGTACAGTCGACCGATGAGTGGTTTCGTACTGGCCGCACGTAGTATGCGAGTTTGTAGTCATGAGAGCTCTAGTTATGCTGGTGTTATTATTTTGTTGTTGTTGACTGTACAACGTAGAAAGATTTCTGCTAAAGTGAAGTTATGTACTCTTCGGAGCCAAAACTTTAATTTAATAACAAAGAACATACTACTATAGTTATTTTAGCTGAAAAGGAATAGTCATTTTGATGTTTAATTAACAAACATTGGCCATTAAGTCCTTCAGTGTTTGATCTGTGTGCGTTAAACTTAAAAGGTCAGCCAAACTATAAGGTAGTTTGACGGACTTGGCAGATGTTATCAAGCCATCTTAAGGCCTCTACGGTCACAAAATGCATGTTTTTGGTCAACTAAAAATTTATGTTTGAATTCGTGAACATCAAATGGTATATTTCATACAAAAACCACGCCCCAGCTGCAATATTTAGCTGCAAGTTTAATCCTAACTATATCTCCCAAGTTTTTAATAAAGACCAAAACGCTGTATGCAGTTTCAAAGAAAATAAACAGTGTGCAGCGAGTTAAGAACATCTGACTGCAATATTATTTAGCGTTTGTGCAGACTTAATAACTGCGTTATGACGCTTGGACTTTTAAAGTACTGCAGACTAAATAAATTGAGGTTTCAAATGCAGCAGACGAAATAAGTTTAGGTTTTTTTGTAGAACACTAGCGGCCGCCAGCGGCTTCGTCCGCACTTAGGTTAAAGAGGGATATAACTTTATAAATTGTAGTCTATGTCCTATTCAGATGAATAAGCTACGAGTATATTATTGTAAAGTTTCATTCAAATCTATTCTCTAGTTTTTATGTGAAAGAACAACATGGCACACATACAAACTTTCAATTATAATATTACCTATGACTATATCCCCCGTTCCAAACATAGTAGTCTTCCCGTTTGGTAGGGGGGAATTGTCGTGACCGTGTGTTATGTGTATCTAGAAAAAAAAAGAAAAAAAAAAGGTTGACACATATAGCAAGCCGACTAGTTTTGTTAAAAGATTAAAATCAAGGCAAGTGCCCTCCAAAGTCTCCTATCTTAATAGTTTTAAGTATCAATATTACTTCATTTAACTTCAAAAAACACACTAAGCGCCGACAGAGAAAGTTTGACACAAGAAAAAAAGGCAAAACCGTTTCCGTATTTTTTTTCCCACAACTATCTTCAAAATTTGCCAAAATTTTGTACGCTTCAAATGTTGTAGCCCAAAATATACCTTATTGTTAGGGTATAAAGTTTAAGATTCTGTGGCTATTGAACACAGGTGGTTCTCAAAATCTCTAACAAACTTTAATCCCCGGATTAGAAGAGTCTGTTAAGTTTTTTTGGTAAGAAACAAGATATTTTGTTGATCCTTAAAATGTTTGTTTAGGTGAAGGAGCCGTGAAAATGTACCAAGAGTAAGTAGGGCTGATTTGGTGCGTGTGTTGTTGACAAACATTGATTTAGGGTGACTATCAACAGCTTTTTGTGAGATGAGAAGTGATATAAATAAGTTCAAAGTTGCGACATTTAGTACTGTATGTACAGTTGGCATCAAAATTAAATAAGCGTATTTGTACTTTGTCAAACTGGTTTATATAAGAAAACTCCAACAGAGTTTATTAGCTTACTTTGGGGCTAGACGGGGCTGTGTGGAATAATGTGTGGATATTTATTTATTTATATGTGCCGTGTTGGAAGTTTGTCTGAGATAAAATGTGGTCGATAGAGAGTCGAAGTCATTATTATTCATACATGTAAATATATATATTAAATAGTTATAGTATATATAATAATATTAGTGCTATTCGTATCGGAACAGTTGCACACGTTAAGATCTAATATGTGCCAATCAACAGTCAAGGTGGCGGAATTTTTTGACGCAATAAGAAGAAAATAAGAAGAAGATAATGTCTAGACCATTAGGATGAGTCCTGGCTGTGAAACAAATCAAAAAAATCTAACCACTAGCCAACCGACCACACAAAACTCTGTCGAAGTTTATAAATCTTATTTTAGTTAATTAATTTCAAATACGTGATTCAAATTTGCCACCTAAAGACCCATTTGTCACTGCGATATTATCTGATATATATCAGTGACAAATCATGTAAACCCCGAAACGGTACTCAATAAAGTTACTGAGCTAGGCTGGTACCTATTGAAATTGATTGCATTGAAAGCGTAGAATGTAGCCTTTTCGTACAATGATATTTAAAAGACGTAAATACGTTATGTCAGTACTGATGCGAAGTCGAAAATTGTCCCCAGGCGTACACGTACCTATAATTTGACCGTGTGCACAAGATAGTATGATTACGTACTAGAGCGTAGACGAGACAGATACATGTTTCGCAGTGTCGTCTCAAACTGTCAATGCTTTGCTCAGGTGTTCGAAGTTCTGATTTCGGGTGCCACTTTTTTAAGTTTTTTAGCACAAGTAACCTATCTTCGTCTTTTTATTATAATATCATTGTTTTCGTAGCTGTTCGTATTGATGTGACGAGAAAGTGGTGTATTGGAACGACGGCCTTATGGTCCAACGGTATAAAAATTGTCGCTCCTGTTTTTGTGTTTCAAATATGATTTTGTTATTATTTAAAATAGAGCAAAAGAAATCGACTGGTTGGTTAAGGTTTTTTTGAGTTGGAGAGCAGGTATTTTTATGTTATTTTGTATTCTACATAGCGCTTTGTTGTTCAACTACTTGAACAGACGTTAGGCAAAAAAGCTTTCAGAACTAAATACTAATATGTAATACCTTTTCATTCCCATTGAAAATGAATTGTGTTTGTAACACTATTCTAATATTTAGTCATAGTTGTTTACAAGTATATAAAGCAGAAAACGTTTTAAATAAAATGTTCTTTCGAGCGTGTCCTACAGTTGGGAAGAAGGTCACCCCTAATAGAGGCTCTATCATGAGCTAAGGTTAGCAACTTTTGTATTGAATTGTAGCTTTTTAGTTACAATACAATCTTTCCTATACAAAACCTAAAACTAAACTTAACTAAAATTAAAAATATAAATAAATAAAAACATGGAGTGATGATTGACTAGCCAGCTGAGCTAACCTCAACCTGCTGCTGACTAGTCAATCATCAGTTCATCTGTGTGTGGCAAGGCGGCCAGGATGCTGGCTGCGTTCCCTCGCTGCACGGCTATACTCAGTCGTTGAGCGAGGAAAGAGCCACCCCTCCGGTCTCTTGTTGCCGCAATCAAGAGTGAATAATGTTTTTGTTTTTTTTGTTTTCCAACGGTCTTCCACCTGAAAGTTGTCTGGAATAGAACGCTCTTTATAAGACCGCCTAAATTGTACATTGATTTATATAATTTTATACAACTGTAATGTTTTTCATAAAATCTAAATATCTAAGAAACATGTTTATCAGATAAAATAGCAGTTGAAAACTATATGTCACAATCTTGCATTGCACAATAAGGCTGATAGCCGATACCTAGAATCTAGGCTGAAATATAGTGCACATTATGTGACTCGGAATAGAGAATATGCAGATATGATCTCAGGCCGATCGGAAAAATCTAGGTATTAAATACGTGGTCGGGGTGTTAATAGGCTGACCTGAATTGAAGCTTGTTAATCGCTTTTTCTTAATTGCTTTTTAAAGATTTTTTAATTTTTCTTATTCATAAACTCCTTAACCATGACATCAATCAGTGATGCTGCTTCTGACTACTCCGTTTGGAATACAATCTGTGGTATAAATGGTACAATAAACACAATGTCACTTACGAGTACATTAGCGAGCGGGCTTGAACTCGAGACCGCACGGGCACGGGTTCTGAACTATAGTCCGTTCGCGTTAAGAATGCAGTGATTTCATACTTGTCCTTCGACCTAGCACGCCTCCTAACTAACCAAATCGTTCCTAATTAGAAAGCCAAGTCCACAGTGACCAGCTGATCGCATGGTTTTGAACGCAAAGGTGGTGGATCTGAGTTTTTTGTGTGGGACACAATTAAATTTAAAAGTCATTGCATTATTGTCGTGAACGGACTTTAGAGTGTTTAAACACTGAACCTCGACGAGCGGATATTATGTCATTTTATTTTTGTCTATTGAGGTTCTCTCTCTAGTTAAAGGTTTTCTGGAACTCTCTAGGGACAAGACCCAAATTGCTAAGAGTCCTATTTTGTGTAATAAAGAATAAATAAATGAGACCGCCCTAATGATAATGCAATGGCTTCTGTTATTACCTAAATATCTATGTGATATTTTATTTTGCGCTGATTAATCTTCTTCTTGTAAATAATAATTCCGTATGTGTATGTTGCTGTTAAATTTTCTATTCATTTATTTACATAATATATTGGAACTGTGAAAGTGCAGTAAGAGCTATTCTTTACAAATAGTATTTTATCTTGTGAAAGGGAAGAACTGACAATTTTTTTATAATTTTAATTGTATATTGTTTATGAATTTGTAATAGCAAAAAATAACTCAAAACTGCCACATCCTCACTAATTCGCGAAGGTACAGTCGATCGCAGAAATGCTTCCACGCTGCGTCCCGACACGGCTCCATATCCTCTTCCGGTTCACTCGCGCGCCAAATGTAAGGAATCTAAATAATATTCGCAAAGAGAGTTGGCGCACAGTACAGAAAGTTATCAGTAATTCTGAACTGACTTGTTTTTCTCCATCTTCTCAGTAATGATTCATTTTTCTTCCGTTGGTTTTGTAAAGAAAAATCCTTCATATTTTTACGCTGTGAGTGTCTCTCAAGAGAGTGATCGAATTCTAAGAAGTTACACAATATGGCAAACTACGGTTTCTGGCTAACAGACTTTGTTTTTTAAATCTAAGTATGCAGTTTTAGTTTTAATTAAATTCGGCCTCAAGACTACTTATAGGATTTTTATAAAAATAACTTATAGCTTTGGATTTGTTAGCCTACCAAGCGTTGACTAGTTAGCAATTCACCCCATAATCTCGTACCACTGTAGAAGATGATCACCAATATATTCATGCTAAAATGATTATAAATAAGTATGCCTGTTTAGATTACTATAAGCCAGAAATGAAAACAGTTTAAAGTCTGAATTAATAAAAGAGCAATGATTGAAAATGGTTGTTGACTATTTGGTTACTAAGTACTATGAATAAAAATGAGTTGATAAAATCCAAACATTTATGTTTTTCTTTTAAACTTTTCTGAAGCTAATCATCTTCAAACTTGCAAAATCTTATCGAATCTACATAACAACTTATAAACTTTCACTTCAAAAACTAAAGTCAAGTTACTGACTTTTGCCTGCCCTCCGCTTACAAGCAAAGGTGCTCTCAGCTACGTAGAAGGGAGAAAATTTTATTCTTTACACTTTTTAACGCTAGAATTCGCAACTGAAATATATTTCATAGCTATTCGAGAAGTTTTACGATCTTGTCAAACATTTCTATACTTCATTTGATTTTGCAGTTTTGCATCAAATCAAGATGGTAAAGAAATACTTATTCAAATTGAAAAAGTAAATACGAGGTTATTCTAAATGTATTTATCTAATTTAAAGGCGTTTAGATTTGAATTTTAAATGCCTACTGATTCATTGCCTACGATTTCATTAAGTCTTTTATAGTATATTTTTATCCACCGCCAACAAGGTTTCTGCTTCACCCGATGGTTGACTGGTGTCTTGCCTGCCTTTTGGCATTAAGTCCGCCAATTGTATTTTTTCTTTGTGCAATAAAGAATAAATAAATAAAAAAAAAAATCTGAAGTCTCTATGTCACATGACTATTTGGCGAAGTATCATTCGAACTGCGACAAAATTATCTCGCGGGTTTTCTCGTGGCTGAACCTTACAATTCGCACGAAATAAGAAGTGAAAATAATTTTGTGGTATCAAATTCAAATTACAAAAATTACTGTCGACATCAAAAATGACGTCCTTATTAACATAATTTAAGTATATAAAAAAATAGGTTCTCTATTGTGTCTCATAAAATTTTTGTCCATAATTTAACGTATCATAATGTTTTCTGATATAATTATCATTTGTCCGAATGATAGGTAGCCCTAATTTACTGTCTCATAATATCACTTGCCCTAAAATCATAATTCCGAAACGTTATATGTCCTAAAATTCTTTGCCATAAATATCACAATCTATAATATTTATGAAACCTAACTGCTTTTCTCATAATAGTGTTTTGTCCTAACGTCTCTTCTCATAATATATCGAGCACTAAAATCGAAATTGCATAAATGTTAATAACTGTCCTGAATATTTTTTGCTATAAAAATTGCATGCAAGCAAGCAGCATGCAGGCAAGCATGCAGCATGCAGCATGCAGACAAGCATGCAGCATGCAGGGATGCAGCATGCATTTTATTTTAGGGTTTGAAAAAAAAATAACTAACCCTCGAAGGTTAAGGCGTGAGCTGCGCTCACGCCTTAACCTTCGAACCTATCACGGCCATGTCGGATCCGCCCTCGGCATTCACCATGTTAACAAGCATGCAACATGCAGGAAAGCATGCAGCATGCAGGACAGCATGCAGCATGCAGGAAAGCATGCAGCATGCAGGAAAGCATGCAGCATGCAGGAAAGCATGCAGCATGCAGGCAAGCATTCAGCATGCAGGCAATCATGCAGCATGCAGGCAAGCACGCAGCAAGCAGCATGCAGGTAAAAATGCAAGCAGGGATGCAGCATGCATTTTATTTTAGCGTTTGTAAAAAAATAACTAACCCTCGGATTCGGACTTACATTGTTATTATAAACCACCATTCGGACAAACATTCATTATGTCAAATCACACTTAGACCAAGTGATTTTATAGCTAGTAAAATTAGGACGTATGATTATTATAGCACTCAATTTTATGACACAAAACCATTATAGTTGTGGACTATTAGGTGAAACAAAGTTTCGTATAAGAGACCATTATGGATAGTGATGATTATAGAAAACGCGTTCGGGATTTCGATTTTCGGACGTACGATATTCGGAGAAGAAAGGGACTACCAAAAAAATATTATCAAAATATGACATTGCCTGTCAATGAAATCACCATAAAAAATATTTACGACCTCAAGCCATTAAGTTTATAGTCGTAACTTATAGAGAATAAGAATACTTCCGATTTCTTAATGATTTTAAATACGCTGTCCATCTTCGATTTCAATAACAAACTACAGTTAGTCATTAGTTAAAGGCGGTTTTTAAATTTGTTTTACGAAATCTGGAATAAAATCAATTCAGCGGAGTTAGCAAATCAGCCTACTGATTATATTGGTATTAAATAGGGTGAATGTATTATTCAATGTCTGCAGTTATGCCTTAGATTTGATCAGATAAAATACTAATGTTGAGGAATTTAGGTATTTTAATCGTGTATATCCTGATTTTAAAATGGTTCAAATCTAGCGCAATTTCGTTTCTAGCGCAAGTTCATTGACCTACGAGATTTCTTACGCTATTTTCTTTCATTCTAACGATACTGAAATTACCAAGCAAATCTGTCAACATACCCATTAATATTTTTTGCAAACTCTCCCCGAACAGACAGAAATAAATCAGTCAGTAAATAAAACAATAAGTCAGTATTGCGTTCTTCAGAATGTCAAAGTGACAATAATTATGCGCACAAAGAATTTTATGCCAGTTGTAAATATCGGGTCTTTGGCAGCTGGGAGAAACTGTCTTTCCATTTAGAAGTGATGACTCCTAATTTGACAACAAAAGATTTTGTCAACTAATTTACGAGCTTCACTGTACCTTCTTAGAATTTATCGTTAAAGTACGTTCTGTGTTGCGGTCGCACTGTTTCCAAAATAATGGCTGGTGCATGATTTCAGTGAATGGTTCTTGTAGGGGTGAATTTAAGGGTGAGTTTTGGTTGTTTTTAAATGTTGATTTTTATGACGTGTTAATTCTCCAATTGTTTTGTCTGCTATTGTGGATGTCGCTGCCTGATTTTGTGTTTAACTTTGTTTTAAACTGGTGAGGGAAGAATGCCCATTCAATACTTTTTCTGGTCCTATTTTGTTCATGGTGTCGAATATTTATGCCTGTAAATATGCAGTTATCAGTTCTACGCTGTATACGTATCCTGCTTATGCCACTTCAACTTAGTAAATCTGAATACGTTGAGTAAATGGCATTAAAATGTTTTTAAATTATTTATAGACTACTTCATATGAATGAAATAGCTCATTTGGAACAAAATGAAATAGACAAGGACTTGAATTTAAATATATTATTAAGGATTTAGTTCTTGAATATTTTCTAACACGTGATGCTATTAAAGAGTTCTTTTGAGTTCTTATTTAGTTTAGATTGGCAAGATATTATGAGAATTTGTAAAGGTGTTAGATAAAACACAAATTTTAAGATGCAGATTTTTTGAACATTCAATTGCTCAAAATCTGTTTACTATACCAAAACAAAAAACAGTAGCCAATAAGTGCCTAATTAAAATGGAAATTTCATTCATCCCCATAATTTACATTAACCGAAGCGGTACCTTGTTAAGATCAAAAGCCTTTCGCCGACTCCCCTTTGACAGACAGACCGCCTGAGGCCAACAATGGGATCATACTCTGTTCAGGAATCAATCGTGGTCCAAATCGGGAGTACTCGATGCAAATTATTAATCCAGGTCCAAATTTGACGGCCAAGATGTAAATGGCAGTAAGTCCACTTTCGACGCTTTTGGGTCGATCAACCTAAAAGTGGTGTTCCTATAGCTAACTGATGAACTTGAAGCGTTGTAAGTTGACTCAGTGAATATGGAAAAAATGCCAGTGGGTTTTTTAACCTACTCGTAACTAAAGCGAAACTAACCCATATGGATGTTATTGTCCGAAATAAAGATTTATAATTATTATTATTTAAAAATAATTGTATCTAATGCTGTTACAATTGGTGTTTCTTCAATTCCTAAAATTCCGACTAATTTGAATGAGTTCAAAAGTTGAATAAGGATGATTACTACTGGCTGAGATTAAGTTTTTTTTAAAAATTTTAATTATTTCTTCTTTGGCTTCAGCTTTGTTTAAGACAATGTATTCAAATTGTCTTTTAAAATTTTTGTTGAATAACCTTCAAAGGTCTTCTTTATTGATTAGATTGTGAAAAAACTTCAAGCTTCTTCTCTTATGCTCTTTTTCCAATTATATTTACGCGCTTTTTCTTTGACTCCATTTGTCAAAACAGTTACAATTTCTCAAAACTAAGAAAACAAAGATAGTGACTTTTAGTTTCTAACCGTCCAATTACCAACCCCGCCCTGCGGCGGAACGTAAGGCCGGTCGCTGACGTACGACAGAAACTATTGTCATGTTAGTTTTTGTTCCAACAACTATGTATACGATATGTACGAGTATATTCAAATATCTACATACTTCTGACAATAATGAATGGTCGATTACCTCTGAAGTACTCTATAGAACAGTTGCTCCTAGCGACATTTTGATGTCCGTCTTTTAGCCTATTCGGAGACCTAAGCGGCTTCCTAACATCTGTCAGTAAGCTTTATTAATTTATTAGCGACCCGCCCCCGCTTTGCACGGGTGCAATAGGATGACATTATACACATAAACCTTCCTCTTGAATCACTCTATCTATTAATGTTTTATACTAGGTAGTGATTTACCAATTCATTGCACAATGACTTATTAAATAAAGTAATATTTTAAACTATTAAAGTGCACAACATTAGGGAAAGAGCGAATAGCCGCTAAGTGCCAATCCCGTCTTGTCGACTAAGCCGGTGCTAATGTGGAACAGCTCTGTTCCGCTATTGGAGATGTTATTATACTGCGACTGCGCAGGTCGCGTTCTGTCTGATTGTAGCTAAGCTACGACAACACAGGTCTTCTGTCTTTGTCAAACCAGCCTCTCATCTAACACAAATCATCAAACAGCCATTTATACCTCCCACTACTAGGGGCCACACTTCAACCATGGGGTGGTACAGGCCATACACCAGAGCCAACACAAGGGCTCAGTAAATCCGGCTCGAAGGACCAATGTCGCTGCCGAAGAAGACACATGTAGCTGCGATTTTTTTAACTATCAATGTTGCCAATGTAAAGGGTAAGATTGAAAGGTCGCAAATTGCCAACCAGCCTAATCGGCGGCTTAGCCGTCGCTAATAATGTGCGAGCGCGGCGTAGTGATGTTCTGGCATTAGTGATATTATGCGGCAACTGCATCAGATCGCTCTCTGTTTATATGTTTCCGAGATGAACTGCAAACTGCAACCGCACTGTGGTGAGCGGCTGCAGTCGGCAATAGCACAGTATAAACAGTAGGTTATCTAAGGCCGCCCGCCGAGTTATTAGCCTAGCGTGCACACAGACACGCGGCACAGCCTGTCCGTACTGTCACCACCCTATACCCCCCTATTTTATGCTAGCGTGTGCGTGAAATCGCGCACGGCGCGCGACGCGCACGCACACATTCTAACCGAGAGCGGCACGTTTGTATTGATATTTTACTGTTCTCTGTATACTGTGGCAATAGTGTCGTCTTTATTACATTCCAAGCGACATTTTCTTTGTCGCATGACTGGTGTTGCTATCTGCATTCGCTGCGTGAATTGCTGCCACTCATGGATCAGCTAGGGATTCTTGACAAATGTCCATTTGTAGCTTTATACATATTATGTAAAGCTGGACTTTTTATTTCACTCTGAAACATAAAGCAATTCTTAGATATTTAGGCGTTTATAAAAGTAGAAAATAAATGGCTTTCTACGTACAACCTTGTGGTATAATAAGATACGTAAAACTTCATTTCAAATGTCATTGTTTGAAAGATCTTGTTAACTTGAAAAAATAAAAAGCTAACAAGTGTTAGCAACCTCAAACTATAAAGATATTTTACTATAAAAGTGAAGGGCAAACTTAATATCTACTAAACAAGTTATGGAATCATTTATCATGAAATCTTAATGAAATTCTACAAATATAAAATGCAAAAAAGTTCCAATTGCTCTAGTCCGTTCATGTGGACAAAGATCTTTTAATTCTTTAAGAAGAAATTATGTCCAAAACTGAGCTCTAAGCTTCTAAAAGAAAAACCTTTGATGTTAAAAATTCATACCGCAAAGCCACCGACATCATTTTTATTAATTAATTCCTCCATAGTTTATGAGCTTGTATCAAACCATCTTTCCCCTTAACAACGCGAATAAAAGACAGCTCCAAAAATGCTCGTATACACTGGAAGCTAAGCGATCTGTTTGCTATAGTTAAAGAGCTGTCGGATATTTTGAGGCCGCCTTTCATGTCCTCGCCTCGGACAGTCAAAATCCTAAAACACATTGTAACTTTTACTGTATGACTGATGAATGCATCATATAAATGTCTTTAAAACCTACCTGCCTTATAATTGACTGGCAGAGAATGCCTATTTGGCAATAAGTCCGCCTTTTGTACCATTCAATGTTGTGCAATGTTTACCCGTTTTCCATGCAATTCCGTGTAATTCGTTATTTCGTAATAATTCGTACACAATAAAAAAATAGAAATAGAAAATACAGTACGTACAGAACAGTACGTACTCGTAGGTACTGTAATGATTGCTTTTTGTAAAACAAAAGTTCAAATGAGCTTGTCTCTTTTTTTGTTTGTCTTACTGGTTAGTGAGACAACAAAAAATACTTTATCTTGAAAAACTTGTTGTTTATCTTGAAATTCGAGGGCCTCCCGGCCGAGGGTCTCGCGGGCGTAGCAGCCGGACCCGCTCTCTCAACGCTCTCGCTGTACTGCAGCCCCTATAAATATAATATTCCGTCGTTTTTTCTCCAAACCAACTCCTCTGAGAATTCCCATCAAGACCCCATCCTTTGTCTTCTTAGTTTCGTTTTATTTTTGATAACTCGAGATTTCGGGACGCCTCACAAAACCTGGGTGCATTTCAATCATTTATTAGAGACTTTCGGACCGACAAACGTTCAAAATGAATTTCTGTTATGAAACTTAATGTTGTTAACCTTTTTTCTAATGGATCCGGCGATATTATAGACTTGATGATATTGTATGTGACTATAATTTATGATTGATAAATTTTGAAGATTGGTTGACATAATCGGTGAAAATCTTTTTGTTTCTGTGGCTTTTTTTGGTAATGTTTGGGATGTTTATCAGACAGAAGATTTTTTTTTTCTGACGAAAGTATACGTTAATAGTGCAATGGGTGAAGATTAACCCCCTTATTCATAAAAACTTAAACAGCTCTTATAGAACACGATAACTTTTGTATCGCTTTGTCACTGTCATTCTTGTTGCTGCCGCCATTTGCGAGTAAGTGACAGAACACGTCAATAGCTTAAACAATGCGTTAGCGTTGCGTTCGTTTTTATGAATAAGGGGGCTAGTCTATAGCGCTGAAGGCCTTGGGTTCGCTTCTCACTTTAGATTTGTGATTGTGCTGCACGAAAAATGCAGAGTTGTTTTTAGGGGTTTAGGGAAAATAACCACGCTACCCTTCGCTGCCGCCTTAAACTTCCTAACCAATCTGATATTATTAGATATTTTGACATAATATGCTATTAATGTCTAAAAATATGCCAAAAAGTTAAAAAAGGGTAAAGGATTTGATTATTGGTATACATACTATTTTGAACTAATATTATTATATCCTTCTGTTAATTATGTAAAACTTGTTTAATTTTCGTCACACCGCTGACTGTACTTTCCTGCTTAGCCTTATATTTGACTGGTAGAAAATACCTCATTGACATTAAGTCCACCTTTTGTACCATTCATTGTTGTGCAATAAAGAATAAATAAATGAGGTTATTCCCTCAATTCAAAATAAATAGATACTGTATCGTTGTTGCCAAACCTCTAGAGACACCCCGGAGATTGCCCTACACAAGTTTCCGTTGTCTATTAAGAACAATTGAACCTACCGATACCGGTTTGTCCTCTAGAGGTTACGATTATTATCGGTACTCGGGTCTAAGCAAATTATTCAGTTTAACCCGACGACTTAGGTAATTGAGGTGGACCCACCAGTGTTAGGCACTGTGCCAGCTAACGGATATGTCTGGACAATATTAGGTTGTAGCTAGGAATGTTATGTTCAGTTGCAGTCATCATTCTTTATTACTTTATGTAATACACATGTTATTTTAAATGTATGTATGTGGAATACAACACATGCATGAGTCTTAAAAGGCATTTTTTATGTTGTCTTTTTAAAGCTTTTTAAAACATAACGTAGACGTAACGTTTGACAGGATCTTAATATTCATATTTAAGTATTTAAAACCACCAGTTTTTGTAATTTACTAATATTTCGTCTTAGTTTTCGTTAAATAATCTTAGCTGCGACATTAGGTTAGCGAATGACGTTACCATCAGTTACTCGCAGCAAAAATAATAAAAAAACAATGTAAAAGGCATTCATTTAAATCAGTCTTCGACACCTTTATTAAATTGTGGAAATGTTTCAGTATATTATTTACATACACGTTAGTAGAGTGACTGTTTCGGAGAATTTTAAACGCTTGCTTCATAATAATTAAGGTCATGCATATTTCCTGTAGTTTCCATAATCAAATTTTGTCACTTATTAATATTTGTAAAGGTAAAAATCATTTACCTTATTTATTAATGTTTCTTTGTTAATTTCTCTGTTGTGTTTGTGTGCAATAAAGTGTTTCTTATCTTATCTTATCTTATCTTATTTACCTTTTCCAGCAAATTCATTAAGTCAAGTAATATTTTCCCATTTACTTTCCTTACCTTTATTATACACTTACTTTATTTTATTTATCTATAGCTTTCTCGTATGTAATGCAATGATCTCAAGAAAAAATATAGTTACAATACGGACCCTGTCTGTCCTGACTTATACTAGTAATACCTTTTCTCTTTGTAAGTATGCTTATAAATTTGCCCATGGTATTGTCTTTTCTGTTATAAGTATGTTTTTATAAGTATCGATTTTCTAGTTCCTAGCACCACCTCACCTGCGTTTTCTTGTTTCTCTAAACCTGAAGGTTATCAGGAAGAGTTAAGTCTTAGCGGAAACTCCGCCCTAATCATATCAACTTTTTAAGGCTTCTTGTGCTTTTCTTTTTTAATGTGCAATAAAGTATATCTCATCTTAGGCTAGACTTTAACAAAATGGTTCTTATTCCCTAGGTTCTATTTCTGTTAGTAGAATATGAAATATCCAATTCATATTTATTACATTATAAGTATGAAATATCATTAAGTAACTGAGCATCATCAGAACCCGCTACGATCAGATTCTGCAACCTTACTTAGCTCCGAAATTGCTTGCCAAACGCAGAGCTATCCTATACTAATGTTATTTCGATCATTTCTGTTCGACAGCCTGCTAATATCAAACGTGGTCTGACTGTGTCTGATTCGTGACGATCCGGAGCTGAGATATTACTATTTTAATCGGATTTGATCGCGAGCGCGTTCGTGCTTCGAACCGACAACTGTTATGGTCGGTAATTGGTACAAAGCTAGTGGCGGTATTACGGTAGTTTACCCTAGAAATTCTTAAATATTTTTTAGAGTTGAAAAAAAAAAACAATGCGCAAATGATATAATTACTGGAATACTGATTAACAGAATTGTTGAATGACAAAAATATTCATAAAAAAATGTTTTACTTTTCTTTCAAAATAAAAATTAGGTTGCGTCATCGGTCAAAACAAAAAAAAACTACATTAAATAATCTTATAACTAAAATCACAAAAGGATACATAGATACAATATTTCACAGTTAGTTGTGACAGTGTATCGGCAACGGTCGAAGTTGTAAAGCAACGAAAGCTGGGTCAGGAATAGGATGAGTGACCACTGTGCTCTATGACAGTGGGTAAGCCTAGTTGGCTCGATTATTTCTGACAGCAAGGTATATCGCTAACCTCACACCCTTCCAACAATCCACACTAAGCCCGCGTGTTGCAGTATGGTCACCTCATAGTTGAGGTGAGTCCTGTGTCCAACGGTGAACCGGTGCGTAAAGCCATTTCCTCAGGGTCAAAAAAAATACCAATAATACTAAAATAATACTATACCTTTTTTTTTGACGCCACGTGTGCCGAGCCACATCTCCTGAGATGTGGCTCGGCACAGGCCTCACCTCAACTGTGAGGTGGCGCGAGCCAGACTCCAACACGTGGGCTCAGTGCGGATTGTTGGAGGGGTGTAAGATCAGTAAGAAACTTTGATATCAGATGTTATCAAGCCCGCCAAGGCCTCCGACTAGGCCGAACGGCTGACATCTAGCAACGTCAACCAGAACCAACTGCTTAACGTGCCTTCCGAAGCACGGAGAGCCCCGAAGAATACATCACTGAAATTCGGTCGGAATGATCACTCATCCCATTTTTGACCGGGCGTGTGTTGCTTTACAACAGCGATCGTTGCCGATCCACTGTTACAACTGCGCCACGGGCACCCATCATAAATCTATCACTTTGATGTTATTCAAAAATGTTTTGTATCGTCAAAATGTCAGAGTACAATATTGCAGCATGTCCTCTTCTTCCTCCAAATAGCATATTGATGGGATATTGCTCTAAAATTGAATTCCCCGTAGAAACGGATGTACAACGGCAAACGGGGAGCCTTGACGAGGTATCGTGTTCAATGCTATCACTATGTATACAGGGTGATTTTGACGACCGATTTTGTGTTATGGTTAAGATTTAAGAAGGCGCAATCATTTCTGTGCTAAAAGATGTCTGTTTGTATTGATCTGGGTGTTTCCTCTCCTATGTATTCAACAAAAAAACCGTTTAGGTTGCTTAGTAAACAGCGCTGTGTAGATTACTATCCAAGGACATGCCTTTATTTATTTTTTTATTTTTAAAACCAAGGCTGATTCAGAATAGAATCTGTTATATTGATTTTAGTGTCGTACTTTACTGATTTAATTTCACTGAAATTTTCGGAAAAATTGGAATAAGTCATTCAGAAAGGTCCAGCGCTGGCTCCTTACAAAGTTGTTTCCTCTTCAACCAACTATTTAAAGAATCTATTAATTGAAACATGTTTTTGGCTCGATACCAAATCTTTCTTGAAAATCTGACACATTTTAAAATCAGCATCCTGTATATCACTGACGCAAATAATTTGTACGAAAACAAGAGGGAAGCCCTGTTAGATAAAAACTGTGCCTTCAGTCACTAAAATAGTATTGTATATTTTAAAATCCCGGTTTTTTTATTGAGCGTCCGAAAATAGTCAATTCACGTGACGAATTTTTGGACCAAGATTAAAACATTCTAAAAATTCAAATCTAAAAAAATACTGGCACGTTTCAAACATGAAACGTTTTATAGCTTTAAAAATTCATAAAAAGAAACGTAAACTCAATTCCACGTTCCGGATTCAAAATTTAACGTCTGAATAGCATTCCGCGTCGCTGATTGGCTACTATGTGGTTGGGGGTAGTACAAAAGACGAAAATAGTGTTGCCAGTTTATGTCATTGTGATGTTAGTGTTTAACATTTTAGATACGAGTATTATAATTGAATGAAGAGCTGCTAAATGTGTCTTTTTTAAACCGATTAATTTATTTTCTAGAAATGTGGTTTTTGGACAAAAACTTGAACCAGTTTTGAAGATTTAAGTCTTATCCTAAAATCTGCATTAAAATTATTGTTATTGTGTAACAAGACCATTTAATTATACTGATATACTGGTATTGGATTCCCCGGCAAATTGTCCAACGAACTCAAAGTATTTGTTCCGGCTAGATTTGAACGCGGGACCTCAAGGTTCTGAGCCAGACTGTTTCACCACCGGGCCACGACGCTGTAATGCATGGCTCGCACTACCTCATACTCTGTAGGACGTAAAGGTGAAAAATGACCAGAAAAATTACCCATTTCAGTTTGAACCTTAGCAACACTGAGTAGCCTGCATATTTCATTATCGCTATTGTGCGGCCAAGACGCAGACGTCTGGAGTTTTACACAAAAGCGGTAACTCGCTGACTGCAGCGTGAGTGCATGCGACGCCGGGGCGGAAGCTTGTCTATTAAATATTGATCAATCCTGGCGCTGTCTAAGATATTCATAGCTCTGTGGGTACAATGTAAGGGCCCGTGTTAAAGTCATAGGATTTCCTAAAGCAAAATTTGATGTTCTTGTGCTTTTATTTTATTTTCTGTTTCTCTAACTGAAAGTTGTCGTGAGGAGAGTTGAGCTTTAAGAGTTGATTTTTACTCATCGATATCTGAGTACAAAAGCCGAGTTTATCTAGACGATAAGGTTTTATGACAGAAAACGGCAGATTTTTCAAGATAAAGACAGATTTTCTGTCAAAGAACGTGTCATTCAACTGCAAGTGGTGTTAGCCAAATGCTTTTGCTTTGTCTGTGTTCCTTTGTATATTCCGATGTCCTAGATTAATAAAAGGTTTTCATCTTCTTTCTTAATATTCTTAAGCAATAAAGTACTCGTATATATCCTAAGATTTATTGATGAATGTTCTGTTCGAACAAGTGCCAGAACCCGGTATGTGTAAAGTCACCTTCCGTTTCAGGGCCGATTTAAATGAGAATATGCAATGAGCTATCGATTGGACCTACTCGCACCTACCTATTGGACTGTCGGGCTGAATAATTTCCTAAGACCTGAAACGCGTCTGGTAATCATCCTACCCCTAGGGGATGAAATGGGGATGAAATGGGTCCTCGTCATTGCCGACATTGCGGTCTGTTGTTCTGAGGGTTGAATCAGTGCTATCAGTATTGACGAGCTATCTAAGTGAAATCATTGAGTAATTGAGGTTTGCTGTACAGCTATTTAAATGACGGAAGTACCTAGATTGATAAGATATAGTACCAGAACGTAATTATAACGAAAACCATTAATTATTGTACGCAACAATTAATTTCTAGTTTGTTTTCGTCCATCATTAAATGTACAACAAAGTTGCCAGACGTATAGTGCGAAGAATTCTTGGCTTTAACGGGATCGATGGTTTATGAAACATCACCGTACTGTTCACTCTGGTGTCATAAGTGCTCATGAAAAATCAGTAAATCATATACTATTAAAAAAATAAAATGATGTTAAAACTGTTGCTGTTACTCTACCAGCGAGTTGTTTCCATCGAGAAGAATCCGGCAAGAACACCTACAGTCCTTGAATATCGGTGACCTAAAAGGTCCCTTTTGTTATAGAATATCTCATTTATTCTTAATAAAATAACGCCCAGATCTAGTCCAAGTCGATAACGATTGTGCCCCCAAGGGGCCGAGAAATATGCCTCATTTCTGACACAGATATTGCGGTTTTCCATCAGCATTGCAATTGCATAGGAATGAGGTCGACTATCAGCTTAATAATGTTGTTGATTTTTCGAATTAGGAAGCTGAAATCATTGTTTTAATGGAACTTTTGAATGGTCTCTAGATTGCTAACTAAGCTATATAAAATGAACACAAACTTATGTTTAGACGATTTCAGATTTTAGAAATCCGTATCTCTAAGCCCAGACTTGCCAGTCAATTTTCGTACTTAAGATTTCCTTGTACTTGAATACTCCATTTTAATTCAATGTATTACGGGATTGAGGTGCCCGTGGCGCAGTTGTGACAGTGATCGGCGACGATCGCTGTTGTAAAGCAACACAAGCCGGGTCGGAAATGGGATGGGTGACCACCCGACCGAAATTTAGTGATGTGTATTTAGGGCATCTCCGTGCTTCGGAAGGCACGTTAAGCAGTTGGTCCCGGCTGACGTCGTTAGATGTCAGTCGTTAAGCCTAGTCGGAGGCCTTAGGGCGGCTTCATAACATCTGACATTAAGGTTGCTCACTAACCTTACACCCCTCCAACAACCCGCACTGAGCCAGCGTGTTGGAGTATGGCTCAATCCACCTCATAGTTGAGGTTAGGCCTGTGCCCAGCAGTGGGACGTATATAGGCCGTTTATGTATGTACGGGTTAGAAAAGAGGAAGCTAATTTATACGTAAGTTTGCTTTTAGATACACACTTAAATCAGTTGGTGACATCCACTATCCATAGAATTTCATTGGTTAGAGTTTAGTTTAAGGAATCAGATTTTCTAGAATGAGAAGTCGATACCAATCGATTCGTAATTGAAATCGGATTTTAGATTCTTCTTGATATATCGGACGGTAACGGATTGACAACTCGTTTAGCGTAATGAAGCAAAGGGCAGCTGGTTCGATTTCCGGTCTAGCAGAAAATGTTAGTTGTTGAAACAAATGTGTTAGGTCTAGGTTAAGTATTCGTGGTATCTTCTTCGTTTCTGGTTTCCGAGAAATAACTTTGGGATATTTATTAATAACTAAAGTAAAAGAAACTCCTGAGATATTCAATCATAGTAATTAATATGGAAAGGTATTTAAAATCAATTACTTCAAATAAAATCATAATAACCGTTAAAAGAAGCCATACTAATTAATTAAAGTGTTTAATCTTTTAAACTTATTATAATATATTAGGAAGCGTTTGACCAAACCGTAGTTAATCGCATTAACTCGAAGACGTAGCAACGTTAAGCTTTAGTAATTAAATATCATAGTCTTTAAAATAAGCCTAAATAATCTGATTAATGGAACCTTCAAGAATTAACATTAGTCAGCGGCTCTGTGATTGTGCTCTATAGTCCGTTCGCGTTAAGAATGCAGTAATTTCATACTTGTCCTTTGACCTAGCACGTCCTTTGACCTAGCACGTCCCCTAACCAATCAAATCGTTCTTAATTGGAAAGTCAAGTCCACAGTGACCAGCTGATCGCAAACTTTCGAACGCACAGGTTGTGGATCTGAGTTTTTTTTGTGTGCAACAGAATTAAATTTAGGAATCACTGCATTCTTAACGCGAACGGACTATCGTAGCTTTTAAGTAAAATACACAGCTTCGTTTTGCATCCTAGCACAGCTTTGCTAGCACATCTCTAGTGGAAGAAAAAACGGAGTGTTCACGTCAGTGGATGTCAGTCGTTAAGCCTAGTCAGAGGCCTTAGGGCGGCTTGATAACAGCTGACATTAAGGTTGCTTACTAACCTTACACCCCTTCAGCAATCCGTACTGAGCTCGGGTGTTGGAGTATGGCTCGTTCCATCGTATAGTTGAGGTAAGGCCTGTGCCCAGTAGTAGGCCAATATTTTATGTAAGGGAAGAAATTCCATGGCATTTTGTAGATATTCCAATGTAATTTATAAAACTAAAGCTACTACGACTACCATCTATTATGTTTAAAAAATAATAATCTACTTTTAAGCTAGTTCTATAATAATTTCCTGTTGTAATTACTCTTTTCCATTTTGCTTTAAAACGCTCTTTCTAATTTTAGAAATATCAAAGAGTGCTTTCCAACACTCAAAAACACTCCTCTACTTATCGTAACGACTAGAAGTAGGTCTCCTAATTTCACTTATAATCTCTACGCATTGTAAGTGACTTAAAAAAACGTAATTGGTACTAAAAATACCACGCCCAGCCCGTGAATCATGTCACACAACTTCGAACAGCTTGACCCATTACGATATTGAAAAGTTACCGATAAAAAAATACAAAGAAACCCAGTATTTACCTGGCCAATATAACTTGACCTGTCGGAACATTAGCGCTCTTACAATTTGAAAGGAGGAGTAAGATTAACTCGGGTCTCGGTGCAGTGGAGATGCATGAATCATGGTATACTAACAGTAGTGTGGTTGGAAGGACAATGTGTTATAGTGATTCATTTCCGATGTTTGTTTCGACTGTAGATTTTATTATTATCTGTGTCAGATATGACTATTTACAAAGAAAACAAACCGCTTCATACTTGATACGGGGGTGTTGACCTTAAGTCACACCTCAACTATGATTTGAGGTGATGTGAGCTATACTTACTCAAAATTGCTCAAAAGCGGAATTGCAGGTAGATTTTATGAAGAAACTCTAAAGCCTCCGACTAGGTTTTATGACTAACATCAAGCGACGTCATCATCATCATCATCAACATGCCCACTGCTGGGCATAGGCCTCCAGGGATCTCCACAACGATCGGTCCTGCCCTGTCCGCATCCAGCGGCTTCCCACGACCTTGACCAGATCGTCGGTCCACATTGTGGAGGGCCTGCCCACGTAACGTCGTCCGGTACGCGGTCGCTATTCCAGAACCTTTCGTGCCTTCCGGATAAAGGATATGCCTGAAAACCATCACTAAATGTCCCATAATCGGCCCTGGGGGGCCAGCCATGAGCAACACGCCACCCAGAAGCGTGTCGAAAAGGCCAAAAAAATTATTAAAATGTGTTAAATGACTTGTCGGTGATCTAGCGACTTCAAAATGTCATTTCATACATTTTTGGCGCGTCCGAAATGTCGCACGGTGGCGGGTTCCTCATCTAGCCCCCCCTGGCATGAGTAACTTAACATTGGTGATCATTACTGATCAGCTGATGACATCATAAAGGTCTCAGGGTTTCGGTGATTGCCGCCTGCAACCGGCAGCTCTGGAAATCTATGTAGGAGGCCTATGTTCAGCAGTGGACGGCATGTGGTTGTTGATGATGATGACTGATCAGTTGTCGCCACTGGGCCTACAGAAATTATTGGCACAAGATACTTTATAATCTTGATCGGCGTTAAAAAGCTGTTTGCATTACTTCCTTGATGAGCGGTAAGACAGATAGAAAAAGCAAAGTGAGAAAAAGAGACATCTATCTTTTAACAACGTCTCAAATATTTAATTTACTGCAGCCATTTTGAGAATTTATAAATAAAATGCCATACTGCTTTATACTTGTAGTGTAGCATTAAATAAATGCAATGTACATAAAGTTGCAGACAGAGTATCTTTGCATAGAGTTAAAACGCGACTAGAAAGAGCTACCCTTCTCCCAACTGACAGAGCGGATAGGATGAGCTCCAATCACTTAGGGTTTCTGAGATATAACGATCGGTCGATTTCTATAATTCGACATCGACTCCTTCATTAGACTAGGGTCTTGCCAACTGCGTAAAAACTTCCGCCACTGCGATAGTAAGTACAGGAACGAAACGAAAACTTCATCAACAACCACACACTTGACGTCCAATTCTGAACATCAGGACTCCCCCTTAGATTTTCAGAGCGGCTGGTAATGGGCGGCCCACATCCACCCAAACCCTGCGACCTCTATCTGGTCCTTCTTCTTTGCTGGTGGGAGTCCCACGCTGCGTTTGGTTTCAAACGATATCCCCTCGAGATACCCACTGATGGCCAAGATTCTCGTGCCATGTGCCCTGCCAACTGACACTTCAACCTACTTTCCTTAGTGCCCAGCCGGGTTGTATGCAACAATTAACCTCTTTCTCGAAGGTGGACCTGCCTACGTGAATCATTTGGCCAAGACATACTCGTCGACAACTTCGAGAATCGAGCTCCCAACAGAACAGTCTCAACGAAGACTTACATGTAATCAGTTCCGTTGTAACATTACCTCTAAAGAAGTTTTGCGTCTGGCGATTACGCACTGACCAATTTTAATGTTGCTATGTTGCTAGCCATCGAGCCATTTCCCACGACAATTCCCGAAGATTGTGGAGGTCGCCAGGCTCTGCCATAACGTTGCCGTGAGAAACGAAGATATACGAGCGCGCACGACATCTTCCGAAGTGAGTTTCGGTTTCGGCAAAAGTTTCGGCCGATTTTGGCCGAAACCGAAACTGTGGCCGAAACTCGATTTTTTGGCCGAAACTGGCCGAAACCGAAACCGAAACCGAAAGTTCGGTCGGACACTAATTTTAATGGCTCTTATTAATCCCACTCAGACTACATCTGCGGCCAATTACAATTTAATTATTAATTACTACTATTAAATGAATAGATACTTAAACTTGAGAGTTCAACTCAGGTTGTTTTCGAATTAAAAAGCTGATATAGTAAAACTATTTAGCTTGGAGAAATGAAGCTCAGTTTAATATTCGTCTTGTTTTGAGTTTCATTTGTAAAGAAAAACTTTAAATTAGTTGTATACGAGAAATTCACCATTGATGCTTTATAAACACTAGGCGAGAAAAAATCACGTTAGGTAGGTATGTTTTTACGTAAAAGAAAGCAACATTAAAGTTTCTATTCAAAACGACTACTTATATAGTGTTTTTTTTTATTAAATAAAATATATGATTTTATGATAAACTAGCGACCCGCCCCCGCTTCGCACGGGTGCAATAGGATGTTATTATACACATAAACCTTCCTCTTGAATCACATTATCTATTAAAAAAAACGCATCAAAATCCGTTGCGTAGTTTCAAAGACATATAAGCATACAAAGGGACATAGGGACAGAGAAAGCGACTTTGTTTTATACTATTTAGTGATGTTAGATTATAATTATTGTTTCGTATGCTAATTTGATATTCATAGTTAATTTTCACCTTATTGTTAATTAATAGATATTGTATTTTCTAAATATTGTTACAAGTCTTGAACAAGGCTAAAAAAGGTCCCACCCTTAAAATCCTGCTCAAATATTGAATGAAACCAAACATACTCATTATCCTAACTGCTTCTAAAGTTTTTAAAGCTTTTTGCACTTAACTTGCGTTCAAGGCAACTGCATAATGCAGTGCTGAAACTTCTGAAAGTGCTGCCAAAATTAAGCTCTCAACGAATCCTTTGTCAAGTCAAGATTGGATACATCAATATTTCACAAGTAATTTATTGAGAAACTAGGGGCCGCCCGCGACTTCGTCCACGTGGATTAAAGTGAGAAAAAACAGTGATATTTTTTTAATTTGTATGCTATGTTCCATAAAGCTGCATAAGCTATGTATTTGTAAAGTTTCATTAAAATCCATTCACTAGTTTTAACGAGAAAGAGCAACACGGCACATTCACACATACAAACTTCCACATTTATAATATTAGTTGGATTAGAAAGAAAAGCTTAACACTCTGGCTTGGAACCCGTGTGTTCCAGAGTTCAAGTCTGGCCTGAACACCTATTTTGTGTTCATTGTACAATTGAGCATACCTAGTGACACTGACAAAAAACCCAAACAACCTGATTAACGGCGGAAGGCTCGCCCCTTATCTTGTTGGGTTAATAATTCGCTAGGCGAAATGTAGGCTTCTGAATTTCGCGATATTCGGGATGCTGCATTGCGACTGTACCGCGTTTGTCTCGCTGCTTAAAGGACCTTATTTATAAAAACTTAAACAACGCTTCAACAACACATCAACTCTTGTATCGCTTTGTCTCTTTCATTCTTGTTGCTGGCGCCATTTGCGAGTGAGATAACACGTCTATTGCTTATACTATGCTTTAGCGTTGCGTTCGTTTTTATGAATAAGGGGGACAGTGTGACTCGGATTCAAAAGTCACTTTGATGCATGTGATATTTCTTTAATGCGAAATGATTTCACATCGTATTTAAGAGAGAGGTCGTGTCGTCGTCACGGACGTAAAAGAAAGACGGACGTCACCTCGTCTAATCATGAGTGAAGCATATTATCAGCTGCCAGTTTAGGTGTGTGCGTGACTAGCACGTGTCATTGGCGCTGTCACACGGAGTAAAATGGCGTAGTTTGTAGCACCTAGTGTGTTTTGTGAGTGTAGCAGGTCGTGTACAACAAACGAAATTGTAGCACCATGCATGCTTCACATTTATTTAGTGTGATGTTCCGTCGTTCTTTTACGTCTGTGGTCGTCGCATATTTTTAATAACATCTATTAGTACTGCTAATAACAAATCACGTTTGTTTGTTACAGGTAAATGCTCGGGTGCGCCTGCGACTAATCGCAGCGATCTATTTAATCGCCTGTTTTGGAAAGGGTTTGATTATGGAATAATTTCGACGTTCAAATGCAGACTTTAAAGAATTATCTGGGGTCTTGCGATTGATGTAACATGCCCCTGGGTGATCATTATGAATTGTCATTTATTTTAAAGCATAGTGTTTGTAAAGGGTTGTGGAATCTGTGGAAAACGCATATTGAAATGTATCTTTAAAGTTCCAGTTATATATTTTTAAAGTATCGGTGATATGCTGATAGTTGTTTAATGAGACAAAGCAAGTAAAAATATTATTTTTAAATCCCTTACTATCGGTATTGCTTGACAATTTTGCTATTTTTATTTATCTTTCTGTAGATTTCGTTATGACATGACTCTCGGAAATGATGCCATTCTTGCTTAATTCAACAGCTTAACAGCATTTTTAACTGTTTTTGAACATTTCAAATGTGTACAGCATCACCCAACTCCTATACAACAACGAGCTATCGACTTAGCGTGACGTATCAATGGTAAAATGAGCTTTAGCGCAATGAGTTAAAGTGCTACAAACTAACGAAATGCATATTACTCGTATTATGGTCTCTATGATGGTCAGAGGCCTTAGGCTTATTAACATCTGACATTAAGGTTGCTCACTACCTTACACCCCTACAACAATCCGCACTGAGCCCGCGTGTTCGAGTATGGCTCGTTCCACCCCAAAGTTGAGGTGAGGCCTGTGCCCAGCAGTGGGACGTGAATAGGCCGGTTATATTATGGTCTCTATAAATATGCTTAGTACTTAGGTTTAACCTATTTATTTGCATGTTAAGTGGGTATAAAAAACCTTTATCCTCTAAAATGTCCGGAGAAAATATGGCAGTGAAACCCAAAAGCATCCATTAAAACCTTGCTATTGCCGAAAAATTTGTTCTTTAGTAGGGACCGATTTTTGTCTGAGTGCAGTGTTATTTGGCCCTTTTCCTCCCGCCCTTAAAATGGCCTTTACACAGTTCGATTTATACTCTTCCGACTACGGTATATGAACCTCGAGGGTACGCAAAATAACATTCAAAAAACTATGTAAGAGTTTGCTGTGCGAAGTATATTATTCACTATTAAATTTAAACATTGATACATCAGTTATGTCACCGCGAATCTTGATTTTATCGAAGCATCTTGATCTTGAGCATACGGGATCTTCATAAGTAATAATTTATCCTTATAAATAATATTCATAACGTTCTCTTACGGGCACTTATAAAAGCATATAAGCCTGTATAAAAAAAGGTCGCTCTATCGTACTCGTATTTATTTTACTGAAACTGGCCTTCCGTGCATGTGTTCCCAAGCCACTATAACTTTTTTACTGGGCAGCTATATTATATATCAGCCATCACTTGTCACCAAGTAAGATGATGATCAATGACTCTCCAGCTCTACAAAACGAGAGAGAATCACAAAAACCAAAACTTAAAATCGAATCGTGTAAATACCCCCACAGCAAAGGGACCCTCTTTCACTCGAGAGTGCCTTGAGGCTTTTAACGCCTCCCCGTTCATTGTAGCGACATCTTTGATTTGTTTTCTGCAACTTTTTGCGGAGTAACCTTTTTATCGTGCAACTAAATCCTGTAAGTAAACCATTATTAAAAAGTGAGAGGGACAGTTATGATCGGCTGGTAAATATTCCTATATGCCAACTGGTCAAATATCATATCAAAGTATTGTTAATCCTTAAAAACATCCATGAGACATTTTCCTTAAATTTTGGGTATTTTAGTAGTAAATTTAATTTAAATCAAAGTTTCTTTCCGGCGCTTCAAAATTTGCGAAATTCCGTAACTAGTACGATAGACGCTGTATCGCTGCTTTGAGTAACTTAAACAGCTCTTCAACAACACGTTAACTTTTGTATTGCATTGTCTTTTTCATTCTTGTTGCTTCCGCCATTTGCGAGTGAATTAACACGTCAATTGCTTAAACTACGCTTTAGCGTTGCGTTCGTTTTTATGAATAAGGAGGGCAGTGTGTAATAATACATGCATCTTTAGCAATCCGTATTAAAAATGCGGCCTGGATTATAGGTTTTTCACCTCATAATAAAATTGAGTTAAGCCTGTGTCCAGCTGCGAGACGGAAAATGTCCGCAATCCACAATGTTAACTTACGCTTGACTCAATGATATTTTAATAAAAACACGTAGACTTGTACTAAAAAAGTGGCACCCAAAGAAGGACTTCGAGCACCTGAGCAAAACATTGACAGTTTGAGACGACACTGCGCAACATGTATCTGTCTCGTTGACGCTCTAGTACATAATCATTCTATCTTGTACACACGGTCTAATTATAGGTAAGTGCTCCAGGGGTCAATTTTTGACTTCGTGTCAGTACTGACATAACCTATCTACGTTTTTTTTTGTAATATCATTGGCTTGACTGTACAAATATCGGATCCAAAGAGAGAACAAAATATTTATACTTGCTATAACGCACTGCTTATTCGTTCGGTTTCCTTGCGGTGCCTATCCATGCGACAAACAATGTTATTCTATGGACGGGAGGAATTCTACCTGAGATGTTTGCACAGACAGACCGACCGACTTGTCGATGTAGGGACTGATAATAATATTGAATTGGGTTGAATAGAGAAAGAATTCAAAGTTTGATGTTAATTTTTGGAGCTGTGTGATAGGATAGCGTTGTAGCATAGTGGTTAAACACTCTGTGTGGTCTCGGGTTTGAGTCTGACCGGAACACCTAATTTGTCTTTATTGCACAGTCGCGGAATAAAAAGGTTGAGCAGTTTTCAAATAAATTCATTTACGCATGTTACCTTTTTAAACTGTGTAACAGGCTAGAGTGTTGTGTCGAAAAGTGTGCTTTACTATTTGACAATAAAATTAAAATTCGATTAGATGTATGTTCCTTCACTATTGACAGTTGAACCAATACCTTTGATTAGTTTGATCTTTATCTTGCGGCTAAAGCTCGTAGCACACTATCTAAGCACGGCAACTGCACGGCTCCGACACAGCAATTATCTCGACATTCAAATTTGAACCATAGGCTGTAAGGACGTGAGCTGCGAGTTGAGTGGTACAGTATCGGCGGGCTGACAGTTTTCCGTTGGGTTTGTCATATTATTATTGCAAATATATATTGTACCACTCACAACTTCACAAGTAAAGGTTCAAATTTGTATGGTAAGTCAATTGCTGGATCGGAGTTACCGTGACAACGGACAAAAACCCAAGCAACCCGGATAACGGCGGTAGGCTCGCCGCTTACCACGTTGGGTTCAAATTTGCTTGGCGAAGTGTGGGCTTCTGAATGTTCCGTTCACCATGGCAGCAACAATTAGTGGGCCTCTGACTACCCCGTTTGTAAAATAGTCAAAATAGTAGTGAGTGTATGTACCTAGATCTGTATGTGAAATAGGAAAACATCAGTCAAGTGCGAGTCGGTCTTTCCCATCCCTCCGTAGAATCTTGATGTTATTTGGTGATGTAACTATAAATATATGCTTCCGGATATTTCAAATAAAATTGATCACGTGAGTTAATTAATAACATGCACTATTCTAAACACTACTTACTAATTATTTCATGGCTGTAATTTTGTCCATACCAAATCATTAAATATGTTTAACTATGCGAAAACCAATGAATCCATTGTATTAATTATCGCTCAGTACGCCCGAACAGCTGCCTACTATGGATCCGTTTGTAATCAAGCAAAACCAGTTAATTGCGTAATTGTATTCAGCTGTTAATGATGATGATTTAAATCTTAATTAGCGACAAAAAATCTTTGCAATACTGCAGACGACAATGTTGCTGAGTCCGAAATTTTTAAAACATTTTACAAAATTTCAGTCTTAGTACAAAATTAAGGAAAACGGAACGCAACTTTACTTTAAAAAAAATGTAACGCAGCCAGCCACTCACAGCAAGGAAAACACATTCTGTGTCGCGCGTTCAGTCTGTTGCGTTTTCCCGCCTCTTTGTTTTTCTTTTTAATCTGGCAATAAGTATTATACCTCCTTCGTCACAAAATACACTGATATTTTTTCACGACTTGAATTTTATCCTCAACTAGCGACCCGCCCCGGCTTCGCACGGGTGCAATGAGATGTTATTATGCATACAAACCTTCCTCTTTAATCACTCTATCTATAAAAAGAGACCGCATCCAAATCCTTTGCGTAGTTTTGAAGATATAAGCATACATAGGGATATAGGGACAGAAAAGGCGACTTTGTTTTATACTATGTAGTGATTATTCCTGGTTTACGCTACCGAAACATTAAAAACATCGAATTAATTATGCTTTTTGACTATGATACTTATATCTTATGTTATTCAGCCAGCCAGCCAGTAATAATAAAGCCTTAATTTCCAGAGGAATTCTAGTGGAAATCTCAAGCAGTGAGAGCCGTAAACTTATAAGGACCTCGTGACTTCCAAATATTTGAGTTCAGAGCTCAAAACGGCCTCTCAAGCCAAGTTCCTCTGTTATTCAATTTAATTATGCCATTGTCGCCCTAAATGGAAATCATTACGTCTTGGGTAGCCATCCAAACTTCTTGGGCCTGACTTCTCAACTCAGAGGACATGATAGGTTCTAGCTTACATTTACAAGTCGTCGGAATTGAAACCATTATCTTAATGGTGTCCGTTCTCGAAGTTTGGATAGTGTTCAGTCAACAGCAGATATTTACTTGGTTCTTAACTTTCAAGGTTATACGATCTCGATTCTGATTCGCTCTCTTGAAACACATTTTAATTCACGAGTTGAAATTAGTTTTGATTGTCAAACTTCCATGTTATTTTCACAAATGGTTAAAAAAAAGAAAAGGCGTAAAACATTTTTTTAATATTTTTTTTAACATAAAAAATATCTGTGCTTTATTAATCGTGATTTGATTTAAGGCCTAATTTGTGTAGTTTCAACAAAAGTTTGGGCACTTTATTGAAAAGTTGCACACATTACCCTACAAATGATGTTCCTGCCTTAAGGAGTGTAAGATTAGGAAATGTAATGTTTGAAAAACTAAAACTGCGTTTCCACTAGGCAACATTTGCCGCGCGACATGTTGCTCAACATGTTGATCAACGACGCGTAACTGCCCTATAGGTGTGCATAGTTATAGGTGCATTAGGTCATGGTGGAAACAACGCGCGCTGTTGTGCAACGTCGCCGTACATGTTGCGCGTCATTTGTTGCCAAGTGGAAACGCGGGATATCAAAAATATCTAAGTGATCTATAGTAAGTAAATATATAAAGCATACATTTTACGGTATGCTTTTACATAGCCTCCTACTTTAACATCAAATGACTATACTCAATGATATTATAATAAAAAGATGTGGATAAGTGGTACCCGAAATCGGAACTTCGACCATCAGAGAAAAGCATTGACAGTTTGAGACAACACTGCGCAACATGCATCTGTCTCGTTTACGCTCTAGTAAATAATCATGCTATATTGTACACACGGTCAAATTATAGGTAAGTACGTACGCCAGGGGAAAATTTTTGACTTCGCGTCAGTACTGACATAACCTATCTACGTCTTTTTCATTGTAATATCATTGACTATACCAGCTATGCTTTGTTGAAATTCTTTTGTGTATGCCATGAGGAAAAGAATTTAGAAATATACCTCTCAAGCTGGAGTTATAAAATTCTTGCAGACATTTTTATTCTTTTAGCAGAAGTTAAGCATTTAGAAGGGAAGTAAAAGTTATAGTGCCAGTTTATGGGGAAATAAACTTTGTTTAGAGGTATTTTCAGTCGTATTTTCTTTGTATAATTAAGGCCAGAGTGTACATTTTGAATCATATAGTCTTATCTCTATCATATCTCACTAATATCATGATTGCCGAAGTTTGTAAGTATAAATGTTTGTTACTCTTTCACGTTAAAACTACTAGACGGATTTGGATGAAACTTCACAGTAATATAGCTTATACATCGAAATAACACATAGGCTACAGTTTATAAAGATGTTCAAAAAACCATATTCAACGCGGACGAAGTCGCGGGCGGCCGCTAATGATATTATAGATACTCGTATTTGTGGAGATACGAAAGTTCAAGTCATTTAAAACTCAATGTATTAATCATCAAGTACTATTCCTTCTGAGGGGGTCAAAAAACACAACAGTTTTCGTCGACCTCGTCCCACTGCTGGGCACAGACTACCAGGCCTCAGCTATGAGGTACCCTATGTTATCAAGCCGCTCAATACATCACGAAATATTCTTCGTCACTAAATTTCGGCCAGGGTGGTCACCCATCCAATGCTCGACCCGGCGTGCGTTGCTTTACAAAGGCGATCGTTACCAATGTCACAACTGACCCCTCAGGTGTCTTAGGGATCGCTCAAACCGTGTTTGCGGTAAGTGAGCTCTCCCCAGCGCGTCGAACGTCGCTGGTAGACAAACCGCTCAGCACTAAACTGTCCCCAGCCGTACTAATGGCACTTGATAATTAATTGGGCTGTATTTCAGTCTCGTTAGTGTCTGACTGATGTGTCTGTAACTGATTATGTCTATGGTTGATTGTCTATAGCCCTAATGTACAAATTCCTAGCATTCTTACACATAGTCATCTGATCGTTTTTAAACACAATCTCATCAGATAGAGGTGATTTGTCTATGGTTAAATAAAATGATGTTAATCTGAACAATAACGAACATTGGCATCAAAAAATCCTCTGAAATTAGTCTCGATCTGTTCAAGGTTAAAGCTTATCCGGTGGCAATCACTGATTCAAACAAATTAACGTAGTAATGTGTGAGTGAAACAGAGTGTGTAGGTTTCAGTTTCTGGTACGTTGCTATGGTGAAGTAACGCGGCAAATCAGCCACGACCATCAATTTCAGATTTGTCGTAAATCTGAATTTGAATTTAGAACTCAGTACTCTACAGTTGTCTTGTCAAACGAACGTCATGGAAGTGTGCGACACAGACAACGCTATACCAAGACAAAATTAGCGGATTGTCTCTTTCCAAAAATCGATCGTCTCACTCATACATCCTACTTTCTTTTGTTTTGATCAGTGAGCCACCTAATTAAGCTATAACCGCGCACAGATTATACATCGAAGACACAGCTGATTTCGGGCGTTTCATCACCATGGCAACGACGTGACGTACCAAAAACTGAAACCTATACACACTCCGTTTCACTCACACATACCTGGCCTTTTTTTCAACCTTAGAACACCAGAAACCGAAACTCGCATTCTCCATTTCACTCAGACATACCTATTTTCATTTGTTTTAATCAGTAATTGCCGCCAAATAAGCTATAACCGCGCACAGATTAAAACCAACTCTAATACCAGCTGTTTCGGCGTGTTTTTGCTGCTCCCGATCGCATTACCTTTTTTTCTATCGGCACATCTGCGGTTAGTGACTTTTAAAGATGGTCGTTAACTCACGCTCTTGCATTTTTCCTAATGGCCTTCTTCTGGTGCAAGTGCTGAATAAACGGTACTTAGGTCGATAGTGGCCTATTTGATCGCAAATTTGGTGGCGAACGAAACTTTCACTATGTTTTTGTAAGGGTAGTTAAAAACAGAAGGTTAAGTACGTACGTTGAGTATGTAGCAGCCATTTTTTACTTGCTGATAATCACTTATTGTATGTTATATTATTGTGCAATAAAGATTATTTTAAAAGAAAATAAGCTGTTTGGGCATCTCCGTGCTTTAAAATTGACGTCAAGCAGTTGGTCCCAGCTAACGTCGCTAAATATCAGTTGTTAAGCATATTTGGAGGCTTTAGGGTGGCTTGATAACATCTGGCTGCAAGGTTAAGCACTAACGTTACAGTGAGCCCGTGTTGGAATATTGCTCATAGTTGAGGTGAGGCCTCTGGACGTATAAAGCATGTTGTTTGTTTGTTTTATTTGTATCTTGATAGGGGCATGTACTCAGTTACATAATATTATGTCTTTACGTATGTACTAAACTGTATCATATTAAATAATACCATTTCCTTTACCAATACAGAGAAGCTTACTTTGCACGTGAATATTCAACCAATCGAAAAGCTTTGATTGAGCTCTTAAAAAAAGATATTAAACCATCAGAACTAGGGTAAACAAGAATAAGTAAAATTACATCACAAGGATTACCATAACCATAAACGGCCTATATACGTCCCACTGCTGGGCACAGGCCTCACCTCAACTATAAGGTGGATTGGGCCATACTCCAACACGCGGGCTCAGTGCAGATTGTTGGAGGGGTGGAAGGTTAGTGAGCAACCTTAATGTCAGATGTTATCAAGCCGCCCTGAGGCCTCCGACTAGGCCTAATGACTGACATCTACGACGTCAGCCGGGACCAACTGCTTGACGTGCCTTCCGAAGCACGGAGATGCCCGAAATACATATCACTAAATTTCGGTCGGGGTGGTCACCCATCCCATTACCGACCCGGCATGTGTTACGTTACAACAGCGATCGTCGCCGATCACTGTCACAACTGCGCCACGGGCACCTAACAAGGATTAAAGACGATTAAAATCCTATGCCATCTAGTTTTATTCTAATAAAAATCTTTTAGTTCTTTCCACAAGAGGATTACCTGATCTAATTTTATCTTTCTATTCAAAATCCTCGCTATAGAATGTTTGCTTTGTACTTTGTACTGATATTTTTCTCGTGTATGGATTTCATAATACTGAAAATAATCTTTCAGGAAAGAGATTCTTTAATGCGTCATTCAGCTATATAAGTATAGGGGTTGGTTCTCGAAACCTGCCTAGACTAAGGTAAAGGGGGGTAATGTGTTTATCAGTCTATTCAGGTAGAGATTGTCTAAGCTGAAATGACGCGCCCCTCCACCGCATCTACGCATACAAGAGTGCTTGCTTGCTGCAGTGAAGGGGCGCGTCATTTCAGCTTAGACGATCTCTTACTTGTTTCTATGCGTCGTTGCAGAAACCAAACGTGTTTGACCGAGGGTGATTAATCTGAAGCTTTTGAATTTCACCAAAGACATGTCAATAATCCAAATTCCCAACAGTGACAACCAAGGGGAATTATGTCACAAATGAAAAAAAACGACGATCTACGTCAAGTGGGTGTTCAAAAATGATTTCTAGGTTCCCTTCACTATTTCTAATTTCCTGGATCACTTCAAAATAGATAAAGACTTAAAATCGGTTTTTATAGGGTGTATTTCGAAGAGTGTGCGCAGGAACTTCATGACCTAATACCACCCTCTACTTTCAACCACCGGACCACAAGACGCCGTGAGGGCTTTCACCCCCATGTGGTTGACTTTCCAGCGGTCCGAACTAAGCGATTTGGTGCTTCCTTTCTGGTCCGCACCGCTAAGGAGTGGAACGCCCTCTCTGCGTCTGTGCTTCCGGAAACATACAACCTTGGAGTCTTCAAGGCAAGGGCGAATAGGCATTTTCTGGGTAAGCGTGTTCCACCTTCAGCCTCGTCATCGCTTACCATCAGGTGAGTCTGAGGTCAAACGCAAACCCATTTTGAATAAAAAATAATAATTTTGAAATTGCCTAAACCACCATGCATACATGTACAGCATAATCACCCCTAACTTTTATGCCATATTCGTAACACCGTATAATACCTTGTTTTATGTGAATAAAGCGATCATTATCATTAAATGTGTTCAATATACTTAACCCTTCAACTCGTTCAGATTAAGACATTAAAAAGTTAGTCCAATTTTGAGTTCTCGGCTTTAACTGGTTAGCACTATCTTGAAGTTTCCGAGTTTTGATGGATATTGTCTGAAATTCAAACAGGCTCTCAAGGACTTAGCAGTTCACTCTAAAACCGACTTTATTACCAGAGAATACAGATCATCGTTTGTGATAAAATTCCTGGAAGTTCGTTAAGGCGAAATGAACCAAGCATTGAGGGTTAATTCAATTAAATTACGCGGAATTTCAATGAAATCTATTAGAGCAAAATGTGGAAATTATTATACTAAAATTCGAGACCATCATTTTGTAATTTTGCCAGTATAAAGAATTGGGTCGGAAAATAATTTCAATAAATACTAACTGAAAGCCCGAACGTTTTGATGGCCAAGAATTCCGCAAAATCAGTAACTGATTCTGAGAAATGGTCCTTTGAGCCGGATCTCATAGTTACAAGTGCTTCCTGTTAATGAACATCATTGTTGAGACGTACTTACTTAGGAATGTATCAGCATGTCAGCCGAACGATGCCCACTGCTGGGCATAGGCCTCCCCCAAGAACCTCCACAACGATCGGTCCTGCGCTGTCCGCATCCAGCGGCTTCCCGCGACCTTGACCAGATCGTCGGTCCACCTTGTAGAGAGCCTGCCCACGGAACGTCGTCTGGTACGCGGTCGCTATCCGAGAACGTTTCCGCCCCAACGGCCATCGGTTCTCCGCGCTATATGTCCCGCCCACAGCCATTTCAACGATGCAATCCTTCGAGGGAGGAATGTATATCTGAATCTAAATCAGCCCATTCGGTCCCACTGCAGGGCAAAAGCCTCCTCTCCCTGTCGCCCACACGGTCCAAGGCCAATCACAGGAATTCAGGTAATCTCGCCACCTTCTCTTAGGCCTGTTTATACAATCAGACTTTTATTACAGCTAGAGTACATGCATAACCCCATCGTCACCATTATTAGCATAGCAGTCCATTGCTACCCCCATCCACTTTCTTATGTAGGTCGTCGCATCTCCTAGGTGATGGGGGGGTCCTATGCTACATTTTTCCAGACCCTACAAATCTCCACTCAAGAACACGCTTACCAACAAAACAAAACAAAACATATCATATACTCACGACCATAACTAATGGACCATACCCCTCAGAGGCACACTGATTGTTGCCGTCATGGTGAACATTCAGAAGCCCACATTTGCCAAGGGAATTTGAACCCAACGTGCTAAGGTGGCCTACCGCCTTTATCCGGGTTGCTTGGGTTTTATATCGGTGTTTTCCATCACCGGAGAGTTAGCCGCAAATTGTACAATGAACACAAAGTACGGCCCGGCCGGCAGATTTGATCTCGGGACCATCGGGTTCCGAGTCAAAGTCTAGTAACCACTGGGCCACGATGCTCTCCAATCCAATCTACGATATATATGGCTTGCTCACTACTATTCGTTTACAAATTTTTAGCCCTAACTTTTATAAAACTTCTGTTAAAAATACTGCTTATATCAGTAATTAAGATCAGCTGTAACAAACTATTTTAATAAAAAAACTCAGTCGAGACTATCTTTGAATGAAAATTATCCCCTAATTAGGAGATTCTGTGAGCACGCTAATTTAATTCAGGGGTGAGCCAGGCGGAAAAATAAAGGTAAAATGCTATCATGAACTTTTCTAATTATTTGCTATTTAATACTGAGATTATAATTTTCTATTTCATGTCTTGCTAAAGGAATGCTTAAAGGTGAGTGGAGTTGTATAATCTGCATCGTTGAATTTCTGCAAATTAACGGTAGTTAGATATAGTATTTAATTAGGTTTAATTAAGGTTTAGGTAATAAACATTATCTTTGTACTGTAAAACATTGGACAATTTAGAAGGAGTAACTGCTGAGTTTCTTGCCGGGTCATCTCGCTAGAAACAACCTTCCGACGCCAGTGGTGGTGTCACATTATGAACATGTATTTTATGTATCATTTACATATCGTTTTATCACAAATGAAGATTCTTGATAATTCGAAAGTACCTTCTGTGTAATGGTCTAGTTGAATATACGGCTTCTAGTGTCATTGAAAATTAAACTTTATTTAAAGCTATAAGGGTTCAGGTGTTCTGTCAGGCTGAGAAGTACAACTCATGTCGTTTTTCTATGGAATTGAAGTATAACTCCCAATGACACTGGCAGCTGTCAAAATGAACTTCTAAATTAATTCAACTAAAGTAGTGTGAATTTTAAGTCGCAACGTCACAGCCCATTAACCCTAAACCGGCATATGGCTCAACCCCTCTAATTCTATCACCATAACGAGGGTCGTTATTGATCAGATTTAGCAGTTCCAGTAACGTTAGTTAAAATAAACTATTTATCAATGTTCAATCATTTGTTTTGAGGTGAGGGTGGACTGTGACAGTAATGGTGACTGGACAGTTCAACGGAAGAGGGTTTGGTAAATGTGGCATGAATGTTACACCAAAAGCATTGACCAATGTGGTAGTTAGTTAAAAGCAACATGCCACTCCTTTTAACATAAATAAAACTTTAAATTTAAAAAAAAATGCTATGTTGATAATCCTTGAAAAAGTTAAGAATGCAAAGGTTATTACTCGGGGAACGAATATTTTGATGATACATTTTAAATGTCTGTCTGCCTCTCCCTTCCACATTGCTGTCCCTGTCAAGGTGCTTGTGAATTATAGTACCTTTATATGCTCAGTCACAAGTAATGACATAGAACTAAAAAAATAAATACCAGAGAAAATCTTACATCAGATAGATTCTATTTCAGGCTGGGCTAGACTAATTGTATTTCATCTTGCAAGAACGTCATTCATGGACAATATTCAACCTGAAACCTTTGTAACAACATTTAGGCCCGCATTCCAATCAGTAACGGTAAAGACAAAAAAGTAAAAAAATCCACGGAAAAATTCGCCCAACTGACATTTTTATTTTTATTCACCAGGAAACGAATGGCGTAATGAAACTCGATCACCGATACAGTGATTTACTGCGCTACCCAAACATTGTTTTAATTACCTCTTTGTATAAAAAGGTGTTTTAAATTAAAGGAACAAAAGAGACTTAATGCGGTTTCGGACACGAATTTTCGTGGCGCTGCCACGCGCAGGTCCGAGTTTTGGGCGGTTTGCAAACAGAAATGGTCAGTGTTAAGTGACACGCAATTAATCGTCGCAGTGGAAATACCTGCAATTAATGTTTTTGGAAAGAGTTCAATGACATTGAAGTCCTTATTTAATTAAATTCGAACATTCCTGAGAGTGCGTCATGTGCCAAGCCCAAGCCGCGGCCTACACCACGCACCTCAGGACGCCGACAGGCCCCTCTGCGCCGGAACCACACGTGTCGCCTTTATGGGCCGCAGAGGGTGGATGGTAAGTCCACCACACTGCCGCGCCTGAGTTCTTTTAGCCTCCCGGCGGTTGCCGCTACAATCGGTACAAGCCAGGGGGCTTAGTACCGCTGGTAGGTGCGCCACGAAAAGGCGAGAACTCATGAGGGGGCGATGGAAAACACCTTATAAACCCTCTGCAACCCGGATAATAGCGGTAGGCTCGCTCCTTGCCACATGTTTTGTATCAAACGCAAATATTACTTGATTTCAGGAAGAGCAATCCAAATAATTAGATTAAATGGAGCGATGACTTCATTTCAGCCCACCGATGCCTTTGAAGTGAAGTTTACATTACATACATTGCGTGGTCCCGAAGTAAGTTTTCTCTCTAGACCAGAAACATGGAAAATACCACAAACACACACGCCAGTTTCAATATCGGTTTTATCCACAAACATTTGAACTGGTGCGGGAATCGTACCCGCAACCCTTCCAACTGGTGCTTGTAACCGCAGCGGTAAACAGATCATCATATTATGCTTTTATTAAATCTTAATATACTGTTTTAATTACACACTTATGAAATACTAGCAGCCGGCCGCGACTTAGTCCGCATGAACGTAGGTTAAAAACAATGTGATGCATAAGCTATATTATTGTAAAGTTTCATTAAAATCCAACCAGTATTTTTGACGTGAAAGAGCAACTCGGCCACGGCACATCCACACATACAAACTTTCGCATTGTTAATATTAACTAGGGGCCGCCCGCGACTTCGTCTGCGTTAAAAAAAGTGATATATCTTCGTAAATTGTAGTGCACAACTATTCAAATGCATATGCAATATTATTGTAAAGTTTGATTCATTCATTCACCTACAAACTTTCGCATTTATAATATTAGTAGGATTCAATGGCTTTGTTGATCATATCATAGCTTTTATGTTTACCGACATACTCTCCGATTTCTAAGGCCAATTTAAAAAAGTCTCTATAATCCAGAAAAATCTCAAGTTGAAAATTACCATGTTATTATTCTCGCGAATTGAATCCTGGATGAACGGAGACTGCTATTCAAGGCGTAAGTGGTTTGAGCCGGTTATAAGTGGTTTACAGTAAAAATGGCGGGCTGAGGTAATTTCATCATTTAGGTCATATTAGTGAGTCTTTCTTGGCTGATTCTGACGTGTTCGGTCGGTTCCCAGGGCTTTTGTTTGTTTTTTTTGATTATACTGCTGTTTTGTTTTTAGTTTACAATAAGGACGCTTATCGCTTTGTTAGGTTTGAAAATATATAATCAGTAACCAGGGCGAAACGACTAAGGGACACTTATAATGGGGTTTCTATCAGAATACCAATTTTTGCCATGATTTTTGAAACATTGTTTTCAAAAACCCCTTTAAGTTGGAAAAATACGCCCATATTAACTGGAGAATATGAACAAAATGAAATATTGTGAATATTTTTATTTATTTTTTTATTTTTGATTTTCTATTATATGTATTTTTATTTAACAAAATGATATAAAATTATTGGTACTAGATGTTGTTGGGTGGTTAATGGGTGTTGGGTGTTTATTAACCTAATTGTTTCTGGTTTCCATTACACTGTAGGACCAGATCATTGTACCTATGTGATGTTCGCTGATATGAATTAATTCTAAAGGCCGGTTCCAAAAGGCAGCCAATACAAACCCTTTATTTTTTAGTCAGGTTAAATGCTTAGTAGCAGTACCTCGTAAGGGTGCCAACCCTACATTCTATAGAATCCACATTATAATTAGTCCAACGCACCGCGTTTACGCTCACGCGATCGACTGCGGTTTCGAGTCTCGACTGACACCTGTCAGTGGAGTCTGACACAGCAACTAGAGAAAAAGCTTCCGTTGATGATTCCAAATAGGCACTTAATATTGTAGTAATATTTTAGGCGAAGGTTTGTGGAAGTGCACTTTTAAAAATGTGCGAATAGATAACGGATGCGAGAAAAAATACATTTGTTTAGTTTTAAATGTTAGAATATAGTAAATTCATTGCCTAAGTTAGCAACCAAATTACCAATGACAGCATTAAAAAGTTACATTAATTTTGCGGCATTTTTTTAAATTTATTTTGCGTCCACACACACATAATTTGAAACTATTCTGTTACATTTCCTTATAATTGTTTGGTTATCCCAGTATTATCCGTCACAAGTTAATTTTCATTAAAAAAAACGTTTTTCAGTGCTATTTCTGTGAAAATATAGGTTACTAGCTTCCGCCTCCGACTTCGTTCGCTTGGACTTTCACCTCATTAAGGGTTGAATTTCTGAAAAACCTTTCTTATTGCTTACTTCCCTCATGAAAGAAACCCTGTATGAGTTTCTACGTACAGTAGTCTCACAGCACCAACTTTTTTCTTACATTTCTGTCTCAAATACAAAGATAGTCTCCTAGTTTCCTATCATCCAACACAAGAACCTTGTATATTCCACAAACAATCTCCAGACCAGTACAGCCATAGCCGGTCAGCGATTAATCACAGAACGAGGCGTAATGGGCGGGATTTGAACCCGCACCTGAGACCGAACGGTCCTGGGCGGTTTTTACACTCCGTGGGCGGCGGAATATTAACGTTATTTATTAGGTGTTATTTATTTGAATCATAATTAGGAGTAGGGTTTACTTAATTTGAAATATTATTGGACTAATATTAAGCTTAAAATGTTACAAATAAGTAAGCTTAAATTTGAGTTATCCTGCATTCTGTAGTAAAACAAAAGACGTTGGCTAAACATTTAACGACTTTCGACGACCGATTTGGTGTAATGGTTCAGAAGTGGGCTATAACACCAGTGGTCGCGCGTTCAACCCCGCACAGAACAAACATTTGTGTGATGAAATAACACTGGTTTGGGTGTTTCCTATGTATATTAAGTATGTATTTACAAAAAGAAAAGTATTTAAGTATGTTTATCCGTTGTGCAGTATGTATTATGCACAAGCTTTCATTAGCTTACTTTGGGGCTGGTGTGGAATCATGTCCAGGGGTTAATTATTTTATTATTATTAACGTTTAACAGCAGCTCGGAATTCTTGAAAAAAATCATTATCCCTTATTACAAGCTCTGTTTGGAGATAGACAGAAACACAGAAACAGCTGTAAAATTCCACTCCTTCGCACCATAAAGACGGAAGCCAAGTTCTTCAAGGTGTTTTTCGGCTAAAAATACAAAGTCAAAACGTTTGCCTACAATTCTTTGCCCAAAAAGATTACGAATTACGATTAAGCTATTTATATTCTTCGCAAAGAGAGATATTATTTTTAACTAATGAATTCTTCCCTCATTCCTGAAAGTATTAAGATGAAATCCTTGTTATATTTCTGTGAAGGACCATTTAGGATTGTTTTCCACTAGTTTAATATTAATAGACCAAGCGAGAGAGACCAATAGAGCAATATAATATAGAGGCACAGTACCAATGAAAAAAAATAACTATTTTACTTGAATTAATATTTATTATATTTCATGATCAGTTTATGATTTAAATTTACTTATGAAGTGTGTTTATTATTGTTTTAGCATTTTCCATGCAGTATCTTTACTAAAGATCTGAAAACCAGAAAAATGTTTCCGATTGAATGAAGTGTTTCCGATACAGCCTGTTAAGTTGATGCCATTTTTTAATGTGCCATCTTAATTTTTGATTTTTGTATATTTTATTAAACAGACAGTTACTGATTACTTTCTACTATGTGATTATTTACGTTCAGTTTGTTTATGGATTAAGGTGTGGCCTGTGCCCAGCAGTGGGACTTAAGAAAGAAGGTGTTGTTTTTTGTTAACTAGACCATGTTCTGTGGATATGTATACTATAATCTCAAACGTTTTTTTTTGTTTGTGAACAACATTGACATTATTTAACGCGTAATTAAATTGTACATTAATATTGTCGTGTGATATTTCTGATATGGGTTCGCTGCAAAAAAACCAAAAGTTTTAAAAATAAATGTGCAGAACAAATTATTCGGGTAAAGGGTTAATTTCTCTGTCTTACCATGTGGTTGACTGGTAGAGAATACCTCCTGGCGTTAAGTCCGCCATTAGAACTTTTTTTTAATGTGCAATGAAGAATAAATATACAAAGCGTTATTATCGCTTAGCTTCCACTGGGCGTGTACCTTTCCAAGTACAGTCGCAGGGCAAATTTGCTTTCGCTAGCTTCATTAGCCGCTCAGTTATCGCGTTTGCGCAGTGCGGGTTCGGGTCTAGCCTACAAAGAGCCTGTTATGGGGAAAGCGGGGCAGTGGGAAAAAATCTTACAATATTAATGGAAAAATGATTTCTTCTTGTTTTTCTTCTGGAATTTTTGCTCAAGATAGATGTGTTGTTTGTTGCGCACTAAAAACTTACCCTACTGTACTTTTCTGCTTAGCCTTATGGTTTACTGGTAGAGAATGCCTTTTTGGCATTAAGTGCGCCATTTTTTTATGTGCAATGAAGATTAAATAAAGCGTTATTATCGCTTAGCTCCCACTGGCCGTGTACCTTTCCAAGTACAGTCGCAGGGCAAATTTGCTTTCGCTAGCTTCATTAGCCGCCCAGTTATCGCGTTTGCGCAGTGCGGGTTCGGGTCTAGCCTACAAAGAGCCTGTTATGGGGAAAACGGGGCAGTGGGAAAAATCTTACAATATTAATGGAAAAATAATTTCTTCTCGTATTTTTTCTCAAGATAGATAGATGTACTATTTGGCAAAAACTACAATTATAAACTGGCATTTCCTTTAGTTTGTCAAATGTTACTTCCTAGAATCTGTTAGATATAAGCGACTCTACTACATAATAATACAGGCTGTCTATTTTTTCACAACTACATTTATTTTTTACTAACTGTCCAGACAGACTTCGTTCTGTTGTCAAATATTCAGTGTCATGTGACAGGTAGAAGCAGTTACTAAGAGGAAACTAAATTGTGTTTTTTTACTATATTCCTAGCATTTTTTATGTTTTCCAACTTTCCCTGAACTTCCACAATTATTTCAAGACCAAAATTAGCCAAATCGGTCCGGCGGTTCTTGTGTTTTAGCGAGACTAACGAACAGCATTCGCAGCAGCGAACAGCGCGCATTAGGGGAGGCCTACGTCCAGCAGTGGACCAGCATAGGCTGATGATGATGATGATGATGAACGAACAGCAATCCATTTTTATTCATAAAAGAAGATTTGGTCTACTCAGATAGATTTTAAACCGCTTGTGGTTATTCTGGGCAGCATTTGGTACAATATCCATACAAAGACTGGCAATCTCCGTTATTTGTGTTTCTGTTCATAATTTTATCCGTTAAAAAGTGATCGGTTCTATAAAGAAAACAACCAGTAAGAGTGCACCTTAATATCCGATTGAAGGCAAACAACCCTTGCATTTCATTTCGGTCGGATCCGAATGTCACTAGGGTTGGCGGTTTTGCGGATATTCAAATAAATTTCGCATCACGGATAAATCAATCAATCGAGATCAAACGGTGACGTGTCAAAATCACTGAATAGTACGAAATTAAACTTACTCAATGCGTCACTTAATTTCGACCCTCTTTTGTTCTTTTGTGCCTAAATTGTGCATTTGTTCAAAATTTTGTACTTGTTAATGTACAATACAGAATATTATCTACCGTGTAGCAAGTATTTTTGACGACAGTGTTGCCGCTGTAATGCAACGCACACCGGTTGAGAAATCACCCATAACGAAAATATGTGAAGTATTTTTCAGGTACGTTGAGGCTGATAATTGATAATTGTACGGGTGGCTTGGTAACTAAGGACAGTAACACTACCCTTACACTCCAACAGTGAGCAACTGTGCTAAGCAGTGAAACGTGTGACGCAGTTGCCAAAATATCGTTCGCGATTGTTATCGAAATGCAATCCAGATTCAATATAATGTATTTAATGTATAATGCGAAGTCAACACTACGCATGCTTATGTAGTGATAAGTATTTTGAACCGTGTCAAAGAACCCCTTTATTCATAAAAACTTAAACAGCTCTTCAACAACACTTTACTTTTGTATCGCTTTCTCTCTTTCATTCTTGTTGCTGCCGCTATTTGCGAGTAAGTCACACAACGCGTCAATTGCTTAAAATGCTTTAGCGTTGCGTTCGTTTTTATGAATAAACGGCTGAATAAACAAATGTTGTTTATATCTGTCGATGCAATTGAGGCACAACCCTAGCGATTGAAACATAGTAGCGCCGAACGAATGAATGGCTAGCTTTGAGCGAAGTATTTTTAAAGCCGCATGTTTGGGAATCCCTGTTTATCGATACGCGCTATCGTATTCGCGCAATCCGTTTTAAAAACCGAATTAACTGAAATCGATTTAATTAATAAATTCAAAAGAACTGATTCGTTTGGTTTTTAATGAAGCTCAGATATGTGTTCAGTTGATGTTGAATGGAAAGTGATTTTCAAACGACAAAACCGTTATTAAAGCTCACAATAGCCTGCTGTCTCTATTGTGGAGGGTATTCTGCCCATGTCAAGTGCTTTTGTGCAATAATATTACAATAAAAAATAAGGTTATGTCAGTACTGAAACGGAATCAAATCGGATTACACGAAAAGTTCTGATTTCGGTTGCCACTTTTTTGGCACTATCTATCTACCTCTACTATCTACCTCTTTTTATTATATTATCATTGGTTTTACGCGTTTGCATGTGAATATTAAAGTGTTGGTCCTGGTTTACGACGACGTTAAGTTAAGGCCTTAGGGCGGTTTGATAACATCTGATATTAAGCATAAGTAACTACGTCTTTTTTATTATAATATCATTGGCCCTTAGATATAGAAAGCGTTAAGTCTATTACTTGTGTTTTTTGTAGCATTATGGCCCCTGACCTACTTTTTAACAAATATCCGACATCTTGTTAACAACGATGTCATGGAATCGTAACAAGAAACGGTCTGATTATTTTTAAAGATAAGTAAAAAATCTTTTATTTCTATTAGTCAATGTAACGGTTGATCAAATAATCGTTAGGTGTTAAATTAACGCATTAGGAGTCTGAAATAGATTTTACTAAGTTAATTTACTGAAGTTGCTTTAAATAATATTTTTGGATTTCGTAGTAGGGAAATTAGGAATTATCATGAGACCTAACTCCGTAGCAAAATACACGAAGTAAGTTGAATAATAAAATGAAAACGAAAGGCAAATGTGACGTAGAAAAATATTTTCACCATTATAATTAGGTGCAAAATATACTAGACATTCAGGACAACGTAAACTTATATTTCTATATTATACTCTGTATAAAACTGCGAAAAGAATCATTAAAGTTATTCTATAAATAAACTCTTTATTCATTTTTTGTTCATCTTAAATGATAAATGTCTTGTGTTAACGCCACTTCGAAGCAAGCAAAAAAATCCAATGTAAAAACCACCCACAGAATTAGATTGCAACATTAGACATAAAAACGGAATAATTTACAAAAAAACAGTGGAAAGTACTACAAAGTCCCAATAAACCATGTTGAATAAACCCCTAAAGGAAGTTATTTATATTCATGTTTGGACTCACGTATGATCCCATCGCAGCCTTTCATTAGTACAAAAAAATGCTAATTCCATACAAAATTTGCATGCAGCTGTCAAAATTTTACGCACAGAGTGTGAAATCGAGTAATGACTCACGGATTGCGATTGTCGAGGGTTGATATAACTTTTGTGGACATACGTAGTTTTATTACGAATAATAGCTTCCCTTTTATTGTTTAAAGACCGGGATAAGTTTTTGGGTGTCGGTATTAATGATATTATTTTTCTCATAACCATAGATTTGAGATTTCGTGATATTTATGGTATGTGATGATAGATTAGCTTGCTTGCTTGTCTAAAAGATTCTCTGTTTTCGGACACCCAAATTGTATTTCGTTTGATAGTTGTTATAATCTAAGGAATAGTAACAAAAAATCAGTTAAAGATGCTGTAAAAAAAACAAACAAAACAACAAAAAATTAGCAACAGATTATACTGTTGAGATTAATTTATTCCTATCAAGAACTTTCAACTCTATTCCGTATATACCTAAGTACATCTTCCGTTGGTAAATGATATTGATGAAATTGCATCGCAACACTACGCATTTTGAAATGCAGAAGAAAAGTGCCTACTGTATTTTTTATACTACCTGCTCGTCAATGCCACATTATGTGTCATGTAAAGCTGTCCTAAAGTAAGTCATTATAGCCCTATGGTCTAGCCGGGACATAATGTTGTACTGAATTTCATTAATCCCCAGGGATTAAAGTGATTTGAATTTGGAATGCAACCGTGTAGTCAAAAATGTTTAGGTGCAATGAGTTCTGAGTTCGAATGTCGTACTGGCCACTAACAAAATAGATGCCAGAGAAAGAAACAAGGCGCCAACCGCTCAAATAGCTCCTGAGTCTTATAGCTGATAAAATAAATGTACCAAAGATTGTAACTCATCTTTCCAATGTCTTCGCACAACTGTCATATGTTTCTAACATCACTTTTAATTTTTGATAAATACCTAATTTCTCATATTTAATTACCTACCTACCTATTTTCATTTGAAATAAATATTTAAGCACTTACTTTTTTCAGCCACTAATTTCGATTGCCTCGCAGAAAGTATAAAAAGTAGAGTATGCATCGCGGGCTTAAAAGTGTATTTGTCTTGGGCGGTCTTGAACCCCTCGTATTCAGGATTCTAACCTTAACTCCCTCGCTCCGCTCGGGAGTTAACCGTAGAATCCCTCATACTCGGGGTTCAATATCACGCCCGGGACATAATACACTTCTTTAAGCCCTTGTGGCATAATCTACTATTTAATACTTTCGTTCGTTAAATTTGTAGCGCTACCGCCCTAACAAAATCACGTGTGTTTCCAAACTTATTTCAATAATAAACATGCACCCCGCTCCCCTCGCCCCCCGCAGGTGTATGCCAATGTTGTTCAAAACATCGCACCATTAATCATTCGGCGGACTTTATTAAACTGATTCTAATATAAACTGGAAAACTTCGGAATGTAATATTACAAATATTGTGACGGATGGAAAACTAAGACGAGAGAAAGATATTGTACGGTGGAAAGTTTTATGATGAGAAAAAAGGTGTTCTAAAGATATGAGAGTAGAATGGTTGGGAGTTTATTTTAAGTTTACTGAACTCTGCTTGCTTTTTTTTCATCTCTCAAGTAACTTAAAAATATCGTCATTTTCAGATGTTATTTCCTCATTCTTCTTATGAATAACTTTGTACATTCGCTAACTGATATATGAAAAAAAATTTTTTGCAGTTAAAAAAAAAAAAAAAATAATAAGTTGCCAGAACTACCTACTCTACGGGACCAATATTAATGTGATTAGTTACCCACATACACGTATGTATTTAGTGTGTATACTCTATGCGGGTGTTAATATGTACGTATATTTATGTATGTTGACCAAGCAATATTCAGTTAATGCATGGTGTATAAAACCGCCTCTAACACGCCTTCAAACCACATTTTTCGAAAAAAAAAACCTCAAGCCCATTGCCGTGAAGTTGATCTGCCAAAAATTGCATTTAACTCGACAGCAGCGAAACCAAACGATTTCACGCACTCAAAAGTTATTACTCCATAGATTTCAATTACTGACTCTAGGCCAAAATCCACATAACAATCCAAAAACCACTTTATCAATAAAGTCGTAAAATCCTTTTCAGATTGACAGTTCGAAATTACAACTGTGCTTTTCAATTATGAAAGCACACAGTCATTAATAAAGATCATTCTTGCTTGACAAGCAAACCACCGGATCCGTTAGGGTCTTCCTTACCTGTTTTTTCTTTTTTTTATCATAAGCCAGTCCTGATACCAGTTTAAAACTCGATATTCTTAAGTGACAAGGGATCCGTGAAAAGAGGCGATGATAGCACGAACTTTTTAAATGTTTAATCTGTATTTTGAAAGCAAAGACAAGTTAATGTCGTCAATTACGTGAAACGAAACTCTTTGGTGTTTTGTATTTACTCTTTTTTTAAATGTATTTTAACAGCCAGTGAGATTTTTGTTCGATCTGAGGACGCATCAAGCGCGAGTTCGTGGAGTTTGGTTTTTGTGTAGCCACACCATACAAACTTAAAAATACGATTTTATGATGGCCACGACTACGTTGTACCATTACCACTTGTACCGTACCGTCATCATCAAACAAACAAACAAAAATAACTTTATTCTAATAAACATACTTAATACCATAATATGAATTGTACACATTAAATATACTGCATCATCAGGGCTTTAATCCGCATACTCTAGATTTTATACTGTCAGTTTGAAAATTTACAATTATTTCATACTGGTCAAAAAGATCTATGTTATGAGGTACTTGTATACCCTTTTAGTAAACCAACTCTTATTAAATAAGGTAGATATAGATTAGATAAGATAGTCGTTTGTTGTTTGTAGCGTTATTGAAATCTAAAACAATTTAAATATTTTTTTGAGTTCTACTGTAAAAAGGTTCCTTTTCTCAAATATAGTTTGATATTTAGAAGATAAACCCAAAATACCTATAAGGTAGCTTCAAGAAAACGTAATTATCACAATAATGTTTTTGAAAAATATTTTTATGGCAGTGCTAAGCTATCAACTTGATTGAGTGCTACTTAATCTGAGCGATAAAGGAAAGATCCTTAGGTTCAGCTAAGTTGAGAGGGGCATTAATGTCTAACTACAGCTGAGTACGCAACCAAGTCTTTATCTAATGCAGTTTGCATGTGCTTTGATATTATAGGTTTAGTCATTCGTAAAACTTGTGTAACTCAAAGTATTGTACACAATATAGTTATTTGAATTTCAGTTTTTTTTCTCAATTTTTTAATAATTAACAAGGAGAGACAGCAAAAAGAAAATGCATTCAGTCATTCTGAATTCATACGCGGCCATACATGTTAGCGATTCATCTTTGTAGGTCTCTCAGAGGACACCTAGACACAACACTTATTTTTTGTCAGGAGAGTGAAAGTTTATCCAAGATTGGCATCGAACCCACAGCCTTCGAAACAGGCAAAAATGACTTCTAGTGTGTCTTAAGTTCAATATGACGTGTAAAAGTTTTATTCTAACAATTTTGAGCTCATTTCTCATTTATTACAATATTAGAACAGTAACTGCCCGCAATTTTTTTACCGCAACACTTTACTTTGAGCACTTGAGCACTGAAGTTCGCAAAAAGCAAGATATACTACTTATACTACTATACGGTTGAGAGTGGAAATAAATATTTCACTCCAATTCAATATAATCGGTTTCTTCTTGGATTTGCATAAAACGTGTCACTGAAATGAAATGTAAGTAAGAGATATGTATCTTTCATATCAGTAACCTCTAAGTATTGTCCCACAGTTTAGACTAACACTTGATTTGTTTGTTTCTTGTGAATTTATATTGTTTCCTCTAAAGTCTAAACTAACCAACAGCCTTGCATTATATAACTTCAAAATCACACTCGGTCCTACAGTTTAGACTTACAGTAGCTTCTTTTGTCTTTTGTTTTACTATGAGTAACTCGAGCTAGTCATGCTCACTAAAATGTTTCTGGGGTGGTGGCGTTGTGTGGCGGGTCATTCCATTCCCTAAAATATGGTTGAGTGGGATGATGGCTGCCTCACACGTCAACTTGTGAACAGGTGCCACCTTCGGGGACTGGTCTGCTCAAGTTTACTTAGTTTACCCAAGTTTACTTATTAACTTCCTGTTTTGTTTATTTTCATGTCAAAACTGTATGACTTGGTTGGTTTATTCAAACATTCACTTTGTACTGTAAAACATTGGACGATTGAAAAAGAGTAACTGCTGAGTTTCTTGCCGGGTCTTCTCAGTAGAAACAACCTTCCGACCCCGGTGGTAGAGTCACATTATGTACATGTATTTTAAGTATTGTTCATATATTATATTATTATGTGTATGTTTATTAAGTGGTTATAATTAAGATTCTTGACGATTCGAAAGTACTGTTTATTGGTCTACTTGAATAAAGAAATATTGAATTTGAATTTGAATTTGAATATAGTGTAATTCATTTGAGGACTGACATGTAAAGCATTATACTATAACAGAACCATACCTATTAAGTTCTTATTTGTTAGATATTTATCACACACCTTAATCGCCACTTTTTAATTGTAATTTATGTACACTTTTCATGACAGAGTAACGTAGTGTTATATTTATTCGCTTAGGGTGTCTTTTTATGACAAAGAAAGACTACTTTATGCTTTTACTACTAAGATTGCTTTTTATAAAGTTTTGTAAGGGTTCATGGATTGAATTATGTTATCTTTTAAAAGGCAAAAGAAAGTTATTAACATTAACAGATCACTGGTGAAATCAAGCCATCCTTGCAAGTGATAAGTGCATATTCTTATGTTTGTGCTGGCGCGGGAATCGAACCCGTGTTCTTTTAAATCTTAACTGACACTATACATATATGAGTTCGTGATCCACTGTGCTAAACGGGTTCAATGGGGCGTGGTGGATTAATTAACTGTTATCAAACTTTGCCTGCCCTTTAAGGTGCCTGTGGTGCAGTTGTGACAGTGATCGGTGACGATCGCTGTTGTAAAGCAACACACGCCAGGTCGGAAATGAGATGGGTGACCACCCCGACTAAAATTCAGTGATGTATATTTCGGGAATCTCCGTGCTTCGGAAGGCACGTTAAGCAGTTGGACCCGGCTGACGTCGTTAGATGTCAGTCGTTAAGCCTAGTCAGAGGCCTAAGGGCGGCTAGATAAAATCTGACATTAAGGTTGCTCACTAACCTAACACCTTACGCGTGTTGGAGTATGGCTCAATCAGCCTCATAGTTGAGGTAAGGCCTGTGCCCAGCAGTGGAACGTATGTGTAACAAACTTTATCAATAATCCGTCTTTTAAAGTATACTTTACCGAACCGGTTGAAACGGTGTTAAAAGCAACGTTGAAATCTGCGATGACACATCTCTGCATAAACCGATACATTTCGTTTTTATCTCCCATTTATCCGCCCAAACTTAACAAGAATGTCAAAGATTTTAATTTCGTAATTGGCTACAAATATCGGGTTAAGAGAATTCAACAAAAGAAACGCATAAAAGTTTTATAGACCAGAAGCAAGTCAAAGATTAAATCTGTTCGAATACGAATTAACTTTTATTTTTCTTCATTATGTCGACAATTTGCGTTTTCGGTATTTCCATTAATGTCAAGTGGATAGTAATGAAAGTAATTTGGTCGATAAACATTGTTTTTTATGGTCGTCGCTCATTTGTTTTATAGCAATCGGCCTGTGCTAAAGCAGGTCTGTATAATGGAAATCATTTCTGCAATGTTGGGTATTTTATCCTTACGATTTACAAATATTTTTCTTAAAAGCTACTTCGTAATTTTACTGTACAATTGATAATTTCTGATTTTCTAATGTTTTTTTGTAATGTCGTCACCTGTTTGTAAAAGCAGGTGACGTCATAATAAACTCGACCAATCAGGAGCGTTTTATTGTTTGCAATGGTAGAGACCAAAGAACCTTTTTTAAGCGGAGGCCTTTACGCTCTATTCTGCACTTTGAGTAGGAGAGCGGGAGGGTGTTAGGATCACGCACCCCAATGAGATGTGGGAATACCCAATAAACTCCGCGGAGGCTATCTTTTGCGCGGTACCAGCAATCCTCACTAGCTAAGTCGTCAGAGTCTACACCGTGTGCACTCCTGGCGACCTCGGGGCCCCTTGAAATGGCCTTACGCATACCCGTTCACCGGGGGCGGACGGGTTATGTGGGACTCACCACCTGAAAGGTGACACCCAGTGGCATACCCATCAAAACCTCCGGGACTCCCTTCTCATCGTCCATGTTGGGGGAAACTACGGTGACTGGGACGAAGCCTTCTATGCACTTGATTCGGGGGGAACCTTGGCCGAATACCGACGCCCCGAATCACAGGGCAAGAGACCAAGTAACCTGGAGATCGGCGGTAGACTCCCCCCTTACCACCTGAAGTGAGTTGAATGTTCCGTTCACCATAACATCAATAATCAGCGCTATGACTACCCTGTTTGAGATATAGACTCAAAAATATGTTATGTTATCTCCTTACTCAATATTTATTGAAAAGTTACCAGGTATGTTAAAACAACTTCCCAATCAGGTACAATCAAGCACAAATGCTACTAAAAACTTGACCCTTGTTGAATTTAAAATTGCCCAATAACCATAATTATGTTATTAATTTGAAAAAAAAACCTTGCAAAGAGCGTGATGACTGCGTCTGTCTCTTTCTGTCACCCCAATTACGAGGTTGTTATCGCTACTATTGTTATGAAGTTAAAACGTACAGTTCCGAGTCACAGTAAACAGAGAACAGTAAAATATCTACATACAAACGGGCCGCTCTCGGTTTGAATGTGTGAGTGCGCGTCGCGCGCCGTGTCGCCACGCGATTTCACGCACACATACCCTCACGACCATATTTCTAATGGGTTAGTCAGAGGCGCACTGATTGTTGCCGTCATGGTGAACGGAACATTCAGGAGCCCAAATTTCCCCGAGGGAATTTGAACCCAACGTGGCAAGGGGCGAGCCTATCGCCGTTATCCGGGTTGCTTGGGTTTTATATCGGTGTTTTCCATCACCGGAGAGTTAGCCGCAAATTTTACAATAAACACAAAGTTCTGGCCGGATTTGATCTCGGGAGCATCGGGTTCCGAGCCAGAGTGTTCAACCACTGGGCCACGACGCCTTGACGCACACGCTAGCATAAAATATGGGGGAATACGGTGGCGGCAGTACGTACAGGCTGTGCCGTGTGTCTAGGCTAATAACTCGGCGGGCGGCTTTAGATAACCTACTGTTATGTTTACTGCGACCGAGTTTAATGGAGTGGTTCGGCATTGCTTTCTCTCATTCCCACGCTTATCAATTATCTGGTCCGTGTAATCGTTTGGAATGGTCAAAGTCATATCTTTCGGTGAACACCAAACCAAGTGATAATCTTTAGAAATATCTAGGCAACCAAGAACTTGGTTACTGCAAATATTTCGTATGCTTCAAACCGAAGAGATGATTAAGCTAACCTAAATTACATTTTCGAATGTTAGTACATTTGTAGAACATTGGGATAGAGCGCCCAGCTGTGGGACACGCTAGCTTGATTTAAATATATGCATTTACTAAATAAACAGTGGCCCAGGCAGTGCACTGGCTGGTGTATTCATTAAGAGAAGAGAGAGTAAAACAATTACATTTTAAAACCTATCCATTATTGGTCGTCACTTTTACAAACCACAGACAAAACAGCGTTATTTGCCCCAACGAACCCACTCTCCAATCTAAAATGGCTGACCTTAACGACTTCTTTTTTCAAATTTCGTCTCCGGACCCGAAGGATTTGGCCTCGTGGCCTTTTTGCGTCGTTGGGGGCGGTTTTTTCCACAGATAACGTATTCGATACTTCTGTTTCGACCATGTAATCTTAATGATTATTTCTACCTGTTCAGATGTTGGGAGCGATAAAATATTTCCCATTTTAGGCCTGTTTTGGACGAATACCTAATTATATTAAGTTCAGACGGCATTGCTTGGGAATGTTAGATTGCGATAACATAGTTTTGAATTAATATAGCGATATTTTAATAGATTAAGTTAAGTAATAGGCAATTTAATTTTACTGTTTGATCGTTCGTGTTCTAACTTTTAAATGTAATACTCGTAGTTTTTATGTTTTCTTGATAAAGTACTAACTTACATTAGAAAAATAAAATTGAATTTTTGGAGATAAAAGCCTTAACTGAGAAATTGATTTTAATGCTTAGAAGTTTGTTTTCTAATGTAATTCAATTAATAGCGAATTAATATTTACTGTTCTGATATTACTTTTTTCATCAAACGTTTTTTCTTTTGTTTACAGGTACTTTACTTATTTCGTTTAGAAAAGCTCTTCGGAGAACGTCTGGTATAGGTAATTTATTTTTGTGTTGTAGTTGCAAATAGAAAGGAGTTGGTTTAATGAAATCTTATGTAACAACTGTGTCAAACTACCACCACGTGGACGTTCGCAGTTCTTGTAATGTCCCACTGCTGGGCAAAGCCCTCCCTACCGAATACTACCGATATCTCATTCTATGCGGCCTTAATTAGAGTTGGACCAATTTTTCAAGTAGGAGTTCAGCTCATACCACCATCGCCATCTACTCGTAGATCTAGGGGGATCTGGGGGAACGAGTAAGGGGAACCTATGCTATTTTAGATAAGATAAATAATCTTTATTGCACAAAATTACATTTTACAGGGTTTCGGTAAAAGGACATGCTTTAGCACAATTCAGGCGGTCTTATCGCTACACGCTTTGTAGACATACGCTTTGGTTTGTTTGTCGTTTGTGTCTTCCAGAGAACCTTCGGTAGAGGATTTTAGGAGGAGCAAATAATTCCGTCAAAATTTCTGTGAGTTGAAGTATTTTCCAAAGACACTGAAAGCTGTCAAAACGTGCCTCTTAATTAATTCGACTATAGCAAAGCTTGGACCAACGACCACGTCACTAATTTTCAAAAGAATAGTTGTGTTGATTCCCATGGTAACCGAAATCTGACGTCGGTTTCAACTTCCAATTTCCCCGAACTATTTAGGAATGTCCCGCTGTCATTGAAACTATCCATTTTCCGATACGTTTAATTGTTGCGGGCAGTTTCCTCATAATAGGCATTATCAACTTTGAGTACGAAATACGAATATTAAGCTAAAATGTACGGAATTCTATACATCTCCAAAATCATGTTTTCCTGGAATTACCTATATAGATTTTGTGGAGTGTAACTATCACCACACGAAATAAACACGTTCAACATAGCTCAAACTCTATTTGTTGTTGATTTTTTAACGTCAGCTCTATAAAAACAAACACCTGAATTCAGGTATCGAAATTGAGGTAAAAACTAGTTTTAAACTTGTTTACAATGTTACAAACTCAAAGCTAGCTAAAACTTCTTAAAACTCGAATAAAAGCGAAATAAAACGACCGAACCTCGTGTCTCGAAATAATTGTAAGATGGTACCTTTGGCCATCGAGCACCGGTCGAGTTTACCTGTTTTTTTATTCGAAAGCTCGCTAGACAGAGACGGAAGACGCTTGTATTCTCAAAGCGTGTGGAGATTCCGCACCTACCTATGTTTATGAAAACGAGACGACTGGGACTGGGGGCGACGCGCCGACAATGCAAGGCCTATCTGGTTTTAATAACCGACCAAATTCGTTGTTCACGCACCGGTAGCATTCGAGTGGAGAAAGGTGTCTTCGCAAAACGGCCGGCTAGCACGCGGTGAGGCAATGTGCGCGGCGCATTCTTGTCCAATCCCGAGCAACTTCAGGCCAGTTGCTCCCCGACCGCACCGGCGACGGACGCACGTCGGCCGCTCCGAAAAACTATCGTCTAAAATAACTGTTAAACAATTCAAAGTGAGCGAAATTTGTTCGCATCGCGAAGTTACTTTTTGGAAGTGATGAGAAGTGTGTGTTTGGAGTTGTGCGTACGATGACACAAACTTTGATGGAAAAAAGTTGGGCCCAGTGCAACTGGCTTGACAAAAAAAATATATTGTGTTCGTAATGTAGTGATGGACCGATGGGATCCCAGTGTGGCAGATTAGTTAGTGATGTGTACTGTGATAAAAGCCGTCAATCTCGTAAATGATTGTCGCTAGTGATATTATTAGTTTAGTTACCAAAGATTCCTAATGATCTTATACATTAGTTTGTGCTTCATATTGGTAGTTTTAGGTAAGTACCGTTGTACCGCTAACATGTAATTATGAGTTATCGTGAAGATTTATTGAATTCTACCGTAAGGTAATTATAGAGGTCTTAGTGCAACGATAATTGGAGAGGCAAGGAAGAACGCTAAATATTAGATAATAAATCTTGATTGGAGAGGAGATTATTAAATTTATGAATATACGTATACAGATGATGATTATACTGAAGCAATTTCGGTAATTGATAATATGGTCCGTTTGAAATCGAATTTTAGAAAGATTTGGAGTCACGCTTCGGATTTAGGAATTGACATTGTTTATGCAAAGCTTTGAAAAATATTCTTGCTAAATAGTGAAGATCTTCACAACATCAACACGGTTTTACGCATACATATGAACTTTCCAACAAAACAGAACATGAATATCCTAATCCATGTCGAATAAAAAACTGTCATCGAAAAAAAGTAATGTCACCAATAATAGCTGGATGAAAAAACATAATTCCCGTGCCACCCCTGTAATAAAAGGAGAATAAAAAACTAGCCCTCACCGTGGAATTTTGAATTAAACGCCACGTTGAAACTACCGTTACGAATACGTTACTGAAGTCGAGTCATGCATTTGATGGAAACACCGATCCAGGTCAAATAATAATTAGCAATACAAAAGATGATAATAAGTAGCCATCGAGAGAGCTGAGTGGAGTAAAAAATGATTCTGAAGAGTTCTTAGTTGATGAGTTAGATGACTTGAGTGAGGCTTGAGATAAGATGAAATTCGGAGTGTTTACTTTTCCTCTTACGGAAAAGCTAGCAAATAGCTGAAATTTTGAGAAAAGCCATGGCATCGAACCAAAAATAAATCCCTATACTGGGCAAAATTAATCGGGCGAATGATAAATGCATAAAAGACACATTGCAATAATTTCCGAAAATTTATGTATGTATATGAAATAAACTCACAACCAATACTGTAGTTTCCGTTTGATTAGAATGCCTGATGTTGATCATTTTTTAATTAACATCAACATCTTCGTTTTCTATAAAAGTCATTTTTCAATGTCCAGAGGTTACTTAATAAAAGCTTGTAACATTTAAACTGACCGTATATCAAATATTAGTGCTTCAAATGGTTTCTTGCATGACTGCAATTCCTTAACATACCCATCCAACAAAACGACTATAGTGAATGGTCAAATTCATTTATTTAACTATTCTACGCAATAAATTCATTTTAATGAATTGCATAACTAAATGTAAATTCAGTGGGTGTAATCGCTTGCGATTTGTTATTCAACACTTTTTAACACGTATAAAAATATGAAATAGAAACCTGTTCCACCTTAGTGCATTTAATCCGAAATGCTTTTGATCTAAAATCTTCTATATTAAAAAGCCACGCGTCTCAATAACCAATTTGTTAAATTTATCTTTTTCTATAGTTCGAAGTTAAATCAAACCGCAAAACAATTAGCATAAAGTTCCTACAGAGAAATTCTATTAACTAACAAAGGAGCGAAATAAAATGCCCTGAACTTAGTGGAAATAAATTTCAAACGCTAAGATCCGGAACTTAGTCTGTTTTCCAAGATAAGTATCATGAACAGACCTGTACCGCAGTAGGAACTTCCGAGCTTGCACCTTTAGCTGCCTAGATGCTAAAAACAACTTCTTTAGAACTGCCTGTAGGTAGTTCTGAAGAAGTTGTAATATCTCCTTTATAGTAAATCTGAGGGAATATGGCATAGAGGAATTCCGAATAAACAAAGTTAATTAAATAAGACAGTAAATGCAGTTCTGTGGGCGGAATCTGTCTCGGAACAGAAAAGATGGGTTGTCTCACAGTAGATAATTCCTTGCTCAATTAAAGATTCCGAGAACCGACTTCGAAACTTGATTACTGATATTTGTCAATTTGATGTTATGGTTTGTTTTGATTCGCTGAAGTCATTAAAAATAGACTGTTTCAATGAAACCATTTAATAACGTTGAAGGTGAAATATTTGCTCAAAGCGAACGTTTAAGGTTTAACACTGGGTAACACACCCCCTCACGCTATTATGTTCAGGTAGCGCCATCTAGCGGCGAGTAGCGGAACTAATTTTTTGACGAGTTTGCCCTCGCTGTAAGTTAAAAACTTGTGTTGTGTTATCAGAGTAAAAATGTATTTTTATACACGGTTTACTGAAAACGCTATTTAAATCCATAAGCGCTCTTGCTGATTTTGCGTTGGTTGGTCTGCGAAATGTATTAAAGTCAATAAACGCCACATAGCGTTAAAAAGTCAAGGGTCTGAACTGAATCAAAAACATAAAAAGAAATAGGTATTTAAATAAAAATGTATATTGAAAATCTGTTTACGTAGCTAACGAATGTGTATAATTTTACACCGTACCTCATTAGAGCTTCCGAATGTATCCCAGTTGGTAAGTACTGTATCGTGTTACTGGTTGAGCAGTGTTCAACACAAATCTAGTTAAATGTGACTCCTGCCCGCGTCAATTAAGAGCTAGTTCGATTTAATGAAACCCATGAATCAGCCGTAGGGCTGCCAAAGACTATTCATATATTGTGTATTTTTTCTAAGTATACTATAGTTCGTTCGCGTTAAGAATGCAGAAATTTCATACTTGTCCTTCGATCTAGCACGTCCTCTAACCAATTGAATCGTTACTAATTAGGAAGCCAAGTCCACAGTGAGCAGCTGAACGCATACCTTCGAACGCAAAGGTTGTGGATCTGAGTTTTTTTGTGAGCGAAAGAATTAAATTTGAAAATCACTGCATTCTTAACGCGAACGAACTATAGCTGGATGAGTTGAAGTGACAGTGATAGACACTGTCCGTCAGAATTGCAGACTACGGTGATAGGAACAGTCTGACAGCTGTTTTTATTTTGACCTACTATATTTGAAATGGTTAAGCAAAAATGAACTGAACATCTGCATCTACGTCCCTGCGTTTGTAAATCTTTTTTTTTTCTTATTTATTTTACAATTAAAACGAAAGTAACTAAGCATCTGCCCTGGGCATACGTCTCACCTCAACTGTGGCGTATCTAGTTGAAAGTAATCAATTTGAATGAAGTGTCACTAGAGTTTGGAAGTGAACGTGAATTTGTATGACATTTGACTGAATTAAACTGAAATAATTTAGCAACACTGCACCCTCAAGATTGATGAACAATCTTATGAATAAGTAGGATTTTTGTAGTGGATACTTTAGCTGTCAAATGTGGTTCAACCATGACGGACCACACACTCATGTGTTTCAAACGGGCTAAACTAAGCGCGTTAATTTATGGACATTTTTGTCTAACATTACGCCATTTGTAATTAGAATCCATGGGTATAGTTTAATGCTGATTTTCATGTAAACGTAAAATGATATTGTTTTGGACAGATATATTTTTTTTTGTAGTTAATAATTGTGCATACTGAAGCTCAAACATTATAAATTGGATCTGATTATTATGAATAATATCAAAGCTTTTACGGTTATGGAATCAACGTTTACGGAATTTAAACCGAAATTATTACGATTTTATCGTGAAAGAAGAATTAACCTTATACATTTACACAATTGTCACATTGACGCTCAATTATTAAGTGAAATTTCGTGATAAAGTAAACGTTTACTATTGATATTTAATAAACAAAAAGACGTTAGTTACGTTCATACTTCGCGCATTCGAAAACTGCAACATGACAATGACGTGGCACGTGCATATCAAATCGCTGTCATAATGGCTTGAAAGTAGGTTCATTGGACTTATTTTTACGTGGCCACTTTTGGGTTGCAGGTGCCATATCTTCTTCTTTTCCTTAAATTTATATACCCGCATACTCAACCTAATATAACCTCATATATTAAGGTTGCTCACAACCTTACACCCCTCCAACAATCCGCACTGAGCCCGCGTGTTGGACTATGGCTTAATCCACCTCATAGTTGAGGTGAGGCCTGTGCCCTGCAGTGGGACGTATATAGGCCGTTTATTATACTCAGCCTAATATGGTAATCCTTAATAGTAATTGATTGTTATTTGACCCATCTTAATTGATTCACTATTGATGCAAATCTAGAACGTGGTCCTACTTTCATAGGCATTGTCATTTGTCGATGCAAAACTCAAATAAATCATGTTAAAATTAATTGATTCTTAATCAATCTACCCCAACGATCATTAATTAAAACCCAGCGGTGATTATTGTAAGTCCCTACAAATGGAATGAATTCGTATCTCCAATTAGTATTAAAAATACGAAAGCACTTTGGCTATGAATTTATTTGCAGATTCAAGCCTTTCAAAAAAGTGTTAAAGAAGCTGTTTACAAGTTTGAATATTACAATTTGAGCATGAATTTAAGAATTTAGAAAACAAGAGTATACAAGCTAATGGAAGAACTATGTGACCTTTGAGATTGGCCAAGAAAGACTATAACATAACATATCCTCACGACCATATCCCTAATGGGTTAGTCAGAGGCACACTGATTGTTGCCCTCATGGTGAACGGAATATTCAGAATATTATGTCCAGAGAATTTGAATCCAACGTGGTAAGAGGCGAGCCTGCTGCCGCTATCCGGGTTGCTTGGGTTACTCTCCGGTGATAGAATTTTTATATGATGTAATTGTGATATTTTTATATCGGGGTTTCGGGGGTCGCAAATTGAACAATGAACACAAATTCAGTGTGTTCCGGTCAGTTTTGAGATGACTACGTTTATGACTATCTTGATGCTGTATAAAATGAAATTGATACGAGTATATTCTACCACTCCGATAGTTCTGTACGTATATAGTTAGGCAAAAACGACTCAACTCCCAATACGTCCCTTTTGCTTAATGCATTAATGAACATCAAATGAGTACATGTATTGTTTTTATAACAATAACGTATGACTACTAAAATATCAAATTTAACCGTTGTAAGGTTATATTTATAGTAATTAATTATAATTAATGTTAGTCCGGCAAATTGCACGGTTCGGGTTTGCGTTAAACAAAATAATATTTTATAATTTGCAAACTCCTTTGAAACTCAATATTTTGCTAATGGCCAAAAATAGGAACGTCGGTTTTTGGACGAAATCGCTGTCCCTTTAATTTAACGAACTTGAAACTGTATTATTTTTAACCCTTCATCATTACCGCAGTTCGGTAAATAATCTGAGTTTATTAAAGATAGAACGAACTACCAAGGCTAATATTTTGAGAAAAGCCACTATTGAAGATCCGAAGTGCAAAACTCTTCATAAAAATACAAAGTTTTTTTACCTTTCTGCAACCCAAATACTTAATACGGTGATACCGAATCAAGCCCTTGAAAAAATAGCATTTTAGGTAAACAATTACCTAAAAAATATGAATACCTGAAACCCACACCTTTTACTCCTCGGACTACACCATACGTCTTCATAAGTCATTATAACTTTGAAAGAACATCCATTTATTTAACAATGTTCAGGGGTGATTAATCAACAGGAAAAAAAACAGTAATTTCTTAATATTTCACAAGAGAAAATCCGACATACAAAATGATGGCTTTTCATCGTATTTTATGTCTATTGTTTATCAAAACCTATTTTTAGCTCGTTTTCAAAATCGCTTCAAAGAAAGCAAGTTTTGGAATCAACCTTTAAAATAAGCCATCATTTATATTTCACTGAGGTTCTCCTACAAGCGATTTCGGCGAGTCCTTTAATAAAATGACAGCCATTTTAAGGCTCTATCGCAAAGTCCTGACCTCTGATATTTCCAATCACTGGAGATATTTTAAAGTATTTTTTAGAAAGCTTCTCGCAAACCGTATCAAACCGAATCAAGGGACGTGACCGAGGAACACGATTCTGTAGCGTCGGCAAAAAAAGATAACTTTTAGTCATATTGAATAAAACTTTTGGATATAGTATTGAAGGCTTTTTTAATTGAAAATTGGGATAAGACACGGAATGTTTCGCGAAATGAATATTGCAGACTTTACTTACCATGTTAATTTTAGGTTTGTAGTACGAGGTAAAGATAGAGCATAACTAATTTTAGACCAAATATTATTGTTAAAATACCCAGATAAAAAACAAATTTTTCAACATTTTCAACAAAGCATTCAATATATTGAATGCATTTAAAACTTCAAAAGTCATACTTCACAACTCTAAAATGAAACCATAAAACGATTTTATAACATAACCACGCTATTCACAAATCTGAATTAATCTCAACTTAAAGCCTAAATACCGCTCTAATAAACCTGCATGAACATGGCTTCACCTACTTTCCGTGTCAACTGTACGGTCAGCAAAAAAGCCGTAAGAGTAAAAAGCTCAAACATGAAAAACGGTTGATAAAAAGCCGTCCGTATACCATCACGATTCTGAACATCAAAGCAGTGCAGAGTGTACCAGAAAAACTGACACAACGATGTTTTGCTACTGAACACCAAAAAGGCTTTAAAAAGGCTAAATGTTGACAAGAAATCTGGTAAATCGTTTTAATTTTGTTGTTAAACTACATGTATATGTGTTTTCAAATTCGTACAACACGAGGCTAAGGTTAAGGCTTCACGTCTCACCTAATATTGGATTGAATGAAATCATCTATGATTATTGTCATGGTTTTTGGAGACCAATGACGAAGCTGTTGTCTCATATACAACATTTTTGTACTCTATTGGTTTGTATTGAAGCAAGATTCTGAAAAAACACTCTCTTGTAAACATTGATTTGTCTTTTTTGTGTTTTTGTCACATGTCACATTAACGGGGACGGGTCGTTGCACTTTAAGAAGTAGAGATCCTGTCTTAGGCGCTAAGGATCATAGTTTTGATTCTCAACATAAGTTTCAAAAATATGAAATTATGTTTGTTAGTTTCGGAAACTGATCTTTTGTCTTATTCATCACTAGCAGCCGCCCGCGACTTCGTCCGCGGGGACTTGGCTGTATGTGAAAAAAGATTTTCCAGCTTTTCTGTTGAAATTTTCCTGAATTTTCTTTACTATAAACCTCACGGAGCCTGAGACCTTTCCAACGAATGCAAAACCGTGGAAATCGGTTAGTGCGTTCTGGAGTTATAGCGTCAGGAAGGAAAACCCGACTTATTTTTATAAAATAGATGAGGTAGTTTTGTATGAACTTGCGTGGAAGAAGGACTTTATCAGTATAAATTTGTAAAAACATGCCTACCATACATTGATGGCAGTCATAAAAAGAAGCCATGTCATGAATGAATGAATTGTTTATTTCGATCGAGGCTTTAATAGGCGACTTAAAATAACTAGCAAAAAATAACAAGATAATAAACTAATACAAAGACAAGTACTCAGATGTTTTGTAACAAGTTGATATACCGCTGTATCATTAGGAAACTGATGTTACACAGTCAATAACTACTCATTCGATGCATAATTAAATTGCTTGTTTAGTGTTGCAAGAAATAATGTAATTACAAGTCTTGTCAATGATTTAATAATCGGAACGCAATAATTTAAGAGGTCACAACACACGCCCTTTCAATGTTTTTCAGCCATTAGCTCAGTCAAGGTCCGAAATCATCAAGATAATTAATTTCTTTGATAACTATATTCGTATCTTGGACATATTAACAAAAGGCCAAGTTACTTCAACTTAGTAGCTTGTACGCAGGTATGGTTCTCAGAAGAAACGCATGTAAATAATTGATTTGCATAATTTACTTTTATATCCGAAATAAATGGATTTAAATAAAATAGTTGGTTAGTTGTGGGAATCAAACTCACAACAAGGCACGATCACTACCAGCCGAAATAACAACAATAACCAACGACGTTAGAGTTGTGACAGTGATCGGCGACGACCGCTGTTGTAAAGCAACACACGCCGGGTCGGCAATGGGATGGGTGACCACCCCGACCGAAATTTAGTGATGTATTTTTCGGGCATCTCAGTGCTCGGTTGACGTCGCTAGGTATCAGTCGTTTAGTCTAGTCAAAGGCCTTGGGACGGCTTGATAACATCTGACATTAAGGTTTCTTACTAACCTTACACCCCTCCAACAATCTGCACTAAGCCCGCGTGTTGGAGTATGACTCACTCTACCTCATAGTTGAGGCGAGGCCTGTGCCCAGCAGTGGAACGTGGGACACACACGTGGACAGTAGGCCGTTTATGTAACCAACAACCAAAGATATTGAGCCTCAACTACCTTCCCAGTATGGGGTAAGATCAAGTATAATACTAGTTCATAGTACTTCTCTAATCACTAGGTAGTTTCGTGGCTTGTGGTTAATGCAGTGGATTAAACGACGGATCACGGGTTCGATACCCGATCTGAGCAAATGTTTGCTATTGAAACTGATATAATCTCAGTTTATGAGGTTATACGTGCAGTTTGAGGATCATGGACTATAAACGTGATAATAACATGATAGCGGAAGGTTTATTGGTATTGGTGATTATTTGAGGACGAATATACGACTTACGAGTTTATCACGTGATCACAGTGGATCGGAAGATTAGTAAAGCAAAGTTACTCTTTGTACTTTAAGTTACTTTGTAAATATTCAAAGAGTGTTGAAGCTTAGTGGCAAAACTTTCTGGCTGGAAGATCCCGAATTCAATCCTGGGCGCAACACCTACTTTGTGTTCTTTTTACAATTTGTGGTTTTACCTATCCGGTCACGGAAAACGGTTAAAACCCAAGTAACTGGTACTCACCCATACCTCGTTAGGTCCGATTTTAGGTTGCAAATAGCAATATACTATAACATAATGGCAATAAAGTGGAAATTTCCGTGATTTCCGTGATGTGGTCGTAATAACAAAAATACCGCTTCGGTATGCTTGAGGCTGCTGTATCGGCAGCCTTGAGAATGCTTCGGGATGCTTCGACATCCCTCGGTACGCCGCCGGCGCCGAGGCAACAGTCGGGGCATAGCGGTGCGGCATCCTTCAGGACGCCTCGTCATCCCTAAGAACGTTGCAGCATGCCAAAGCATAATTGCCGATAGTGTGCGCTTGCATGTAGGATGCCGAAGGATACTTTTCCTTGCCGATGCCGATAATGGGCGCCGGGCCTTAAGTTCCGTTTACCATGACGGCAACAATCAGTGTTCCCAACTACCCCGTTCGTGACATAGCATGTTGTGCTTAATATTTAAAAAAAAATAAGTTATCTTTTTTGCTGACCTTACCAAGCCTCTTTCTTTCCCCGTTTGCTCGTAAGAATGGAGCTGCCTGCGTAATAGCGAAGTTAATGCACTAGACGTGCAGTTAATCTGACAGACAAACGTTATGGGGGGTTTTTTTTACCTTTTTCAATTGACTGGGTCTTAGGTACGATGGTTGGGAAATAAATAAAAAACTGTTATTAAAACCTGTTTTTTCGATACGGACGAAATGCTAAATGTGGTGGTCTAGCGCACTAATTGTGGTTATGGTGACCGGAACATTCAGAAGCCCACATTTTACTGACCTAATTTGGAACTAACGTAGTGCCCATTGTTATCCATGTATTCGACGTTGTCTTCTTTTATTCGAAATTCTATAAAAAGAACAGAAGAGACATCTCTTTCTCAGAAAATCTCTCTTTATTGAGATAGCTCTTTATTGAAGTAGCAGAAGGAGTTAACAGTGGTACGAGCGTAGTGGTTACGAGCGTTCAAATGCAAAGAATCGCATGCAATATTATGAAACAGATATTTAGGCTGGTCTGAAAGTAAAATATTTATACTAAAATTATAACCGCGAATGCTTCTGTTACCTAAAGCTTAAGACTCGGAGCCTATTTCACCGCCATCTGTCGAGCAGCTTTGTAAACTATCTTTATTAATAATGTAATAAAGAGCTTTACCATTTAATATAACGGGCTATTTACATAGTGTTGTAATTACCTTAAAACTTTCAAATAGATCTTTCATTTATCAAGTTATTAATATTTATTTAGTGCTCTGTGTACTCACTCGTGCCCAACTCAAAATTACGGTTAAGATTAAATCTAGCCAAGCAGACATCTCTAAGTACATAATACTAAATTAATTACTTAATTAAAACACATTGTTCGTGCAATTTTGGTAGCAAACTAATTTGAAATTTTCGTAGAAATATTTCAAAATTTGTTTCGAACAGTTTTCAATAATTTAATCAATTTCTGTGCTCGTATCTATTTTAATTACAATTCAGCTAATATCTACTTAAAGGAATCAATTATAAATAATAAAAGCTTGCACTGTTGCTCTTTTATAACTTCTAGTTATGAATTTTCTCGTTCGGTGAAAAGTTTCTTAAGTTACTAACGCCATCTGTTGTTGGGTAGCGAGATACCCTTACTTCTGGTTTTAACAAGGTTTTGGTCAGGTTTAGCACTTAGAGCGTTTGTTACGAAACAAATTAAACCCTTGCAACTTTAAGTCTCTTATCATCGTCATTAGTAACTACAATACGTCCATTATTGAACCCATAGGCTTTCTACCTAGATTCGCGGAGTGGCCAGTTTGTCAAGATTCTGATAAGGGGCGCCTCTTCCACTGCAACTTAAAATACCTATATCTGCTGTAACTGTAACTTAAAGGTTTTGATATAATTCTGTGCGTCACTCCTCATGCTATTTATGGCTAAAAATGATTTTTTAAGATTATGTAAGACCTTGGGTTTTCTGGAGAAAGTTTAAATTAGACATTATATTTCCGGATTGTAAAAACACAGTAGGTGTATGTAGATGTATGGGTTTAGCTTATTGTTAAAGAGGTGTATGTGAGGCTAGTGTTGAACCCTATTGTTAGATATTATGAAGCTCTTGACGACCGACAACAAGCGACGTCAACCAACATTCAGACAATTGGTCCTAACCTGTCTGTAAAAATACTACACTAATTGTGTGTCGTTGGTGGTCACCCATCCCATTACGAGCCCTGTTGTGCGTAGCTTAACATCGGTGATCGTCCTCCCAAGTGTTAACTAACATGGAAAGCTGTTATTTAACCCTAAACTACGGTAAAGGTTTAGCCGGGCAAACTACATCCCCCGGGGCGTTAGCAAGTTTCATCTCTGTATCTAATGCGTAGTGTGGACTGGCAGGGTTAACATACTTACTTAAATAAATACGTGTAAGTTTACTCATACTAGATATGGTAGGGAACTAGGGACCGACCTAGGCCACCAGGAAAAACATTTTTTAGTGTGACAACTTTTGTTTTTGCTTTCCGATAAACGCGCTATAGAGAATTTTTAATTCTCAACTCAAGCACAAAAATTTATGTAAAATCTTTGAAAAATTACACACGTGATTTTTGGTCCTGTTATCTCTCTTATGATTCACCAACACTTAATTATTTACTAAAAACACTTTGCAATAATTTGAACAAAAAAATATCTCTGGAAATTAAACATTTACAAACATTAACTTAAAGTGACAGTTAAACTTGTAAGGGCCGCTTAACTTTTATCAAGTGTGACACACTTGTAAGTACCGCTTAATTTTTACTAATAGTAAGTTTTTGAAGGTTCTATTAACCATGACGGAAACATTTAGTGTGGCTTTGATTGCCCTGTTCGTAACTACGGTACTGTTACCGTATTTTAAATTATGAAGAGTTATGTCCTGGCAGCCCTGTGCGTTAAATACAATCCTGGCACCCATGTTGTATGGCCTGTTCAAATATAGTTTAAACTCCGATTATGCTGGCTGTATTGCCAATTAATTTCTTGGTTGTTCAAAGGTTCGGTGCTATGTTGGACCGAATCAAAATTAAATTAAAGATGTCGAAATCTATTTGTAGAATTTCAAGTTAATCAGTGTCGTTGAGTTGGGTTTAGAACTTACTCCCGAATTGACATAGGTACGCAAATCAAGGTTGAATATCCCTCAGAAGTATAGCTGTCCCTTTCAGTTCTGTTGATATTTTACGGGACAGCATGAGCTTGAGCGCGTGCTTGCGTTGATTGATGTTTGTGAATTGAAGGGTTAAATAGTTAAAACTAAGTGGTAGATCCTTGGGGGAGGCCTATGCCCAGCAGTGGGCGTCGTTCGGCTGACATGATGATGATGATGAAGAGGTAGAGTTAGCCGCAAATTATACAATGTACACAAAGTATTATCAAGTAATGTACATATTATGTATGTTAAATAGGTTTTAGTAAATTTGTTTGTTTTGTTTTGTTAACATTGCTCTTTTTGTATATTGAGTGTATGTGTACCAAATAAACGTTTTTCTATTTCTATAAAGTATGTTTTCCTTGCAAGCTTACACTCGGGACCGTCCAGGTTATGAGCCTCTTATGGATATGTTTAACCACTGGGCCACTAGGATTTAACCAATATGATAATGCATTAAACGCAAAATTATGACGCATAGAAGGAAAAACAGAACATTGTCTGTAGTTCGAGTGACACGTCTTTGATGTATGGTCCGAAAAATGGTTTTCTCCATACATAAAAGAGAATCGTGGAAAACATTATTTCCTTTGTGTTTCCGTTGCTTACAGCGCGTTTTTTGGGCTATTTTTTGTTATTGTTTGTTTAATAATGGCTCAGGCTTTTGGGAGGTATAGTTTTATGTACATAGACATCATTGGTAAGTTATGTAAAAGTAAAATAGGCTGCAGCGAGAATAAGTATGTCTCACGTACCTAAATAAACATTTTCTGAACATAAGATATGTTTAGATAAGATAAAAACAAGATGCACTCAAAACATAATAATTTACGTTTAAATTTTAGGTGGTCTTGCTAAAATCAATCTCTTCCAGAAAATCTACAGGTAAAAGAGAGAAATTAAAAAGTGGAAGGTATGTCTTACAAATATCCTTTCACATACTCCCGAATTCACAAACGTCAATCAACGCTAAACACGCGCTCACGCTCATGCTGTCCCGTAAAATGTCAATAGAACTGAATGGGACAGCTATACTTCTGGGGGATGCTCAACCTTGATTTTCGTTTGTGAATTCGGGGGTTTGACTCTTAATTATATTATAGGTAACCAACCCTTTGGCTCAAGTTGAAATACTTAGTTTATGATAATCAATTTATACCAGCACTTCAAAATAACCGGATGCCATAATTGCTCCAGTTAGCAGTTTTTCTCGTGAATATTGTACTGTAGAAAGTCTGACTAATAATAAATTAGTCAGAATTCAGTCTTGAGACTTAATTATTTCTAGACTAGACACTATCTTGGCTCGTCTCTTGTCTTTTAATTTTAAACCTCTTGCCTCCAAATAAATTACCCATTAAATATTTGTGCTTTTTTGTATTCACCATTATTTAAGTGTTAATAATGAAATAATAATAAAAATAATAATGTATTTTATTTATTTAATATAACATTTCATTATAACATTTAAATATAATTAAAACAAAAACTAAAACTAATTAAAAACGACCAACTAAACTAAAAAGAGAGAGAAAAAGAAAAAGTGTAACTAACTTAAAATTAAGAAAAAACAAAGGTAAAAAAAAAAAAAAAAAAAAAAAAAACCGTTACAAAGAATTGTCCACCGCCTCAATTGGAATGGTGCCCAGAATACTGGCAGCATTGCCTCTTTGAATGGCCAGACTTATACGCTGGCCGAGGTAGCTACCAGCCTTCTGATCACCAGTAACTTCAATCAGGCGAGTGGACAATGTATTTAAGTTGAGAAATGTAGTCTCTACGTAGGTTGCAAGGAAAAACGTGTACCTGTGTTTAACAAAAAATCGGTCGTTCATTAGCTCGTTTTAAAAAAATATGCAAAGTCTTTATTTGTTTCCGACTTGCTGAAATCAAATCGACGCAACACTCACTATTTAGTTCTATTCACACTTTACGATACAACTGATCTTGTTTGAAGTTGCTTAAGTTAAGTGACATTTCTTTTTGTTTAGTTTGTTTAATGCCTAACCATCTTTAAGTATAAATTCATACTTCAGTGAAAATGAAAACTATTTATTTCATGTAAGAAATTTACATGCAAGTGTTTATGAAAAGTCAATGAAATAATTGACTGTAACAAAGTGATGTAAGAAATACTTAATGTTACTCTACCACCGGTTTGGAAGCTTTTTCTATCTAGAAGGAAGCAATAAACTTAGCTACATTTTCAACATACATGGTTGGTTTACAACAATAATAATTGAAGTAACACAGTATAGACATAACAAAATTTGCAGCGTGTGGTTACAGAATACTGACTTAAGAATTATTCCCGTAAATATCGCAATGTTGCCAGTCTAAACATTGTGTTGCCAGTTGGCTAAACCCGTTAATTTCCGCGGCCATGATGCTTTTACTTGTAAATCCAGTAAAACAGACATAAAACAAAACATTTGTGCGTTTGTTTACCACAAGTTTCTCTGTAGGAGTTACGCAGCTCTAAATGTTGAAGTTGTCAAAACAAATTCATATAGCAGTTGGCATCTGCCTTGTGGGGCTTTATTCGGATGTTGTGTAACAATGCATAACTGTCTAAGATCGGTGTTGGCAGATGTACGAGAAATCTGGAACATGTACGATTTTGTAGACTTTGTACGAGATAGTAAAAATCTTGTGCATTTTTGTTCGTGTTTCTGTCAATCTTACTAATTTATTAAATTATATCACAATTTTGACTGCCTGTGCCATATATCCAATGTCTGTGTCAATGTATATCCATGTCACTATTTTTTGTAAAGATAAAATTTGTATTTAAATTTTCAAGTTTACCTATGGGATAGCCAAGTCTTCGGTGAATTTACAAATAGATTCCCATAAGCACTTTCTTCGACGATTACAGAATGGTCATCATCATCATCATTTGGCAGCAATTGAACTTGAAACTGCTCTGTACCGACGCAGCACAGGGAATAAACAGTTTATATATACATAACTTTTTCTTCAATTATGGTTTAGAACACGCTATACAAAAAAATCTTTGAAACGCAATCATCTAAATCAAAATCGGTTTTTTCTTTTAGGAGTTATGATGACATAGACAGACGAACGACTCCTGATTTTTGTATTCGGAATTAAAAATAGCTAAAAAAATAAGATTAAATATCATAAAATATCGGGTATCAAGCTAAAATGGTAAGCAAGGTAAAATTCAAATCGTTTTTAGAAAAAAAAAACCAACCTTTTTTTTAAATGTGCATGTGGTGCTGACCTGTTAGTGGACGTATACATTCAAATATAACACCATACCATTGCCATTCAAGCATGTTTCAATATAAAATTCGTTAGTGAACCAATAAAATGAAACTAAAAATGTACAGATTATTTTTTATGAGAATGTTCGCTTCCCACGTGAACAATAAAATATTGTACCTTCATGACACGTGATAATCTCCTATTATCATATAAAACGCTATGTGACTTGAATGCACAAATACTTTGTAAATTGATCATGTACACTGGACAGGCATTATTTTTAACGACACACTTGGCATTTTTAAGCGCGTTTAAAAATCTTTTACCAAAACCATTTGATAACATTTCAAATTTTGTACAGAAGGCTTAACCCCCGAATTGACACACGCCATTTAAAGTATGTTTTAAGAGCCGCTTAATTGAATTGGTGTTTGTTTTGTTCGTTGTCTGCAGAAGTTAAAACAGCGCCATCTCGTGGGGGGAAGTTGTACCAACGCATTTTTTTGCTCTCTACTCACTTCACGCCTATTGTTTTACCGGGCTTAATCTTGGGGATACTCCTACTTTTTCCACTTTCCACTTTTTATTTAGATTAAGGCCTAAAGTAGATAGCACGAGAGGTTTGGTATTTCTGGTCATTCCTCCTCCCTCTATTGCATGGAATTGTCATTTGATAAGAGAGAAGTAAAAAACTGAAATGGCTAGCCCAATGAGCCGTACTAGAACCCTGTTTCCAGATAGATAGATATATTCTTCATTGTACACCAAAACAACAGAAATCAACAGCAAAGTAACACAGTTGTCGTCAAATGTACAATTTGGGCGGCTTTATCGCTAAAAAGCGATGTCTTCCAAACCAGCTGATTCTCCATTTGTAAAAATACAGATTAATATCTGCATTAAAAATGTACACAAAAATGACACGAATCATTCACAAAACCGCTACATAAGGATTGTAGTTAATAAACAAACTACAACCAAGTTAGTTCCTTCTAACTGGGGTTAATAAATAACTAGATGGGGGGTTTGTTTCCAAACATCTGAAGTGAGTTTCATAATTACGGTCACAGAGACGCCGTTAGTTTAGAAGTTATTTTTGGAGGGAGGAAGTGACGGTTTTTTGTGTAGCCCACTAAGTGGGGTGCGACAGATTCCTTCAGATGTGAGTTGTAACAGGATATAAAGTTGGGATGAGATACTGGGTGAAAAAGCTAAAAGGACAAGTATCTTAGTCGATTTAAACATGCAATTTATCATGTTGTCTTTAAGTAACTTCAATGATTGTAAACTATGTATGTAGAAAAGAGTAACTATCGAGTTTCTTGTCGGATTCTTCTCGATAGAAACAACGTACGAACTGGTGATAGAGTTACATTATGTGTTTTTTTACCAGATTCTTAACTGTATTAAATTATTTACTGACTTTTCATTAACATCTCACTATCTCACTTCTTAACTGAACAGTTTGCGCAATGAGAAACTGCCTAACTGTGTTGAAGGTTATGGATTCGATGCCCAGCCATAACAAGATTCTTATTGTCGTCAATACGCTTATACTCTAATAGTTGAGAAGTTAGCTAATACGCCAGAGTTTGTAGGTTCGATCCATACACAGTACCTACAAATATTCGTGTTGATGAACATTTTTGTGTTTCCAGGGTTTTTCAAAATCTACCATCTTTAAAGTCGTTTTACAGCACTGTTAACACGAATTTAAGTAATGCCGTCACTTATAAATAAATAAATTGAAAATGTTTATTTCTTTTATAAACGAAATGAAATTACAGCGATTGATATACGACTCATTTCAACAGTTAAATTTAACTGAGAGTTATGTGTTAGGGTTACTTTACGATCGTTTTAACTCTTTAACGAGACGTTACAGTAGAAATAGAATTAGATGTACCTACATACTCGTAGATACACCATTTTCATGTTGTGTAACAGTGTTTTAAATTATGTCTTAGAACACTTATGTTACGTTTTACCTCTAAAAGGCGGAGAGCTCTTTTTATCAGTAAAATAATGTATTTTTTTTCTTTTATTAATTTTTTCTGAATCGGTACTTTTTTTACATCGGCAACAGCATTTTTTTTCAGCATTTCTTTTGAAAAGGGTTTTAGCATTTAGTCCGTCATTTGTACTATTTTGTGTATTTGTTCCCGGCAATCTGTTTAATCGGGTATTCTATACAATTATGTTATTGTTTAGAATACCTAAAACGCTCAGGTAGTGTATGTTTTTTTTTCAGAATCAGAATCAGAAATCTTTATTGCTCTTAACTGTTTTTATTTACTGATACCTAGGTATTCTAAACAATACACAATGCGCAGCTGGTAATGTGTGTAAAAGCTCAAATATTACAGGTTCAGTTGAGCAGGCAATTCGTTTTTTGGGTTTAAAAAACCACGAAGGTGTCGCTTATTTCAGTTTTGAATGACGTCTCAAACGACATCCTACTCTGAGCTTGTATTAATACAATTGCTTTTACCAACCTCTGTTAGGCACACATCATTTTGATGCTGTACCTAGTCGAAACTCGAAACATAATATTCTGTTATCATAAAATTATTATTCATGTTTTCGGAGTGGTCCCATTCACACATAGATAAAGATTACTAGGCTAACACAAGTCGCGAGGGTTAGAGTTCAGAATTTGACGTATATTGCGTAGTGTTGCCAAAGCATCGATAGTTTTGATATTTTTATCGATGCTTTACTAAAATGCCATGGCGATAGTCCCTAAGATCAACATTACATTTTTTCGAATAAATCAGTGCGTGGTATTCGACAAATTCATACAAATCTTGTTAAAGTTCGCATACCATAATCACTTACTGTTATGTTGATTTCTTTATTTCAAATTGTTGTTATTATAATGAATATTTCTGGAGTGTCAAACTAACAAATAAAAAAAAGGCCCAGTATAGATTAAGTAAGGAAAAATCGTCATAGAAACAAGCTGCCCATCAGTGAAAGGGCAGAGCATGCTATAGGATGAGAGGGAGTAAAAAAAAACAAAACCACTTGACATTATATTTTGACAAACGCTTAGATCTTTGGTTTCCCTCAAGATCTCTAAAATTGGTTTGAATTGTTTTGTTTGTGAACTTCTGAATGGCTTCGCCCCATTTTAATGACATTCAAGTGCGAATTGGCAAACCCGTTGTTTTTACAAAGACTTGTGTTTTATCAAGAAAGCCATTTATGTGTTAATGCCCAAACTTGTACCGTCTAATTAAATCGTAGAGTAAAAAGACTGGGTTCAAGTGTTAAAGTTTGCGGAGTTAGTTAGGATTATGGTCCATTACAAGCGATGATATGAGAGTTGGAAGCGATGTGCAAATGTTTTGTAATTAGCATTAAGATACGTTTATTAGGTAATTAAGAAGTGTTTGTTTGTAAGTTGGAAAGGAATATATGATCTGATTAGGGGAGGAGATGTGTTTGTTTGACGTTGTTATGGATAAGAAAGTAAGTTTTAAATAGGTGTTAATATCAATAGTCCAAATGGAGATATAATACTTACGTTCAATGGTAAAACATGTAGATTTAAAGCATCAACACCATCAAAAAGACATTCATAATCATAGGTCAGTAGACTGGTGGATGTCTCACACTGGGTTTAGCATCAAATGTTCTCCATTCTTGTATTTCTTCTGCCCAGCAGCCATCAGTCGCTCGTGCTCTTGTGCACGAATAGGTGCTCGTATATAAAACATCAGCAATTGATGGCCTGTGGTTAGTGAGGTAGGTATTAACTTCCATCTTCAAACAAACTTTTGTTCCTATTGCTGGCTACTATTCTAACAGGTAGTTATAGCTTATGTACTCGAACCATTACATTAGAGTCCATAATGGAGCAGTAGGCATGAGATAGGCCTAAGAGCCTGTTCACACCACCAGAAATACTTTATTGCAACTATTATAAATGTTTGCTACAGTTAAGAGCCTGTTGACAGCCTGTTTTTTGCGCGATTTCACAGCGATCTCGCGGCGTTTATTTCATTTCGGAACCAACGCTGCGAGATTGCCTCGCCGTGAAATTGCACAAAAAACGCTATTGTCAACAGGCTCTAAACTGTACCGAACATTTTTAATAGTTTCAATATAGTATGTCTTATCATAGAGTTGTAGAGCAACCTATAAGAACCTGTATTTCTTCAAACACTGCATATCTCATCCAATATTAGTGTGCGCGATCCTTAAGTGCTAATGCGACCTACATCTCGACTTATCAGCGGGATATCATCAAATTTCGTCAGCCGGCTGCGGACCCATTGCGGAGTTGGCGGAGTTCTGGCATTTGGCAATGTCGATTCAAGATCCAAATGTATTTAGAATATGGGATGGGAATAAGAGTTGCTCGTAGCCCAGCTACTTAGGCTAGGTTGGCCGATGGGATGGGTGACCACTCCGACAGAAATAGTTTTAGGCATGTCTATGTTTTGTTAAACACATTAGTTTGATTCCGTCTTACGTTATTACATGCCAGTCATTAAGTCCAGTAGAAGGCCTTCGGGCGGCTTGATAACATCTGACAGTACGGTTTATCACTATTCTCACACGACTCGACAGACAACATGATCGGGTGATCGGTTGATGATCAATTTGGGACGGCAGTGGTGTTCATGCTAATTCTGAGCCCAGCACACAAAACATCGTAATTCACTTACAAACCTCCAAAAAGAATGTAATCACAATCTAAAATTTATATTTAATCAGTGTCGGCTGTTTGTCCTAGCTTCCTTTGCTTTAATTTTCTTACGTCAAATACCAGCACCTATTGTACCTATTTTCCGAATTTCACCTCGACCTCTTTGTAGTATGAGGTTTCATAAAACTCGGGGCCTTCATAATTTGGTTTCTATATACCTTAAGGTTAATTTTCTTTCGTCAAATATTCGACCATCTATTGTACTTTTTGCTGCGAAGCATGAATTTATTAAAACGGCCTTTTGTTCAATATTTAATAGGATTTTCTTGAACGTACACTTTCAACGCGGTTAGGGTTGCTCACACAATGGCAAAATGTTTTTTAACAAAATAAAACAGGGAATTTATTCGGTCTTAGACGCAGTTTACGAAAACTTCATCTATTTAATTACCTTACTATCTACACATGTAAAGATATATCATTGTTACCTCAATACTACAATACTGGGTTTATCACGTGTGCCGTGAAGCATCTATGTGCCCTTCAAATGAGGTTGACCAGCTCGTAAGTAACTATTACTGTGCTTTTCAACGCTATATCTTAATTCACGGCTGCTTTACATCTTCTCACTATAAAAAATACCAAAATAAAGTTCAAAACAACGATAGTTGTACCCAAATGATCACGCTGACCAGACTGTGAATGATTTGAACCGTGTTGATCAAAACCCATTAATATTCGTTTGTTTAACACGCGTTTTCAAACCATTGGCAGAAATCAACTATCAATCAATCATTATTGCACCCATGTTAGCAAATAGCTATTACAAAATAATAATTGAATCGCTATCTATATGTGTATCTCGTGTGGTTGTGCAATGCATAACCTTTTGATTTAACCCCAAATCGCAATCTTAGATAATCTCATAATTTATTCATTCGTTTATTAGTATACAAATATAATATTTAGGACAACACAACTTCATTATGAACTTTTCAATTTTCATAAATAAGACTGGCAAAAAAACTTTTTACAGACGTCATCAACCTTTATAAAACCATTGCAAAATGAGTGTTGTGTCAAAGTTTTTTTGCCAGCCTTATTTATGCAAGTTGAAAAGTTAGGGGTGCCCTAAACTGCCGAGCTAAGGGTGCCCCTATGTAAAGGTTGTCGTGAACTTGTCTGTATCTAGAATCAGAGTTTTAAATGTTGAATGAAAAAAACAAATGGTCAGTGACATATTTCGTAAGCATGATTCTGAATCTTTTCAAAAAAAGGTTTTTGACCTTAAGCATACCACTGCTGAACTTCTTTGGAAATTTCACTGTCGCTAACGGCCTAAAAAAACTGTTTCAGGATACCTTTTCAAGAAAATTCCATTGTTTGTTAAAAAATAATGCCCATCCTAAAGAACTGTTCTCATTCATCTCTTGCAGTAGCAACCCTAGTAAGTCTGGATTTATTCCTTTCACTGACACCAATGTTATCTGTGGAACTTAACAGGATTTCGCTATTACTACTATCTTCTCTATTTATTTATTTAGTGGCCTTAAAGCAAACAAGGGACTTTATTTATTGACTTTTAATATCTCTAGGCCAAGTAAAGTGCTTTTATTTGTATCTTAGACTTTAGCTCTGTGGGAGCAATTGGTTTCTGAACGGATTTAAGACCTGCAATGAGATTGTTGCGGCTAATGATGTGTCTTCGATCTTTGTATCTCTGAGCTGAATAAATCTATTATTATTTATTAGCTCAAACTAATAAGAAACGAATACTCCTTATACTTACAATTTATAGCTATTTCCTTATTTTTTTAACAATGGGCTCAATATAGGGCGCCTACTATTCGTTTTTGGTGGACGAATTACAATACAATATGAACATTAAGGTGAAATTAACTAATCTCTCAAAAGAGATTTATTTTGTCAAACAAAGTTAGAATAAGCGATAAAAAAAGAAATTTTCACAGTGACAATGTATTTTTTGTTTCTTGAACATCGTCAGTCATTTTCAAAACTATCATTTCGTTCAGTGAGTCGGTCATTTGTCGTGTGTCTAAAACAACACACCACTCTTCCACGGTTCATGATAACGCCATAACTCTCAATTCGGTCGAGAGCTGCGCTCGGCTTCAAGGGATATAAAGATTCATATCACTCTTTTACACTATGTCTTTATTATCACTATCATGTTCGTGATCGTTTGTCTAGTTTAGGATCGGATCTGTTTGTGCGGTTAGTTTCTTTATGTTAATTGATTTTAAAGTAGTTTTGACCATTTAGCAAGTGAAGATTATGTGTTGAACAAAATTGTCGGGATGCAAAGGATAGAACGAGTAGAGTGGGATAGCGGATTATGACGTGGAAAAGTAGGACTTTACTAAGCAGTAGAATGGGAGCTGAAATGATGATGAGATTGACGATGTGAAACATAGGTACATCTAGGTTTTTAAACTTTCTTGTTGCATTTTTACTATATAAACACTAAAAACCGGGTTTTCTACAACATTTTAACTACGGTAAAAACGACTATTCTACCTGTATTTGCCCGACGTTTCGGCGACAATTGCATGTGCCGTGGTCACGAGCGGACTGGCGGCGCGCGGCGCCGTCTGACGGTGCGCGGAGGAAAATCTTCATCCACCCGCACATTTCCAACATTATTAGTACTGGTACAGTCAGTTCGGCAAAACACACTAACACTGTCCGGTTTTATTTTCGACGGTCCAAACTGCGATTTACACCTAGCAATCACCGGATTCCATGCAGACGACAATTTGAAACCATCCTCCCTATTGAAATTTCGGTGTTTTTTAATCTCAATAGCTTCTCGCACCATCCTGGTATGGTAATAACGATCAGTTGAGAGGATTTTTGGGTCGTGCAACTCCATCCAGTGATTCACCCCCGAACTTAAAAGGTGTTCCGCTATGGCGGATTTGGTCGTCTGCCGATTCTTCACAGCTGCGATATGTTCTTTGACCCTTTCAGCGATTGGACGCTTCGTTTGTCCGATATAGGAACTACCGCAGCTACAGTCGACTTTATAAACTCCCGGTGTCTGCAAAGGTATACTATCCTTTGGCGAGCGCAACTCTCTCGTTACTTTGGATAACGGACTACATACAGTCTTAATGGCGTAATTCCTAAGTACTGAACCAACTTTGTCCGTTATCCCTTTCACGTAAGGTAGAAAAGCAGGTACTCGGCTCACCATCGGTTGTTTTCCTACCTTTTTCATCTGCTGCATGTGCCTCCTGGTCACTTTGTAGCCATTCCTTCTCAGAACCTCCTGAACATGCTTTAGCTCTGCCCCCACATGCTCAGGGTCGCATAGACTGTGTGCTCTATTCACCAATGATGCCACAACGGATTGTAAGTGACCCGGATGGTGATGCGATGAGGCGTGCAAGTATCTGTCAGTGTGTGTTGGCTTACGATACACTGAGTGTGCCAAGGTTCCATCCAGCCTCACCGTTACCTGCACATCCAGAAATGCCATGGATCTATTCTTCTCCATCTCACAGGTGAACCTAACTTTCGGGTGAATGGAGTTAAGATGCTGTAAATACAGTTGTACCTGCGTTTGGTCTCCGTTTATGATGCAAAATATCACATCGCCAGTCCGCTCGTGACCACGGCACATGCAATTGTCGCCGAAACGTCGGGCAAATACAGGTAGAATAGTAGTTTTTACCGTAGTTAAAATGTTGTAGAAAACCCGGTTTTTAGTGTTTATATAGGTACATCTGTTAAAAGATATAAATATTAAAACAGTGAGGAAATTATTTTTTATGCAAGCCCTATTTCGGTATGATTGAAATGGAAAAGGCTAAGAATACAATAAATAACAGCAATAATATCGTGCTCAAATGATTATTTACAGTAATCCTTAGATCTCACTTTTATCCGAGTTCGGCGATAGATACGGTATACTCGATAATTTAGATGTGAATAAGTAAAGACTTCGTCGATTCGTACTTTCGCTAGTGTTGTAACAATTTTGGGACACAGTGGGAACATGGGACGTGTATATCTTAGAACTAGAACGTATAAAAGATTTATCAATATCAGAGATACATTTTGAGATATGATATCGACCTGACAATATTTTAAGGCAAGTAACCTCATTTGTATTCGAGGAAAATTATAGGTACTCCCCGTCACTGGTGTGATCAAGAAAGAAAAGAACCACGCTTAAAAACCCACTGCACTATCCCATTTTGGGCAGACAACCTATTTGTGTATGTAGATCCGAGATTATATACGCTGGCTGTCAAAGTTATTTTTTATTTGTCACCCTAATTTACGCCAACTGTGCAAATGTGCTTCCATATTGTAAATCTCCATTGAAAATTTGGCTATTTAAAAACAACAGCCTGCACGAAGAACATTAAATGTCCCTTTTATACTCTAAAAAGCTTTTCAAGTCCCTATCGGTGTCCCACTGTCCCAGTTGGCATCTCTATTTTTCACCTTCGCAGTATCTCGTAAAATATTTGCCAACCGTTTCCCAGTTGGGGTGGTGTCATATATTATTTCTACCAACTTTTTTTTGAGATAACAGATCCTAGAGCTATGTCATTTGGAGTTCTTTGCTCTTCAGGTTGTATTGCGAAGTAAACTGAATAATTTAGGTGTACCTTAGTCATATTTATTCTTTCTGAAAGAATATTCATAGTTGAAACGGGGCACATTAAAGAATCATGAAACTTATCATGTAATTTCTTCCTTTCTTTCTTTTAGAATATTTTTAAATTTAAAGAGACCATCATTTGACTACAATCTCACCTGATTAAAAGCGACGATGTTGGAAACTTGTGTGGAAGGTTCTTTTTTACTCTGGTGCTTACAACTACTAAAATTGTGCTATGTATTTTATGTTACTAACTTAACACGAATTTAGTTAAGAAATATCCACATTTTATTTGTTCTGACCTCATAAAATCTTGCAATTCATAACAGAATAACGACCATTCTTTAGAATTATGCCCGCTGTAACTAAACAAAAAAATGCATCCGCCATCCATTTTCCGTCTCTACCTACCCCGGAGGACGGAAAGAGACAGCATATCTCATTTCGTAATTGAATTGATGCAACAATTGAATGTCTCGTCTACATTTAATTGAAGTGTTCCGTTTTTTTTCAACCCTATTTTTGTATGACTCACGTGGGAATTGTATGCGTTAGTTAGGCTCTCGGCTTTAGTAATAAGGTTGACAATCGCATGTTATTATTTTGACAGCGCGACAATGAGCTATTGTGTAGTGCGACTGAATGACTTTGATATTTGTAGCTTTTTACTGTCAAAAGAAAGAAAGGGGTGGAATGGAATAAATATAGGACGCGTGACTTGACTGATCATTGCAATCATGCGTTCCATTTAAATGGAAAATATTCCTTTCTACTAATGCATGTGGAACATTTTCACTGATGAATCGCTTTTATTTTGGACATAAGTAACTATGTCAGCTTGTTGTTCAGGTGTGGAAAAACAACTGTTAATTTGGAAGAATATGCTGTGTAACCGCCATGTAGTTGTTTGTTACCACAATGTGGGAAGCATTGTCAGATTCAATAATGGTAAGATATCGAATAAAACGTTGGTTGAATAAATAAATCTTTAAAGAAAGCGGAATTATTTGTTCAAATATTTATATATTGTTTTGAAAGTATTTGCTCGATTTTTTAATGGAATATCTTTAGCTTAGAGCTAAATACAACAGAAAATTCTGCCCTGTCAGTAACAGAGTCGGTAGTTCAATTGAAAAAGCAGTCGCCTAGATAACGAAACCTTACAAAACGAGTTATTTTATGAAAGGAGAATTTTAAATGCTAAATACCAGAAATACAAAGCACCACGCTTTAAGCTCCACTAGTGTGCATGAAAGATGACCACAAGGGATACCGTAAATAATTTTGGTATCCTAGGGTGAAGCGGATATAACCTTCTCCACTACACAACGCACTTAATTTGTTTGTGATAATTACACCTATTTATTACTCACAAACTAGTATAAGACGTGAAGTTCATGCTAAAATCATTCTCTGCTATTTGCCATTGGGCGAGACAGACAATGCTCCTTACGTATGTGACTTATCTCTTTATCCCAACTATTATATTAAGAATATCCTACATATCGCAATGCACACATGATTTTTAATCTTGTCTGTTAGTCATAGTCATGCATAACAGTGAAAGACGAAACTAATAAAACGATATTGTATTGAATTCTGCGAACATATTATGCGCTAAATTCAGCCAGCAATAAACGGTACATTTCCTGGAATTTCTTGACATACATTTAATTTTATCTTTATGGCGGGCAGTAAAACTGTACAAGTATCAATTTTATTGATTGATTCATCTGCAGTTTATGATTCGTGGTCTAAAGCAAACCGATTTGCAAATAGCATTTGTATGTCTCACTTTATTGGATAAAGATAATTTATTTTGATGACGTCTTCAGCGTTACAGATATTTGCACATGAGTAATCGCAAAATATAAAATATCCGTGATGGATTTTGATTTTTAGATAGTGGACTTTTCACATACAAAACCTGGAAGTAACGTTATTGTGTAGCAACGTCAATTTTATTAATTTCATTCAACAGTTAAATAAAATCATTTATAATTACTCATTTCCGTACTCAATTGAATTAAACTTTCAGGTTCTCATGGTTTTGAAATAACATCCCTGTACGATAAATTCCACCAAATAGGTATGTTGTTCACCTTAAATCACCACGAAGCCCGAAAAGTGCTAATAAAATAACCGACAAGTAGTGGCATTAATAATGTGAAAATGTAGCCTAAAATAACAATGATGATTCAAATCAGCCAAAACCGCAAATGATCTTCAAAATTGTATTTATTTGTCGGCAAAAAACTCAATGACAAATAATTCACGATTGTAATTCCGTGCGCGGTCGAATAAAAAAGTTACCAAAGTTTTTTTACTACAACAAATCCGTCAGCAAAGGTATCAAATCTGTTAAGCCTGGTGATTCAGCAATCATTAGGTGCGAATTTGAGTTCGGGGTTATAGGCAAAAAATGATGAATCAATCAAGAATACAGTAGTTTTTAAAAAAGGTGCGTCATTCAGGTCGACTTAATAATGTTGGTTGCCAGGTTGGTTTTCAGAAAAAGAAAAAAGATTCCTTTTTTAAAATAATAGTGATGTTCTGTTTGGCCTTTTTGGTCTAGATTGCATATCGAGTTGCTTCGTCAGATATTTTATAATGATGGACCTCTCAGACTAGCAGGCATTTAATACAGGGTATTTACCTGTTCGAAGAAGACAATTGGGTTTGAAGCAAATTATAGTACACGTCTCCTGTGATTTAAGTTATGGTTTTTAATTAAATTGTTTTGTCGTGTCCTGTCTGCTGGTTTATTTATTATTGAAATGAGTGACTGGAAGCATTCGCAATGATAATAAAGGTACAGGCGTTCACATTAACGTTTACGGCGCCTTATAGTGCTGACATAAGACCCATTTTGCTTTGGTTTTGTAGAGGTTCATGTCTTGGTACAAAATATTAAATTTTTCACATTGAACCAAGAGTTTTAATCGTGGGATCTCCAAATACTTAAAAAAAATTAAAAGTAGATGTGAATTTACTTCATTTAGAAATTCGTTAACATTGAGAAAACAAACTTGATAATTATTAAAGTTAAGATCTTCGGTCGTGATCTAGAATGAATTTACCAAAGTTTCTCAAGTTGAACCATTTTCAGACACTCCTTTTGTAGCTTAAGTTTCGTAAATCCTAAGTACAAGTCCGACTTAAGGTTCGAAAGCACGATTTCTGTTGCAAACTCATCTATTCGAAGTAACGGAGCTCGTCAGTGGGCACGTCTTCATAAATAACCGTCAGATAGTAAGAGCAAGCCATTTTTAAGAGGTAACGATCACTTGTCACTCCGAAAAATGCGAGCATGCTTTTTTAGTTACGCTTTCACCGTGTGGAGAATGCCGAATATGCGGGCTAGTGATGGGTTTTGTCGATAATTGAGACATCGATCATTTTGTGCATTGAAACTTTGAAAGAACTTAGGACCTATGTCTTAATACAAAGGGAAATTATTTATTTCACACATAGTTTATTGAAATAAAAAAAAATCATCTGTTAAAAAGCTTCAGCATATTATAACTTCTTAAGTAGGTACTGTGGCCCAGGTTTTCAAAGATGAAATTGTTGATTGAAGAGGTCGCCTTAATGATTTAATGATGCTACTAAAGGAGACGTAATAAAGATCCGAAAGAACCGAATATGAAGTGACTAGGTACGTGGCACCTACCGATCTTTCTGGGAATGTTTATCAGTTGCAGTTTTGTGAACAATTACTAAGTACTTTTGTACACTTTTGAACTTGTGTGGTTCATCGACCCTTTATTTTTATAATTGGACTTCTAAACTAGTACGCTAGTATATTAAGCAGCTCTTAACAAGAAGTCGTTGAAATACCACACTCTTTCATAACATCAATATGAAAATAAATATTGATAAACGTGAACCTTATCTCATACGTATTTGTATAGCGTATTTATTGATGAACGTCGTAAGCAGCAATTGGGATTGGAATATCATGTTACCCCACGTAAACTAATTGGGTTGCATCAAACGAAAGGAGAGAGTCAAAACATATCATATTTATAATATAATGCTTGGCATAACGTTGGGTAGATAATATTATTTAGGCAATAGCATTGTTGATAACATTGGATGAACAATTATCTACCTACTCGTTGTGCATCCATATTAAGTTGCAGATCTATAAAAATGATTATTTGAACCACCTTTAAAATTGATGTCTTCTCAAAATGGAAGGATAATTGTGATGATCTTTAAAATTATGCTTTCAGTTTTCAAAAACCCAACGTATTGTCTTAATGTTGATGTTACATCACTACCAAAGTGGGTCAGAGAACAAAAGACTGGCCACGATAAACTTTACACGTTGTCCGCAGACGAAACATTGTCGACCTGACGTTTAAGAACAATAGCTTTTATCTCTTTATAGTGAACTTCGAATTTGATACCGCGTGAGAAGCGCAAATAGCTGAATCGAAGATATTGTTGTTTACAATCAAACTGGCGGCAGTTTTGAAAATGGAACGACATGATATTGCGTGTTCTAATTTCAAATTGAAATCTTATGACGTCCGGCTTCCATTTCTCGTGCTTGGTTGTTTTTTTTATTTGAAAATAGAACTAGGTAACTTTTCGCTGTTGATTTTGAACGCTACTGGCACGAGCATCATAATTTGGGTTTAATTATGCTAATTACGTCTAGCAAGTGTCTAATTATTTCCAACTGCCACATGCTAAACGTATTTAGACGATTTAAATCAGATTATGAATTCCGTGCGAGTGGATCTGAAAGTTTCAGAGACACTGAGAGTGTACTGTTACTCATAAAAAAAAAACATGCCTAGTACATAATGTTTTAACAAGAAGCCAAAAACGTTATTGCTAAATCTTTTCGTTCCGTTAATCCCGTTTATAAGTCTCAATCAAATTACTGTAAATAAGAATAAAAGAAATAAATTGAGTGATTCTGTCAAAAGAAACGTTCAAACCGCTAAAGCGCTTTTCACGGCAATTATATAATTAAACGGATTGATATTCAAATTGTTTTCTTTTTAAATCGTAAAACCGTTCAGCCGTGCCGAATTCTGTGAAACGGAACGTCGCATTGTTTGCGCTGGGAATAATCGTCACTTGGAAAGGAATGTTTACAATAAAGTATTGTCTCAAATAGCAGTGTCCGTTTGTAATAAACATTTTAATACTAAGAATCAACAAAGGCGGTTGTGAATATACGTCCAGAGATTTTCTGTGCGTGCAGCAGGATTTGGTTTTAAATGACTTTGTAATTAGGTTGTTTTTTGTTTGAGTCAAGATGAAGGTGTGTAATTTAGCTTGAGTTGCAGTTTGACTTTTGAGTAGGGTTGCTCAATTTTATGCAAGAATAACCAACACAATTAAATTACCAACACCAACAAAGTTAAAACAAATTAAGGTTGATTTTTTGTGACTGCAACAAGAGCTTAATTTAAATTAAATTCTGTTTTCCCTTTTTTGTCTCTAGTAAAATAAATACTGAAATTTCGGTTACTTATAGGAAGTTATCGTTTTGGATAATATTTCATTAATGTGTTACCATATTTTAAAATGTTTTCAAAGTAAAGAGTATGCCAGCCAATAAACAGTGGTTTACGAGACTAAACAATGTGAAATATAGTTTGAAATAGTTGACAACCCTGTATATGAATGAATGTTCCGACAAGCCATTTCGTTTTCTTTTATATTTCTTTTGGAATCAGAAATATTATCTCCGTTTAATAAATTTCACAGAAAACGACGTGTTTAGTATAATGTTGAAATGACACTTGTTACGGAACCGACTAAAATGTGTTATATTTATGGAAAGGTTACACAACTTACAAATATTCTGCTGACATATTTATTCTAATCTTTCCCTCGTTTGAACTAATGTATTCATATTGAAATAAAACAACATAACGTATTAAAAACAGCCTTTATTGACTTACGGTTTTAGCCCTTATTCCAATCATGTAAGATTAGAAATAAGATGACAACTTTTATGCCACTACCTATAAAAGGGTTTAAATAAAAAAAGTACCAGAAGTAAAATCCAAATTACAACCTAATGAACTATTATACAAATTCGAGCAAAAACATACCGGATATTATTTTTAGCAAAAAACTGTTATCCCACGACTACTGAGCTACCTGATAATGATTGTAATCAAGCCACAATAGACAATTACGCCTTTTTGCTAATGTTAAGATTAGCAGTTATCATATTTTTTGTTATTTGAATAGTTGTTTTACATAACAAATGATAGTTTAGTAACACGTTCCTTTATAAGAGCGCCTTAAAAATCTGGGCCTGTTTATTATATAGCCTTGTAGCCCAGTGGTTAAAATCTCTGGCTTGGAAACCGGTGGTCCCGAGATCAAATCTGGCCTACCTTGGGTTGAAGTTCACTCGGCGAAATGTGAGGTTCTGTGGGTACTGACACTGAAACAGAACCCATGAAATCGAAAAAGGTCAAATCTACATTTTTCAAATATTTCAGTCCACTGTAAAGGTCCACTTTGAAAGCCATAACTCAAATATGTTAAAAAATGATACAAAAACACGAATCATATAGAATTACACTCCAAGAACTTCTTAAGTACTGTAAAAGAAAAGATCAGGTTATTATACTTAAAATCCTTCGTCAACTTCGTTGGAAAGTTAAACAAACTTCTTTAAACAACTCCGTTCGCGCTCAAGTACATTTTTGCGACGAAAGCGCCCAAGTTTGAGTTGGAATCTGTCAATTTGATGGAATATTTAACAGTTCTGAAATGTGGAGACTGAAATAAAATAAACAACCTATAGTACACTTTTTCGTAAACTTCTGATGTGTTCAGTATTTGATTGGTTGGCTTAACACGGGTCTAAATATTTCCAGTTCACTCAGCAGAGTGCAAAGTACGACATGCACAGACCAAACGCGGCGAGGAAGTAAACGAGGACTTACTTAGAAAACTGTTACGTCTACCCGCCACCAGAGGCCGCGACCAGGATGCCTTATAAATCCGCGTTTACTCCCTCGCCGCGTTTGGTCTGTGCGTGTCGTATCACAGTGACATTAAGGTTTTTCTTGACATTTTTAGGCTTAGCTTATTTTTTTATGTATCATCAGCCCAGTCCAGGGTAGAATCATGATACGTCTAAAAGAGAACGGTCTAATCTATTACTAATGAGCACAAAAGCTACATACTATAACATGAGTAGCACTAATACTGTTTGGTCTACAAAGGGTGACCTAATGGAGCAAGCATTCGTGTAATCTTACAAAAACCTCCTTGTTCCGAAAATCCACGACTTAGGAATTACAGCGCCATCTATCGAAAAATCGTGTAAACTTCTTCTAACCAACTTCTCTCTTGTTACAGCCGATCCGCTGCCCGGCAAGCACGTGCCGCTAGAGAGCTATGAGAGCGAGTTGGAAAGAGAGCACGCGCTGCCGACGTCGGTGCCCAATGCTGACATACTCAAGACTAACAGCAACCCGACGTATCACAAGCCCAGGTAAGCTAATCATCATCGTTATTAACCCGTAAGACAGTGCAAATTTCTGTGACGAGATGTTAGATACAATCGACATTAACTAGGTAACTTAAATGCTGTCAATATCAAGCGTCCTAATTAAGCTGGAGATTTCTCAAAAGTTCAAAGATTTATCAAAAGATGGTTCTGAACAGTCGCAACGTTCCTCATCGAAAATCGATGTGTTTTTCGGGCATCTCCGTGCTCCGGAAGGCACGTTGGGCATTTGGTCCCTGCTTACGTTGCTAGATGTCAGTCGTTAAGCTTGGTCGAAGGCCTCAGGGTGGCTTGATAACATCTGAGTGCTAGGTTTTTGTGCACTGCGCCCTCGTTTTGGAGTATGGCTCACGCCACCTTATAGTTGAGGTAGGGCCTGAGCCCAGCTGTGGGACGTATAAAGACTGTCGCTTGTTGTACATCCTAGACCTTCTAAATTTTAAAGACTTAAGTACCTAGGAGACTTGTTTTCAATCCTATCACGTACCAAACTACCTACTGTACTTAACCTGTAAAAACTTCAAAAGTCCACACACCTTTGTTTAACAGCCTAACTTTTAAAGTGCCATGAACATTTTTCATAGATAGCTACATGAGTACTCACAAAAACTTAGTTAACTGTTTTAAACTTAGCGACGCTCGTAAACTTAGACCATTCAGAGACCAGGTTTATCCTCGTTTCAAACAAAATGAGCATGTAAATAACTTCAAAAGAAGCTATAAATAGGTTAGACTCATTCCTTTTTTGTGTGACGTCAAAGCTTAAGTGTAACGAGAGTAAATTTGCTAAACTGTTATTGGGCAAAATCTCAAAATACTTAAGTAATTTCCTTCTGAAATGATATCATTATCGTAAAACGGAGATAGAGGCTTTAAACTTAAACACCGTTTTATACACCGCGCATAAAAACTTTGATTCCTTCCGCGCTGTTTCGTTCGAAATCGTAAAATTCGCATAAATTCCCCTTATCTCTCGTTAGAATTAGCAACTATTAAAGTAACGAAACGCGATTCACCTGCAGTCTTTTGAGAAAAAAACAAAACGCTACCATAAATTTCAACTTAGTAATTTACAAGCAATTTAGCTGATTTTTGCGAAGCAATAAATCGTAAAGGATTCGCGATTCGCGTCAATTTATAACATACTTGGAAACTATCGGAAATTCTTCATTTTTATTCACGGTTAATTATACGTTATGCTCATCGTAATTATACATTCTGAATAACAAGTACGATTAAGTATGCTTTTAATTAATTTAAATCGTTTGAAGAGTTGAGATAGTTTGGTACACAGCCGTATCTTGTTATTTATTAAAATGAAATAGCAAGAAATTTATGACAATAAATGACAAAGTAATTAATTTTTCTTTTGCATTAAACCTTTACTAAAAGACGCTCTCAGAATATGAGTCACTTTTAGGGACATTCGAAGTCCGTATAAAAGCCAACAGAATTTTATGTATTTTCTTTTTGTAGTGTGTGTAGCTTGCATTTCTTTCATTGAATACCTGTATCAGTAGGTATGTAAGTTGATGTAGTCATATGAAAAAAAACTTTTATTTAGTTATAAAACGTGGTCTATAGCATAACACACAGAATGTGAATTTCCTGGATCAATGGTCATCAATTATTTTCAAAGCTCAGTGGCACCCCTGGTGGTGGAGGCCATAACCATTTTTTTAAATCGAAGTCGCACTATGCACTGTACTTACGCTTGGGAGTTATACTTCCGGGGTAGCGATTCACAACCGAGTTATCGTACGATTCGGTAACTTTCAATAAATTTTGATTCCATATTTTATTGTGGAAGGTGTCTGTATTAATCTGTTCAAGATGCCATTGGCTTGAACATATACAAAATTAAATGGCAGTTACCGAATCGTACGATAACTAGATTCTGGGTGGCGATTCACAACCGCTACCCTGAATCCCCCTCCTGATTTGTCTCCGCCTCAGAAATCCTTAACAAAATACACGTTTATTAATATAATCATAACTTATATTCATTTGTTCAAATCCCCGAGTCATTTTCCGCCTGTCTGCCCATTGTCAAGATTTCTAATAACGATTTTCGGAGAACAAAAACAGAATCGAGTTTTTCAATGCCGTCGAGCTGGCAAGTCGCCAAAGCGCTAAGTTCGTCCGAATTGCTTCTAGAACTTTGTTTTTATTCAAATAAGGCAACATAATGAACAAGTTGTTCACTCCATACCGTTTGAAGTTGCTAACTTTACACGAATGATTGATCGAATGAACGAATATTGGGATAAGAAGGAAGTTGGACCAAGTTGGACCGAGTTGGAGTAATTTGAGGAGTAATCAGACAGATTTGAATGGATGAGGATATAGCAGCTATAATATGAATCAATATTGATTAATGATATTTTTAAGTAGGTACTTTGTCTTTACAGTAATAATTTTTAAGTCCTTCGTTTTTTATAAAATAAAAATAATTTAAGCTAACAACATTTTAAATCAACATTTTAATATTTCAACATTTTAATATTTTAAATCTGTTGTTCAAAAGAAGCATTGGGGTGACCTTCAAAGATACAGAAATATTTTCGATATGAGTTTCATTTTGAAACATGAGACAAAGCTTTCCATACAGCAATCTCTTTTGATGAAGAATATAAGCATATTTAATAGCGAAAGAAAAACGTAAGTAACAAGAAAACAGTTAAAAACGAAACTTTTCGCGACCTCTAAAATCGAATAGAAATCCACAATGATTTTGTTCGCTAAGAGAGTTTAATAAAATACGTGACTGCAAAACTCGTGTCTTAAGTTATTCTTTCAGTAAAACTGTCTGTGGGAGATTTACACGGAACGACTAACGCGGATAAGTAACCTTTAAAAATCGAATGTTAAAAAACAACAGCTATACGTCAAACTGCTGGGCAATTGGTGGGGATCATAGCAAGTGAATGTTGCCAGTAATGACATATGGGAGTGAGACGTGGTCGTTCACTATGGGTCTCATAAGAAGGCTCACAGTCACCCAGCGAGCGATGCTTGGTACTTCCCTGCTTGATCGAATCAGAAATGATGAGATCCGCAGAACTAAGGCAACCGACATCGCTCGAAGAATTGCATCGCTGAAGTGGCAGTGGGTGGAACACAAAGCGCGGGCAACCGATGGCCGTTTGGCGGCAAGGTTCTTGAATGGCGACCGCGTGGCTGACGATCTGGTCAAGGTGCCGGGAAGCCGCTGGATGCGGACGGCCCAGGACCGATCGTTGTGGAGATCTTCGGGGGAGGCCTATGCCCAGCAGTGGGTTTCGTTTGGCTGATATGATGGTAGCAAGTGACATCTAGCGACGTTTGCCAGAACCCGCTTTGTGTGCGAAAAATACATCACTGAATCTGTGAATTTTATTCGTTGAGCTATTATTTACCGTACAACTACACTAAAAGAGAAAAGGCTAAAGATATTAAATTTGAACTTTATTGTAATTAATAATTATGAATATAATTGTATATTTTCAATACGTTACATCGCCAAATAATAACGGAATATAATACAATTACTCGAACGAACAGTTTGGAATAAAATTCCTTTGCAACCTACTTTCACAACAAATTGAATAAGATTTATGATCCGAAGTTTCGAATGAAGTAACCGTTCATATTTAAAGTTTTGAAAAGCTTCTCCGAAGGTTCCGGCTTCGATGCCTGGTTGGTATCATTAATCTATTTTTATTAGATTTACAGTTTAACTCATTGGGTCAGATTTAGGTACAGTCAACGGCTTGTCAGGGTACTTATTTCCGTTTTTTATCACGATTTTGACAAATGAGTATAATTTATTATTTACAATAGAGCAAGTATGTATGACCGGAAATGTATAGCCGGTCATGCTAAGTGACACACTTAATGAGAGGAAAGGACTAAAAGCAGTCAAGACTGGGTGACAAGCACAAGCATTTAGTTGCTTAGTTTGGGGGCTAGATGGCGCTGTGTGGAATAGTGTCCAGCGATATTATTTATTTGGTTCAGATGAACACAGTCATCAATTAAGTACCTATTTTTTAAAAGCGTTCCTTTTTACTGATAATCTTTTGGCTGACAATGCTAGTGGAAATGACGGTAGTTGAGTCAACTGAAACTAAAACATTTTAATAGTTACTTTAAAATGTTAATCATCCGTTGATCATCATAACTGCTGTTATGTTTAAAACGTTGGGAAATTATATCCGTAAACTTGTTTTATTACAATCTGTAATGTAGACGTAAATATTATAGAACAGCAAGATCGCTTCAATGAAAGATAAATAAAACTGGCGAGTGTAGTTAAAACAATGGTTAAAATTAATGATGGCGGCTAAACCGACACCAGAGGAAAATATGCGAGCTTGGAAACTCTGGCCCAAGTTATAAGCGATGAAGTACTGTCAAAACAAGAATAGAATAAAAAACGGTATATGCTTATCCATAAAAAGGATTGAATCACTAAAAAGTGATTCAATCTTAGAAGAGAGAAATATGCTGTCGCGGCATATTTCTCTCTTCTAAGATTCTGATCTTTTGAAGAGATACAATTTACTACATATTTCTGCGAAAAGGAATATTTTCCCCCATTTTTGCCACATTTTCATTGATACGGAGCTTGAATCGTGGGGTTATATTATAGCCTCCGCGATATCCATCATACATTTTTTAATTCGAACCATTAGTAACTGGAAATAGCGCGTTCAACAAAACATAGTCTTTAGCTTTATATTACATAGTATAGTATAGGAATGAAATATAAGACTTTTGTTTTCGTTTATTTTTAGTCGCTTGCGCTCCAAACTTGCGCCACGCGTCAAATTGCGGATTTATATCAACGTTTTGACAAGGCAGAATTAATGTTTCAATCATGCTTAGAGCGAGCTTCAAAAACGGATCTAGCATGATTTCCCAAATCTGCGTACCATTCGGGTGACATTTGTAGATTATACTAAATTGTTCGCGTATCCTCTGTTTTCAATTTGTCATTTCAATCACAATTTGAAGCTTTTGGAATTTGAATAATGGTTTTCAAGCTGCTTACATGATTACCGGAAATGTGATAGAAAAAAGGCAATGTCTTTATTGCATGTTAGATTTCGTTCACTAATTTAAACCTTGTTTTAAGGATAAATCTGTCTGTGTTGTTGGTTAGTGCAGTCGCCCGGTTTGCGAAAGATGCAGGTTCGAGACCTGCCTGATGCCAACATGACCAAATGTCTTTTTCTGGTTTTCAGATCTATAGTAAATCTGTCAACTTGAGAAAGAGAAGATAACGTAGTTTTTAACAGAAACAGAGAGAAAAGAAAAAAAATTGCGGAAAAGCACAAACGAGTTAACGCGCGAAACGAAACGCGGTGGTTTAATTTGCGGTTATTGGCTGAACGCGTTTCAGTTTTCACGTTTTTTTATTTAGTTCCGGTGTGTTCCGTTTTTCCTAATTTTATAAATCCAATGAAACTGAAAATCAGAAATATGAATAAATGTAACAAGTACATAAGGACAGGAAAGTCCTTTACTGTGACAAAGAGGAAAATAAAAAAGTTTATGGTATTGCATCTATTTCGCGCCGGCTAACGCCATCTAACGACGAGTACCCTCACTATATTAACGTTCCGGAAGAACAAACGAATGTGTAAGTTCAGCCCATTAAATTCTCGTTTAATTAGATTATCTTCAAGACAAAGGGCTTTATTACGCTTCTATATTACTTATGCAAGTTAAATTTAATTTTGAAAGCAATAAAACTTCCTTATTCTATCCATAACACAGATCTCAAAAAAGTCGTAAAAAACTTTACCAAATCGCTCCCGGTATCGAAATGAGGGATTGTACAATCCGAGAGTTGTCCCATAAAAGTGGGAACATCCATTAAAATCTTATTAATAGTTCGCGAAGACAGACGGAGAGAATGAATGGATATTGCGAATCTTTTCCTTTCGACGTCAGTTTTTAAAGTTTTGATTGAGCGGCTTTTATAGGAAACTGCGGGATTTTATCAGTGTGAAATCGGAGAAAATGAAATCCTGAAAGATTGAAGATTGAATCAAAATCTGAAAAATGGTTTTTGTAAGTTGCTAGAACGGTTTCAATAAATGCTTCTTATTAATTAGAATGATCTGAGTGGCAAATACGGAGTTTGCTAAACTGCCCCAACTCAGTAACAGCTAATTTTGGCATCGTGGTGGCGCCTCTGGTGGAGGATAGAAACGTTTTTTTTAAATGTTTATTCGCGTTATCTTTCTGGTTGCGTTTGATCGAGGAAACTTGCACTGGGCACTCAGACTTGATATAGAAGTAATCACTATCCCTGTAGGTATGTAAACATCTTCCTAACTATTCTGTATCTAAAAGTAACTGACTGAGCAACTGGCTCGACTAAACGGGTAATGCTTCTAAAAAGCGCATTTTTACTCTCAACTAAATACTCGCATTTTACGACTAGATAGCTTGAAAATTCACATCCCAAACAGTTTAATGAGCCTTCCGCAAACGTTTCGAAACTTCGCCCACTCACCTAGTTAAACATTATGCAACTCGCCACTAGAGGGCGGTGTACACAAAATTCTGATTCGCCAGCATAAAAATGCAAGCGGATTTAGAATTTAGAGTTAGAATGTAGAATTTGTTGAATGTATTAGAATGCACGATACGGCGTACTATTCGAACCCGCTGACAATGCGGTGCAAATACGGTGCGGCGAAATTTCAATAATGCATTATTGGATTTTTATGCTTCATTACTAGCAAGGGTTTGGAAGCTGCGGTATTTTAGGGTTAGTTTATAACAATATTGAATTGTGTTTAGCCGGCTAATGGTCTAATTCTCGCGTATTTAATATCAGATAATATTGAACTGTGAAATTTGCCTATTTATGTGGCACTTACTTGTGGTAGAGGTGCCCGTGGTATTAAAACACGCCGTGTGGTTGTTCAAAGACTAGTTTTTTTTATTTTTTAAATCCATTCATACAGACAATAGGTAGGTAGTACAAATAGTTCCCATCAGGAGGTGCTAGTGTAGATATATGAACTGTTTTGATACTAATTCTAACACCTTCACTTATCAAAATAATCTAAATACTATGTATACCTAACATCTTGGTGAAATAGTTATGCTTTGCACAATTCAAGCCTTTAGTAAGCAGGTCCGCTGGCATTTCAGATGTTGGCAGATAAACTATCTTCACAAGTTTGTTAGAGACTGCTTCTCTAACAAAATGGTGACGCACATCAATGTGCTTAGTTCGTTTATGGAACAATGGATTTTCTGTCAACTTCTGAGCCCCCTGATTATCATTAAACAAGGTTATTGTATAATTACAAACATCGACTATCTCATCCAACAAGTTTCTTAAATATATAGCCTCTTTACAAGCCTCAGTTATTGCCATATATTCGGCCTCCGTACTGGACAAGGCTGTAGTTTGTTGTTTCTTACATTCATAGGAGATAACAGATCCTGAGAACTTGAAGTAAAAACCTGTATAAGACTTTCTGTCTAAAGTATTTGAGGCCCAGTCCGCATCAACAAAACCTTCTAAGTTACAATCATCTTTACTAAACATTAGCCCATAAGATTTAGTTTTACTTAAATATTTCAAAATTCGTTTTGCATGTTTCCAATGCGTGAGCGTGTAACAATTATTAAATTGACTCAAGAAACTTACACTATATGAAATGTCTGGGCGAGTTAAAACACTTAAGTACATCAAGCTTCCTAATAATTGTTGGTAAGGATATTGTTTACAAACTTCAACACCTTTTTCTAGCTTTAAATTACTCTCAATCGGAGTATCAACACCATTACAATTTGTCATATTAAATTTACTTAAAATATGTTCTACAAAATGTTGTTGATCTAATGAAATACAACCATTCTCATACATTTTTATTCTAATGCCTAAACATTGTTTTAACTGCCCTAAATCTTTAATCTTAAATTTTTGCATTAATTCGATTTTTATCTCGTTTACCATATCATTACAATTAGAAAAAATGAAGAAATCGTCTACGAAAATCGCTATTATAATCAGCTTCGTTTTATACCTTTTTACATATAAACATGGTTCTAATTTTGACTTAACAAAATTGGACTTTATTAGACAATCATTTACTTTTATATTCCAAGCTCTGGCTGATTGTTTTAGACCATAAATTGCTCGTTTTAACTTAAGTACACAATTTTCATTACAATTTAGGTTAGGAGGAGCTTGCATATAAACATTTTCGTTCAGGTTACCATTTAGGAAAGCTGTAGTGACATCCAAATGAGTGATTTTAAAGTTAAGTTTTACACTTAAAGCAAATAAAAGTCTTAATGTAGAGTAACGTAGCACTGGTGAGTATGTCTCTGTATAGTCCACACCTTCTTTTTGAGTAAAACCTTTCGCGACCAGTCTAGCCCTGTAACGTACCTTACTATCACTATCGAACTTTTTCTTAAAAACCCACTTACACTGCACTATTCTATTAGCTATTTTCCTGTCAACGAATTCCCATGCTTGATTGTCATTGAAAGCGTTCAGTTCTTCTGTCATTGCCTGTTCCCACTGTTCCTTTTCAGGTCCACTCATTGCTGCTTCATAGCTAAGTTCTTCACCACATGATTCGAGCTCATCCACTATACAGAGATTCGTAAAACCATATCTTTCTACTGGCTTTCTTTTACGTTTATCATTCTCCATATTTTGATCTTCTAAGGTTGACTCATCATCACTTTCATACACTGATTGATATGAATCATCTTGTGAACTCGACAGGTCACAGATGTATGTAGGATCGTTTGCATCTAAAACTGAATTTTCTGATAAACTTCCTTCTACTACTGAATTTTCCAATGTTTCATCTTTATTTTCTTCTTCCTTATTTACTACTACCTGAGCTGTGTTTGAGTTTTCTTTCTCTATAATAATAACATCCCTGCTCGTGGTGATCTTTCTAGTTTTTGGGTTATACAATCTGTAACCTTTTACGTTATCTGGATACCCTACTAAAACTAATTTGTCAGCCTTCTTATCCCATTTTTGTCTTTGTGCTTTGGGAACATGCACCATTACTTTACTCCCAAATATTCTGACATGGCTCAAGTCTGGCTTCCTGCCTGTCCACTTTTCAAATGGTGTCAACATGCCTAAATTGGCGGCTGGCGTTCTGTTCATGAGATAAACTGCAGTGTTGACTGCTTCACCCCAAAAACTTTTGTCAAGTTCTCCTTCAAACAGTAAACATCGTGCACGTTCAACTACGGTCCTGTTGAACCTTTCCGAGAGACCATTTTGCTCTGGAGTATGAGGATTAGTCTTCTGATGAACAATTCCTTTTTGTTTTAAAAAGTTTTCCATCTCTCGTGAACAAAACTCACCTCCATTATCTGTTCTCAATATTCTTATTCTGTTTCCTGTTTGATTCTCAACTAGAGCTCGAAATTCTCTGAAGTGCTGGAATACCTGGTTCTTTTCCTTCAAGAAGTAGACATAAGTCATTCTACTGGCATCATCCACAAACAGAAGAAAGTACTTTGCTTGACCAATCGATTTGGACTCCATCGGCCCACATAAATCTGAGTGTATCACTTCCAGTAGTATATCACTTCTATGATTAGCAGATGGAAACGGAAAACGTGTCTGTTTACCCTCACAGCACACTTCACAGTTCTGGATTCGGATGTCAGCTTTCTTGTCAAAGGTAACTCCTTCCACCGCACCTTCTTTCATTTTCACTAAGGACTTATTGTTTATATGTCCTAGCCTTCTATGCCATATTGTCATAGCCGATAACAAATTCTCTGATTTGGATGTTTGTAACTTGTACACACCATTTGTTAAATTTGCAACACCAACTAGCTCATTACTTTGATTATATATCAAACATACTTCCTTCTTAAAAGTTACTCTGTTGCCTTTAGCTATTAACTGGCTGACTGATAGTAAGTTTGTTGTGAGCTTTGGTATGTACAAAACATTCTTCACAATCACATCATACTGAGAACCGTTTACACTTGTCGTAATCTGTGTTTCACCAACACCTACAACAGGCACAGTCATTTGATTTGCAACTACTATTTCCTTGTTTTCATGAACGGGTCTAGTTTGTAGTAAGCAATCTCGATTTGCTGTCATGTGAGCACTTGCGCCCGAATCGACGTACCAGTCTTCCGCGCTAAAACTCCCGTTGAAAAACGCAGCACTAAAAGCATTTAAAGTTTTCTTTGTTTTTATTTCGGGGCATTTAGAGCGATAATGGCCTATTTTCTTACAATTGTAGCATTTTATTTGTTTACTGCTGTTTGAACTGTCACTGTTTGACGTTGACGTTTGTGATTTGACCCCGCGGTTAGTGTTGCCACTTTTCCACCGCTGTTGTTTTGACCAAAATGCAGAGTCTGTTCCAGTAGTGCCAACCTCCCCACACATGTCTAGTAACTTTGTCTTAATGACGTCAGCGCTAATGGCAATGCCGGAATGCTCGATCGCCATTAGCATAGGTGAAAACTTATCTGGTAGTCCCGCCAAAAGTAACGACCCGATCCACTCTTCTGTGATTTCAAAACCTGTCCCCTTCAATTTTTGCGCTGTTTCAACTACTTGAGATACGTAGGTCGTCATGGAATCACAGTTTTCAAGGCGGATTGAAATTAATGTTCGAAGCAAACTGATTTTTCTCTGAGACCCCTTGTCATCGAACAGATTTTTCAATTTATTCCATACACCACTCACTGTAGTCTCACCCTTGATATGCGCGTATAATGAGGAGTCAATAGTCATCACGAGTTTGGCTTTGGCTTTCTTCATCTCCGTTTCACTTATTTCCGCTGGTAGGTTCTCCAAGTCAATTCCCTCGAGTACCAAAAAATTGCTTGTCGCGAACGCCCAATCGTCGTAGTTTTCGCGACCCTTGAGTTTCGGCACATTGACTAGGTAGCCCGACGTCGACATTCTTTACTTTTCTGACACAACTTTTACTGTTTTATCGCGAATTAATTAGGAAAAATGGTACTGGGCCCATAACCTATTAAAACACGCCGTGTGGTTGTTCAAAGACTAGTTTTTTTTATTTTTTAAATCCATTCATACAGACAATAGGTAGGTAGTACAAATAGTTCCCATCAGGAGGTGCTAGTGTAGATATATGAACTGTTTTGATACTAATTCTAACACGTGGCGCAGTTGTGACAGTGATCGGCGACGATCGCTGTTGTAAAGCAACACACGCCGGGTCGGAAATGGGATGGGTGACCACCCCGACCGAAATTTAGTAATGTGTATTTCGGGCATCTCCGTGTTTCAGAAGGCACGTTAAGCAGTTGGTCCCGGTTGACGTCGCCAACTGTCAGTCGTTAAGCCTAGTCAGAGGCCTTAGGGCGGCTTGATAACATCTGACATTAAGGTTGCTCACTAACCTTACACCTCTCCAACAACCCGCACTGAGCCAGCGTGTCGGAGTATGGCTCGCACCACCTCATAGTTGAGGTGAGGCCTGTGCCCAGCAGTGGGATGTATATAGGCCGTTTATGTATGTGGCACTTGGCAGAAATTTAGACAGTTTTTGCGATATTTTATTAATTATTATATCAATTAAGTATGTCGAATTCCCTTAAGTCGGGTAATGAATATGTATGTGGGCGACTCACTATAAAAGAATTGGTCTTTATTCCGAAAATGTTGATTATGATTCCGACCCAACGACTGAGGGAGTCTCACTGAGTGCCTATTCCGACGTGCGCAGTCCAAACGCGGCGAGCAAGTAACCGCGGATTTCCTTAGAAAAAAAACGGTTACGTCTACCCGCCACCAGAGGCCGCTACCACGTTGACATACAAATCCGCGTTTACTCCCTCGCCGCGGTTGATCTGTGCATGTGGTACTCAGCACTCTGTTAGTAGATAGCAATGGTTTTTTCCGTGTAAATCCGCTTTAACTCTCTCGATGCGTTTAATTGCCCTCAGTTTTTTTATCACATCGCAATTTTATTTATTTATTTTTTGCACGACATAGCTCGTGGTTGCATTTTCGTTCAATTCGTTCACTCGTTATATATTTTTTTGTAAATATTTTTTACATGGGAACGCTATTAAAATGCGGGTCGCGAACGCAAAATAAAGCGAGTTGAATAGTCAAGTAATGGCTTACTGCCAATTTTTCTGATTTCCATACCGACCGGTCCAGATTACTCGGAACCCTGCACACGTAACCCTGCTTTGTTAACGAGGTCAAGTTACGGTGGTCGATTAGGGTCAATGACATAACAGGAGAATCTATGGAGTATATTTGTGGATCACGTCTGTCTGCGGATTTGAACTCAATTATTTCGGTTCGTGTTCGTTTCGAGATGTCTGTGAGTTATGGAATCGGGCCGATAGCTTACTACTACTCTGGGACAATTAGTTACGAAGTTTTGTAACACTGTTCAAAATACGAATCAATTTATTACAACTTGCCCGCTTAAAATGTTGAATGACAAAATCAATGAACACGTACTCATACAATGTCCTTTACTAGGTACTCAATACTAGCGTTCGCTCGCGATTTCGTCCGCGTTCATGTTCAAGTTTCTTGGGTAGGTAGGTAGATATAGTTTCGGCTGTGCGTTGCTAAATTACATGGCTGAGTCATTTTGACATACATTTTAAAACCTGCCGAGTTTGAATGTATTTCACTGGTAACTTTACCTATTGAATAATCAGCCCTAAAGAGAATAAATAACTATCTAGGACACGGTATACCAAAATAGATCATCTTTTGGCGCCCTTAAGTCGGCGACTGTGTCCCCCTCCCAAACCCTCGCTTTATCCTTGGGTCGGCCCTGTCTCAAACTTAATTATTGCAGCATTATGCTGCATTTAAAACTAAGATGTGCCCGTGGCGCAGTTGTGACAGTGGATCGGCACTGATTGTTGTTGTAAAGCAACACACGCCGGGTCGGAAATAGGATGGGTGACCACGACTGAAATGTAGCGTTGTATTTTTGGGGCATCTCCGTGCTTCGAAAGGCACGTTGAGAAATTAGTCCCGTTTGAGTCTAGTCGGAGGCCTTAGGGCGGCTTGATCATCTTACAGGAAGTTCTCTTTGAACGGAAAGAAGGAGGTTTACCAACCTTAAAAGCCATAACCTTCTAACAATCCCCACTGAGCGCTCGTGTTGGATAGTCAAGGTAAGGCCTGCCCAGTAGGACGTTTACGCATAAAAACTGTATCGAATCACAAACTTCGAAATATCACAAAACTATTATTGTAGAAAAAACTGGATATCATTTAATCACACAAAACAGTTAAATATCATGCCTCTTGAAAATGTAGGTACAATTTTGGCGGCCTTATCGCTAAAAGCAATCCCTTCCAGACAACTTCCAGGAAATAAAGTTTTTTATAAAATGTTTTTGTTTTGTCCACAGACCCCCCCAGCACCACGGCGCGGCCCTCCTGGCTGGGGTGGGGGCCGGTGCAGTGCCGTCCTACGCGCCCCCAGGACGGGCCTTCTTCACGCCCCCTCTGCCCCCAGAGTACAGAAACCCATTCGCTGACAAGCCTACACTTAGAGGTGAGTTGCTTCTATGAGGAACCTTTTGTTAGATAACTCTTTTTATAGTGTTAAGGAATATTTAAATGCTAATTTTACTTGACATCCTTTATTTTAGATAGGAAAACCAGAAAAAGACATGTGGTCTTATGGCGTCAGGAGGGAATCGAACCCGCATCTTTCGCAAACCGGGCGACTGCACTAACCACTATGCTACCGACACCATTAACGGACCGGCCAAATTTTTCTGGTATATTTACCTGGCAGCCAGGTTTGTTTCACCAATGTTTAGGCATATACCCTAAACCCTGACGCCATAAGACCAAATGTCTTCTTCTGGTTTTCCTATCTTCAGTAAGATGATAATGCATTATCCCTAATGCTAAAAATAAAAAAAATAACCTACCTTTTATTTTAAATCAAATAGTTTTTTCTATCTATTATCTATTTATGTCATTGTTTTTTTAGTATTTTTTATTTTAAGTATTATTAATTGAGACATTATTTGCGGCGCTGTGTGTAATAACGTCTATTTATATTAATTTATTTTCTCATTTATAATATTTTTGTCACTTCCAGGCACAAACACGGATGGGAACAACTATCTCAACCGGCGGCCTATCCCCCCTCCCTCCCTCGGGCCAGGCCACGAGAGGATACCCATTAGGCCTCCGGGACAGGTAAATAACGGTTTTACGTATTATGACGTCAGACGCTAGGGGAAAAAAATATATTTGATTGGTTGTTTGAATCAGGCGGAATACGAGAAAAACAGGCCAAAGAGGTTTTATTAAAAATTTATTCCCCCAAAGTTGCCACACAAACATTTGAAAATAAAGTGTTATTAATTTATAGATTCATAATTCAACATTTTACAATCTGCGGAATTTTAGGAGGGTATTTTTTTTCTGACTGTAGAAAAATATATTAATTTTCTACACTTTATTTGTTAGGTTTTTTCAATGATTTTAACCTAAAATTACACTTTAAGTAAATTATTGTATAAGAATTTGAATACCTATTTCCACTACAGTGGTACAGGTTGCAATAAAAATCCAATATACGCTCAAATGCCGAACCAAGTGGCAGTCAAATTTCAATTTCCGTAAAAATCAATAACGCCTAAATCTGACCTCTCGAACGCACTTCTAAATTCAAATTCTCAACTTGCAGGAGACATCCTCACCACAAGTGCCCGCCCCTCCGCCCGCACCCCCCATACCTCCCGCGGGCATCGAACCACAGAAGAAGAAAGCACTTAACACACCAAGCCATAAGGTCTGTATTTCTTTAGCTGGTAGTTCATATTGAAATTTGAAGGTTGAAGCTGTGAAGTTTTGTGGTGAAGATATTAGAAAATTCATAACTAGTTACCGAGTATTTTACGTAGGGAAGTTTTCTATATTTACCCTAAACACAATATAACAAGCTGAAAGTTTATATGCCTATTTATTTAGTTTTAACTTAAGAATTCGTACTTTGCTTGTTTTCCTAATAGTTAACTCAGTCTACATAAAATTTCTTTAGTTCCTGAAAGGCTAATTCAACGCACAATTTAATTTAGTCAATCAGTATACTATTTCGATATGACTTTTTTTTATCACACTCACATTTATTTAAGTACAGTATATTTATTGTTTACATTGAATATTATGGTATTCATGTCTATTAGGTACTAAGATTGTTTTGTTTGTTAATTAGATTTGACGATTTAATAGTACATTGTTATTCTAGGGGTGAAAGTTACTTATTTAGTCCCGAGACGGGGTTTGGCGCCCCGAACGAAGTGAGGGCGCCAATAGTTCGAGGGACTAAATAAGTCTTTCACCCGAGGGTAACACTGTGCTTTTCATTACAAATACGAGGAAAGTAAAAATAAAAACATAAATTAGCTTAAGAAAAAATGAGGAAAATAAATGAAGATCGAATTGCCGCTTTCCCGCCTATTTTGTTTGTTTTTTTTTCTGTGGCCGGCCCGCTATTCAGCCATTATTTTTTATTTTCATCATTAGAAAAATGGTAAATATTTTACTCAAAGCTAAGTTATTTTAAAGAAATTGTTGAAACTAAATTATAATAAAGTTATTTAAAACATATATATTCTCTGATCAATACTTAACTTTGAGTTATTTCAAATTTTACATCGTGGCTGTATAGAAAGTTGGAACATGGTTCAATAGATATGTGAAAAAGAACTAGTTTTTTTAAAAATAATTTGACACCTGTCAGTTGAAAGTGATTCTCCCTAGGGATGAAAAGTGTTACTTTCAGCCCGCTTCTCAGGTCAGTAATGACCTACTTTCAGAGTATGAGTAATGAAAAAGTACTTTGTAACAGGCCTATTTAAATAAAGCATTTTATTTTATTTTATTGAGTGTTATTGACATCAGTTATATTCTAAACGCAATAAATAACATGTTTTAATTCTCTTTTTCAGCCGGACGAACTAGACAGTGACGTAAAGCATGGCACGGACCAAGCCAACTTCACCGACTTCGTGCCCAACTCTCTCAACATCCCGACCATCTCCAGAATTCTCTCCGGCTCCAACGGGAGGAAGGAAGACATCCCAGACGTCCTCCTCCGCACCGTCACCGCGAAACCCCAGCACAACCAGGAGAGAACTTCAAAAAGCGACGTTTACATCACTAAAGATGCAGGAGTCACTCTCAGTGACGCTAACAGAGACAGTTCCACTGAAGGATCAGTTCTAGCTGTGCTAGACCCTGAAATGAACAATTTAGATAGGCCCTTAATTATAGACCAAAACGGTGAAACTAACACTAGAAGGAATCTTCAATATGCTACTAATAAAGATAGAGACGACAGGAAGAATGACAGCTATACTCCAGCTACAACGATAGGCTTCGAATTAAGAGATCCAGAAATGTCCACGGAAAGATATCACAATCTAGCAAACGTAAATTCTGATAAGAAAATTCTGAAACATGATCAGAAGAATGGTCCAGTTCAAAGACCAGGCATCACCTGGCCTTTTGCTTGGGGACTGCATGTCCATTCAGCAACGATTATATTCACTATCCTAGCTATATATTCGATTTATAAGATCATAGTCTATAATAGAATAACCCATTTATTTACACAGTACTATTTCATCATATTACACCTAATACTTGTCTTCGTTTGTCTTATGAGGATCTTTTACATGTGCTACGATCCATATAATATCAAGAATTCGCTCCCAATATTCTTAAGTGAAATCCTCCTTCATGTTCCAGAGATATTCTTGAGCATAGCATTCTCCTGTACCATTTTGTTCCTTTTGACAAATAGCATTAACTTCAAGAACACGTGCTGTTCTTTCCTGTTTCGTCCCAGGACGATCATCATCGGTGGCAGCTTGCACATACTGTCCTGTTTAGTATTACATATCTTTGAAAATAGTAACACAATTTATAGGACTCCTCAGGGGGCCGAAAAAAGGGTATTAGGTCTAACTTGTCAAATAATATTTATTCTAGCGTGTCTCGTACTGGGCATTTGCTACCTTTATGTGTATAAGAAGTTAAAGTCAATATTACAGAGGAAGAGTAATACATACCAAGTAGGTTTCAAGAACATCTATCAAGCAATACATATAAATCTAGCAACAGCATTATTGTTCGTCCTGATGGCAGTGCTTCAAATATATGGCATATTTGGCATAAACCAGATCAGAATGACACAATTCAACTGGCTCCAATGGGGGTATCAGTTCTCACTCCGGTTGATAGAAATCAGCATCGTAGCCCTTATTTCCTGGGTAACTAGTCTGAAATTAGTTACATCGCTACAGCATGAAAAAACAGACGGCAACAAAATATCTGGTCTTGGTTTATTCCCTTGCACCACAGGATCTAGCAATGAGCAGTTTGAATCAGACTACCCAGCCATTGTAGGCACCAATACTAAACTTAAGACTTACAGCGTTAGGATGGCTAAACCAATCTATGAAACGGCTGGTCACCATCCGAATTTGCCTGACCAGTATTGCGGGGCTGAGCACCCAAGGTTTCTAAACACCTTAGCTGCCCAATGCGATAATAATTCCGGCACAGAAAACTATTCTGGACATAGTTCTATCGCTAACGCAGGGCACAGTACGTCAACTGAGTCTAGCAACGCAACTTCCAGTCAAGGTGTCACTAACCACTTGATGAAACAACATCCTAGTATGGCTGGGTATAACGGTATAGAATCTGCTTCAGATGATCACTACTCCAATTGCGATCCCATCCAATCTCTTCAAGGAGACGAGCCTTTAGACCACGAATATAATGTCATCCAATATGGTAGCAATAGCGACTTTATTAGAGACATCAAGAATCAGAACTATAACAGCGGTTCCAACCGCAGTTCTCACAACTTCAAACACATGTCCTACGACAGAGTTTCCTCAAGAACCAATAGCAATCCTCGTAAAAAGCACAGAGTAAAAAACAAGAACGTCCAAAATTGCATGACGATGGGATATGACTCCTCAATTGGTCATCATTACCATCAGCCTCATATGCCGGACGACTACGGCAACTATAACACTGAAAATGCCTCTTATCACGCGTCAGGGATTCAGACCTTGAATCCGAATAGGAGCTACGGCGATCAGATAAGGAATTCTCAGCGTCGGAACTCGCCTTCGACGTCTGTGATCAATTCCAGTGGTAGTCAAAAGCGGGGTAAGGGTAATGGGTTCCCAGAGAGACCGAAATCGACTGACCTCTACGGTTTCTCTGAAGATCCTAACGAGAGGAGCTACCCTTGTGCGTTGGCTGCTCCACAGCCTGCTCCTAGAAACTGTAGCTATGAAGCGGGGTATTCCCAGCCACAGGATGAAATTCCTACTGAAGCTGAGGGTAATAGTATGCTGGTGGCTCAAGATGGTTTCGTGCGGTTTCGTCCTTTAGAAGACGGACCATCGCAAACCTGATTTACAATTACTCTGCCGCGGACACACGCGGCAGAAACCCTTGGCTTCTGATGAAGAAGGCTATAGCCTTTCCATACGTAATATCCATGTTTAAAGACGTGTGAACGTCTATGTACCTATGTAAATGTATAGCTAGGATAAAACGATATTTAAGCCAACACGCCCCTGTACATAGCCACTTTACTTTTTTAAGTTTTGTAAATTAACACAAGCGCCGTCTTGTATAGATTATGCCATTTAGTTCTTAGGTTTACCTAAATATCGTCGATTAAAATATTACGAAATAAACACTGTTTATAAAATGTTGAAATATGATAGATGATGTCTATTCTGTTGAACGAAGGTGTGAATGCTTTTTATTCAGTTATTATTGTGTGAAATCGAAACGAAAAATCTTATTACATACTGTCGTGTATAAATAATTATAATGTCTATAACGCTAAATTTGTACGAAGAAATTGCAAAATAATGTGTACATAAAATAAGTCCACAAATATCTAAACATTAATCAGCAGTTTGTTCACGTAAAATATTTTTCATAATTAATTTAAACTAACAATTTTAACAAATGACCGATTTTATCAATTGACACAACACAAACATAAATTCACAATGCAAAGTCCTCTTAGGTGTTGCCATTAATTTTGTGTGTTTATATGCTCCATTTTATAGAATTATATAGATTTAAACTGTATGTGATATTGATATAAAATTTTGTTTGAAACAAAACAGTCCATAGTGTAATAGACTTAAGGTTTAATATCCCTTTGCCCTTTTAATACTTAAAACTGTTTATAATTATAATACCTTCACGTCGATTTGTGCCACTAAGAGTTGTGTTATTTCCAGATATTATAATGTTTCAAATAATATAACTTATTTAATTTTTAATAGTCTTTAACATATTTGTCCGTCTGAAGTAATTTTAATATAATTTACTTAATGTTTCATTTTAATGTTAATTTTTAATAAATGCAAGTTTGAAAGAATGTTGTAAATTATACTAAATACAGTTTAAATTAATCTGATGTCCTATTAAATGTTACCAGTTTAGAAATTCCCTAACATTAGAAATGCGACATTAGATAGAACATTTTCTTAGTTAACACAAAATAAATATCAATATTAGAATTTGCACATTACCTGGTTGCAATGTTATACGAATGTGATAATTCCACTACATAAAATATCTCAAATACAAAATCAAAGAAAAGCAGTTAAAATTAGTAATTTTTTGTCTGAAAATGGCTGTTGTAGCGCCATCTATAGTGAACCATCAACATATATTTAGATTCAGAGGTGATAATTTATTATTTTCCATCCTATTGAAATAGTGGAATTATCAATATACCAGTATCCTGCCATTTTATTATTAAAAATAAAATCATTTATAATGAAAACTTGTTAGAATACCTAATTAATGTTGAACATAAAATATGTGTTAATATAGACAAGAATATCGCAAAATAAATGTTGACCCTACCCTAGATAGGTAAAAATAAATGTAAAAATTAGGCGAAAATTACAAAGATTATGAGAAGGTGAACATTATGACTAAATTGATTTGAAAATATTAAATTGCTTGTTCCAACTATGTACATATAAAAATACGCGATTGCAAGTATGGTAGCTATATCTTACATACCATACGGTTAATACGTTTAATTTTGTACATAAATTACGGGATACTAATGTACCCAGAACTAAACAAAATTTGTTGTATGTAAATTACACGGTTTTTTTTTTCAAATATGTCTAAGACTGTACCCAGCTTATCATTTGTTGAAAATGATAAGTGACATTTAATATGTAAAAATAAATAAAAACGGTAATAAAATGTGTTGTTTCATTTATTTTTTCCAGATTCAACATTGATCGACATTGCGTAATCTTAACCTCTGCTGAACCGTTTTTGGTATTTTCAAAAATATATTTAGATAACGAGATAGCTTCATAAGAATATAGAAAGTAATTTTAGTCTTGAACAGATCAACATTATTAAAGTAAAAAGGTTTGCCATAATTTGGGTATGATATTTTAAATGAAATCATGAACGTTGCAGTAAAATTTGCCAGTCGTCGATATTTGTATCATACTACAAACAATTGTACGATCAACGGCATGACAAAACTCATTTAGGATCAGTCTTCCTCGCTTTATCGCAAGAAATGTCATTTGGCAAAATCACGATAAAAATCGGAAATGGCTAGCCTGATGTGCCGTTGACTGTACCTATCTGCAACCAGGCCAGGGACCTTGCGTGGGTAGTGATGAATCTCTAGCACGAGAAAATTTAGTTTAAAAGAGCCACCTCAATGAAGTTCTGCCAGTTTGCTTGTAGGGTTGCGATTATGAAAAAAAAATATTCGAAGAAAAATATTTATTAACATGAAGTACCTACATATTTACAAAATTAACTTACGAATAATTCGTATAAAGTCTAAAATCGATAAATCTACAGCAAATGAATGAATATTTATACACAAACATATGTACAGTCGTAAGAATGTCTTATTTCATGAATGAATAAATACGTCTCAATTTTAAATATTGGCCTTCAAAATTATTATGATAAACATCTATGTATAAAATATAATAATTTTGCTATAACAATAATGCATTAGCCAAATTATAATATTATTTTGGTCACTAAAAATTAAATTAATTAAACCCATTTGTATAATATTACCAAAGCAAAAGAAAGATTATTCGAAATCTAATAGTGATCGCTATACATAAAATACGAAATATCATTTTATATAATAGCAATCATGTTTACACAATTCACCAGTAATCATAATTAGTATGAATTCACAAACTTAGTTCTAAAACATAATTTGATAAATGTTAATAAATTCATTGTAACCAGTACAATAGTCTAAAGATTAATTCATATACAAATCAGTCTTGAGAACTGTAAATTCCCTATCAAAACAATCTAATATAAATACAGTATAAACAGTATTTACTTACCTAAATTGTAATGTATAAAATTACAATAATTCATAACATTGTTATCAATGCAATGTGTTTATAATAACATAAACAAAACAGTCAAATCGCAATATAGTAGGATTTGACGACCGTCTTGGTGTAATTGGTTGAGAAGTCGGCTACTACACCAAGGGTCGCGGGTTCGATCCCCGCACAGTACAAACATTTGTGTGCATGAACATGTCTGTTTGTATTGGTCTGGGTGTTTTCTATGTATATTAAGTATGTATTTACAAAAGAAAAAGTATTTAAGTATGTTTATCCGTTGTCTAGTATCCATAATAACGGACTATAATTAGCCTACTTGGGACTAGATGGCGCTGTGTGGAATAATGTCCATTGTCATCGCAAAAACTACGACTTGGCCTTTTTAACACACTAGATATTCAAATAATGAGTCAACTTTTAGCAATCCACCTGGGCATTTAACTACTTGGCTGACTTAACAATGAATCTGCAACATTCGTTTTAATTTATAAAATAAATGAAAATCATTGTCAAGTACTTTTCTTTTGAGCTGAAAAGTGTTCTCCTAAAACCTTCATAACCTCAGCATGAGTCTTACCATTCTTCTTGTAAAGACCATAGTTCTCTTTGACGTACTTAGCAAACTCGTTTACTTCCCCCTTGCGGGCGGGGGTGGACACTACCACCCCCTCTTTGGTCTTCTTGTTGAGGATCAGCTCGAATGTGCCCCGGCAGTAGCCGCAGCATTTCTTGGTGATGTCTATGGATTTTGAGTGGCGTGGTATGCTGAAAATTTAAGATTTTTTATAAGATGAAAAAATATCAACAATTGATCTTTGAGAGTGGATTAATAGACCAAATCCTAAACTATGAGGAAAAGAGAAAAATAAATAAAAGTAGTCTAAAACAGCATACTCAAATTTTTAAAAAAACACCTTTGTAAAAGACCCCAGACCTCTATTTTTTAACACTCTTGCTTCTGAGACAACACAGTACAGTATCTTACTTAAAACACTGTTATAAGTCTTATCATTTATTTAAAAGCTTATGCTACCATTACAGGTCGTGCCTTAACCTAATGCGATAGTTTGCCATCCTGAAACCATCAGGGTAAATATTAGTATACAAGTAATTGGGTCTTACCCAATGATATTTTGAAGACCTATGATTTGATCGTGTGTATAAGATAGCATGATTATTTATTAGAGCGTAAACGAAACAGATACATGTTGCGCAGTTTGTGTTGTCTCAAACTCTCAATGCTTTGCTCAAGTGGTCAAAAGTCTTGATTTCGGGTGCCACTTTTAGGCAAAAATAACCTATCTACGTATTTTCATTATAATATCATTTGTCTTACCTATATCCACATTTGGTACACTTGTACGAGTATTTGAAGTGTATCTGCATGTCGTGGCACCTGGATATTTCTCCCAGCTCAGGGAATTTGCGCAGCGCGTGTGTTGCCCTGAAATAAATAATAAAATAATCACTTCGAATAATAGGAAACTTAAAGATTGTAAAAGAATAGTCTATTTATGCGATAAAGGAAGTCGTTGTACTCGAAACTTTACAGCAAATAAGCTAGGTGATGCTGCTAGCATACCTAGCTGTGAAAAAAATCTATAATCAGAATCCTGAGCCTTGTTCAGTCAGCGGCACATCAGGCTACCCATTTGCATTATTTATCTTGCTCTTGCTGAATGATGTTTCTTTGCAATGACACAGCTCGTGTATCAGCGTGCCGCTAGGAACCGACTACCACATCAACTGACTATTTTTAAGAGTGTATTATCTACATCCTCAAAAGCTGTCTTTTCTTTACCGGCTTTATAAATCAACGAAATTTCTTCAGCAAATAATACAATCTCACATTCAGCTTTTACAAAGTAAGGAAGGTCATTTACAAGGATCAAGAAAAGAAGCGGTCCTAATATCGATCCCTGGGGCACGCCCATGCCCGTTCGATAACAAGGTTCTCGACCTCAGCGCTACCCAGGCAGGAAAGAAAAAAATGGTCCAAGAAGGCTTTCAAGGGTGACCTTCCAATGCCTCTGAAGTGTGAACAAAAGGCAGTAAAGGGTGGTATCAGGTCCTGAAGTCGTGGATTCCTGGAAAGTCGACCTTGAAAAGGTGAAAGAAGCCTTACCATTTCTTCCACAACGGCCCATGTCCAGCCCTCAGCTCGCCATCGATGAGCCACGTGGCGGCGTGGCACAGCTCGTGTATGAGCGTGTCCCGCAGCCGCTGGGGACCGTCTACCACTTAGGCTAGGGTTGAGCCCAGTAATGGGACTTATATAGGCTGTTGTTGTTTATTTGTCAAGATAAGTTTTTTTCCACAAGTCCCTGTCCAGCTCTCAGCTCATCAGATGGTAAGCGATGACGAGACTGGTAGAACATGCTTACCCAGAGAATGCCAATTCACTCTTGCCTTGAAGACACCAAGCTTGTATGTATCCGGAGATATAGACACAGGGAGAGCTTACCACTCTCTAGCAGTGTGGACTAGAAAAACCGTTTAATGTGGACTCCTGGAAAGTCAAACACATGGGCCTTCCGACGTTTAGTAGTCCGGTAAAAGGCAGCAAAGGGTGGTATCAGGTCCTGAAGTCGTGGATTGCTGGAAAGTCGACCGTTTCATAAGATAGCCTTACCATTTCTTCCACAGCGGCCCATGTCCAGCTCTCAGCTCGCCATCAATCAGCCACGTGGCGGCGTGGCACAGCTCGTGTATGAGCGTGTCCCGGAGCCGCTGGGGACCGTCCACCACTTTGCTGAGGCTTGTGCCCAGCAGTGGGACGTAACAGCCTCTGTTGTTTGTTAGGTAAGATAGGTTCTTTACCATTTCTTCCACAAAGGCCCAACTTCAAGCTAGCTCGGTGGTAAGTAATGATGAGGCCGATGGTGGAACACGCTTACCCAGAAAATGCCAAATCACTCTTGCCTTGAACATACCAAGCTTGTTTGTAAGTATCCAGAGACACAAGAAAAGCGTTCTACTCCTATACGGTGTGGAGAAAGAAAGCAGCGAACCATTTAGCGCGGACTGCTGGAAAGTCGACTGGGTGTGTAAGACCTCCCAACGCCTAGTGGTCCGATGGTAGAAAGTCGAACAAATGGGGGTGGAAGCCCGGTTGATAAGAGTCTTACCATTTCTTCCAGAGCGGTCCATGTCCAGCCCTCAGCTCGCCATCAATCAGCCACGTGGCGGCGTGGCACAGCTCGTGTATGAGCGTGTCCCGGAGCCGCTGGGGACCGTCCACCACTTAGGCTAGGCTGGAGCCCAGTAATGGGACTTACACACATCAAAAGTGTCTAGGAATATCTCAAGCATTTTCATACAAAGTATAGCTATTGGGGAGGCTGTAAAAATTAAAATATTGATACGGTACCAACGTAGAAATTTTTAGGACACAGAAACTGCTATATCTGCCCTTTCAGATTGTATAAAGAAATTCATTGTGGTAGCATTATTGTACAATCGTAAGGACGTTAAAAAAAAGACAGATTTTTCTTTTAAAAGGTTTCAAAATTTTAGCAAAATCAAACGTTTTTTTTGTAATATTCTTAACCTTTATCTTATGCCTGTTTCCTCGAGTTATTCTAAGATAATGCTGAGCATTATCTAATATCTTTGATTTTGCTAAAATTTTGAAACCTTTTAAAAGAAAAATCTGTCTTTTTTTTAACGTCCTTACGATTGTACAATAATGCTACCACAATGAATTTCTTTATACAATCTGAAAGGGCAGATATAGCAGTTTCTGTGTCCTAAAAATTTCTACGTTGGTATCAATATTTTAATTTTTACAGCCTCCCCAATAGCTATACTTTGTATGAAAATGCTTGAGATATCCCTAGACACTTTTGATGTGTGTATACTATAGGCTCTTGTTGTTTATTTGTCAAGATGAGTTTTTTTACCATTTTTTCCCACAAGTCCCTGTGCAGCTCTCAGCTCATCTGATGGTAAGCGATGACGAGCCTGTTAGAATATACTTACCCAGAGAATGCCAATTCACTCTTGCCTTGAAGACACCAAGCTTGTATGTATCCGGAGATACAGACAGAGAGAGCTTACCACTCTCTAGCAGTGCGGACTAGAAAAACCGTTTAATGTGGCCTCCTGGAAAGTCAGCCACATGGGTGTGGATGCCCTTCCGACTGCTAGTAGTCAGGTAAAAGGCAGTAAAGGGTGGTATCAGGTCCAGAAGTCGTGGATTGCTGGAAAGTCGACCTTGAAAAGGTAAAAAAAGCCTTACCATTTCTTCCACAGTGGTCCATGTCCAGCCCTCAGCTCGCCATCGATGAGCCACGTGGCGGCATGGCACAGCTCGTGTATGAGCGTGTCCCGGAGCCGTTGGGGACCGTCCACCACTTTGGTGGACAGCTTTACGCTGGAGGTGCGCCGGCGCTCGCCTTTGGAGTTCTTTAGCAGACGGTTTGTTGTTGTACTGGAAAATATTACATTTTAGATAAAATGTTAGCTCTCAGCTCGTTACTCTGAATATTAGAGGTTGAGAGCCATCAGCGCTCACTCTTCAGTCCGGTAAAGCTGTCAAAGCCATCTGAGGCCACACAGCAGTAGTCATATAGAAAAAAAAGGAAAAATAAATACACTACACATACACACAAAAATACAACAACTATAGCATTAGACAGAATTTGGCAGAAGTAATTAAAGGTTATTTTTAGGGTACACTTTGTGGTATAATTACAATAAATAATATCAATAACTTTTGACATATATGTCGGAGAAACATAATCCTTGCCGACATCAGGGTTAATAGGCACGAGCTTCGTGGGCGTCATCTGGGTGAAATGCTAGCACAAAACACAATTGTCATGATTCCACAGTATTTATTGTAGATTTAAACAATATTCCGTTACTTCACCGCTTAGACAAAAGATAATGTAGACCGAGCAGCGGGTTCAAGGCACCTATCTCACTTTAAAACTCTCTATTCAACAACCCAAGATCCAACTCGATCCTTTAGCGTCTCTTCACCAATAATTCCAATAATGCTCTGAAAACGCTGACACTCTGTCAGCCTCACTGAAAACAAGATGGCGCCTCGACCCCGCTCGAGGCACATGCTCTGCTCTGATTGATCCTTACGGGAATTACAATATTCATTACTTTTATTAAATTATTATTGTTTCAAAATTATAGAAGAACGTAACAAATCAAATGGAATTAAATTAAGGCTTTTAACAATAATCAAATCTTAAACAAATAATGATCTTCCCAATCAACAATGAACCCGACTTATAGCTTCCGCTTCCTCCGACATATATATGTCAAAAGTTATTGATATTATTAAATAAATAAGTAATATCTAATAAGTAATAAATAAATACACTAACTTTTGACTTTTACAATAACTTTTGACATATATATGTCAAAAGTTATTGATATTATTTATATTATTATTATTTATTATTTATTCGGCATATGCCGAACACAAAATCAAAATCGACGGCATATGCCAACTGCCACACTTATTTGTTGAGAATAAAGTAAACAACTTCAGAATTTAAGGGGCTTTTACTTAATTAAATTGTTTTGTGCCACGTGAAACTATATTTTCGCTCATAAAAACCTTAAACTTACATTATAACTCTACTAAATCTAAAATGTTACTTTGACCCTTCATACGTTGCGACGGAAGGGCCAATTAAATTTTGCTAGGTTATGCAAATTTGTCAGCCAGCAAAAGTCAATCACAAATGCAAATCATTCATTTGTTTAGCACCCCTGCTTCTTTTTTCTAATGTTATAACAAATAGTATAGGTATAATTATTGCAAAAGGGGTAGGTAGTTAAGAGCACGCTGACTTGTCACATGACGAACGGAACATTCAGAAGCCAGAATTCGTTTTTCAAATTGCTTTCTCTTAAAAAATAGATTTCATTTGTCTTCGGGCACTAGATTTTTCATCTTACGTTATACTGCTAAAGTTATCAACTGTTATTCAACTTACCCAGCAGTGCTCCTCAACTTAGAGTCCCACAACACAGGCATATCTTCCTCCAGCGCATTGTCAAACACCTCCTTATTGAACTCGACGAATAACCTGCGCGTGAGTTGTTCGCGCAGTGTCTTGTAGCTGTCGCGGTACTGGAATGCTTCTGGGTGGCAACGCCATGACGGGACGTTGTCTGTTAACAAGATTTACCCTTTCACAATAGTACATTGTTATCCTAGGGGTGAAAGTAACTTATTTAGTCCCGAGACGGGGTTTGGCGCCCGGAACGAAGTGAGGGCGCCAATAGTTCGAGGGACTAAATAAGTCTTTAACCCGAGGTAAACACTGTGCTTTTCATTACAAATACGAGGAAAGTAAAAATAAAAACATTAATTAATTCATGAAGATGGAATTGCCGCTTTCCCGCCTATTTTGTTTGTTTTTTTTCTGTGGCCGGCCCGCTATTCAGCCATTATTTTTTATTTCCATCATTGGAAAAATGGTAAATATTTTGCTCAAAGCTAAGTTATTTTAAAGAAATTGTTGAAACTTAATTATAATAAAGTTATTTAAATCTCTAATCAATACTTAACTTTAAGTTATTTCAATTTTACATCGTGGCTGTATAGAAAGTTGGAACATAGTTCAATAGTTTAGTGAAAAAAGAACTATTTTTTTTTTAAAATTATATGACAGCTGTCAGTTGAAAGTGATTCTCCCTAGGGATGAAAAGTATTACTTTCAGCCCGCTTCTCAGGTCAGTAATGACCTACTTTCAGAGTATGAGTAATGAAAACGTCATTTAAAGTTGAGTTGAGTCAAAGTCGTACCGTCTCGTATAATGTCTGTAGAGCTATGAGTGACTGCATGACTTCTAAAGGCCTATGCAGACCAGGAGGGCGATTCACAACCGAGTTAACGTACGATTCGGTAACTTTCATTTAATTTTAGTAAATTGCTTGTTCAATAATACAGATACCTCCCATATTGAATAACAAGTTATTGAAATTTAATACGCTTATTAATACAGAAATACGACATAAATTGATATCCCTTAAACACACATTCATTGATGATGTGCACAGTCGTCTTTGTCAAGTAGGGTATCAGGGTACTAAACAATGTCATCAAGCCATCGTATCGCCTCTGACTAGGCTAGGTACAACTTTGGTACCAACGCAACATGCACCAAATAAAGCCAATAAAATATGTAAATGACATATTTTATTAGTACTCAGTTTAGGTCACCCAACCCACTAGTTAAGGACAGTGGTAAGTGCTGATTCGCAGTTAGTGTCGAATAAAAACAAGATAGCAACAAATGGAAGTCCAAATTTCTCTGAGCGAATTCAAACTCGACGTGCGTCGTAAAGGTTGCACAACCGACCAGGAAACATGGTTATGGTCGTCTGAAGTTCATACCTGCCAAGGATCCCACAAATGTTAGCCTCTTCACTGCATCGTTTTTTGGAGTAGCAATGTCGATTTTCTTCACTGCATTGTTTTTAGGAGTAACGGTAACATTTTCCACTTTCTTCACTAAAACATCCACATCTTTCTTCATAATCTCCACTAACTCCGTCACGGACATAGCTTTTGCCTTTTTCGTCGTGCTGTTGACATTTCTAGTCCTCGCAACCTTAATCTTTGGTACATCTGGAGTGCTTGCAACTTTTTCAGTATATAATTTCTTTTTGGATTTCTTTTCGGACTCTCCAAAATTACCTGTCTTCTTTTTAGCATCAGAACCTGTCAGATATAGTTGTTTATTTCTCTGTAAATCATGTCGAATGTTTTCTTTATCTTCATCGTCATCAAATTGTAGTTTCTTTGATACTCCATCAAAGTTTTCATAGTTCTGTGTTATTGTTTTGAAAAGTTTTGGTATTGATTTCCATGTTTCTCCGTATAGATCACTTAGGAGTTTCTTTTGCGATTGTTGAATTTTCTTCAGAGAACATTCTTCTAACGATTCGTTAGCAATGTCTTTCGGTGTGGATGGTATTGTTTCGTATTTGGGTGTGGCACAGATTATGCTTTGAGCTGGTGACCAGCCACCGATGCTTGGACGGGAGTCTGTGGTACGAACTGGTGATGTTTGCTCTAATGATTTGTTAAATGATACCTGGAATTACAAATGAATATTTTAAATGGATATATTATTAGAGTAAGCAAATAATCACCCCAAATTAAAACTGTTGATGAATGAAAGATAAGTTTTGAAACTAAAAAATTAAGCTTTTTATCAGAAAATGTAGGGACAGCATGCTGGGGAGTCACTAGCTGGCCCCCAGAACGCCATGAACAGCACTCCCAGGAAAAAGTGCAGTTTATGAAGGCTGCTGGCCTGGAGAGTGATCTCTAAAGGGATGATGGCCACAATAGATCAGCGGGCCTAGCATGCGCAACATCGACAAAATAGCAGTCTCCCCCTCTTTCGCTCGAGAGAATCGAAGGGCGTGACTTCGTTTCGTTCCTTCTCGACAGTGCTGCCATATTACAGAAAAAAAATTAGAAACTCCATTTTGTCTCTGGTAACACTTGTATATTGTATTGTAATTAATTCACATAAAGACTCAATCAAGAGGAAGTAAAATTTTTTGATACTGCTTAGCTCTTAACAAAAAATAGAAAGATTTTTGTTTTGAATTGATTGTGTGTTTGAGACGAACAATCGGTCAACTATTCGACTCTAAAGTAAAAAGCAGGCAAGTGTGCGCCATCTGTCGCCACTTGCCACGAATCAAGTTGCTCACTGTTAATGTTAACTCGGTTGCTTTTTGTTCACATAGCCATAAATTAATAAAACTTGTGTTTATTGAAGGTTTTTATATGTTAAAAAATATTTTTCAATCATAAATGGTATTAAAGCAACCGAAATAGGGAGTTGAAACATCGTGTTTCAAAAATGTTTTAATTGAAGAACTTTTTAATTTGGTCCTACTAGCGCCATCTATGAAGATTGCTTTCCAAAAGTTGTATGGGTATTGTCGTTTAATCTAATAGGTATTTGCAATGATAACTATAAATTATTGTATGGCGGCCTTTGCCCACTGATAGTAGAAGGAAAGGATTGCGGGCCCATTATAATTTACTCTAATGATGATAATTTGCGAATATCTAAAATAGAATTTCTTTTATCTCGCAGTTCTAAGTAGGTTGTATTGTTATAACATTGACGTTTATTACAAGAGCCTGCACTCACACCTAGCGTTTGTTGGGCGATATCGCAGCGAGGCGATCACGTTGCGAGAGCGCGGCGTGCTCGCAGCGTATACGCCGCTCGGTAGTAGCGCGATAAAGTAAATGCCGCTAGCACGTAGTGGGGATGCCACGTGCACGCCGAAACCACGCCGCGAGCACGCCGAGAAAACGCTGCGAGCGCGCCATATGCACTCTGCGACAACGCCGAGATCATGCCGCGTGCACGCCGAGACAACGCCGAGTGCACGCCGAAAAAACGCCGCGAACACGCCGCGTGCACGCCGCAAACACGATTCAGGAACGCCGCGTGCATGCCGAGACAACGCCAAGATCACGCCGCGTGCTCGCCGAAAAAACGCCGCGAGCACGCCCCGTGCACGCCGAGACAACGTTAAGATCACGCCGCGAACACGCCGCGTGCACGCCAAAAAAAACGCCGCAAACACGCCTCAGGCACGCCGCGTGCACGCCGAAAAAACGTCGCGAAAACACAGCGTGCACGCCACACGCACGTCGAAAAAACGCCGCGAACACGCCGCGTGCACGCCGAGACAACGACAAGTGCACGCCGAAAAAACGCCGCGAACACGCCGCGTGCACGCTGAGACAACGACAAGTGCACGCCGAAACAAAGCCGCGTGCTCGCCAAGATAACGCCGCGTGCACTCATCGCCTCGCCCAACAACGAAAGGCGCAACGCGATGTATTTCAAAAGTTTTGCGTACAATTTCACTCGTCTCGTTGCTTCTCGCCTACCCCTCCGACGGACGAGTAATTTAGCCTAAAGAAATGTCAAAAATCGATATATCCGTGATAAAACAGAGGTGCCATGTTAGGGTTTGTCGAGAAAACCCTATTTTCCATACAAATAATTCAAAACTGACTTAAGCGGCCATGTTAGCAACAGTAGAGAAAATGGAGAAATGGCGATAAGGAGACCTGTGATTGGTTATTAGCTCTCTCAGATTTACTCGCGCCGTGCATGCTAGCCCCGCAGTAATGGTCACAGTGGCCTATCGCTCAGGCGACAACCCTATCCATAACAAATAACAAACATATAGTTAGGACCTCTACCCATTCTGCCAATGGATCAACAGCAAATATTTTTAAGGCATTTGACCACAATTTCACCTGATCTGAAGTGATGATGTGGTCTAATGTGGCACAGAGGAGTAAATCAACTTAAAGTGGTTCTCCGAATGTTTTTGCAGATTAAAAATCCCCGAATTTATGAAAGTGATCTCAATATTTTTTTTCTTGTACTTTAGCTTTTGTTTTTCAATGCGCCGACAAAATTGAAGCTGTAAATGTGTGCATAATTTTTTTACATATTTTTATATGGTCAAAAAATCATCGCCAGGTGTTGTTAAATCATTAAACACCAAATAAAAAAATAAAAAACTGTAAATAATAGCTCAGCTAATGCGTTTTTGAACCATCCACAGTTAACTTGAAGGTATTGGGTATTGTAACACATGGGCGAAATTAATAGGAACATCACGGGAAACAAAATAATAAAATATTAAAAATTGTCACGTATTTTTCGTCAGTACCAGTAAAGAACGTCAAACTACCATTTTTTTTTCTTCCTGACTTCTTATGCGTTTCTGTATCATCTCCCGCCTATCTCATCAGTCTGTATCACGTAGTAGTCGTGTGTATCAGTCACTGAGAGTAAAAGTGGTGAAAATATATCGGTTTGAACTTCCAAAAATAAAGTTTGTCACGGTTTGTGTCATTACCGTAGGATTTTTTATAAGCGAAAGTATTTCTTTAATCTTTATCCATATTTATTGTAGCATAGTTGATCCAGGATTGCTTACCCACGTATTTTTTTAAACCACGCCCCATTAGTATTTATCGCTCACGTATTTTTTTTCTTCAAAAACTTCATTACCGGTATTTCATCACCAGGAAATCACCACGCCTGGTGATGACAATGGGTGACTGGGAATGACGTTACCATACAGTACTTAGAATTTTTGTACTTGAAATATACGTATTATACACGAATTCACCTAATCATTAGACTCAACATATTATATTTTACCATGTTATCAATTGTATTACACAAATCAGACGAGTTTAAGGCGTAATGACGGCGATTTATTTAACATCCATATATGTATGTATTCGTTTCAATTAAAGGGGCACACGTAGGCCTCTGCCTTATAATGTCGATCAAGCCTTAATAAGGCCCTGCGTCAGCCACTAAAAGCCCGGGCGGAGACCCTTGGCAGGCTGGCCTGGACCAACACAAACGGACTGGTGCACGCCAAGGCTCTGATAAAGGGCTACTCACATAAGTTCACCGCGGAGGCCCTAGGGCTGAGCAGGGGTCATATCAGAATCCTCACCAGAACCCTAACAGGACACTGCCGGTTGAACAAACATGTCACAGGATTGGGATCTCAGTGGTCCCAACCTGTTGATTTTGCCAGGACATGGACGAAACTCCGGTCCACGTCCTCTGCGACTGCGATGCATTATCGCAGTGTAGGTACCGCGTGCTGGAGAGTTCACTTGCCTGCTTCCCAGGACGCCAAGAACATCGCTCCCGGGAAAATAGTACAGTTTATGAAGGCTGCTGGCCTGGAGAGTGATCTCTTAAGGGATGATGGCCACAATAGATCAGTAATGTTCGCAGTGGCCTATCGCTCAGGCGACATTCCCATCCACAACGAATAACGAAGCCTTAATAATGAAACATAGCTACAGCATCCAATACATTTGAAAAAAAGTTGATGGTTACGAAACTATAGGAGTGCGTATTAGGGTGAGAAACCTCTCACTCAGAATGTCCGGAAGATATTAGCTGAAGGACATATAGGTGGTGGCGAGGCCATTCTCGAAGATATCAGTTCAGATTGATCTGCCGTCAAGGCCTATTTCAGTGTTATTCTGGAGAGCTTCAACCAAAAACTTGCCAAGACAATTCCAATTTAGGTAAGGGAACCACAAGAGAGAAGAGCTGATTCTAAATTCCGAGCACTGAGAAGGCTTTCTAGAAAATGTTCACATGGATGGATCCAAATTTGATGGCCTGGCTGTTAGAACAAACCACAGAAACTTTGGATCCATACTTTTGGCCCTCCTAACTGAATGTCGGTCTGCAAATCCCCAACATGCACCTCGTATTCAGCGCGACGGCCACGACTCTAGAGCCACCCTAACACGCCACTATACCGATGACTTGCCAGAAATCAGCCAAGACGAGATCGTGCTGGCTCTGAGGCAGCTCAAAAATGGAAAGGCCCCGGGTGAAGACGGAGTTACTTCAGAACTTCTGAAGGCGGGGGGTGTTCCTGTACTGAAGGAACTACAGCGCCTCTTTAACTCTGTCATTCACTCCGGGAGGACTCCAAAGGCGTGGAACAAGAGCATTGTAGTTCTATTTTTCAAAAAAGGAGATAAGTCTCTTCTTAAGAACTACCGACCCATATCACTCTTGAGCCACGTCTACAAGCTGTTTTCCAGAGTCATCACGAACCGCCTCGCTAGGAGACTCGACGAATTCCAGCCTCCAGAGCAGGCCGGGTTTCGAGGAGGATTCGGCACCATAGACCACATCCACACAGTGAGGCAGATTATACAGAAGTCCGAGGAGTATAATCGTCCTCTGTGTCTAGCCTTTGTGGACTATGAAAAGGCCTTTGACTCCATCGAGACCTGGGCGGTCCTGGAATCCCTGCAGCGATGCCAAGTGGACTATCGATACATCGAAGTGCTGAGATGTCTCTATGAAGCTGCTACTATGAGTGTCCAAGTACAGGACCAGCAGTCTGAACCCATCCAGTTGCTTAGAGGAGTGAGACAGGGGGATGTCATATCCCCGAAACTGTTCACTAATGCACTGGAGGATATGTTCAAGACGCTGGACTGGAAAAGTATGGGCATAAACATAAACGGCCAGTACATCTCACACTTACGATTCGCAGATGACATAGTCCTGATGGCGGAGTCGCTCCAGGATCTGCAGCTGATGCTGAACAGCCTAGACTCCTCTTCGCGGCGAATCGGTCTCGGGATGAATTTGGATAAAACCAAAGTCATGATCAATGACCACATTGATCCGGGACCGGTCACTGTCTTCGGTCACCAGCTCGAGGTTGTACAGGAATATACCTACCTTGGGCAGATATTGCAGTTGGGTAGAAACAACTTCGAGAGGGAAGCCAAGAGGAGGATTCAGCTGGGTTGGGCAGCGTTCGGAAAACTTCGTCGAGTCTTTTCGTCGCCTATACCACAATGCCTGAAAACTAAGGTTTTCAACCAGTGCGTCCTACCCGTCATGACATACGGAGCCGAAACGTGGACACTCACAGTGCGGTTGATGCACCAGTTCAAGGTCACTCAGCGAGCTATGGAGAGAGCTATGCTCGGAGTTTCTCTGAAGGATAAAATCCGAAATGAGGTTATCCGACAGAGAACCAGGGTCATCGACATAGCTCTCAGAATAAGTAAGCTAAAGTGGCAGTGGGCTGGTCACATTTGCCGTAGGACGGATAACCGTTGGGGTAAGCGCGTTCTAGAGTGGAGACCACGTCTCGGCAAGCGTAGTGTGGGACGCCCTCCGGCTAGGTGGAGCGACGATTTGCGAAAGGCTGCTGGCAGGAGATGGATGCGTCTAGCCGAAGACAGGGCGCGATGGCGCGCATTAGGGGAGGCCTACGTCCAGCAGTGGACCAGCATAGGCTGATGATGATGATGAAATCCCCAAGTCTTTCGACTTGCAACGATCCTGCCACACATTTTGCGCTTCTTCTACTCATCATTTCAGCCGAAAGACGCCCACTGCTGGGCATAGACCTCCCTCCAAAACGATCGGACCCGTGCTGTCCGCATCCAGTGGCTTCCCGCAACCTTGTTCAGTTCGCCTGTCCACCTTATAGAGGGCCTGCCCACGGAACGTATTCCGGTACGCGGACGCCATTCAAGATCGGTTCTTCACGCTGTGCGCCCTCTCACTGCCATTTCAACGATGCAATTCTTCGAGCGTTGTCTTAATTCTCCTGCGGATCTCTTCATTTCACGTCTGACTCCCATAGGTCATTATTGGCTTATGCCGCAGCTTCCCGAACGTTGCCCCTCCGAGCTGGATTCGACGAGAGATCTCTTTCTCGAAGTTGGAATTACCTAACTGGACTGTCTGTCCCAGGTAAATATAGTGGTCAACAACTTCGAGTGTAATGTTAACAACGTTAACTGGAGCGGGTGCAACATGGGCATTTGACATCTCTTCTACTCTCATAAGTTCTTTCATACTTGCTCGTCAGTAAAGGTGATGATGGTGATGTGAACTATCGGCTGCTTGCTCAATGGACTTATATGGAAGACTGTATCCGTGTTTTTACCACGAATCGTATTAAGGATATGATCAAATGGAACAAAGGTTCCAACAGAGAAGTATGTTGGGCAGTATTGGTTGACAAAACTGAAGACGGAAGACAACAGTAGAAGCAGTGTTGAGTGAGGTAGAGAGTCTCTAAAAGCAGTTATTTTGAACCTTTTTATGCCAAACTAAAATTCGTAGCACACTAAAAAAGCACGGCAACTGCACGGCTCCGACCCAGCAATAGTCTTCCCATTCAAATTTGAACTTTCAGTTGTAAGGACGCGAGCTTGAGATGGACTAGGAGCATGACTCAATGGGACCGTGATCGATGGGCAGACCGATTACCTATTGCTGTGGTAGCCGAGCAATGGTTAATGGAGGTTTAGAGGAGATTGGCGTTGAAAAGAGGAAGCCTATACCCATCAAGGGGTGTTGCTGGTGTACTCAGATGATGATGACAATATACGCAATACTACTCTTAATGAAATCCTACTTCATTGACATGATTCTATAGCATTTATAGCAAATGATCATTACCAGGAACATAACATCATTACCATGTCATTACCAACCTATTGCGGTCATTACCGGTAGGGCCTAAATTTTGAAATTAAATATCTCTGAAAGTATTGACTACAGATAAGTGCCTTAAACAGAAATTCCTTAGTTTTTTTATGTTTTATAACAAAACCTTGAAATTATTAGTGCAAACTCATTTTAAAAAAACCATCCAAAATAATTGCTGGAGAATCGATTTAGGTTGATTTACCCAGAGGCATTCACATCAACCTTTACAAAACTTTAGCAAAATGGGTCTTATTTCAGCAGCATAAGGTGCCCATTGATGTGAACAATTATGTACATAGACCATGGTGACTTTTTCACTCTTTCTTGCTTGTATGTTGGAATAAACAAAAAAATACTACAAAAAAGTTACTACTCACATTCCCAGACTTGCTTGGTTCAATCTCTTGGAGCATTACGTCAGGCAAAGAATCATCAGAAAATTCAGAAGAGTCATTTATAACTATTGGAGAATAGATTTTTGGTGTCATCTGAAAGAAAAATCATCATTAGTAATATTACAAGTTATCACATTGTAAATAACAGTCATTTGTAGAATCTACATACCTATTAATCATTAAAAATATTTAAAAAACGAACGTTTATCAAGAGATACAGAAACACCAATACACTATCATTTTAGTGATAAATTTTATAATCTTAAACAATTATTTATAGGTTACCTACTTGTTTACTTACATTTCTTGGGAAGTCTGCTTTTAATCCTTCAAAAGATTCGTCAAGTAGAATAACGTCTGAACTTCGATTAGCTTTCTTTTTCTCGTCTTCTTTTAACCTATTCTTCTTCAGAGTTAATTTTAGAAACCCTGAAATGAAATGAATACATCATTTGAAAACTTGAATACAATAACATTGTCGCAAGGAAATAGCTTAAATTGTAAGACTTACGATTCTTCTGCGAATTCTTTGACTGAAGCTTATCCATTTTCGTAACTTTAATTACACGTGTAAAAATACAATTTATCTAAAAAGATAGAAAATTTCAAAGTTCAAACACCACCAGCCGTTGCGATTTTGATCTGTCAGTTTAACGTCAGTTTCATATGTTCAGCCAAGCGCTGTCAGACGAGAAAGTTGAAAAATATCGTCTTGATGCCACCTAGTAACGAATTGCATAAATACGATGTATGTCGGTGCACTAAATTCACGCTAAATTGGTAGTACTCCTACTCGCCGCTAGACTGCGCTATAGACGAAACCTTTTGCTTCAGACCTAAAACACAAAACCCACTGGAATAGGTATCACGCTGTGTCTGAGTGCCGAGTACGACAGGCTCACCGCTTTTGCTCACTAAACTGTCCCGAGTTGGTAAACGCGAATTTGTATGGCGTTGAAGCACCGCCATCTAGTGGCGACTAGGAGAAATAACGTTTGCTAGTACGAGGTTTTTACTGACTTTCGAGAACCGACGAGCGCTCTATAGCGAGCCCACAAGCACTCGATAGCGAGTCCACGAGTGGCTGTGATTGGTCGGTTCAAATGTTGCTCGAGTACGAATGTCAATTTTTCATATGTTTACTGCTCGCTCGTTTAAAAAAACGTAAAACGCGAACGAGTCGGTGCTCACTTGATTTTGTATAGTGAAGAGTGCCCAAAAAATATTTTGTGAAATAAGAGTGCAGTGAAAATAAAGTGAAACGATGTCTGCAAGGTTTTACCTTGCTTGGAGGATGTTTGCAACTGCAAAAGCTCGAGATGAGCGTAATTAAAATGTCAAAATGGAGGGCTACAGCCTCTTGAAATCCATTGCTGGATCATTCCGAGAAGCAATTTAAAAACCGATAGGTATCGTTTAACTAAAACGTTATTAAGGGTCTTATGCAAAGTGAGGCGAAACTCAAACTTAAAATCGTCTCTAAAGAAAGTCATTATAGGTACCTATGTAGGTAACTATGAACGATCCCTTTTTTCATTCTTTAAAGTAAATAAATTGTTAATCGTTCGTTCGTTAATATCGTTTTTTTTATTTTAGGTACTCGATGCTATATTTTTTCAAACTCAAGCAAAAGCTTTAAACATTTTAACTCAAAACAAACAAAAGTGACGTAGGTTCCTACCTAGGTTATATTTATCGGCATTAGACGTTGAAGCACCGCCATCTAGTGGCGTTTAAGAGAAATTCCTTCTAATCGGCTCTAAATGACGTGTGCGAGGCGTCAAACTAAGACCCCGACGAATTTGAAAGTCGTCTACATCGAGTAATCTACGAGTAAAAAATGACCTTCTTTATTTGGTCGGCTTACTGCACTCATACCAACTTAAGGAAAACAAAAAACCGTCCTCACGGGGAGCAAACGCGTATCGAACGGTGTGACTTGTTTGTGATTCGTACTCGTTTTCACACTGTACTCGTTGCGTTTAGTGAATGCTCGATAAACTTGACGGTGAAGTAACTCGAAACTGTTTGTGCCTGCCGTACTTGGCACTCTGTGTCTGAAATTTTTCAGGTTTGCGATAAATTTATTTTAAAATTTTTGCGAGTGCTGGCTAGCACTGGTCGATCTTTTGATAATCAGAATATTTTATAATTCAATATGATAAAAATAGCGAGTCTAACTGCATTGTTTCAGCACTAGAGGCAGCACTAGCACTCATAAACAATGTTGAAAAAAGGTGGAACATTGTTAAAAAGTAGGTAAGTTAAAAAAAAAGTGTTATTAACTTGTTGTGATGATGAATTTAAAATAAATTAGATAAAAATTTAGACTCATCTGGATTAACCAAGTTGTAGCTTCCAGCTTTGCCGGACAATGGGGTTAGCAGATGGCTCTCAACCCCTTGTTATAGTTACTAGTTCACACGTAGGATGTAGGTCGCGAGTTTAAGCTAAAGGTACACAAAGCGTGGATGTTACAACACAACAACACATAACACACTGTGCCGGCTATCCAGCCATCCTCGTAGGGAGTGGTACCTCCCTACGGGCACCTGCTGCTTGCTGGCTTCTACGGCAGTGTGAGGAACAACCATTAACTAACTTAGATTATTAACAAATAAACATAATAATGCTTTGGATAGGTATCTATTTACTTTTCCTTGGGTTCATGGTTTCAAAATGATTTTGATTTTATTGTATTCTTATTTTTTGTGTGAACAAGTTCTGCTCATAATGAGTAGAATTATTTTTAATGCATTATTGATTGATTACCCAAAGTGACAAAACATTTGTTGATATTTCTTTTCTTTGTGTTTATTTTTCATAATGCTAATGGTGTTTTAAGCGGAACCTTCGCGGAGGCTACCTGCCTTTCATTTTATAGTTTACGCAAGGCTGGTAAATGTTTGGAGTACAGTAGATGCGCATCTAGGTCAAGTGCCTATCACTTTTGTAATGGCAGTAATGACCGGACAGATGAACAGTGAGATGAGATTCGATGGCCGAGTGGTTTCAGAACACTTAAGGCTGGTTCTCGGATTCCAGGCTTGAAATCTTTACCAATCTATTTGAACCAAACACGGACAATTCAATTCGTTCATTGAAATTTGCTAATTCAAATTTCAATTGTTTGTATTGTATGCATACATAAAACATCCACTAGAATAAAAAAATAATACATTTTTATTTTTTTTAGTGTATTTTTAGTTTAAGATACCATACATTCAACTGGATAGGCTTTGAGGATTCCTGGAGCAGACTAAATTTCAAAGCATCGTAGAAGGTGTTTGACAGTAGTTTATCAAACAGTTGAAATAACTTGTAAAGTGGTAGCAATTGGTAGCAATATTGACGATAAGATAACATGGTATAATAATCTAGACTGAAGAATATTACCTAACTGATTTCATGTATTCTGAGATTAGATCTTCTTCGGAAGATTGTCATCTTGAACATTTGCATAACAGAGTGGTAGGCTACAGTTCTCCCTTGACTTTATCCAAACATAAAGTACCGTAAATCTCGGTTTAAAAAAAAGTCATCATCGCACACTAATCAATACAGCGCCATTCAGTCCCAAACTAAGCAAAGTTCGTACTATGTCAACTCAACAAATGACTAATAGGTATACTTAAATATTACTTTTTAGTAAATTCATTCATAATATACTTAAAAACACCCAGCAAGTATAAGCCGACATGATAATTCATGCAAATGAATGTTTTTCATGACTGTAAATCGAACCCTCGACCTCCGGTGTAAAAGCAAAGTTCTTAACCACTACACCTCATCGGTCATCTGGAATAGTGAGTATACTTGCAATCTGCGGTAGTAAATTCGCGAACGTCACAAAAGGCCCCTTGGTGTTATTTGCGTTTGATTTCCAAACCAAAAAAAACTGCTTCACCGTAAACTATGATAGCTATAAATAATACAAAATTATGAATGGCACTGTTATATACCACGTAATATGTAGCATATTATACAATACTTAGTTAACTAAAATAGTTTCTACTCAAAAGACCGTGGATAATAGGCTGTGCAAAAGCGGAAAATATGAATTTGTAGTTGAATATATTTAAATTAATTAAAATTTTAGCTAAGATACGAATATAACCGCAATAACACTTTCTTTCTATCTTTCTGACATTTAAAAATAAGTCTATATTCATTTATGTTTGTTTATTTATTTAAATGTGTATGATATAACTCGTGGCTACGTAATAATTAATGGAGAACTTGTAAGTACGTAGTACGATGTAATTACATGACTTTCACGTGTTTTAGTATTAAAATTAAAAATAAACTCATTAGCTACAGCTATCTCCATCTTGTGTGAAGCTTTCATTACTTACTCTGAACATTGGAATGCTATGGCAAAATGTATTTTATTATTAATTAATATTCAATACAGCAAACCGATTTATGAATACTGCTAGATTATAGGTATGCCAGTTCTTTCCAGTAGGTACTAATCAACTGTCTGATAATAAAAAATAAAAAAATATCAGGAAATAAAAAATATGAAAATATTTTCATATTAAAATAAAAAAATATTTCGACACAAATGAGGAAGAATACTACCTAATTCAAGAAAAAGCGTAACAATATACGATCAAAGTGAGCGAACGAGATGTGAAGTGATGTTATGGGAAATCGTCAGGGTATAGGGTCAAAGATTGCAATAAGTTACATGTACGTAAGTTAAATTTCATATTTAATGGATTATAAAAAAGTCAAATTCAAATTAAATCGCTTATTTAAAGCTTACTAGATGTAACATTTCGGGACGTGCATTAACCTTTGTTCAATGGTATGCTATGAAAAGGAATGATAATAGTAACTACTGTGATAAAAGATTTATTTTAGGTAGAGATTGGAAATAAAGCCCACTTGGGCCAAAACACTTACCTATCAGTTGTCATTTTTTGACATGCGTCTTTGTTTTATCAAAACAAAAGTAGTAGGCATTCTTGTAATCACATCACATCAAGATATTATTGAAAACAGTCGAGTCATGCCTCAAAACGATGTTAACCTCCTCCTCCTACACTTGAAGTTATGCTGATTGTGACATTAACACCTGTATCACGGGTATTTTTAAGCCAGTTGGTCCAAAAGTTGACTTGACAGGTGTACAAAAGAGATAAATAGAAACTGATTAGATCAAATTCATGCTCACATTATTGCACCAACTTTTTCAGTTGAGACATTTTTGAAGTTGGAGTCAGTAGTAGAAATTATTCTATGGTATCACCTGCTAAAGTTAAGCTAATAAAAACGAGTACTACTAACTAAGTAGGATTTTGGACTACAATGCTTGTAGTTACTTAGTTTTTGATATTGTTTAATAATGTTTTTAATGTTAATAATAGTAATGTATTTAATACATTTGGCAGTAAACTTCTTGATGGTGCAACAAACTTAGTCCAGTTTTTGTCCTCCAATATAAGCTTTTTATAATAAAATCATTAGTTTGAAGTTTCGGCACGTCATGCGTTCACATAATTTGACCTTTCAACTTTCAATGACGTCACTAAAGTTGTGAGCTTTAGTTTTTTTATTTAATTTGCTTCCCTGAGGAGTTGGAACTACTTGGTACTGAATATGAATCCTCTATAAATAAATTAAGATCCATATCTATTCATACTTTCTCGTTACCTTGGCCGCCACGGGCACAGTTATAAATAGAATAATACTAAGCGTAGACGTCTACAAATCTAACAACCCTTGCCCTTAACACCTAACGCATGCGCAGAACACAGACATGTCCAGTAAAATGGCGACTAAATTCAGTGAAATAAACGCGAAACTGAGTTTAAACGTACAGTCGGCGGAGAACCGTTCGTAAATATTGTGTAAAACTAACAGATTTGGTTCAATAATGCACCAGTATTTAGATTTTGGTTCAGAAAGAGGTTAAGAATTGTGTCACTAGCAATTTTTGCAAGACCCTTGCTGTGCAGACCACACATGCGCGAAAAAGGTCGCGTTAGATTGGTCTCAGCTGTTTTCAAAAATCGAATGTGTGCCGAAAGTCTGACGTTCTCAGTTTGACGTGAGCTAGTTAACAGTGCGGACGGAATTGTAATTACCAACCATGTAATGGTGAGTGCGTAAGATCGCTGAAATGTAAAGAATAGTGACTTAGAATGTGTACAAGTAGTGTTTTATTAAGTGGAATGCGAAACAATGTGCTTTTTATAGAAAACAGTGATAGTGGATGTTGTGTGTAGTAATTAAAAACAATTTCACAATAGTGCACATAGATTGGCTTTATTAGAAATTAGCGCAAAAGTGTTGCATTGCAACTGAATTATTTTTCAAAATCGATATTATGGTGGACGGGTGTCTCAGTAAACTGGCCACGTGGTCGCGAACTCAAGAAAAATGCATTGCGAGGAGTTGGGCAACTCAGTACAATGTAACTTTTTTTTTCTTTAGTTACTTTATTACTATGACTAAACTTTTGAAATTACTGCTTTTAAAAATTTTCTAGTTTTTAGTATCGCAAATTTGTGAAATAAACTGTCTAATTTTATCCTTTAAATTATAACACTGTGCGTTGAAAGTAGTAAAGTTGTGGTTGATATTAAACCCGTCTTACATATTTATAACATCATCTATCACCACTTATAGAGATATGGTATAACTTAATAAAAATCTACGATAAGGTGACTTCCACTACCGAGGATTACTAGAATGATAATAATTCGTTCTATTTTTGTCAAGCACTTAACTAACACTTGTGTTGGAAGGCATTGGATTAGGGGGCTAATTAATTTCATGAAATAAATTGTTCTGTTAGCGGTACCAAACTTTAAATTTTATCATGAAAAATTTGTATTTTTACAATTTAATGGAAACAGAAGCCGTTTCAGTATTTTGTGGTCAAGGACCTAAAGATTTTAGTAACAAAAAAAGTGACTCTGAGAAGCATTTTCAGCTTAGCCCCATGGTTGACTGGTAGAGAATGCCTTTTCGGCATTAAGTCTGCCATTTGTTCTGATTTATTCTTGTGCAATAAATAAATGAAGCGTGTTTCTGAATCAGGGGGTTGATTTAAAACTTAGTTATCAACTCAATCTGTTCATTTTTAGTTCAACTGGTTCATCGCTCAAGTCTTTTTCTATTAAAAATATATTTTTAAAATCATGTCAAATAAACATTAATCGTAAGCAACATAGTTATTAGCAGTTCAACATTTATCTTGATTGTTTCTTTTTTAAGCTTCTTAATTTATTGTACAAAATACATATTTTTACAGTTGCTCCCTTTTAAAGGTTTATAAAAAGTGGCCTCCGCTTGACAATTCTAGTTTACTTAAATAGTAAACTACATTTATATTGAACATAACTTAATATGCATTTAGAAGGACTTTCTTAGAAGTAAGAAAGTCGTTCCCGATTAACATAAATGCCCTTATTCTAACGTAAATTCAATTTATTAGTCTGTGTTACGGCTATGAACGTCGGCTTTTAGACAAATTACTTCGAAGACACATAAAATGGCGGGCACTCTGTCCCTATTTGCGTCTAAACAGCTGTTTTTATTAAAAAATAAATAAACAACCCAAGGTCGACTTGCCGCATAGCTATTTTAGACTTAGCCACAACCCATTAGAGTATTATCCGAATTGTCGTACCTACCTAGGGATGCGTCTTTGTTTGGTAAAAATATGCCGTTGGCAGTATTTTGTGAAAAACAATTTATTTCGAACTAGAAATACCTATGTTGGATTACTATTTTTTTATTATTTTGTTGATGTTTTAGCCCGTTTTTAGGACGGAAAGCATGTTTTGTTAGTTTCTAGTGGTATTTAGTAAATAATTCAGGATTAATTTAATATGATTCCAAAACTTCTAAAACGCCACTTGCATTGAGTTGAAATCACCACTACCGATAACCTTTACCACATTTTCTGATCCGCACCGCTAGGGAGTGGAATGCTCTTTTTGCATCTATCTGTGTTTCCGGATTCATACAATTGTATTTAAAAGTATTTTCTAGGTAAGCTTGTTCCACCGTCGGTTTCGTCAATGCTTACCACCAGGTGAAGCGTCAAACTCAAACCCATATACAATTTGAAAAAGCCTATGTGGTCAGCAAAATATCTAAAATATTAATTATTTAGTTCATCAGGATCACTAACAACGGCCTCAACAACTTGAGGTAGTGTTGGTATCCACTTACACGAGTAAGAGGTGAATTTTGCGTTCAAACGTAACAAAACAGGTAATGCAATGGCCACGTGGCACTCTGAATTGAAGCCCGTATAAAATCTGGACGAAAAATTATTTTGTGTTCATTATTAACAACGTGAAGGAAACGGCGGTAAGCTCGCTCCTTCTCACGTGGGGCTGTCACGTGGTTCAGTCACGTAGTTTGTCCTAAAAGCTCTTTAAGTTATATGTACATAGTAACCCTTTGGCATGTTGAGGCATTATATTTGTAATTTTTTTATTATTAGATCAGGATCTATGAAGAGCTTTGGCTATTCGTATAGAGTTTCCCAACACAAATGTGGCTTTAAAACTCAAACTTAATGCAACTTCAGCAAGAGTGTCAACCGAAGGTTACCAGAAAGAGAACAATATGCTTTGTGACGATAGGACTGGCTGAATAATGAATTCTGCATTATGTCTCTAATAATTAAAGTAAAAATCCACATACCTACCTAATCGTTGGTGCAATGATTATCATTGGGGTCCGGCCGTTACGCCTTCGATCCGAGAGGCACTTGGCCGGGAAGCCCACGAATTTTTAAAGGGCGTCGCGGCCAAGCATATTGTGAAAATAGTGTGCGTCCTGGCCAACAGCCTCGCAGATCGAGGGCGTAACGGCTGGACCCTATCATTGATCTTGTCTAATCCATTGTTGAATACTTTTTTGTTTATATATTTATTCTTTAGTCGCCAATATTGAATGGAACAAAGGGCGGACTTAATACCAAATCTCTAGACATTATCTACCAGTCAACCATAAGGCTAAGCAAAAAAGTACAGTAGGCGGTGCGAGACAAACAAAATAACATTTAGGTGGGTAATTAAGATTTTTTTTGTTTATGTCTACTTCAGAGATTCTGAATAAGTGGGGTTTCGTGCTTTTAAATTGCCGTTTCTTATTTAAAATATAGATATTGCTATAGGACTAATTAAAAGGTTACAAATTATTAGGTTCAAATTATTCAGACAATCTTAATAAAGTTGACCGTTTGTGTATTTTCTAAGCCGGTCATGTGTAGGTATTTTGTAAGATTGCCAACTAACCACCAATTGTTATGTTAGCTAAAACAAAAGGTAAGTATTTAATTGCATGTCTTGTGAATAAAGATATTTATCAAAATACCAACATGGCCGATACCAAATATTCCGATTTATTCACTCAAAATTAAATTTGAAATGTTCCGTCTAAATCGAATTTATAAAATTCTCGCATCACAGTGTCTGTTGATCAAAATCGAAATCGGTCAAACCGTTTCGGAGGAGTTTGTCCTCCGAAACGGTTTGACCGATTTTGATGAAATTTCAAATGTACAATTGCTAGGTCCGAGGATGGGTCGCAAACTTTTTTTTAACAAATTCCACGAGGTCAAAGTCGCGGGCGGCCGCTAGTTATACGATAGTACAAACGAACCTTTTAGAAAATGTTTATATGATTTGATAAACATGCGGATATGTCATTATCACTCGTCCCAAACTCCCAAGTCTCGGCATCGGGAGATGACCATTGCTATGTAAAATCAATGCAGCGCCATCTCGTTAATATTATTATTGTCGACCATGCTTTTGAGTTAAACATTGATGCATCTACTCGATACGAGATGGCGCTGCATCAGCAATATTTTATTTATTTATTTTTTGTAAGGGCCGGCACCCACTATCGGCATCGGCACGCTTCAGGCTTTTAAGGTGGCAAATAGTAATATACTTTAACATAATGGCAATAAAGTAGAAAATGCCGAAACAGAAACAGAACAAATGAATTTTGTTTTTACGAGAACACATCACGGAAATTTCTACTTTATTGCCAGAATGTTAAAGTATATTGCTATTTGCCACCTTAAAATCCTGAAGCGTGCCGATGCCGATAGTGGGCGCCGGCCCTATAAGTAATGAATGGTTTCCTTTTTGACCCCCGATTTATTTATTTATTCTTCATCACTTTCTCTACCAGTCAACCTGATTCAAATACCTATTGAACTTATCAACATTTTTGAATGATATACCTACCTACACGCTAAGCACGTTTAATAATTTACAAATAAAGTTTTAACTATTAAAATGAGTTAGTCAGAACTAATGTAATAAATTCGCTAGAGATATTACTTCCGTTGGTGAATAAAATTCGTCGGCAATTTACGCTTACAACATGAAAAGAAAAAACTCAAAAAGAGTTGGCAGCGGTGGGATTCGAACCCACGCCTCCGAAGAGACTGGTGCCTTAAACCAGCGCCTTAGACCGCTCGGCCACGCTACCACTTGTGCACAATGTCGAAATTATAATACTAGAGCTGTAGGTCGTAATACTACATTGTAGTTATAGAGAAAGTGGAGTTGGCACGCTGTCGCCGTACCCCAGAGGTCGTGGCTTCGATCCCAGCACAGTACAAACATTCGTGTTCATGTTTGTTTGTATTGGCAGAGTTTCATAAGAATCATAAGTACCTACCTATATTTACTGATATAAGATAAGCTAGGCCCGCAGCTTCCTGACTGATTTCTAATAATTATGTCAGGGGAAAATATCAGATGGTGCTACTAGTTGAAAAATACCACATTGAGTCTACATTTCAAAGATAAGAATTACCTAACGTAAGAATAGAAGTAAGTGGAATAGTGGAATGTATTTTCCGTGATAAAACTAAATCATCTTAGGATAAAACCGTATTGAAACAGCCCTTTTTAGGGTTCCCTACCTAAAAGGCAATAACGGGACCTTACTAAGCCTATGATGTCTGTATGTCTGTCTGTCGCACAGTAGATTTATAAACCATGATACCTAGAAAACTGTAACAAATTTATACATACTAGCGGCCGCCCGCGACTTCGTCCGCGTGGACAAACAAAAAGTAATATTTCTGTATAAATTGTAGTCTATGTGCGATTCGGATGTATAAGCTACATTATTGTTGGGTTTCATTAAAATCCATTCAGTAGTTTTTACTTGAAAAAGCAACACGGCACATCTACATACCTACATACTTTCGCCTTTATAATATTAGTACGATTTTAAATGCCGCTTTAACAAGAATTATACGTTCTAAAATTAACAAATAAATTAAAATAAAGGGGGTACTCCACTTTTTTTTTACTTTTCAATTTTTTGCATTTGCTATTTTCACCGAGAGGTGAGATGATGTTAGTGAGTATGAAAGCTATTAGATATAAATAAAAGGCTTGTATACGCTGCTGGGCGCTGCTGAGCACAGGCCTCACCTCAACTATGAGGTGGAACGAGCCATACTCCAACACGCGGGCTCAGTGCGGATTGTTGGAGGGGTGTAAGGTTAGTGAGCAACCTTAATGAAAGATGTTATCAAGCCGCCCTAAGGCCTCAGACTAGGCTATTTTAGCGACGTCATGCGGGACCAACAGCTTAACGTGCCTTCTGAAGCACGGAGATGCCCGAAAAATACATCACTAAATTTCGGTCATTGTGGTCACCCATCCCATTTCCGACCCGGCGTGAGTTGCTTTAAAACAGCGATCGTCGCCGATCACTGTCACAACTGCGCCACGGGCACCTCTAAATTTAACTATTATTTTATTATTATGTATTTTATTGCTCCTATTCCTAGACTATTTAAATTACAATTCGGCTAACAAATAAGGAAAACGGCTAACTTAGAACTTGTATTGTTTTGATAGATTAAGATTAAAACTCGTTTCATCTTTGATTATTATCTACGATGATAACCTAATATTAGAATGACTATCTCCTAACAACTTTTTATCACATTGGAATGCCTTTTAATGCGTTCTAACTTTAGATATTATTAATTTGCGTCTTATTAATAGTATAATGAGTATCTATAATTAATGACAATATTATCTTATACAGGGTGTCTTTGAAAGTTTGGAGATCAAATCGAAGAGGAACTTAAAGAGGCTCTATTCTGATACAATAATAATTTACTTCTGTTGACCGATTTTGTCAAAAAATTATTATGGTTAGTTCCACAGTTTCGGTGCCATAGTACCTACCAACTTAAGAAATGCTTAGGCAGTGAAATTCTATATGGTTATAGCGTTTTTGTCTTTTGGCCGGCACTTTCATATTTAGCCCAAAAATTTTTGGAGGCTGGGTGATCTCCTTTCAGGGGTCTTATTACAATTTTTTTACAGCTCAGTTTACGAATTTTCATTCATTAAAATTAGACTAAAACATGCAAAATAAGTTACTCTGTAGTATCTTATTTTGCTTGTTTAGTATATTTTTTTTATTTTTGGATTCCTGTTAATGAAGAAAAATTAAGCTTTTTTGTGACACTATTTACCACACAAAACACGACTTGTGACGGTAAATATGCAGCTCATAAGCTGAGCTTGTGACTAAAATTGTAATAGGGCCTTAGTTGCTGAAGATATTAGTGAGGTTTCAGAATATAACATTCTACCTTGATCAGTTTAGTCATAATCTATATAATGAGGTAGAGGTAACCAGCTTTTCTACTTCGGCCAGCTTCTGAGGGAAATCCCTTAAACGTTTAATATTTCAACTCACATCTGTTAAGTTTTCCTTAACACTAACAGTGTCCATCTTTTGTGTAGCGCTTGCGCACCTGAATGACAAGTGGGAGGGGAACTAGGTACCTAACTTGGCGGTAATACCCCTTAGATCACGATTTTTGATCTGACGGTATCGTGGTCTGATTTGCGGTAGGTTATTTCATTAAAATGAATAGAAATTAATCCCCGAAAGGGACTTATCTTGAAAACGACTACACCATTTTTAAAATTGTTCCATACAAACCTTGTGGTTTGTATGAAACAATTCTATTGCAGCGTGTTATATGTATATGGTACTGATATTAGCCTTTTCGGAATACGACTTGTTCAGGAAACTCGTAGTTATCAAACCTGTGTGCGAGACAGTTAGTGAAGACCTTCGAATACAGTTGGTAGACATGCCCCAGAAGCGGAATGGTCCTTGATTATTCAGCAAGGTGTCATCTTTTATACAGAAGAACAGCACCAATTAGCTTCTCTTCCATGCCTTTGTTTGGCGTTCCTCGAATGACACGGAATGAAATAGCCTCCGAAGGACTCGGAGAACCGGAATGCCACCTGCCTACAGAGCTCAGCGGTAATTTCGCCATCGCAACGGTGCCTTCTAGCTCTTAAACAGTTCCTCAACAACAGTCATTCTTGTTGCTGCCGCTATTTGCGAGTAAATGACACAACACGTCAATTGCCTAAACTATATGCTTTAGCGTTGCGTTCGTTTTCATGAACAAGGGGGTTAATCTTGTAGAATAAATAAATAGGGTTGTTCCTTTACCACACTTTCAAACTAATTAAAACTCGAAAGATTTTCAAAGATTGTCAAATCTATAAATAGCCTTTATTTCTATATGTTTTAACATTCTAGTCTTGTAGTTTATTGGTCTGATAAATTTTATCTGTCTATTGAAAATCAGACCATACCCGAATAAAGCTATGAACTCATAGTTTAGGAGCACAATTTATATTTCTTATCAAAATTCTGTGTTTTTACGTCTGTTTGATTGTTCTGATTAAACAGCAAGGGTATTAAGTCATAAAAATTAACAATGATCCCTTAAATTTATTTATATTAGGACAATAAAACGGCAATAACGAAAAAATAAGCATTGTTTAAAAATCCTGAGTACAAGATGATTGTTCAATGGTTATTATTGGTATTTAATAAGTCAGGTACCTACTGTAAGATATCTGAGTGAACACTCAACTGCACTGGCTTATCGTCCTTATTGAAACAGGGCGATAAACAGGGCACTAGCTGTTACCAGGGCTTAAAATCAAAAGCTGGTTCGAGGCAGTAAAAGATAGTACCTAGGTAGCTAGTTCGATTCAAGGAGGTAATTTCACTCGGTTGTTTGCTCTATAAATCCTAATTCGGATCTTGGTCCCTATTTCATATCGGAAGTCCCACGAACGAATTCAAAGCTAGATTTCAGGACCTATTCCTATCCAATACCAAAAACTAATACCAGTGGTATTTGTTTATGATCGTAATTAAATTCTATTCCGGACGAATACCAAAACTACATTGAAATATTTAAAATTTGGTATTCGTCCGGAATAGAATTTAATTACGATCATAAACAAATACCACTGGTATTAGTTTTTGGTATTGGATAGGAATAGGTCGATTTCAGGGGTGGCATCCCGGCTGACATCACTTCATCTCGGTGCTTCACGCTTACTTTAATCATCAATACGCTTCACCCTGAATTAGTATTTTCTTTCATTTTGTAGGTTTTTTAAAAATTATATCTTAATATATCAAACGACCACAGTTGCAAAGAAATTGAATTTTAAAGATAACTCACCCCCAGCGAAGTGAGTTTTGGTGCCAACCGGAATACCATAGCAGCTTGGTAAAACTCAAAACTACGGAGTGTCGTGACTTTGATCATGGGAATGAAACGAACTAAACTGCATGAGATTTTAACATTTTTTTCATACAAACGAGGGAGAATACCTATTTCAGGTGAAAACAATTAGTCGATCGAAGTCACCGTGCTCACTTAAGAGAGATCGAGATTATGATGTTTGCGAGAATCACTGTTTCCGTTAAATAGGCTCCTAATAGGCCGTTAAGATTAAGGAACACACAGGTTTGATAATTTCGAGTTTCCTGAACAAGTCGTATTCCGAAAAGGCTATTAACAGTACTATATACATATAGCACGCTGCAATAGATTATACAGAAGTCTGAGGAGTATATTTTGCTTAGCGTTTCTGGTCTATAAGGATACCTTCGATATAGTCGAGCCTTGAGCGATGCTGCAACTCCCCAGCATTGCCACATTGAAGTTCTGAAGTGCCAATACGCGAAGTCCACCATATCAATCTGAATGCAAGAGCAGAGCACGAATGCGAGAGGACCTCGATCTCCCTCAGAATGGGCACGCTCAAACCAATCATCATTCGCTTAATCCAGAATTGGTATTGCCCTTAGACAATTTCCTTTATGCTATTCTCCCTCATTGGAATGGAAACAAAATTTCAAATTTTATGCGGCTTCCGTAGTTATTTAGTTTTACTGAATGCCAAAATGCAATCTCACTTATGATTCGTTCGAAGTATGCGTTCCGACTTCCTTTTTTTGGCGTCCGGAAATGCATTATGGCGTGCCCATTACCTAATGCCCTAAGTCCGAAACGAGTCGGGTATGTGGTATTTGGAACTCCTGGAAACAGAGACCCCTACACACTTAATCCTGACACTGGTCATCTTGAGACTAGAGGGTAAGTAGTGGAACTCAGAAGGAAGCATCCCCTATGCATGCCTAGGAGCGAACTTTAAAAGGAGCAAGCTCAACTCCAGTCAAGGATACCACCGACCACAGTGTCCGGAGACACGCATCATCCTCCTTAAGGTCGTTCACAAAACGCACCCAAGCCCTCCACGCACAGTTCTCGATCCCAAAGGCCCTTTTAGTCAACTCCTACGAGAGTCGTGGAAACCTCGGTACAGTTCGAAACGCCCTAATCGCAGAGTTCCAACGACAGCCTATATAAAGTGTATTTTCATGGACAAGTTCAAGATGTTTTCAGAAAGGGCTAGGTCAAGAGTTCCTTTAACCGACGAGCATGTATGAAAGGACTCATGAAAGTAGTGGAAGCGCAAGGTGTGTGTCAGGATCGTAGCAAGTGGAAAGAAGTGGTCCCTGCCTACCTCGTGGGGAACGAGGCGTGGTGGTATGTATGTTTCTACTAAGTGCCTCGCCCACTGTCTCTTCAAATTATTCCCCTACTGGACCACGCATAAACCCTGCTTCTTTGGGGTCAAATAATCTTGTTATATCTCAAGTTGCCTTGGATATCAATTTATAATTATTATAACCTTTTATCTTTACTTAAAGTCGACTAGCAATACTCGTAAACACTTCAATAAATCGTCAAAAGCCCTAATGAATTGTTTTATTATTATGGCATTTTATAGCTAAAACTGTTCAAAATTATTGATTGCCTGCGTAAGCAATGTCGCCTGCTTTGTGTGATAAGACTCGTATCAACTTTATCCGTTTATACCATTTTATTGCTTTACTTAATTTACTTTCAACGCTCACTTAACTATCACTTAACTATCACTTACCTATTATGCATATGCACGCAAATGGTCTCAAATCGTCACTCTATGGCAGCCTACAGACGGTTTTCGTTGAAGGGAAAGGCCCAGAAAACGTTGGAGTGATGATTTGAGACATCGTGATAAAGATTGGCAGAGCCTGGCACGGGATCGAAATATTTGGAAAGGATTGGGAGAGACCTTTGCCCAGCCGTGGGATGATGTAGGTTGGAAAAAAAAACACTTAACTCAATTTTGATCGAAAATACGCTAAATCCTTACTTATTTTGATTCTCTGAGCCTATACTTTTTATTTCCTTATTTTTTAAAATTTGAATTTACCATGGAAACTAGCCCGGTACCATTTGAGGAAAATTAACCTACCGTAGTACTTTTGAACATATAGGGATCCCGAAGATTAGGAAAAACCAAACTTGAAACTTAAACAGGAAACACTCTTGTATGTAATAGAAAGTAAGTATTTTACTTATATGGAAATTAAATTACTATAAGACATAAATATTTTGAAGAGAACTTTTTGATAAATCTCTTTTTAGAGATAAGCTTAACTGTACTTGTTCTGATCTAAATGTTGTAAGTAAGCACCACTGTAAATCTTCGTACACAAGCAGATGCTTGTGTACGAATAAATAAATAAATAGTAAATCTTACTAATATTATAAATGCAAAAAGTTTGTATGTCTGGATGTGCCGTGTTGCTCTTTCACGCTTATACTACTGAATAGGTATATTTTAATGAAACTTTACAATAATGTTGCTTATACGTCTGAATAACACATAGGCTTTAATTTATAAATAAATAAAATATTTTTTTCTAACTTTAGTCCACGCGGACGAAGTCGCGTGTGGCAGCTAGTAAATAAATATTTGTACCATTAAATCACTGTCGAAAATTATCTAAAGAATTAATCTACATGCAGATTTTGAAGCAAATTGGCGTATTGAGTACCTCTCTTGGTAATCTCAAACATATTTTAGCATCTTTTTCCTCAAGTCTATTTTTAATTATTATTGTTTATTGTTAATATGTGTAAAACCTGATAGCATCTGATCAGAATCGCTTCTGATAAGTATCTGGTGATAGTGCTATTCGTCGCAATATAGTTCATTGGCGCGTGCCGAGTTGCTTGTGTTCCCAAAATTAGTGCGATTGCCCGAGGTGCCCGAGGCCACAGTATAAACCATACAGTAGGCTATCTAAGGCCGCCCGCCGAGTTATTAGCCTAGCGTGCACACAGACACGAGGCACAGCCCGTCCGTACTGCCGCCTCCCTACGCCTCCTTATTTTATGCTAGCGTGTGCGTGAAATCGCGTGTGCGTGATATCGCGACACGGCGCGCGACTCGCGACGCGCACGCACACATTCAAACCGAGAGTTGCACGTTTGTATTTAGATGTTCTACTGTATGGTTTACACTGTGCCCAGGCCCGCCGCTAGCTGTTTCGCCGCCCGCGTGCAATACCAAAAATGCCGCCCTTTATGAGTTTTGACAAAAAAAACATTATTTTTTTATTAATGAGATTGATAAGCGGAGCGAGCGCAATTTTTTGGTTAGAATGGACTGGATTAGGCCGATCTATTGGCTTTTAAACATTGGCGTACCTACCCAGTCTTTGGATCTGTATAGCAATCCTCACAAAAATCTGTTCTCATCTCGATGCGCCTTAGATGAGGCTCACTTCGATTTATGTACTTAATCATTTTAAAACCTCACCTCATGCGGGATTGTGCCGTTACTAAGACTAATCGCCATGAGCGCCAGCCCGAATAATGCTGGAGGAGCGTCTTTTAAGAAAGTCAGAGCGAGCGAAGCGAGCGCGAGTTTAAGAGTTGAAAGGAGCCTTTTTTTAAGATACACAAATCTTGAATCTACACTAGCTTGAATTATACTAAACTGCTTTTAAGCTGTTTTAATAGCTTTTCAGGGAGGAGGCCATGGTTGTTTTGGCAATTCGATTCACGTTTGTCTCAATGATTCACAGTAAGATAAGAAATTACGCGAACAGCTCCTTTAAAGGAAAACAATAAAACGTACTAGATTAGCGCAAGCGTAGCGAGCGCGTTTTTTTTAAGCAAGTGAGGGGGTTCACCCGTCATGAAAAAAAAATAAGTAGGCAACTTGTAAAACCTTTTTGCGGGGTTCGCTTAGGCGCAAAGCCAGTGACGCTGCCACTGGCGAGGTGCGACGCGTGCGTTACGAGAGCTATGCTTTCTTGAGCCAAAGGCAGGTATGGAAACTGCGTGAGCGCGCGAAACTGTTAAATCTCAGTGTATGTATAAAAACCTCAATTAAAAGAAGATAACTCGAGTGAAGCAAAGCTCTGATTCTATGGTAAAAAATTATATATCTTTAGTTTCGGGGGAGAAAACTGTAAACAGTTGTCGCATTACGCGAGCGAAGCGAGCGGGATTTTTTTTAGATAAAATGGGCCTGATTAAACTAACCAGTGCGTAAATAAGCGGCGCTGCGGCGGATTAAAGTGTTTTTTAGCATTTATTTGCCGCCCCTAATATCTGGCCGCCCATAGGCTCCGGCGCCTGGGTCTTAGGCTGGTTTCAAAGTCACGCCATCGCGACGAGCTGGCAGCGTCCGCACGTTTCATATCCCCCTTGGCAAGGCGTCACCCGCGCCTGGTAAATCCGCCACTGCCCCTAACATCATCAGTCCCGTTTTCCATAGGCTGACAGAGACGACGTTTGGTGTTGTATCTTGGTTTTGACGGACGCCAATAGATGACGGTGTTAACTTCATTCGTTCAATTGTTTCTACACTTAATTTAATAAGAAAAAAATAATTAGACTTTTTTTTTTCTCTAAATAAGTACCTATAAATTAGCTCAATTTGCCGCCCCGTGTGCGTGCCGCCCGCGTGCGGTGCACGCGTTGCACGCCCGCTTGCGGCGGCCCTGACTGTGCCGTGGCGCACTTGTGACAGTGGATCGGCAACGATCGCTGTTGTGAAGCAACACACGTTGGGGCGGAAATGGGCTGGGTGACCAACCTGACCGAAATTTAGTGATATTTTTTCGGGCATCTTCGTGCTTCGGAAAGCACGATAAGCAGTTGGGCCCGCAGTCGCTAGATGTCAGTCGTTAAGCCTAGTTGGAGGCCTTAGTGTGGCTTGATAACATCTTCCCTAACTTCCCACAACAGGCACCCGATCAGAATCTCTACTGATAAGTATCTATGATAGTGCTGTTCGTCGCAATTAAGTTCGTTGGCGCGTGCCGAGTCGCTTGTATTCCCAAAATTAGGTACGACTGCCCGAGGTGCCCGTGGCGCAGTTGTGACAGTGGATCGGCAACGATCGCTGTTGTAAAGCAACACACGCCTGGGCGGAAATAGGATGGGTGACCAGAGTGACCGAAATTTAGTGATGTATTTTCGGGCATCTTTGTGCTTCGGAAAGCACGTTAAGCAGCTGGGCCTGATGACGCTAGATGCCAGTCTAGCCTAGTTGGAGGCCTTAGGGTTAGTCTTGTGCCTGACCGGACACTGTCACGTTTGCACCGTCCTAGTACAATTCTGAAAGTGTACTAGTACACCTTATTAGTACAATAGTACTATTAGTACACTGAATCTTAAGCTACGCTCTCAACGCGGCCGCAGTCCGTGAGTCTTGTCCTAAACTAATAACTTTAAATCAGTTCCGATCTGTTTTCTACTCACAAGGTTTTATTTTTATTATAAGACTAGCTGTCCCAACAGACTTCGTTCTGCTGTCAAACATTTAGTGCACGTGACAGGTAGTAACATTTACTGAGAGGAAACTAAAATTGTGATTTTTACTATATTTTCAGCATTTTCTCACCTTTTAAACCTTCCCTGGACCATTACAAATATTTCAAAACCAAAATTAGCCAAATCGGTCCAGCCATTCCCGAGTTTTAGCGAGACTAACGAACAGCAATCCATTTTTAAATATGTATAGAGATAAAGTTTGAATTGCGTTTTTATTTGTAATTTTTAAGGATTATAATTTTTACTTATAAGGATTATTGATTTTAAGTTGGTTGAGTAGTATATAAAATGTATTTTCACTGTAATAAATATATTACATGGCATTCAAAATTTTGATGCATCGATGTAGCGAATTGTCGAGCTCATGATTTATAGATCCATATTATGGTTCTTAGAGGAAAGGTTTTCGAGTTTTTAATATTCAAACAAAGGTCGTTCGATTTAAGTAGGAAACCCCTTAACGCAATAGCCACGTTACTTAAATATTATGGTTGAGATCAAATTCAAAGTTTATTTTAGTTCATGTTTTACATCGTGGTGTGAACCCGACCAAATGATAGCAAAAAGAGGAATTTTGCCGATTTATGCATTTTATTTTCGGTGTTTGCGCATTAAAAATAGAAAAAACGTTTATTCGTCCACTGCAAAAAATCTGCAGTTGAATTATTAAAAGCTTAGTTTAAAGGTACCCTTTCAGGCAGCATATTAAGGGGGTACCGCGGTTGTTTTAATTTAAGGTTTTTATTTGATAATCAACTGTTTAACTCTAAAGCGTCATATAAGATTATCGATTATTTAATAGAATTAAATGCTTAGTCCCTGTTAATTACATCAGGAATCAAATTATGGGCAGATTTTGTAAGGAAATTGGCATATTGCGTCAGTTATTAATCTAGAATACATTTTTGCATCATTTTCCTCAAGTCTTTGCTTAAATTGGGATTAAAATGTCTGAGCACCCAAAAAATTGATATCCGTTTTAGTTAAAGTAAGTGATCTACTAGATAGCAAATTAATACGCTGTTTCTAAGTACTTAATGCAAGGTTTTTTAAAAATTTAGTTAGTACTTATTCCCATAAAGTATGAAAATATCAGTGTTGAAATATTGAAGCCAAACCCTGTAAGTAACGTGACTCATAATCACGAAAATTTCAGCAAAAATTAAAGCAGATTATAATCTCCTGTACTTATTAATCTGTCACAGTGAATGTTTGCTACTTTCACCTTGTCACCACCTGGTCACCTTGACCAAGAAAATCACATTGAGTATTTATCTCTAGGTTTATGTAACTGTAAACTGAAAAAACATAATTATGTACTTATATGTTTATGTATGTTTTTTTCATCATGTTTATTGGTATTATAATATGTATATCCTATTTTTTCACTGATTAACCTAACATTCTGCACCGCTAAAAGTTTTTCTGTCTCGCTCTATGGTTGACTGATAGAGAATGCTTTTAGCATTAAGTCCGCCTTTTGTACTGGTTTGTCCATTAAAGATTAAATAAATAGATAAAATAAGAAATATTTTCACGTTGTGTTTACGCACGGTTAGGCTGTTCTTAAACCAGCGTTTTATACGCATGTATACGCTGTTTTTTGTAAGCGCTTTTAGGCGCGTATGGACCTGCCTTTCACCGCACGAGCAAAGCGTACATAAAAGAGTTGACGCGCTTATAATTATAAGCTCGTATAAGCGCGAGACGTGGGACACACGCGCTTTCGGCCACACGCGCGACTTGTTGGTTTGTCGCGCTTGTAAGGTCATGTAAGCGCGAGTGATAATGTTTCCGTGAGGTGCCCGTAGCGCAGTTGTGACAGTGATCGGCGACGATCGCTGTTGTAAAGCAACACATGCCGGGTCGGAAACGGGATGGGTGACCACCCCGACTGAAATTTAGTGATGTGTTATTCGGGCATCTCCGTGCTTCGGAAGGCAGGTTAAGCAGTTGGTCCCGGTTGACGTTGCCAGATGTCAGTCGTTAAACTTAGTTAGAGGCCCTAGGTCGACTTGATAACATCTGACATTAAGGTTGCTCACTAACCTTACACCCCTCCAACAATCCGCACTTAGCCCGGGTGTTGGATGGCTCACTTCACCTCATAGTTGAGCGGGCCCGTGCCAGCAGTGGGACGTAGATATAGGCCGTTTATATAAGTATGTATGATAATGCTTCGCGTGTGACTGCGGCCTGAATCCACAAACTATGGGTCACCTCCTCGATTGCCCTCTATGCCCTAAGACCTGCACAGAGGAGCATCTAAATATGGCAACGAATGACGCAGTCGAGATCGCCAAGTTTTGGTCGGGTTTTATTTGATGCCATTGACACGAAAGAAGAAGAAGAATGTTTCTCCATCAGAATCCATGTTGATACTGTGTCACCACTAACAGTTCTACTTCAATCACGCCGAAATAAGCCCGCGTAAGCACGTCCAATTTTTTTCGGGAAGCTCTCATTGCCCTGTACTCCAAGTGTTTGCCCTTTTCTTTCTTTGTTTCTACATTACTCAATTGTTTTTTTCAATATTTCAAGCTTCAATATTCGCCCAGAAAATTACAAAGAAATCGTTTTTTTTATGTTGACTGTACCGTACAGGTAGAGATAGCAAAAACAAATAAGCACTTTACTTGCTTAACAAGGTCAATAGTCGATTAAGGGTACAGGGTGTTTCGTGATAAATTTTCACATTGACATTATTAGGTATGAGTACAAAAGATATCGGTGTTGCTAAACAATGATTTATCATACTTGAGGAAAATGAGTGTTTACGTGATTATTTCAATAAATATTTGTAATTGTTGTGATTTCAATGATGACCAAGAGGCGTGGCGCACCACCCCGTGGCGCAGTTGTGACAATGGATCGGCAACACACGCCTGGTCGGAAATGGGATGGGTGACCCCACTGACCGAAATTCTGGGATTTATATTTTGGCCTCGGAAGGCACGTTAAGCACTACCCGGTTGACGTTCCTAGGTTTTAGGCAAATAAATAAATGGTTGATTGATTGATGATTTCAGCCTTTTAGTCGATTAATTTCAAGTTTCTAGATACCTACATATCTACATGGGCAGAAGTGATTGCTTTCCATCAGGTGACCCTCTAGCTCGTTTGCTCCCTATTACATAAAAAAGAGTATTTTTGGCCGGGCCGTAATTGAACGTATAAATCGGTCAGGTCCGTATTTCACTAGCTTATAGTAAATACAGTAATTATTTTGATAACTCGTAAAAAATGCAACACAAACTAAAACTTACTAATTTCAATTTCCTCGTTGAAAGATGCAGTGGGTAGGAAATTTATTCATGACAGTAATAATAGCTCTGGTGACCTCGCGCCCCTCCCCAAGGACGGCAGCGCCCCCCACTGACCCTGACCTCAGTGTTGCAGGAACCAATAAAATTGTGCAACGACTGCTAATCTTTGTATGCCTGAAGGTACTTTGTAGTTAATCAAAATGTTTCACTGTAGATATATGTAAAATCTAACAGTCAATACTTTATAACATAGCATAACATAACATTACATACCCTCACAACCATATCCCTAATGGGTAAGTCAGAGGCACACTGATTGTTGTCGTCACAGTGAACGGAACATTCAGAAGAATTCCACATTTCACCGAGGGAATTTGAACCCAACCTGGTAAGGGGCGAGCCTAAAGCCGTTATCCGGGTTGCTTGGTTTTTTTATCGATGTTTCCTATCACCGGAGAGTTAGCCGCAAATTGTACAATGAACACAAAGTAGGTGTGTTAGGGCCAGATTTGATCCTAGCCAGTGTGTTCTACTTGGGCCACGACGCTCTCCAATACTTAATCAATACCTTAAGTCAACACTTTATTGCGATCCATAATGTCAGAAAGATGGTATTTTATAAAGGTTGTTCGGATTATGGACACCCCTCCAAGAATCCGCACTGTATTCTTTTTTTTTAAATAGACTAGTTGTTAGTCCAAGGTGCAACTTTCACAGCTTTACAGGGCAATGGGGTGAGCGGAAGGCTCACAACCCCTAACATTTAAGTAAGTAACGTTCCTAAGGGTGCCCCCAGGGGGGGCCAAGCCTCGGCTTAGGGCGTTACTGGAAGATGGCAATCGGACGTAAAAACGCACTGAGCTCGTGTTGGAGTATGGCGCGCGCACCTCTTAGTAGGTCTTGGAGATCCTATGCCCAGCCGAGTGACGTATACGTAGACTGGCATGAACTCTACATTGTGTTTAAAGTAAAATTTTGCGGCTAACTCTCCAATGATGGGAAACATCAATAAAAAAAACAAAAAACCCGGATAACGGCGGTAGGCTCGGCCCGAGCAAATTTTGCAATTATACAGCTTATACATCGGAATAGGACAAAGGCTACAATTTACAAAGAAACTAGCGACCCACCCCCGCTTCGCATGAGTGCAATAGGATGATATTATACATATAAACCTTTCTCTTGAATCACTCTATCTATTGAAAAAAACCGCATCAAAATCCGTTGCATGGTTTCAAACATTTAAGCAGACAAAGAAAGGGACAGAGAAAGCGACTTTGTTTTATACTATGTAGTGATATTATATTTTTTTTAACCTAAGTCCACGCGGACGAAGTCGCTGGCGGCCGTTAGTAATTAATATAAGTGTTCCTTAACTTCTTGACTACTGTACTAGAGTGGACATTATCATGACCAAGGACATTAAAAAACATATTTGAGAGTGAGACGCCCTCTGCTACAAAAACCATCCCCTAAGTCCGTACTTCCGTATTAACACCTAAATCCGGTCCAAAAAAATATTCTCACGCTCAGATCGTTGACCGAAACCGGTCGCCTTTGAGAACACCCCCTGCGTACGCGCATCTAGACGTCTGGGCGACAAGTTTGCAACATTGCACTTTAATACCACGGAGTAAGAGTTAAAGTGCGTCGCCTGTACTTGCTTTGTACTCTTATCAGTGCTAGGGTTGTGCGTGCAATCAGTTTTATCTAAAATTTAAGTGTGGGGTGGTTTAAATAAGTGGTATGAGTGATTTAATCTCAATTAAAAATGAGTCATCAATTCCCTTCTCACAGTGTCAGATTACTTTGGTGTATTACGTAACCCTGAAATAAAATCGTATGTACAGTCAACGGCACATCAGGCTACCCATTATTGTTTTTTAATTAGCTTCTATAAATGTCATTTCTTTGCAAGGGGTACTGGCTGGAAATGGGACGCCTGACATGCCATTGATGTACGGTCAATCAAGGGATAAAGTTCAGGCAAAATGAAGATTTTTTTATAGTTGTGTTCACTTGACTTGTGGCCTCTGTCCATTCTCTCTGTAATCATTTATAACGTTATCAACGATTGCGTTGTCCATATTAATCCCTCTGAAGATTTAATACGCATTTAGACGTTTTACCTCTTATCTAAATTACATATAACTGAGGAAGTACATACTTATTACTATCGTACGTACATACTTACTGTTCAGACTGTGCGAGTATAGTATCCTGACAGCAGGAATTCCACATTGAACGCGTATTTTTGGAATTGCAGAAAAACCTACTCACTTTGTAATGTGGGAAATCGATGGGAAATATTTAGAAAAATAACATACTTTTCAAATTCAAATTCAATATTTGCTGTTTTCAAGTAGACTATTACACAGTACTTCAAAATCGTCAAGAATCTTAATTTTAACCACTTAATAAAAATGCACATAATAATACCATTATACCTACAATAAATATAATACAGTCATGTTCATAATCTGACTCTACCACCGGCGTCGGAACTGACGGAAGGTTGTTTCTACTGAGAAGACCCGGCAAGAAACTCAGCAGTCACTCTTTTTGAATCGTACAATGTTAATATATGTCTATAAACGTACGTTCACGGTTTTATCATAACGGGGGTTAAAAACACACTGATGGTTGCTGTCATGGTGAACGGAACATTCAGAAGCCCAGGCGGTCGTAACGGGCAAGCCTACCGCCATTCTATCACTACATAGTATAAAACAAAGTCGCTTTCTCTGTCCCCATGTCCCTTTGAATGCTTAAATCTTTGAAACTACGCAACGGATTTCGATGCGGTTTTATTAAATAGATAGAGTGAATCAAGAGGAAAGTTTATATGTATAATAACATCCTATTGCACCCGTGCGAAGAGGGGGCGGGTCGCTAATAATATTATAAATGCGAAAGTTTGAATGTGTGTATGGATGTGCTGTGTTGCTCCTTCACGCCAAAATTACTTGATGGATTTTAATGAAACTCTACAATAATATAGCTTATGCGTCGGAATAGGATATAGGCTACTATTTATAAATACAGGGTGTTTCTTCTAAGGTGTCAAGCCGACGTCAGCTGATAGTAGGATACCATACCTATCGATTTAACCCCCATGTATGTTCTACGATTTTTTGTAGTTTTCGAGATAATTATGTTTTTGTTATTTTTAAAAAAAATGTGAGCACTTGGCTTTAAATAATTATAACTTTTTTTCCGTTTGACTTTTATTGGATATTTACTTTTTATTATAATGTCTATTGATTGCAGTTTTATGATTAAAATAATCTCTGTCCTAACTTAACTACAAGATACAAAAATTTTGATTGATAGTGAAAAAAAAGTGAATCATGTAGAACATAACCAAAACTCAATCGTAAATTAAAAAAAACAAAAGGTATTCCATAGCTTCTTACTAATTTCAAAAACTGCGCAGCATGATAAGCTTTCATAATAATACAAGAAAACATGTCCTTTGTGGGGCATTATTCGCTGTAATCGATGCTCAAGTCTTGAGAATCGGAAATAAGTGTAATTTTCATACTTAATCATTTTCTAGTATTTTGGCATAATTTTGTCATTTCTGAGATTTATTGTCTTATAACGTTTAAACAAAGCTCATTTGTCAATAAGACAGTCATTTTTTAGCTTCCAATCATCCGAAAGTCACAACTCCTGTTGTAATTAAAATGTTGAAATTGAGGAAACCGGAACATGTTTTGAATCGATTATCGAACTGTTTTGAGTTGATGTTCAAAATACGCGTACATAAAAAATAATAAAGATGGTCCGGTTTCCTAAATTTTAATTTTTTTATTACACCAGGAGTTGTGACTTTCGAATGATTGGAAGTTAAAAAATGACTGTTTTATTAACAAATGAGCTTTGTTTAAACGTTAGAAGACAATAAATCTCATAAATGACAAAATTATCCCAAAATACTAGAAAATGATTAAGTATGAAAATTACACTTATTTCCGATTCTCAAGACTTGAGCATCGATTACAGCGAATAATGCCCCACAAAGGACATGTTTTCTTGTATTATTATGAAAGCTTATCATGCTGCGCAGTTTTTGAAATTAGTAAGAAGCTATGGAATACTTTTTGTTTTTTTTAATTTACGATTAAATTTTGGTTATGTTCTGCATGATTCCCTTTTTTTTTCACTATCAATCAAAATTTTTGTATCTTGTAGTTAAGATAGGACAGAGATTATTTTAATCATAAAACTGCAATTAATAGACATTATAATAAGAAGAAAATGTCCAATAAAAGTCAAACGAAAAAAAAGTTATAATTATTTAAAGCCAAGTGCTCACATTTTTTTTAAAAATAACAAAAACATAATTATCTCGAAAACTACAAAAAATCGTAGAACATACATGGGGGTTAAATCGATAGGTATGGTACCCTACCATCAGCTGGCGTCGGCTTGACACCTTAGAAGAAACACCCTGTATATTTCACTTTATTTTTTAATTTCAGTCCAAAGGCGAATTGAAGTATTTGAAAGAAAGAAAGAGAATATTTATTTGGTACATAACAATAAAACACTATACAGGTCATATTGTCTGCTACGATATAAGTGTCTGACGGCGACTGTATTATGGGAATAATTAATTTGAATACGTACAGGGGGTAGCAGTTCAGGGGTGTCATACTCAATGCACACTACACTTCACTACGGTTTTGCCCTTTTGTTAAAATCAAAAGCTTCGCGACAGTTATCATTTGAGAGAGAGCTATATAACCCGCAAAAGAGGCTAAAATTATTTTCATACAAATGAGAGAGAGTATTAATTCAAGGTGAAGCGAATAGACGGTTGAAGTCAATTTAAAATTATTTACATACAAAATGAGTGAAAATACTAATTACCACCCCCTGGGGTGGCATTCCGGCTAACATCTCTTCAAATCTCGGTGCTTCATGTTTACTTTAATCATCAATACACTTCACTTTGAATTAGTATTTCCTCTCATTTTGTATGTAAATAATAAAAAAAATAGCTTAGTTCTTTTCTCTCAAACGACCACAGTTGCGAAGTAATTGAATTTTAAAGATAACTCACCACGAGTGAAGTGAGTTTTGACGCCAACCGGAATATCATAGCAGGGGCGGCAATCCGGCTGACATCACTCACCATCTCGGTGCTTCATGCTTACTTCAATCATCAATACGCTTCACTTTGAATTAGTATTTCCTCTCATTTTGTATGAAAATAATTAAAAAATGTTACTGCCGAAATACCATAGCTACATCGAGATGTGAAGTGATGTGAGTGAGCTTCAGCAGGCAGGTTACCACTGTGAAATTTCCTCAATCTTATCAATTTTCCGTAAAGATCAGAATCTATGAAGAAATTTTTCTGTTTGTGTTAATTTGATCTACTGCTTATCTATCTTAAGCAGATAAATAAACATATAAAACAAAAATATTTATCCTGGTTGTGGATCAGTCACGATTTTCAGTGATACAGTACATCTACACACTGTGCATTCAAAGTTAAAGTAAGTTTTTATTCAATTTACTAACTCTATCAGCAGCTCTACTTTTGTCAGTTCGACCCCAAAATCAAATTGCTTCAAATAATAACAATTAAAATTGATTTTTATTAAAAATTTACACGACTACTTACATAGTTAGTTTTGATAAAAAGGCAAAAAAAAACAAATGAATTAAAACATAACAATATGGGCAAATAAAGTGATTATTTTCCTCCGTTAGAGTCCTAGTTGAAATATTAAAAAACACCAAATTTGTAAAATTAATGGGTAACATATTTACTATAATAGTAATGAGCAATGCTAAACAAAAATGCAATCAAATGGTTGAGAATTTTTCGCCCTCTGACAAAATCGTTATTCCATTTCTATTTCCTAAATTATATGCGCCTCACAGCCACAAAAATAATGAATCTTAAAAAATGGTTAAAAATACAACTAACTAACTTGTCTTTGTAAATTTTTGTGTCTTTTAATATGACAAATATGCTTGGAACTAGCAGTTTTTCAATAAGAAAATACAAGGTGGTTATACGTACGTTTATTTTCAAATAACAAAGTACAGTTGGTACTCTACTATCTATGCATTCATATTCATAGTTAAATTAAATGAAATAAACAATACGGGCGATAATTTAATTAGCAAATAAAAAATACCACAGAGAACTGTCAAATCCTCAAATCTAATAAACTGAACAAAATATACCTAAGCCACGAATACTATAATATTGAACGTTCATATATTTATGTACCTACTTATATAATGTGACTCTACAACAGGATTGGAAGTGAAATAAATTCTTTATTTAAGTAGTTGTTCCTTTGCACCACATTTACAATACAAAATAAAATATAAGTAACTAAAATTCATGGATACTGTAAGGGTATTGTAAGAAAAGACAGATTATAAACATTTCAAGACACATCAACAAAAAGATTAAAAGATACAATTCTTAAAGTTTTTCTCATTGATATATTTTTTTCTGTTAGATAGTCTGTGACTGTTTAATAGGCTTTTTATTATTATTTACCTGGGTTTCATTAGTTTCCTATTGCCTTTTTGTTGTAACTTCCAAAACTAAGTATAATTTTAAAAAAAATACGTTGACACTCCGAGTGTTGGTCAAGGAAATGAAAATGAACATCCCTAACGCATAAGGCTTCTCCCGGTTAGCGCAAGCCCTAGCCACTATCATTGACTGAGTTGTCCACCTGACTACTATAAGCCCAAAGGTTACCTACCTGATCCGCAGTTGCTCGCACACCGCGCGAAACGACGCACCTCTACCGACACTAGCGCCGCCGCTTCTAACGCACGAAAATGTAAATAACTCGTCTTTGACAACCAGTTGTCGGGAATGTAAATTCTAAATTCGTACTGGCCAGTGTACATATTTGTGTTTTTTTTAAAGTGCAAGTTTTTTGTGTTTAGATTTTATTAAGTTTTTTTTTAATATAAAATCCTGTGATATTAGTATTAAGAAACCAGTGGGAAGACAGCTGCAAGTAAGTTTTTTATTTATTTATTTTTCTAGTATTGAATAAATAGTGAGTTTTAAATGTACAATAGGTAGGTAATTAAACTATTTGCATGGTTGTTAAAAGTAAAATGCATGGCATTTCGTTTTAAAATGCAATAAAAGTACGATACATACCTGATACCTACCTAGACCTATTCAAAGAAAATATGATTTTATCTGAATTGTTAGTGAACTAATTATAATATTAGGTATGTACTCAAAACAAGTTGTTGTGACATTCATTAACGGAATAAATAATTTCCTCTAATGAAACTACTTACAACCTCACTTGTAGGAAAAGTATTAATGACGTTTTTGATAATGATGGCTGGTTATAATCGTTACCATTAATACATTCCCTTATTTCAATGTTAAACCTTTACAAAAAACGTTAGTTTTCAGTTAGATAGCGGAAGTGATCAAACTATAAAATAATTATTTAAAATAAATGTGGGTTCACACTTCACATTTTCTCCGCACTTTCGCTAAAGCATAGTGGAGTAAATAAGCGGAATGTCAACACGTGTCTCTAAATGTAATTGTTTATAACTATGAGGAAATAGCTAAATTTAATTATCTAGTATTTTCCTGCATTACAATCAAAACCTACAAAAACAATAGACTGTTTCCCTTGTCTGTCACTCTCCCAATCTATGGTCAAATCGCCTTAATTTTTTTAAGTGGCCAGGCACAAGTCAAAAAGTTTGTACCTATAGTCTTAGCTGTCAAACCTAAGACTTATATGACTAAAGCGTATCGAATGCATATTTTTTTAACAACTTACTTTTTTGTGAGTGGCCAGGCTAGCAAAAAGTATCTAGTCATCTCATATTTTTAAAGCAAGTTCGCTATTCTTCTACAAAAGGTACGAGTGTTTTGCGTCGACGCGATGCAACGCACTAATGAGGCTTCTCTCTAAAGAGAATAGAAGAGCGGTTTAAATTAGTTTAGGAATAAGTCATTTGAGCCCTTGACCTCACTGTAGATGACTGTGCAAAAGAAATGCCGGTAATATATTAAAACAAGGAAAACATTCAATAGGTAGAGTCTCTCTTCAGTGACATTTTAGCTTAAAATTTGTATTAATAATTCCTGCTTAGACGAATACGTAATCAAGATAAACATGCATAAACTTACAGACTATTAATAGGATATATTATTTTTAACACGTTCCTTTGTTTTGTTGCGGTCCGTGATTGTTTTAAATAACATTTGTCAATAAATGTGATAGTGGCAGCAATTAAGAGAAAACTAGGTCGATTGGCCTACTTAAAAATAGTAGACAGTTCTTTTTAAGTTGCTGTTTTTTTTAAATCGAAGATTGGCACTGGAGAGACACAATACTTGCAAATATTTTAAGATTCCCATCAATCAGTCAGTTGGCCACGTGCTAGGCTAGACCATAGACTGCGGTAACCGCATGCTCGTTTGCCAATGCAGTAAAAAACATTAGCTTGGGATATAGCAATACATGAAATGAAGGAATTGATAAAATGTATTGCCATGCATTGATAACCTTTGGAAAACATAAGTTCACGCATATTTACCTACTTATATAAGAAAATTACAGATCTTATCATTATTGACATGTGTGACATCGTGCTTAACATGTGTTTTACATTCACTTCGCAAATAATATCAGATGGGCGAAGATATTTACAGCATGTCTTATTTTAAGCTAAAAATCTTTTGTCCTAGTATTTACATAGGTGTGGTAACGGTAAATGTGTACTTAACGCATAAGTACACATTCTATAATTTGGCAATGTTAGGACCAAATTTTGTTCTTATTAGATTCTATCGGCTTCCAAATGTCTTTGAATAGCGAATTTTTGGTTTTAATTTTTTGGTATCATAAGCAGTTTTAAATGTCGTATTTACAAAATAAATACTTATAATATCCTAAACGGGGTAGTCAGAGGCACACTGATTGTTTACTGGTTTAGCAGCCCACATTTCACCGAGCGAATATTTTAACCCAACGTGGTAAGGGGCGATTTTTTAAAAACGTTTATTTATTCTACATCGTACAACAATGAGATCGGTACAAATGGCGGACGTAATGCTGTATTAGGCATTCGCTACCAGTCCACCATAGAGCTAAGTAGGAAAATATAGAAGGCAGTGCAACAGTGTTAAAAAATGACAACATAGAAAATAAAAATAAAAAAGCAATAGAAACTAGAACTGAATTTCAACAAGTTTCACAATATTCTGGTAATTCTGCATTATGGTGCATTATGGTACCCGTATGGCGTTTTGGAATTAAATGACGTTTTTAATTACTGTTATGGGCTTTTCGGAAAATATGTAACAGCCACTGCGGACTTGGCAATGAAAATGACATAGCTTAAAAACCCTGAAGTACTAAGCAGGGTCGATTTCCATTGAGATTTAACTGGCACTCAGCCATAATATTGTAATACCTCGTAATGTCATACCTAGGTTGTCATGCAACCCTAAAAACCATGCATTTCAGGCCCAATTTTTATTCTTAATTATCTTTATAACCTGTTTTTTTTAACCTTAGTATTCTGAATATTTTTTAAAAATAATAAAACCAGATGTGTATTTTGAAACCAACAACGCAAGTCTAGCATTAAAACAGTTCAATTTTCAACGATTAATCATTTATCTCTGAGAAAAAAAGCGATTATTTATTTTAGAATAACGTAAGTGATTATTTGTCAAATATTTGTACTTCCATGTGAATAAATACTTCACTATTTGTTTTCTGCCAATTCTAGCAATATTCATAGCGCACGAGTTGAATACAGCTGAGGCCTGAGGTAAAGAGCGGGGGCATCTAACCCCGCTACCCCGCACCGCTCCCCTCACTCGCCTTCAGTATAGTGCTGTCCATCACACTCTCGCACTCCCTTCGCGTTTTCTTAGCTCTTCATTCAACTCGCGAGCTATCGGTACTTTTAATCTGCAAGTAAATAATCTGATTATAGGTATTGGATACTTAAAAAAAACTGCTAAAGATCAGGCTTTACATCTCGCTGTTGAGCAGAATGGCAAATACTTCATCTTAGATTATGAGATAGGTTTATAGTGGTTTAGTCATAAACCTCACTGCCATGGAATTCACGAAACAAGCGATGAGAGATTCCTGAAAAATACCCATCCTATTACTTGCATGAGTGGCTTAACACTGTCTGCCAACACTAAATATAGGCAATAAAAAATCTAATCTTGAAATAAGCAATAGCAGTTATTGTAATGATTTGTTTGGCTTTAGAAATAAATCCGTTTGTCTAAAGAGTCATTAATTCTTAATTAACCTATTTTCCCGCGTATCACGCACAATGACATACAACAACTTCAATTTTGATTCAAGGTTGTTTTATTTACGCATTTTCTCAATAACTATTTTAGTTCAAGTTGAATGAGCCATTCAGATTATGTAATGTTAGTAAGACGTTAACGAATAAAAAATTAAAACATTAATTAAATGCTGTAGTAAGAGAGTTAGAGTTCAAGAATAATCGAACTACTTACCGATTGCATCAATCTCATTTTCAATATTATTCATCGTCTTAATTTCTTTGCTAGAAAAAGTTTTATTGACGGGTAAAGAGAAAAGATTGTCTATTAGCATTGAGTCCACCGTTTAATATATAAGTAGTTGAAAGTGTTAAGATATTGTTCCATTATTTAATAACTAAATAACAGCGAGATGTGTTCTTGAATTTTGGTGCTACATGTTCTTATTGTGTAAGTATTTTTTTATGTCAATTTGAAGTTAATCATCACTTTTTTGCTTATCATATAAAGAAACCGCCTAGAGCAACTCGTATCCGAAAGAAGATAAACGCTATTGTGTTTTAAAATTGATCAAATTCAACGAAAACCACCAGTATCGATAATCGCACTATCGATATAGTGGCAGCACTATTAAGCAGCACGTGCAGTAAACATGCAATTTGTAAACCTTTGTTTACCTTTGCTATACATATTTCCACGTGGTGTACTCGTAGGTTTATGAGCTTGTATTTTTGAAAAAAGGCTTTTACAACCAAAAAGAAAGGGTTACAAAAGCGAGCGTCTTGGCCCAGTGGTGCAACACTTTGGCTGGGAACTCAGTATTCACGAGTTCAAACCACGCTGGGTTCAATTTTCCACGACGAAATGTGGGCTTCTGAATTTGCCGTTCATCATGATGGCAATAATCAGTGTACCTCTGACTATCTCATATCCCATTTGGGATATAGTGGGATATCGTGGAATATGATAAGTTATTGTTATTATTTTGTCTTGAACTCTAGAGGTAAAATATATACAATTAAAAAAACAGCTTTCGCAGAACTAATAATACAAGATTAGGTTAAAACGCGAGTAAAGTATTTATGGAATCTCCTTTTTACTTGAGGAAAATGTTTAAAAATTACAGCTGAAACGTTTTAGTAAGCATACCCAATTGCTGTTATTACTTGAAAAACTTAAACTTGACGAATTTCATGCGATTTTCCACGTGCAGTTCAATGACAAGCGAATTATTATGTTCGTAAAAAGTTCACTATTTGACAACGTAACCTCTTTTCATGAATACTTACACTGTTTTTTTGCAGACCTGTCAATTTTTCGAATGAGGTTGAGACAATAAACAGATTCTTTAGATTAGATGGTTGTTTTTTTTATAGAAGCGTTTTGTTCGCTGAATCTTCGTTTTACTTTATGTACTTCGTGTAGGTACATACTCGTACTTATTGTAGTTTAAAGAATGGAATGAAAAAAAAGCTTTTTTGAATAAGTGGTGTCTGTATTCTAAGGCTTATGAAGACTAGGGGCCATTGGCATTTGCGTGTGAAAAAATTGAACGCTTCAGTTGATCGAGCGATTTACTGAAATTGAAAGAAAATTCGATATCGTTGGATTATAAAATTCTGAAAAGCTACACAGGCCATCTTTCCATTATCTGTGCATCGTATTCTGCGTTTGCCAATCTGTGGTCTTCACTCAGGCCTCCTGTGGCAACGACCTTATTCTATGATATTATATTATCGGTCATCGGCAGACTTAAGCTTTGCTATGGTTTTTAGGTAATGTAGTCGCTCAAAATGACAAAAGTTGGGGATTTCGGACAACGCTTCTAGCGGCTTGTAAAGCAACTACAGACATTCCATACATTATTATTCGATTTGTACTAATGTCTGTCGGCAGCTTAAATGCAAACTCATGCCAGGCCCCTAAAAAGCCTTATCCTTGACAGTGAGTCAGAAGTCAATGTCATAAAAGAGAAATGAACTTCACAGCTATCTTTTTATCAAAATGAGTTGCGATTTAACTAATAATGCGTAATTTTTTGATCAAAATAAAGTAAATGTGTTTCGCAATGTTTCAAATAATGCAATAAAATGGGATATCGGATAAAGTTGATACGAGTCTTATCACACAAAGCAGGCGACATTGGTCTGGCAATCAGTAATTCTGAATATTTCAGCTATAAAATGCTATGAAAATAAAACAATTAGGGTTTTTGACGATTTATCGTAATGATTACGAGTATTGCCAGTCGAGTTAAATTAACAGACGAAAGATATAAAGCAATAATAAATTGATATCAGCAGCCATACTAAGTTCATTTGAACCCAAATAGGCGTGTTTGGCAGCTTGTACGTGGCCCCACTGGGCTGAATCAGTTGAAGAGGCAGTGGGCGAAATAAGTTTTGGAACCGTTTTATGGCAAACACAGCGTAGACAACTTAGTAAGGATACGACTTGATATCTATACAACCGGCAGCTCTGAAAATCTACGGGGCAGATTATGGGGGATATTTATGTCCAAAGTCAAAAGCATTTTTTAAAATGTAGACTTAATAAAAAGTACTTACTTATGATAAGCCAAGGTTTAAAATATAAAAAAAAAGAAGTACAAAATAACAATGTGACTCTACTACCTACAGGAATCGATGTGTAGTTGCCTAATGCCGAATTGTCCTATTTCAAAAGAACTTATAAACAATTTACTCTCAATATGTTCCTAATCGAGCCCTGCCCTATTGCTTTTTACAGCGATACAAACGCGTGTTTCACAGTCACGCGAATGCATCGCGACACCAGTGATCAAAAATATGTGCATTGATTGATACGCGAGTTTGTATCGATACTGTATCTAAACTGAGATTCACTGCCTTTGTGTCTGTGTGGGTAAGGTGGACAGACAGAAAGGCGGACAATTGCCATGGAGTATCGATGCAGTATACGTCTGTATCGCTGTATCGCGTTTGCATCGCAGCTTAAAGTCTTCCTCTTTTTTGTCAAAGTTAGCAACATTGGTTTAGTGATTTGTCTTGTTACTTACTTACTGACAAATGCTGACAGCAAGGATGATGGAAGAGACAATACTTTACAGAAGGTAAAGTGGTACTGCAGTGGTTTGAGTTTTCATGAATAAGCGAGGGAGACGGGTGTGTAATAGCCGATCAATTTCAAACTATAAGTCATTCCACATAAGGTTTTAATTGTATATGAATAAAGCTATGAACTCATAGTTTAGGAACTCAATTTATAATTCTTATCAAAATTCTTAGTGTTTTACGTTTATTATGTGCGATTGTTCTGATTAAAAAGCAAACGTACTTAGTCATAAAAACTAACAATGATCCGTTAAATTATTCATATTAAGACAATAAAACGGCGATAACGAACCAATAAGCATTGTTTTAAAATCATGAGTACAAAAATCAAAAGTGGGTTGCAAAAATACTGATTCCACTGGTCACTGGTTTTATAATGGATGATGTTATGAGGTTTATCAAAAGCCTTTATACATCCCACAGTTGGGCATAGACCTCACCTCAACTATTAGGTGGCGCAAGCCATGCATCAACACGCAAGCTTGGTGTGGATTATTGGTGTACGGTTAGTGATAAACCGTGCTGTCAAATATTATGCCGCCTAAGGCCTCCAACTAGGCCTTCCGAGGTGCCCTAAAAATACATGACTGACTTTCGGTCAGGATTACTACAACAACTGTGTACTTGCTTTCCCTTTCTGTCTTATTTCCTTTAAATGTGGGTTGTCTGGAAGTGATTGCTTGCAGCAATAAAACTGCCTAAATTGTACATTGACACTAAACTTATCTGTAAATAACTCTGTTTTGTGCGCAATAAAGTCTTTCTTATCTTATACGTATGCGAAAAAGTTTACAGAAATCAAACAGAGTGCACGACCATAGTTTTCTCATAACCCGCGCACGCGCGTGTTTTCAAAGCAACCGTGGGCAAGGAAAACATGATTACTCGGATTTTGAACCGTGTTATTGCTAGCGGAACCGTGCGACTTTAACTACTAAATTATACTTTGGATTCACAGCACATGATGTATAGTATAGGAAACTGTGGGATTGGTGCAGTAAATGAGGTCCCAATCTGTAAAGAAGGTGACTATTTTATAAAAACTGAATTGCTGTTCGTTAGACTCATTAACTTGGGAACGGATGGGCCGATATGACCAATTTCTTTATTTTGAATTATTCGTGAAATTTTAAGGAAGATTTACTTCCCTATTGTAAATAAATACATGTGAATTTGTACGGAATTCATGGCAGCGGGTAGACGTAACCGGGTTTTTTTATTCGTAAAGCCTTGTTAAAAATTTTAGATGTGTTCGATCAGGAAAACTCCCACAACAGCCACAGATTTTTTGGTTTCTCTACCGCCTGTGGCTAACTGGTAAGACCGAATGCGAAGCATTTATTTAAGTGGTCTTGTATACTCCTCTCGTTAAGCTTAGTCAGAGGCCTTTGGGTGGCTTGATAATATCTGACCCAATGATCCGCACTGACCCCGTGTTTTAGAATATGGCCCGCGCCACCTAATGATTGGGGACGCAAAAATCCCTGTTTAGTTATACTTTTCTTGACCCCGAGCCGTAACCTACACCTGCTTTCGAGATAATGACTAACAAACCTATTGAAATATGGTTTCTGTGTATAAACATGTCCCAATGCAGTGAAACGTGCCATACGTGCCTTAAGCGCGGTCTAGTTTAGATAAAATAATATTATTGCCAATATTTCCTATATTTCTAGCATTATGTCATAGGCCTTAGTCATTCTACATTCTAAGATACGGAAAATGTATGGAATGTTACGGAAAATTAACTCAAAATTTGTGTTTAGTCTGATTCTTTGATGTACAGTCAACCGCACATCAGGTAACCCCATTTCCGTTTTTTCTCCCGCTCTTGCCAAATGTCATTTCTTTGCAATAGAGGACTGACCGGAAATGGGTAGTGATGTGCCGTCCTCTGTACTCCCAAAGTAGGTTTGAAGAGCTCTGGTAAAGGTCAACCTTTCAACAGTTAAGATGAACAATTACTGGTACTTAGGTACTTACTACTCCTTTTTAGGTACTTTAAGGGTACATTTTCTTGACCTATTTAAATCGATGAAGCATTTGGGTCAAGAAACTTTTAATTGAGATCAAGGAGATAGGTATTTACTTTTAGTAGAGCTTTTCATTGGGTGAAAATGACTGATTTCCTTGAAATCATTCTTGTCATCCTTGTCATTTTTTATTATCTAATTACCTGTAACTTTACTGAACCTTACTAAAGGCCTGTTAAAAATCAAATGTTAAATGTGACTCATGCTTTGGTAGATGGGGGACTCATTAAGTGAGCCTAACACTGAAAAGGAAGTATCGTGGGAAAACTAACTTTTCCTTAGAATGGTTTGAATAGATTATATACTTAATTCTAAGTTGCGCCAGATACCTTTAAAAAAGTATTGTATTATTCTATTGAGTTAGTCTTTGTGTTAGAAATTATAGAGATCCGAAGACAAGCTAATTCACAATAGTAATCATAGTTAATTTACATAATTAGTTAGTTAGTGTATCGTAATGATAGTTAGGATTCAATCTATTATTAGTCGAGTAAAACCTTGACATAGCGAAAAATAATACTAATAAGTACCTTTCAATAGGAAAATACATAAAGTCAGTTTTTAAATATTTTAGGTATTTGCGTACGGTACATTATTTTTAGTTGCTGCGATTTTTCATAAATAGATAAGCTTCATTTATCATTCGTCTAGCCCCAAATCAATTAAAGCTTGTATGGAATATCTACTAGACAACGGATAACTAAACTTAGTTAAATACTTTTACTACTATTTGTGAATACATACATAAATGTAAACACCAAGAGCAATACACACAGATTTGTTCATGCCCATAAATGTTTGTACTGTGCGGACGGAGACCGAAGCCGCGACCCTAAGTATACGAGTAGAAGCTAACTCCTAACTATTACACCAAATCGGTCGTCAAATGGTAGTATGGTGTAAGTTTACCTTGAAAACCTATCCTACTTATAAATATCCTACTAATATTATAAAGGCGAAAGTTTGTACGTCTGGATGTGCCGTGTTGCTCTTTCACGTAAAAACTACTGAATGGACTTTAATGAAACTTCACAGTAATGTTGCTTATACATCTGAATAACACATAGGCTACAATTTATAAAGATATTGTGTAAATTGTTGCAAATATCGAGTAAAATATAAAATGTACGCCTGGTATGGCATGGCAGTCGATGACAGACGGCTGCTGTCATCAGCGTAACTATGGGTGCGTTCCGAATTAGAAGGGTTTAACATCGAAATAGCATTTGGACTACAATTTCTACTCGGTGGCAAAATACTAAATTCCACGCGGACGAAGTCGCGGGCGGCCGCTAGTTATAAATATAAATAAACAAAAGTATGTGCCGTGTTGCTCTTCCACGTTAGAACTACTGGATGGATTTTAATGAAGCTTTACAATAATATTGCTTATGCATCTGAATAGCACAAATCCACAATGTATAAAGATATATCACTTTTCTTAACCTAAGTCCACGCGGACCTTCGTTCGCGACTTCTCGCGGGCGGCCACTACTTGTTGAGTGATATTTTTCTTGCAATTTATTCCACTTACGAGTACTTCATCTGTTTTCTTAATCAAAAGCCATTTAACGAACGGTTAATGAAGAAGGCAAACGATCAAAAATGTGTTGATGAAGTGGCCATTTCCATGTCGTTTTAATGGTTTTCCCTACGTAAAAGTGAACTCGCCTGTCATCTTATTCAAATTTAAATTTTCCTTATGGTAAAGTACAAAAATCATAAGATTTGATAGTTTTCCTCCTCAGCTTGTAGGGGATTGCCCGATACGATGACCTAGATAGAAATCTTCAACTATTTCATTGCCAATAAGGTATAATACATGTAAATTAAGTGCAGCCATAAATAAGGTGAATTACCAATAGAATAGCAACAGACAACACTTAGGTTTTAATGATGCGGTCGTTAGGTATTGTGAGTAAAGTCCCGATCTCAGTTTATTAACGAAATTTTGAAAAAATGAAAGAGACAAAAAAACGTCAAATTGACTTCTGATTGTGAGAATTTTAATATGAGCCCAAAATGTCCCACTGCAGCAGGGCAAATGCCACCTGATACCTCATCTACCTACTTTTGTGCGCTTTTGCGAACCCATCATCCACAAACAAGTACACAGTGCCTATTCCAACATGCAGACCAAACGCGGCGAGGAAGTAAACGCGGATTTCAATAGAAAAAAACGGCTGCGTCTACCCGCCACTAGAGGCCGCGATCACGATGCTATACAAATCCGCGTTCACTTCCTCGCCACGTTTGGTCTGTGCATGACGTACTAAGCAATCAGTTCGTGCCGCCATCGCATCGCAGTTAGTGCCTTTTCGCCGGGAGAAAAATGCCAGATAAAAAAATATTTGGGAAAACAATCCAAAGAAACGCTTAGCGCCTGGCCTATTAGGCTCTTGAATCAAAGTGACTAAGTGCGAGTTTTATTCATTAGTCGATCACGAATGCGTTAACGCGATTAAGTATATATGTAAATATTTATAGGGGCGTCTCTGGTGGCGGGTGGCCATATCGATTTTTCTATGTAAATCTATAATTTCTGGGTCTGGCTATTGCTTGCTTACTCAAGCACATAAGAGGAGGGCTATGCTTTTTTGGCTAAGAGATTACGTCCAATTGCCATCTCCCAGTGACGCCCTAAGCTAGGGCTCGGCCTCCCCCTGGGGGCATCCTTAGGCACGTTACTTATATGTTAGGGGTTGTGAGCCTTCCGCTCACCCCATTGCCCGGTAAAGCTGTGAAAGTCACATCTTGGACTAACAGGTAGTCAATTCAAATTTTTTTTATTAAAAGACAACAAACATTTGTTTCCTTTTCAACAGACTTGAAATAACACGAACAGGCAACAGTTGAATTGCCTATTTTATTCAGTGAATTAGATTATTAACACACGGAAGAAATCATTAGGACCTACTAAAATTCTTCAAACAAGTCTAATTTGGTAATTTACATTTGGTTGACATCCCAATTTTAGATTCGTCATTGACTCAAAGAAGTTATCTACTATTTTTAGTTCCGGTACTCTATGTCACCTTCGATGATATCATGACAAACTTTCTTTTTTTTATTTTTATTCAGATAGACATTATCTTCATGGTAACTGTTTATGGGTTCCGCTTAAATACCAGGATTTTGGTATATTTTCTAACTTTGATGTTATTATTGACCATGAAAAAAATTTACAAAATTACCATAAAAATTACACATTTTATTGTCAATTGTAAAAGTATACTTAGTGCCTCTAGAAAATTTTAAATGGCGAATTTAAGTCTATTTAAGTAATTTAAGTCTTAATAGATAGATAGATAGATATTCTTTATTGCACACCAAAACAACAGAAATCAACAACAAAGAAACACAGATTAACGATAATGTACAATTTGGGCGGCTTTATCGCTAAAAAGCGAATTAATTTTAAGCAGTTAGTTACAAAGTTTTCACACTTGCCCCATTTGTACCTTCTTTCGTTGAAGAAATATTCGTATGCAAAAACTTTTGCCCACATTTTGAAGAACCTCGTGAGAAATGACAAATTAGTCGATTTCCTGCAAACTTTTTGTTTCTAGACTAGGGTCAGATTCTCGCCAGTGATTGCAATCGCTGACTATGCATACTCGTCTGACGTTCTTTATTCGCATCTAGGGATGTCAACGGTATTTTTTATTAAGTAATTTCTGTAGCATTGGATGCAAGCTGATCGTGTGACTTTTTTTTTCGAGGTGCACATTGTTTTTGGTTTTGAATGGTTGGTTTTTATTAATATAACTTTTGGTTACTTTTATGTGTAAAACAAGAGAAGGGGACTTGCTAACTGGGTTTGTGTTACTCTCAGCAAAACCTTGTTTACCATTAATCAGAACTTGTTTTTATCCGAAACAACAAAAAATCGCTTCCTTCCTCTGTGTTTTTTTCCAAAGTATGACCTACTTTACAAAAAATACTTATGGTAGCGAAGGATGTTATTGAAAAGAATCACTCTGTTACTCTGTTTAAAAGTTTCAACAATCAGTGTGCCTCTGACTACCCCGTTTGGGGAATAACAATTACCTTTTTTTTTTTTTTTTTCGTGGGGAAATCCTCATGGATACCTCGCTGCCCGGGACGACGACGAGGTTATGTCGGACTCCTACCGACTAAAACCCCACGGCACTCGACCGTGGCACTTTGGCGGCGAAGCTGGATCCTACCGTAAGTAATACCGCACTGCTCCGCCGCCAGTGCTGGCCCCTAATAGAGCCCCCTCCAACCGACCCCCCAACGAAGGGGGGTGGCCACGAAAGCGCCTGGAGTACGCAGACACTTTCGCCGTCTCGGTGGACGCCGTGCAATGCAAGCCAGAGCACCCCTGCACTCCGGCCCGCTGGCACCCACTGTACGCAGGCCCTACTGGGCCCGCAACCACGAGCCACCCAGAGGGCGGCTCCGCTGCCGCAACCAGCGGTACGGCCCCGCCGGGCCGCGACGCGCAGGGGGGATCAGCCTCGGATCACTGGCCCCCACCAACCGATTGTGCGCCGCGGCCTCCACCACGCGCCTCAGGGCGCTTGCAGGCCCCACTGGACCCGCAATCCCACGTGTTGCCCTTGCGGGCTGCAGCGGGTGGGTGGCTAGTCCACCACACTGCCACGCCTGAGTGAGTCCTCTTCGCTTCCCGGCGGTTGGACGCTACCACCGGTACTAAGCCCCCTCGCCACGCCAAGGCGAGAACTCATGAGGGGGAATAACAATTACCTACGAAGAAAATGTTAACTCGCTGTTTCTTTTATGAACAGAAACAGTTCTTCCACATAATGTGAAGTTGATTATTACTTATAACATCAAATATGATAACAGAACTCTTGTTTTTGTAACTTTTGAAATACCCACTTGCTCGTATCAGGTTTATTAGGGTAGACATATTGACTTTTCCATTTTTGATCAATAAATCTATAAATTTTATCTGACGTTGAGTCACGCACAACCACTGGTGGTTGGTTCAATGGAAATTCACGTGGGATATAAGGGTTTTTACATTTCCAAATGACAGAGAACGGCATAAGGGTTTTTCAGTTTTTTAAAATACCGTTTTATGTAAAAAAACTTCTATTTTAAGAGTTTGTTTGTTTTCCATTTTCCAGTTTACGCTAAATAAAACACTTTTCTAACTCTATTTTTACTTACCTTAAGGTAATCTTTTTTAGTAGTTTTTTTATGGAATATTGTTACGGCATATTTTTAAACGGGTTTTTTTCGCTCAATTGCCAGCCCTACACTGATCACATTTCTTTTAGCATAGTTGCCAATGTTTCGTGTCGTTTGGAGTGGATTACACTGTGTTGCTATGCGCACACGCAGCCTGTATCTAACAGCTGTTTTACTTAGTTTAAACTTGGCAAACACATGCCAATATAAATAGCTATTTTCGTATAATTTTTCTGTTCGGTTTCATATAACAAGTCACTGTACAAAACTGTTTCACATACTTACTCTAACCAAAATCTATTATGTTTAGCTTAATTTAAAAAGCTCTACATTGATACTTACCACTTTCTCCTTGCCACGTTAGGTTCATATTTCGCTCGAAGAAATGTAGGCTTCTGAATGATCTCTTCACCATGACGGCAAAAGTCGGCGTATATCTAACTACGTCCGTACGTCCCGTTTGTCCTAAAGTCGTGAGCGTATATTATCTAGGTATGTTATGTTAAAAATTCTAACTGGTATTTTCAACCGATAAAAATACTAACTGATTGGCGTTTGCCATAGTTACTGATACGAAAATCATAAAGATAAAAGCCAGACTTGCCTCTAAATATGGAACTAGAATCTGTGGAGGATTACCTACCGTTCAGATAGCTATAATCTAGTCAATGACAGTAGTGATAATACAACGATTGAGCAAACTCTGAAATAACTTCTTTATCTAGGTATTATCAGCTATGCGATATTTCTTACCAGCGCATGATATGGTCAAGAACCTGAAATTTTAACGAAATAACTGGTCATGGGTTAGGTACTATGTTGTGGCCTAGTCTCCACCAGTGAAAACCGTAAAAAACCGTAGCGTAAAACCGTACCGTACCGTAATAAAGACCGTAGCGTGTAAGACGATACATAAGGGAGACCGTAAGCACGCATTAGGGTAGGCCTACGTCCAGCAGTGGACCGGCATAGGTTGATGATGAAGGAAGATCACAGATGCCAAACACATCAAAGAACTACTTAATCTGTATGAAGTGGATTGATACAGCACAAGACAGGAAACACGTACGATTTAAAGTGGGTTGACACAGAATAAGACTGGAAATAATTATTTGAATAGCTACTGAGAGAGGCTGACAAGATGAAGAAGTCAGGAATAGAGAAGAGGAGTGATTGAATCGGAAATCGTTCGCTTCCATATAAGTATTTCCGTTTTCTGTAGTTTTGAGTCAAAAAGCCCATGTAAGTTCTGTTTCAAACTACCTAACTCAAATCAGCATTTTGAAATAAATGCTTCGAATTATGAAACTAAATGTGGTGATTGGTCCTTTCCACTTTTATTACAATTCAATTCTGATTCTCATAATAATACATCTGACAAAAATACACCTGTAGCAATGCTCGAAATTGCTACAGGTGTGGTGTATTGTTGACACAAATAAATTCAAAATCTTTAAATTCTCATGATTGTCAGCACCTTAATGCCCTTACTCCTATCAGCATTAAAATAACGATAAAAGTAATAAAACAACCTGTAAAATCGTTCTCATAAACATTTATAACATTGGTTATAAACTTGTTACTGCGGTCACTCAGTTGTTACAGACTGATAACAATTATTAGTTTTATCTGAAAAAAAATAGGCTTTGACCAGTAACTATAATTTTCGGAAGTCACGTTTTGAAGGATATCACGTTTCTTTCTATCTATATTGCTGTTTTTGCAATGTTCTTAACCTGTAACATTCAAGGTGTTTCTTTGTTTCATTAAACGAGATATGAGAAATTTCTGAGGACTCTGGACCTAAGTCCAAACGAGATTTTCAGACGAAGAACTGAAGTCATCAACGTAGCCCTCTTGAGTCTTTCACTGTCAAAACACTTGACACAAATAATAATTATCTATACAAGTGTGATAAGTACGTGAACGTGAGGTGCCCGTGCCGCAGCTGTGACAGTGATCGGCGACCATCGCTGTTGTAAAGCAACACAAGCGTCGGAAATGGGATGGGTACTACCCCGACCGAAATGAAGTGATGCATTTTTCGGGCATATCCGTGCTTCGGAAGGTACGTTAAGCAATTGGTCTCAGTTGACGTCGCTAGATGGCAGTCTTTTATCCTAGACAGGCCTTAGCGAGGCTTGATAACATCTGACATTAAGGTTGATCACTAACCTAACACCCCTTCAACAATCCGTACTGAGCCCGCGTGTTGGGGTATGGCTTGTTGCACCTCATAGTTAAGGCGAGGCCTGTGCCTAGCAGTGGGACGTATATAGGCCGTTTATGTTAAGTTGGGTACGAGCCGCCTGATGGTACAAGTGACACGTTTTCGTTTGAATAGAGTAGTGTTAGTGTAGAGTGCCTTTAGGTCAAGTGCATACTTAGACATAAAAACTGTAAAAAATGTTGATTTCCACTGAAATAAACAATAACAAAACAGTGCAGACTAGACATTGGTATTGCAATCACCATCTAATGCAAGACAGCGTGACTGGCGGCAGCTTTGCGAAATACCTAATCGAAGTAATGTCCCAATGGGTGAAATAATAAATTGATAATAGGTGTTAAGATAGATTTTTTTTTCTGGATTAACAGGATATATTTGCACAGTAATCACAGGAAAAACAGGCAACTTATTGGCCCTGAATTTATTTTAAAAATCCATTTTCTTCCTGCGCACAAAATAGTTTCGATTCATAATGTTAATGTAAAGTTTTACAAATGAAAATATCAATGAATGAAACCAGAACGACAGAAATTGTAGAACTTTATATATATCACTTTATATAATATCGCGAGAAAGATTGTAAATTGCTATTTTTTATAATCTTAACACTAGCAAGACGGGAAAATCTATCTACCTACAAGGACGGTGACCGGTCAAATGACTGCCCCAGTTTATTTAAGATATTTTTTTATTTATGTGCTAAAATTGGCGACTATAGTAATAAAACAGGGTATAAAATATGATTTATTTAATTTAGATATAACTTTTACATTTTATTTACGTTACAAGAGTGTGAAGTGGCTATTTGCAAGAGTCGCATACTTTATTAGTAAACTCAATGTTTTTTTTTCAAACTTCTGATATAAGTGCGAATTTGTCTTGTTGAAGTCGTGAAATTCTCTCAGATCTATGATCAAATCGCAAAAACTTCATTATTTCTTCGAATCTGCCACGTTACATAACTTTTTAAAAATAAAACTATATTATTAAGTTACAAATACTTTTCCGATATCAACCGTCAAATGACTGCCGCCGTCTTTGTTAGTATATCAAGATTTTAAATAATAAACAAAAGAGGCGAGAGTTATTTTCATACATAGTTTCATTTAACTAGTAATATTAATAAAAGTCACAAAGTCTCAGTACATCAAGTCAAATAGTTTTTGAGTTATTCAAAATTTAAATTCAAATTGCAGTCAAATGACTGCTTCCGTCTTTCTAGTGTTAAGGCGATAAATTCACAACATTACATACCCTCACGACGAAATAGAGTAGTCAGATAGTAGACAGTAGTCAGATTGTTGCCATCATGGTGAACGGAACATACAGAAGCCCTCATTGCGCCGGGGATTCCAACCTAATGTGGCAAGGGGCGAACTTACCGCCGTTATTCGGGTTGCTACGGCTATTTATTAATCAGGGTTTTCTATCACCGGAGAGTTAGCCGCAAATTGTACAGTGAACACAAAGTAGTGTTCCGGTCAGCCTTGAACACGACCACAGTTTAAACCATACAGTAGGCTATCTAAGGCCGCCTGCCGAGTTATTAGCCTAGCGTGCACACAGAAACGCGGCACAGCCCGTCCGTACTGATGCCGCCTGCCTATGCCTTCCTATTTTATGCTAGCGTGTGCGTGATATCGCGACACGGCGCGCGACGCAACACATTTAAACCGAGAGTGGCACGTTTGTATTTAGATGTTCTACTGTATGGTTTATACTGTGACACGACGCTCACAAAATATACACAATGGATAAGTAAAAAAGTATGGTCTACCCATAACTTCTTGATATGAAGAGATTCTCGATGACGTCTCGACGAGTAACAATAGCAGAGATAGGTATTGCTTATTTATTATTATGCAATAAATTATCCTAACAAGGAAAACAGCTAAAAGGCACATTATGCTCAGAGAAAACGAATGAAGTATTTGTCCACTGCAATCGTAAATCCATATTTTATTCCTCTTTGTGTTTCATGCTCATGTATTCGCATTTATTAGGTTTTCAGTACACGTGTTAAGAATTATATATTGAATACGCTTATGACTATATCTCAAATGGAGAAGTCAGTGACACGATAAACTGTTGTGTTTGTAGTAAACGGAACATTCAAGCCTAAGGCCTCCAAGCAGGCTTAACGACTGACATCTGGCGACTGCAGACGCCAACTGCTTAGTTGAAGTTATGTACCTACTGTATGTAAGTCACCATGTGGGCTGTTTTGAAAAATAAATAAAATTAATAAATGTACTAAACACGAACAGCCCTAGAGCACCACTTAAACTGCTGTAGAGTTTTGTCTCTTTCATTCTTATCGCTGTCAACATTCAGGAGTAAGTGACGGGACACTTCAATCGACAGTCAAAGATTCAAAGATTCAAAGATTTATTGCGCACATGTGGTAAAAAGAGATATTTTTACATTTTAGCGTCCCAAGACATGTAACCCTGGTAGGGCACAGCAATATACAATTTCAAACTATAAACAATAAATCCAATACTGCTACTGAATTTGAAATATAAATAAGGAGGAAAGAAAGTATTTCGTCGAATATTCTATCGTTAAACCAATAGTGCACCTGAATTTACTTTTATAAATAGGAGAGTAGGTATTTCCCGGCATGCCCCCAACTGGGACGCTACCACATTCACCCCCGAATTCTCAAATGCAAATAAAGGTTGAGCATCTCTCAGAAGTATAGCTGTCCCTTTCGGTTCTGCTGTCATTTTACGGGACAGCACGAGCCTGAGCAAGTGCTTAGCGTTGATTGACGTTTGTGAATTCGGGGGTTAGTCCAGTATGCACGAGTGGGTACGTACCGGCCGGGGGCTGCGTGCCGACCGGGGGCGCACTGGACTGGGACCATAAAACTCATGACTACACTAATACAAGAGGCTTTTTCAAGAATTCATTGTTTACATATGTTTTTGTTAAAATCTATCATTATATTTTAAAAAGGTGAACAGAGAGGCTATTACTGCGTGAATAGGTTTCAATATCGAATGAATATTAAGCCAGGCAACACTTTTATCTAATCTTAAAGCTTGTCAACACTTGCAAAGTTAAGGCACGGTGTCTAAGGTCGGAATTAGGTACATAAGTGATTTGTGACTTGCAAAAAAACCAGAGGTTTACATGGATTTATGTAATGATTGATCCCAAGTAGATAAAGTTTACAGTTAACAGTTCATGAAGGTTTTCAAGGTTGCGTCAATGGAGATAAAATAAATACCTAGAATAAAATTATTACAATCTTTACTAGCTGTACAGACTTTGAGTAGAATAGTAGTAAATCGTTCGTTCAGCCAAAGCGTTAAATTTTCTTGTGTACAAGCTCCTCTTGCTTTGAAGTCAGTTAATAGGTGGTATTATGTAAACAAGATAATACCCTATCAAAATAGAATTTAAATTTGAAGAAATATTCCGGATTTTTCGATAAGGTGATTCTGACTGAATCAGCCTCCGGACCGCGCTTGGGTGTACAAAATCAGGTCCAATTGACCTGTTTTCAAGCTAACAGGACAGCGACTCGCTTACGTGCTCGTCATTCATACGTCACTGTCATGTGGTAGTTTTTGAACACAGGTTTTTTGGCTCTGTGCTATGACAGCCAATGATGTTTAAAAGATGTAGATACGTTATTTCAGTACTGATGTAAAGTCGAAAATTTACCCCTGGCGTACGCATCTATAACTTGACCGAGTGTACAAGATAGTATGATTATATTTGCTGTTAGTGTCGTCTTAAACTGTCAGGTGGTCAGGTGTTCGAAGATCTGATTTCGGGTGCCGCTATTTTAGCACAAGTAACCTATCTCTACGTCTTTTTTATTATAATATCATTGGTGACAGCTGTTTGGACCTGCTAAGCTCCGAACTGACTTTGAGGGGGTATTATGTGCCCCCAGATTAAGTACTTTTATCGGAACACATTTAAAAACGATTCCATTTGATGTTAATCGATTCGAGTTTTAAATACATAATAATCTAAATCCTTCCTTAAAATATTAAAATTAACACTATCATTAATTGCCTGCAACGAGCATTATGTTTGAAACCGTGTATTTTGTAATCTTGTTGCTAATTAAACAATTCTTAAAATGGCCCTCAGGCTTAGTGGTTTAGGTAGAGGTTTATAGCCCCGAAGGTCGTGAGGTTGATATCCACACAGGACAAACGTTCATTTTTAGAATATTTGTTTGTTGTATACTGGTGATAATAATATTACTCAGAACCTTTATTTAGCTTTTGCCAGCAGCTTTGCTTTTCCCCATTTCCTCCTAGAAAATGAGAAACTAAAAACACTGTGACGTTAGGTAAAGTGGCCTACATGCTTACAGCGCTCTCCGAAGGATTAGGATGGTCCCCCATCCCTCTACCGAACCTGCCCTGATTAGCTTAACAAAAGTGATTATTGCTGATATTCTGTCGTTAGTAACCCACCTAAAATAAGGATTAGAAGATGTTCAGGTTTTTTTTTTTCTATTTTGATCTAAGATTTTTGCGCATGACTGTACTTACTAATCTAAAAGCAGGATACTTTGAATTCCCACTATATCACCTTACAGGTGTTTGATGAAGACAGTCTTCTGTTCCAATCTCAACCTTAACCCTATATTCTTAGAGTTGTCACGTTCAGTGAAGGTCACGGCTAGTGGAAGCAATTGGTTATAGAGGTCATATTGTACAGTTTTGGAATAAAAATAACCTACTAAGAAGGAAGTAAGACAAAAGATGAATTAAAAGAAGTTATTCTACAACATGGCCATAAATTCATGATAGAAATACATAAAAGAAATACATAATACGGAGATTGGATCATCAAATCTCATACAAAAGTTTGAGTGAAGTTACATGGATTTTACCTAACGGGTACCTACGGGTTGTTGCGAAAACGACATCCTGTATAAGCTTATTTGATGGTATTAAATAGTTTGCATACGCTGAACACATTCGCACAGAGCAAACACATAATCATCATCATCAACAGCCTGTTGCAGTCCACTGCTGGACATGGGCCTCTCCTATTACATGCCAGTGAACTCGATCTTCGATCTTGAGCCGCAAACACAATGTTTGTCAAATTAATTATAAATCCTAGTTCGGGATTGAACACAGACGCGCTTAGACTAAGGCTCATCAAACATGATCAGTACTAGTTACCACCGAGCCAGTCGGTCCGAGTGAAGAGTTATCATCAGTAGTAGTTAGTTAAATAACAAGCCCAAGGTACGGACCTTGGCTTAAGGCGTTATTGGGAGTCCCACAATCCCTAAACGGGATAGTCCATAAATATTTTTTATCACCTATAACAAAAAAGGGGCGTTACTGGGAGAAAGCAATCGGACATAGACAATGATTTAGAAAACAAGTGGTTTCTACAGCAGTTATTGAGTCCTGCTTTCTTCGAAATCCTGTAACTTTTTTACCGGTCTTTCTTCCACCTTGTCACTTGGAATGGTCTCTATTCTAGAACTTTCCTATTCTTATGAGGATATACTCGGTATTGATTTGATTTGATAGCATAACTCGATATGCTTCAATACTATTTGATCGTAATCAAAAAAGACTGTCCTGATTTCAGATAAAATGGCTGAACAATTAAATTTTACAGCAATTGAGGACAAGATTTCAGATAAAATTTTTGCTGCGATTGCTATCAGCCTTTTGGCTAATCGTAAAAAATCTGATTTCATCACTAAATAATGTGCATTAAGTAGCACAATTTTTTTTTTAGTGTAGATTACTTTGATAACTGGCCGGCAGAGTGGCATCAATGACATTCTTGAAAAAACATCCTTATAAAAAGTTAAGGCCTCGTTGCGCAAATACTCAATAAGTAACCTCAAGTATTCACAATAAATACTAGAGGCAAAATTCAGTCTAGACACTCGTCTACTGCCTATTATACTAATAATAGGATAAAAGCTCTTAGGCCTTATTCGTCTAATAACATATTAATAATAGGATATTGGCTCTAAGGCCTTATTTAAAATCATCAACTTCCAGGTATCATTCTTTATTAAACCACAACCAATGGATTAACTTCAAATCAAGATCAAGCGATCCTAAGTCACTATAATCGCAGCTAACATCATATTGTTCAGCCTGCGAATCGCTACCCTGGCACCTCTTTTCTCTGGAATCGCTACCCTGGCACCTCTTTTCTCCGGAATCGCTACCCTGGCACCTCTTTTATCTGGAATCGCTACCCTGGCACCTCTCTTCTCTGGAATCGCTACCCTGGTACCTCTTTTTTCTGGAATCGCTACCCTGGCACCTCTTTTCTCCGGAATCGCGGTGCCAGGTGCCAGGGTAGCGATTCGCAACCGAGGTATCGTACGATTCGGTAACTTTCATTCAATTTTAGTAAATCGCTTGTTCAGCGACAGCCAATGACATCTAGTATTTGTAAAAAGGATAAAACAGACACGGATATTTAAAAATGGAAATACAATTTATTGAAAATTACCGAGTCATACGATAACTCAGTTCCGAATCGCCCTCCTGCTATGCTATTCCGGCGGACTCCAAAACTCCCTTCGCTCGTGTGAGTGAACTTTAAAATGCAATTTTTTTGCAACTACTGTGGTCGTTTGAAAAAAAAGGACTAAGACAAATAACATTTTTAAATTATTTACATACAAAATGAGCGAAAATACTAATTCAAAGTAAAGCGTATCGATGATTGAGGTAAGCGTGAAGCACCGAGATGTGAAGTGATGTCCGATGTGCACCACCGCCGGAATAGCACGGTTCATGTGCTCTCGAATCGAATTCGCAACTCGAATTCGCAGGATAGGTCCATCTCATCTTAGGCACGTTTTGAAAAGAGGGGCATTGAGGCCTTTGTCCAGCCGTGGGACAGAGTAGGCTAATAATAACAACTTGTCAAGCAGAGCGGTAACGCCTTCGGAACAGATATAGGTAGCGAAATATCCAGAAGCGACAAAGACGAACATAATTATTTGAGGAGGCGGTGCCGAGCTCGTATAACAATTGCCTTTGTTCACAGTATTGTCATTTTTGAGGCGGTGTCGTTTTTGACTAGTTTTTTAGGGTTTCGTACGACAAAAACCAAATTCTTTTAGGTTGACATTTTTGGTCATCTTGTTTTAGCATCAACGTTTAAACTTTGGAAACGCCACCTAGTGTATATTAAATAAATGTGCTTTATGTAAAATGTCTAATTAAATCATTTTCGGTATATGTTGAAACGCCAGTAAAAATGGTTATCGCTTAAAATAAAATTAAAAAAAAACCCTGTTTAAAATAGTAATTCTGAACAGACAGAACAGAGAACAGAAGACGTTATTATAATTTTATAAAGCACTTACGCATGATAATAATAGCATAGCATAACAAAGCTATACATAACAAAAGCGACAAAATCAAGGCTCGATTCACGTGCTAAAAAAATATGAACTAAACATTCTCAAAAAAATTATACGGCACTTGACTTGATTTCCAAAATAAGTAGTATAGTTTTTTAACTTGGCGCATCGTCTCTTGTTATCGTTATGAGTACCTACTGTATTTTTAAAGTCTCCGAATATATTTTTACTCTTTAGATTTAACTCCACTCTGTATTTAACTTAAGGAGAATTTTTATATAAGGTACATTACTAACAACGATCAGGATATTTACCTAATTTACGAATAAACATTGTGATACGTCATACTGTCACCAGCTTATAGGCGCGGTCGCTCCCAATTCTAGGCGGTGTATACGTCTATATGTTTTTTTTCACGCGGAGAATGCCTTCACGCACTATACCGCTCTCTGAGAACGAGAGCGGGGGAGTGTGGGGCTCACCCACCCCAGTAGGGCGTTGGCATACTCACTAAACTCCGCGGAGGCTATCTTCTGCACGGTACTGGGATCCCCGAGGACCCACGTGAGAGACTCTATCAGTGGACCCCTGGCGCGCTGTTCTATTCTAACGCCCCGAACCACGGGGCAAACGTAAACAAGCCCCCTTCTGCCACCAGTCTTTCGCAAATCGTCGCTCCACCTAGGCAGAGGGCGTCCCAGACTAAGCTCGCTGAGACAAGGTCTCCATTTAAGAACGCGCGTCGTTCCCCAAGCTTGGACCCCCCGTAAAATGTCAATGGAACTGAAACTGCCAAACGAGCTTGAGCGCGTGCTCAGCGTTGATTGACGTTTGTGAATTCGGGCATAATCCTCGCACATTCGATATAAGTCCGATTTCATAAATTTCGCTAGAATTGTTTAAGTATCTACTGAAGTCAATACTTTGAGTCCTAGTTTTATTTATTTCCGCAAGAATGCGAAATACATCCCTGCCCATAATTAAAGAGATGTGGTCTCAATACCAACTAGGGAATACGGCGTGGTATGCATGTTTTACACGGTATTAAACCAATACCATTACTAACTAGTATTTTTATCGATTCATGGGTTATCGATTCATGGGTTATCGATTAACCGAATAAACTCATAGTTTGACGTAATGCATTGTTTCACTGATTGATTGGACATATTACTTGTTTGTGGTCTTATCAGCACTTAACTCTTTTACAATATGCAATATTTTGTCAAGTAATGTTTAAGACTAATAATTAATGTGAAATACTGAACAAGAAAATAATGCGATACATGCCTTTTGTTGGTTAGTAAGTGATTGTTGGTTAGTGAATATGCACGTTAATTTTAGTACGCTTAGATTTGATTTTGATTGATATTTAGTGATATTGTCTTGTCCTGTTGTGAATTTCTTTCTCGGTAAGTTCTTTCAGACTTAATTTTTATAATACAGTGCTGATGAACGCTTACCCCCAAATTCACAAACGTCAATCAAGGTTGAGCACACCTTCAAACTTATGCTGTCACGTGAAAGACCAAAAATAAAAGGGACAGCGAAACTTTTAAGAGCTTCTTAACTTTGATTTGGTTTGTTCATTCGGCGGTTAGGATAGCATTGTAAGCCATCTTGGTAGCGATTCCGAGCCTTTGAAATCGAAAATTCGCTAATTATCTTTTAGTTTAGGTAAAACGGTCGTTCAGCGAAAGAGTTGTTTTTTTTTACCTACCTCTGACTAGTTTCAGACTGATTCATTCAGAAGCCTACATTTCGCCGTCTTTTTTAACCTAACCTGGAAAGCTACCGCCGCTGTCCGGTTTGCTTGGTTGGTTTAACTTTAAAAATTACTCGTATGAATTTAAAAACAGACGTCAAAAACATCCGATGCCCACGTTAATCGGATTAGTACGAATAGCGTAAAAACAAAAACATAGGAATAGTTCGCTAAGTAGTTCGTTACCTACATTCCATAGTTGAAGTAGTAGATACTGATAACGGTGCCGATTAGTGGCGATTGATAAAGAAATACTGCAAATGTAATTAGAACTGCTGAAATATGCTATAAATCAGTAAGGTCCAACTATTTTATAGCTACTTATGTACAATAATACACGACTACAAAGGGAGTCACATGCGAGCCCAAGAACGTCAGCTACAGTGAATAAATAAATTATAAAATATCCCTGGACATTATTCCACACAGCGCCATCTAGCCCCAAGTGAGATAATTAAAGTCCGTTTTAATGGGATGCTAGACAACGGATAAACATACTTAAATACTTTTTCTTTTGTAAATACATACTTAATATACATAGAAAACACCCAGACCGATACAAACAGACATGTTCATGCACACAAATGTTTGTACTGTGCGGGGATCGAACCCCTTGGTGTAGTAACCGACTTCTCAACAATTACACCAAGACGGTCGTCCGTCATAGTTGAAGTGAGGCCTGTGCGACAGTCGGCTAGGATCATCATGGAGCGAAGTATACCCGATGTCAAACTAAAATACCGCATACGTAAGACGACAATACCGAAACCCGAGTTGCCGAAGTCTCTTAAAAGACCACCAATTTAGAGCAACGTGACAAGTGGAATTGAGTTGAACACGTCTGCCGCATGTTAGATGAGCAGTGGCCTAGGACAGGGTCTGATTGAGTGTCACAACGCAAAAACCACTTCGCGGCATCGGCAGACTTAAAAGGCGATGGCGGGAAAAGTTAGAATCCTCTCCTATTACACGCCACTGAACTCGATCTTTAGCTGCTCGCACCCAGCGCCTGCCAGCCATCCTGCCCAAATCCTGACGTCCTACACTTCGCTTGCCGAGACGTGGTCTCTACTCAAGAACACGTTTACTCCAAAGGTTATCGGTTTTATGGCTAACATGGCCAGCCACCTGCCACTTCACCTTGCTTACCCGGTGGGCTATGTCGATAACCTTAGTTTTCTGCCGTATCACCTCATTTCTAATTTGATCCCGCAGAGAAACGCCGAGCATAGCCCTCTCCATAGCCCGCTGAGTGACTTGAAATGCGTTTGTGAGTTGGTTTATAGTTCTGGACCATAATCAGTGGAAAAGAAGTATAGAGACCTTTGCCTAGAAGTATAGTAATCATAAAATTTTAATGGTTTACCATAGTCTCCGCTCTAATACTTAATGTTGCCACAGTCGCAATACCGAAGTAATCACGTCCAACATAACCAGATCGAATTGATTGCCTTTCCATGAACGTTTCGTTCGGAAACAGACATTGTGGCTTTATATGCTTTGTTAATTTATTTGGCTTGCCCAACTGGCCCTTCTGAGGCAATCCAGGTCGTAGACCTAATTTTATTTCGTTTCGTCATAGCAATTATGTAGTGAAACGAAGTACTTCAACTACAGATGTGAAGGGAAGTTGATTACCAACAAACTGAAGGAAACAATGGTGAGACAAAATCAGTTTCTGGTTTTTGTGATGATAAAAAAAAAAAAAAAAGTTTGTTCAGTAACAGATAACATTTAACAAATTAGTTGTGGACTCCCTCTATTAAGTACAAAATAAGCACCTGTGTCAGAGCGAGCCACTCTTCCTTAGCATCATTAATACCTTAAATCTAAGTGCAGTCGTTAGAAACTAACATTTTTTTACTAATTTAAACTGAAAATAAAAATAAAGGGATACAAATATGCAAAAACAAAAGTTAGCCGGATTGGAGTTTACAAAGCCAAATTATAATTATATGATCAATGCTTTGTCATCAAAACTTTTTGAGGGAGATTCAGAATCGTGCTAACAGAAAATATATTTAAAAAGTAGGCATGTGCCAAATAAGCAGGCATAATTCGCTAATTTTTATTAATTTATTCCACTTTTTTTATAAATGGGGGACTAAGGCCCAGACTCCACCAGAGCTGAGCGGAGATGTGCGGCGTCGAGCTGTGTTTTCAACAACCAATAGAATCACATCTCCATATCTCCATGTGTGAATAACGCAATTCCATTGGTTGTTGAAAACACAGCTCGACGCCGTACATCTCCGCTCAGCTCTGGTGGAGTCTGGGCCTTAATGTCAAAAGGCATACTCTATCGGTCAACCATACATTCAGACAGAAACATTAAGGATGTGCATAAGATTGAGGTAAAGATTAGAAAGCATAAGTATATGTAGGTATTTATAGATTATTATAACATTATTATTTTTAAATTGAATGGTTCTACCAAAACCAATATACCACCTGTGTCAGACAGTTTCTGTACGTAATCACCGGCAAAAAACTCAGACACCTTACAATAAGAATTAAGAGGCCTTTAACTTTTTTAAAACCGTAAGTACTAAAATAAATACGAGTACTTGTGTAACAAGCCGTAGGCACATCCTTGTGAAGTGAAGTGACAAAATCTTTTAAATCCTTAAATGCATTCAAAATGCCAATAATATCTTATCAATCACTTTAAGCCAGATAAAAGTGAATTATCATATCAGACACTTGCAATGATGCTCAGAAATCCAGTAGATAATAAATAAATATATTTAGCACAAGCGCTCCCGACAGACGTTGTTCTGCTGTTAAATATTCAGAAATGGTTGCTAAGAGAAAACTAAATTGTGGTTTTTAATATATTCCTAGCGTTTTTTCATGTTTCACAAATATTTCAAAATTAGCTAAATTGGTCTAGGCGTTCAAGAGTTTTAGCGAGACTAACGGACAGCAATCCATTTTTATATACATTGAGAGTCCCTTTTTCTGAAGTGACTTTAAAGTTAAGGTCTAGTCTGCCTTACTCTTTTGTCTTACACCCATTGAAACAGGAAACGGAAATAAAACACTTGAAACAATGAACTGTAACAAATAGAAGCCATATAGCCTTATGTCTCAGTGGCCCAAATTGTACTGTAAACACCACTCCACGTGGCGACCCACATATTTCGATCAATAACCGAAAATAATGAGGGCAGTTTCGGTAACTCAACACCTATTGAACTCAAAAGTAGTAGTATTAATATTTCAAAAGCTAAGTGTCATCTTTGCTCCATATGAGGATGCAGGTCGCCTAATGTCACATATAGGTAAACATACAAACATTTAACTAGAGAAAAATATAATTACACAATACACAATTACTTACCCTCTTATTCATAATAAATCCAACAGCCATACGACATCATTTCAACTACTTACTTACTGGAATAGTATGTCTCTTTCATTCATCATCTTATAACATTGATGGTTGAGTGGGATGATGGCTGGCTCACACATCATCTCGTGAACAGCTATATCCCGGTTAGCGTCAAATGTCATCTCAGTCGTCGTGAGTTATCTTTAAAATTCAATTTCTTTGCGACTGTGATCGTTTGAGAGAAAAAACTAAGGCAAATAACATTTTAAAATTATTTACATACAAAATGAGGGAAAACCCTAATTCAAAGTGAAGCGTATTGCTGATTGAAGTAAGTGTGACTGTGAAGCACCGAGATGTGAGATGAAGTTAGCGGGAATGTCACCCCAGGTGCCACCTTTAGGAAGTGGAATGCTCAAGTTGACTTTAAAAAAATTCAGTTCTGTTAATTTCATGTCAAAACTGTGGGTTAGTTGCACCATAGTAAAAGTTAAAGTTAAAGTTTTTGTCAAATTTGACAATTTGACGACCAAAAATGACGTCGAATTGTCAAATTTAACAAAAAATTTAACTTTAACTTTAACTTCTACTATGGTGCAACTTACCCTGTGTGTTTTACAGTAAGTACAAAATAAATAAACCAACAGAAGGTTTCTTTATTTTGTAAAACTGTAAAATCATTTCATTCAAATCAACCTTCTAACGCCGATGGTAGAGTCACATTTTGTATAATTTACCTATTTTTTGTATAGTACTAATTATTTTATGTATTTTTTTGTGTGGATGAAAACGGGTTTTTTTACGATTCGTCAATCAAGACTGAGACGTCCTCAAACTCGTGCTCATCCCGTTAATTGTCTAAAGGACAGACCCCTGAATTTACAAACGTCAATCTACGCTAAGCACGCACTCACGCCCAAGCTGTGCCGCAAAATGTCAATAGGACTGAAAGGGCTGTCCCTATGCTTCTAAGGGATGCTCAAAGTTGATTTGAGTTTTTGGATTCGGGGGTGAAAGTGACAGCTATAGTTGTTAGTTAGTATGATATTTTAAGAGACTGTTTTTAAGAGATGTTTGTTTTGTCCGCAGGCATGGTCGGAGCATGTGATGTTGTTAAGCCTTCGGATAAGGTTGAGGATCATTCGCCACACGTCAACGGTAGCCTGGTCTTCACAATAAGCAGTAAGTTTTTTTAATTGAATCTACTGTCCATCCAATTTAACATCTAACACAACTAAGCCATGGGTACCTCGCACAAATAAGGTTTTATCGAGACCTCGCGGAGCATATCGTGGGGTGTGCGCTACTTAGGTGGAGCGACCTACCATTGTAACTACTGGTAAGAAGTAGAAGCGTCAAGTTGAGGATAGACATTGAACCATTAAATCCTGATGACGGAGGATTTTAACTTAAGTAGGAGGAGCAAACAAGCTCGTGGCTTACCTGGGTGCCTTGTGCGAGTTTTATTCTGTCAAACGCATCGAACGCGTATTTGGATGACATAAGGCTCTGGTAGCGGGCGGACGTAACCGTTCATTTTCTATGTAAATCAGCGTTTATTCACTCCAAACAACTAACCGAGGAACCTCGTACGAGTCTCCTAGCAAAGATGTGGCTTTCACACTGTACTGTACAACGAGCTCTTAACCTCCACCCCCAATATGTAAGTGACGTTCCTAAGGGGGCTGAGCTTTGGCTTCGGGCGTGGGAGATGTCAGATGGAGTTCATGACCTGAGATGGCGAGATCAGGTCACCAGTGGGTTTGTGCAGTAATGTCTGCCGCTTCACGGCAGAAGAGTTTGACACACTTCCGCCCCTCCCGCAAAGGGCAGGAAGTCCATAAAGGAATACACCTGAAAATTAAAAAACAAGGCTCCAAACAAGAGTCGAACTAATTGGGGACCTAGATCCCCCATGTGTTTATCGTGTACGGTAAAAGTAGTGAGTGATGCTAAGGGTTAGATAACAAAAAAGTGATGGGTTTTGTACTCAATCAATATGCGAAGATGTTTAGATAAGATAAAAAAGTCAGTGACATCAAAAACGTGAGGATTTTCGCCATTTGTAAAGCATGTCCCTTACTGAATGTTTCTTAACGTTACACAAACAAATAATTAGATAAGATATTATAATACTTTATTGCGCAAAGAAAGCAATAACACAACAATTTACGTACAATTTAGCCGGATTTAATAAAAGTGATAATTTAATTTATTATTCTTTCATTTAATTTTTATTTGTTTATTTATTCTTTTTTGGACAACAATAAATTGCTACAAATGGACGACTTAATGCCGATAAGGCATGCTCTACTAGTCAACCATGGGGCTAAGCAGAAAAATATGGTAGGCGGTGCACTGTTAAAAATTTATTTTCATCTAAGACGGAATTTTAGTTAGGTGGTAGTGTTTAGGTAACGAGTAAAATACACGAGCATAGTTGACTTAGTACTCAACTTCGGTATTGTACATGTAACTAGCGACCCGCTGCGGCTTCACACGGGTGCATTTATTTATTTATTTATTTATTTATTCTTTGGCACAGTAACAAAATACAAATTGGTACATACACATGTAAATATTATTCTAAATACATAATATTAAATTTGCATTTCGATGACAACCGCGCACAACATTTGAATAATACTGTTACTTGTTACTGTTGCATTGGGGTTTTATGTTATGTTATACACGTTCACCTTCTTCTTCAATTACTCTATCTATTAAAAAACACCGCATCAAAATCCTTTGCGTAGTTTCTAAGATTTAAGCGAACATAGGGACAGAGAAAGCGACTTTGTTTTATTCTATGAAGGTATACTTAGAATTGACAATGTTATACGTTTTAAAATGTCCTTTATTAAACTGTTTTTATTCAAAATCTGACACCCAAATTGTCTAGATAGTGACGGTCATAAAGCTCAAAAGGAGACTAACCCCCTTATTCATAAAAACTTAAACAGCTCTTAAGAACACGATAACTTTTGTATCGCTTTGTCACTGTCATTCTTCTTGCTGCCGCCATTTGCGAGTAAGTGACAGAACACGTCAATAGCTTAAACAATGCGTTAGCGTTGCGTTCGTTTTTATGAATAAGGGGGTAACTCTCTTAGAATTTTGGCTGTTGCGGGAGTCGAATCTGCGACCCTTTGCGACTCAGACGGTGCTATATAACCACTGGGCTAAACTGGTCTCTTAGTTACCGGTCAGACGACCAGTTTGGTGTTAATAGTCAAGAAGTTGGCTATTACACCAAATATCGCGGGTTCGATCCCCGCACAGTACAAGCATTCGTGTGCATGCACATGTCTGTTTGACCGGTCTGGGTGTTTCCTATGTATATTTTTAATTACGTATTTACAAAAAGTGGTATCCGATAGCAAAGCAACTAATTGTTTAATTTGGGGCTAGATGGCGCTGTGCGGAATAATGTCGAGTGATTGTTATTATATTCGCATACGTCATTTCCTGACACGGGTTGATCGAATTCTTAGTCTATGATTCAATGTTTGAATGGGATAGCCTGACGCTAAATGTCACTGATAATAACGTTAATCAAATAATTACGTGAAAATGAATTACCTATGTAAATCTTTTTATCGAATGACTCAGTTTCATCCAAAACCGGATTCGATAACTATCGCATATGTACTAAAATTACATCAGTTATTATTGCACTTAATAATGAGTGCAATAATATCAGATAATTTGACCTAGGAGAGGGTAGTAGTTCTTTTTGTAGTTTTTGGTTTAATCAGGTATAAGAATGGTTCGGGTACCTTTTAGTATAAACAATCTAAATATTAGCTTTGAACGTCAAATCCCGGCCACCCTGTATGGGTATCATACTTTGCGATTGACTGAAAGAAAATACATCTAGGCGTGACATTCACCAATCGGACTTTTTAAATTTCGTGGATTGAAGAATACATTAAACAGCAGTCGTCATTTAAAAATAAACAAAAAACTTCTGACCCTTAATGATGAAATTTTCCGAAGAAGACCATTGACGAAAGAGAGACAGATTGAAAAAAGGACTCGTAACTCTGACCTAGGTTTTTTAACCATCCGGCCATCGAGCATAAACACGTTAGAGCCTCTTCACACCTAACGATTGTTGTACATTTTCACGGCGAGGCGAGGCCGTTTGAATTCGACTCACGAATTTGAGTTGAGGATACCGCTAGCTTTTGCGCCGTGAAATCGCCCAGCAATCGCTAGGTGTGTACAGGCCCTTAAACTTATCCAAGAAGTGACGCTAACTTTATCTAAGAATGTTGCCTTTTTAGATTAAAAAGATCACTAATTAAATCAATGTGATTAGGATCAGAAGAGATAGCAGACATTTTTAATGAATGACGAGATTTCTTTGTGGATAGTCTAACAATTTGTGTCTAATAATTTGAGGAGGTCAGGAACAAAAGGTGACATCTACGCATCCGGCTCGATTGCTTTTTTTTTGCTTCGGGCTCTAAACCTAGAATCTTATCAATTTCTAAACTGATTTGGTTCAATTAATGACTTATTCACCAAAAAAACGGCGTTTAAAAGGAGCATTCTGTTCAAAAGGTAACATACATTCAATCGTGTCATTTTTGTAGATAAAAAGTCCAATTATGTCCAATTTAAATCAAATACGGTACATTTTGTCGATCTTTATTCAAAATCGATTTGTTATTCGATAAATAGGTACCTTTTGGAACAATATAAAAATTACAAAAGGTTCCATTTTATCCTATTTTATCACCAGATTGAATCAAATATTGACATTTACTTTGTACAATCAAAAGGTGACATTTGAAAATTATTTCATTCAATATTAAATATTTTTCTATATTTATCAGTATTTTTTTGTTTAACTTAATACATATAAATTGGCTATTGAAACTGTTGCTGTCCCTAATAAAATATGTGATATATATTCCATGAGCATACCCATATTACATTTTTCTTGTTTCTTGGAAAATAAGAAAAAGTGTAAATGTCACCTTTTGTTCCTGACCTCCTCATTTGTGTTGTTGTGTTGTGTTCTTGGGGTAGCATTCCGGTGGACATCACATCTCGTTGCTACACGCTTACTTCAATCATCAAAATGCTTCACTCCGAAATAGTATTTTCTCTCATTTTGTATGTAAATAAGTTACTAAATGTTATTTGGCTTGGTTCTCTCTCTCAAACGACCACAGCCGCAAAGAAATAGAATTTTAAAGATAACGCACCATGAGCGAAGTGAGTTTAGGCGCCCGCCGGAATACCATAGCTGGTCACTCACCACAAGCTACCACCCAGTTTTGCCACCCAGTTTTTTTGGTCTTTCTAAGAGTCTTCCTACGGGTCACGAGTTGCTATGGCTGACATGGCTCTTCTTTGCTCTAACTCCCTCATGATGATGATGATGATGATGATTATGCACCACACCCAGCCAGGACAAGCCTGATCCGGTCAAACCGGCAAACCAGGGGACGCGTATTTTTGGGGAGTGACACGCTCTGGGATGGGAGAGGAAGGCCGACTAGCCGCAACCGGTCGACCACAACCAGCCGGATAATTCATCCTTAGAACCAGTATAGGAGAGTTGGACTGGGTAGGTTTATTGTTTTAGGAGAGCGTTGATGAGGTGGTGGGCAGTCTAGCCTTAGATGTTGTTAGGTTTCCTTCATGCTTTGTTGATCTTCTGTATGTAGTGTTTGTCCAGTCTCTCCATGTTCGCTGCCGTTGGCTTCGCTATGTGATTCGCTGATTTTGTTCATTTTCTTGGCTTTTTTTTTAAGTTTACTTCTATCCTGCGCTACGGCCAGCCATTTTTTACGGGTTTGTTGTTGTTTTCGTCCTTGCTTGTAGTCTTGTTGTAGGTAGTCCTAACCTTTTTATTCTATTGTGTAAGGCTGTTAAGTAGATACTGAGTTAGCGAGTTTCTTGAGATATTTTCAGGTCGGTTGCCGCTGTGCTTAAATGCTGAATCTGACTGTTGAAGGGCTCCCAAATGACTATTTTTGTTCTTGTTCAATTATTTTTTGAGATGTTTTCAGGTTGGTTCCTGCTGTGCTTATTAAAATTAAATGCTGAATCTGAGTGTTGAAGGGCTCCCAAATCACTATTTTAGTTTTTGTTTCAATAATTTCTTGAGATACGAATTATTAAAAAAAAAATGGGCTGTCAAATTCTTGTACTTAACGCGAAAGTTCTGAAAGCTCTTTTATTTGAGACGAGGAAAAGATCCTCAATGAACTATCCCGCCGTACGGTACGGGGGTGACCCGGTATACGGGACATTCCCAGACGGGACCACCTTGCAATGGGATGTAGCCCCGGCTTACACTCCTAATATTACCCGGAGACTACACCCTCCCACGCCCCCTCGCTGCTGGGCATCTCCTAGATGATGCGCAGCAGCGAAAGATCTCGGCTGACTATGATGGCCAAGGTGCGGTGTTGGTTTACCCAGGCTAGGCACTCCTGAAGAGAGTGCAGCGCAGTATCCTCGTCTACATTCCGAGTAATCCGCGTCATTTCCCTCCGACTAAGTTCTGGCAGCCCTGAAATTCAATAATTCTACTCAATTAGATCAATTGACAAGATAATAATGATAAAAATGTAACGCAAACAAACGTAGATATTTTACATCATCAGACTCATCATGATGACTTCGTATTTATTATTTGTCTTTTGTCTGTTGTAACTTCTCACTACAATTGTTTTGAATCACTGAATATGGAAAAAGAATAAGGAAATGAGTAAAGAGAGGGGTCCATAGGGATCGAAGACCTGGTATCCGAACTCACCATTGTATGAAAAATAAAAGATGTTTTCGTTATCACTTTTACTATTCAAAACGCTGTGATGAGTCGATCTATTCCTCACCCTTTCACTCCCGTCACATACAATCCAGCAGGGAGTGAATATGACCTTTATTTCAGTCACATAACACAAGTAAGTAGGTGCCCGTGGCGCAGTTGTGACAGTGATCGGCGACTATCGCTGTTGTAAAAAGCAACATACGCCGGGTCGAAATTAAGTGATTTGTATTTCGGGCATCTCCGTGCTTCGGAAGGCACGTTAAGCTTTTGGCTAGGCTTAACGACTGACATCTAGTGATGTCAACCGGGAGGTTGACATCACTAGATGTCAGTCGTTAAGCCTAGTCAGTGGCCTAAGGGCGGCTTGATAACATCTGACATTAAGGTTGCTCACTGACCTTACACCCCTCCAAAAATCTGCACTGAGCCCGCGTGTTGGAGTATGGCTCGCTTCACCTCACAGTTGAGGTGAAGCATGTGCCCAGCAGGGGGACGTATATAGGCCGTTTATGTTATGTTGTGTAATACAAGCCAACATTTTTAAGACTGTACTTATCTAAATGTTGTGATAAACTTGCTTTTAAAATGCGCCTCTAGAATGCGCTGTGTGTATACGCCCTAAGACATATTGCCCCAGAGATTTAAATTGAGTAATCGGTAACGACCGTTTTATTAGATCGAAGAATAGCCTATAAAATATGTTAGGGCTTTTTAATTACCTGCTGTTATTGAGAACAATGCGAATTCTTTTCAATCAGGTGTTCTAATTTAAGGACAACCTAGTTATGGGCAACGGTCATCAATAAAAAAATGTTCGTTTGTTTACTTTGTTTCGTATTTCATCCTACAATGTGACAATATTTTGTCACAGAAAGCCAGAGAGTTTGGGCCCGAGATAGAGCGACATATACATAATATTATTTATAGGCACGCATTTGACCACAATCTCACCTGATCGTAAATGATGATGTGGTCTAAGATGGTACATGTCGGCCTAAGAAATGGCTGTTCACTCTCTTCTTGAAGAGGCCCAAGTTGTATTGCTGTGGAAACACTTCAGCAGGAAGTTCATTCCACTCAATTGCTGTTCGCATTATGAAAACGGTTGGTGCGAATCGCTGGGATGTCAACATAGGAACATTGAACATTCAACCATTTTGTGAATTAACTACTGAAGCAAATCGTGGCCGTGGCCCGTACTTTCCTTGACATTGTCCTCTCTTCTCTTCGTTTTACATCTCTAAATATCTGTAACGGAACTAAATAAATCAACAAATAATCAACATTCTCATATCAGAAGTAGTCAATATTGCGGAGGTAGGTATCTCGACACGACCTTTATCATAACCAGCATTATTAGACCTCCGCATGCAAGACAACTCCTGACGCAATAAGATCAAGACGTGTTGGACGTATAGTTGCAGCAATTTATAATTATTTCAACAATAAACAAATGTGGCTTCCAACATTTTGTACTCTAATTGCACGACGAATAGACGTTCGAAATGTCTTTTTTTACTTACGAAATCTCAAGTTAGCACAGAATAAAAATAAAATGTGATGTAATTTGAAGTTGTGTTGTTCGTTTCGTCCGTGAATGGTGTACGATGTGCCGTTACCGAAGCGTTCCAATTCCAATTTTGATTCTTACTTCTTTTTTCAAACCTTTTTTTGTATTCGGCCAGCGTTGATGCCAAAAAAATGAAAACTTTTTTCATTCTCAGTGACAGTGACAGCTTGAACTTGAATGATTCAACAATATAAACATTTAATAACGATTATTTATTTGAATCTTTATTCAGATAGTACTACGGTTTAGTTTTTAATTATACTTTTATCAGAAGAATTTCGCGTGTGTTATCAGTACATTGTATTTTATCACTGATTGCGCACAGCTACTAGCAGTTATGTTGACCTAGAATATTTTTTTACTGAGTTTTTTAATGAGGAACTGTCATTTCCTGTAATTCCAACTTTTGTTGAGTGGTCTTCAGTCAGCGCCAGTGAAAGACGTCAGTTTAAAATTTAAGTGTAGATTCAGTGATGTCAGTTTTAAATATGGTTTCCAAAGTGGGAATGAGTTTGGAGAAGTTTTTGAAGAAAATGCAAGGATATACCGTGTTAGGTGAGGTACATATTTTGATACTATTCGAATCATGATTTTAAAATCATCTGGTTTCTTATGCTAATAAGCGTTTTGTTATCTAATTATAAGATTGGTTTAAAATAGTTAACTTCTGTTTATGATGTAGTTTGACAGTTGTTATTACTTTATGTCAAGGCAATAAAGGCTATTTTGCAAGTGATATGATAAGCTTGATGTCTAGGCGATTCCGCGCTTTTTATTGATAAATATTAATTTCCCCGAATTCTCTATGTATGTATTTTGACTGTCCTATATTGTTATTTTTAGTCTGGATTAGACATTGACCACCTATCTTATCTATCTACCTAAATTTCATAAATGTATATTTTAATCTCAATGAACAAAACTTTGGTTGAGGTGGTCACCCATCCTGGAGTGCTCAGCTTAACATCAGTGATTGAAACATGTTTACCACCTTTGACCACATAAGTACTTAAATCAAGTAAGACGGTTGTCCCATGTCCGGTTAGACATAGGTACCTACATAATTATAATATTATCAAAAAAGTTGTTTACAAAATATTAAAATATTTCTCAATCAGGAGATCAATCACATTGTTAACAGAGTGCTTGATAGGTACAAAAATATTAATAAATACCTACACAGTTTGTAATCTAATGTTTCATGTGTTTCACATACCTTAGAAATATCAAGCAAGAAAATAAAACTGCGTAGAAGGTAACGTTATTAATTATGAATAAATATAATTACGTCACAAACGTAAGTTTAATTAACGATTAAATAATCGCAAAAGATAATTTAATCGCAAGAGATAAAATAATCGTACGTAAGTACGTATCGTACCTACGTGTGTGTAGGTAATATATATTAATGAAGTTTGATTGGCTGGCACTGAGCTTCAAGTTTAAGTCTGAATATGAATAAAAAAGGCGGCCCAGCGAGTCAGACTCGCCTATGAAGGTTCCGCAGTGTTTGATTTTTCTTTTAAAACTTCTATGGAAATATAATCCGTTCGCGTTAAGAATGCAGTAACTTCATACTTGTTCTTCCATCCAGCCCGCACCCTAACCTAACCTAAGTTCCTAATTAGAAAAGGCAAATTTTGTGGATCTGAGTTTTTTGTGTGCAACAGAATCAAATTTAAAAATCACTGCATTCGTAACGCGAACGGACTGTACACCAATTTTGGTGGAAGTTTGCATGGTAATATTGGTAATGTAGGCAAAGCTCATGTAGCTTCTTCGCCTTAAATGATCTCTACATCATAATATCAATATTTTTTAAGTTTTTAGAAGTCACAGGGTGGGGGGGGGGGATACATCTTACACATTTGGTGAGAGAAATAATATTTAATTACCTCAACATCATATTTGAAGCTCTATCCAGTCAGTTAAGAACTTATTTATTTATTTGTTTGTACACAAAAAGACAATTTACAATAGATATTTTATAGGACAGCAAAAGTACAGGTGAGCTTATCTCTAAAAAGAGATTAAGGTACGACTTATTGTTAAGGTACGACAAGGGGTATTATTACAATCTCTAATAACCTGACAGTTTCAGTAACAAGCCCAAAACAAGTGTTTTGTGTGGTAAATAGTATTAAAAAAAACCTTAATTTTCCTCTATTGCTAAAGTATCTTATTTTGCATGTTTTAGTCAAATTGCAATAAATAAAAAGTCGTAAACTGACCTATAACTGAACCATAAAATGATCAAAATAGGGCCCCAGGCTTAACTCTGGACCTACTAACGTACGTTCAGTAATTTTATGGAGAACTGAATTATACTTGCATTTCTTTTAATATCATTAGTGTAATAAAATATTACCTTTCATCTCAGTACACAAACATTTTCCGATGCCGAAGGTAGAGTCGCAATATGTTTGTATAGGTACTGTCTTTTGTACATTATCTTGATTTCCCGCACAGTAAACCATTCATTTTGTGTGCATGAACATGTCTGTTTGTACTGGGTGTTTCCTATGTGTAGTATGTATTTACAAAAAAATATTATCTAAGTATGTTTACCCGTTGTCTAGTATCCCATAGCACAAGCATTTAATTGCTTAATTTTTGGGTCTAGATGGCGCTGTATGGAATAATGTGATATTTATTATTTTGTATATAATAGTATTAATGTCTTATTAGTGTACCGTTTTTTGGTAATTTGTTTTAGACGATTGTTTATTTATAAGATCCTGGCAAAGATTTGGAAAAAAACAAAAATAAATTCCGACGATGACGTTAAGAATCTATCGGTGTTATGTAAAGCGATAATCCGTGACGTACAAAAGGACTTAAATTCAGTATGATTGTTATATTTTAATACAAAAATAATGCCAGTATTAGCAATATAAGTAAAGAGGCGTTCACATCAACCTTTACAAAACCATTGCAAAATGGGTCTTAAGTCAGCAGCATAAGGTGCTCCTATGTAAAGGTTTATGTGAACGCGTATATATTAGATATGAATACCAATGAGCAGATACATTATAATAATCATGATCGGAAACTTCTTTAGATAAGTTATTCAACAGATAAAAAGGACCCAATCCGCAATCACGGCGGTGATATCTTTTCGGATTATAATGTATATAAAAGTTATTTTTTCATTTTATTCAGTGAGTTTTGTGGTGGAAGTGACTGTGAATGTGTGTGGAAGGAAACTTTAGTGACAGAAATATTTATGGAGAAAGATAAAGGTAGGTCAAAGTGTACGACAGACTTAGATTTTTTTTATTTTAAAATGATTTATTATAGCACATAAAAAAGTACAAATTGCGGACTTAATGATATTAAGCAGCGTATTGAGCTAAGAACGACTTTAAACGAGTCATCGGATGATTTTTTACTGTTTTAATTGAACTTTAAATTTAGACTTTAAGGTAGACTTTACATTTTAGTTTTAAATAGACTATTTTTTTCACTTTTAAAATAGACTTCATTTTAGAAATAAATTGGATTTCACATTTTTACTCGAAATGTACTGTAAAATGCACTCGAATTTGGGGTATAACAGTATATAGTACTGCTTACTTTTTTTTTTATATAAACTTAAAAAAATAATATCAGTGATGATAAATGATAATTAAATCTAGAAAAATACAAAAACATAGCGTTCTTCTCTCCTTTTTTTAATCAATTCCCATACCTACTACAGTTAACAGTCTCAATTAGTACAATACAATGCCTAAACCAAGAAAAACCCTATACCTTTGAGTACCAGCAAGAAACAAATTAAAGTACTTTTTCGTACCACTTGCTCAAAAAAGTGACATTCTAGCCCGCAAAAAGAGAACATAACAATAGTCATTATTAATCTGTTAAAAACAGGGAAAGAAAATTGTACTGAATTTCATTCATCCCCTAGGGCGAGAATGTGATTTAAATTTGGAATACTTACCGAGGTTTTCGAGCGCTATTTTGAATCAGAAGTTTCAATTCTTTTATGACCTGCCAGTATTATCACTACATAGTATAAAACAAAGTCGCTTTTTTTTGTCTCTATGTCCCTTTGTATGCTTAAATCTTTGAAACTACGCAACGGATTTTGATGCGGTTTTTTTAACAGATAGAGTGATTTAAGAGAAAGGTTTATATGTATAATAACATCCTATTGCACCCGTGCGAAGCGGGTTCGGGTGGTCGGTAGTATGTGATAAAATAGAAAAAGTTTAAAAATAAATATTTTTTTCGCAAATGATACGAAAAGTAGAGTATTTTCCTCGGTGATAAAGCTGTCTTAGTCTTGGGTGAACTTAAATCCCTCGCTACACTCAGGGCTCGTATTAAATCCCTCGCTTCGCTCGTGATTTAAGTTTTTAACACCCTCGCTACGCTCGGGAGTTAACCTCGAGTCCTTCGTTACGCTCGCGATTTCAATCGTCACCCGCGACAGAAGACACTGCTTTATCCCCTTGGTTAATAATCTACTATTTTCTTGTCGTCAACCGTTAGAAGAACAACCGCGCGGCGCTTGCGCAAGAAGCCTAAATAAAAAATAAAAAATGCAACGTCAACCTTGGCTCCGCCTCGGCTGCTTTCGCGGAGCTGGGCTATGCAATTTTAAGATCTACCTCTAATAGCTCATGTTGTGGGCAGAATTAAATGATACGTGATTAGCAGAATGTCTAGGCTCATCACTAGTATTTATAAAAGTACACCAATTAGACTAAAGCAAAGCATTTGACCAAGTACACTAAAGCATTCACTTATAATATTGCAAGATCAACACATCACGCTACAAATAATTTTCGGGCAGTCGTCTTTGCTCTATTGCAAAGAAATGGCACTGTGCAAGAGCAAGATAAAAAATGGGTAGCCTGATCGGCCGTTGACTGTACTAAGAATGACTAACTTTGCCCTTTTAAACTCAAAATTCCCAAAAAGCAATCAAAACCTATTTTTCCAATTCCACTGTGTTCCATGTGATAGACAGCCATCATAATCGTCATCATGTCAGCCAAATCCAACAGCTGGGCTTAGGCCTCCACCAAATATCTGCCAGATAGTCAGCCAAGACTAAAGATTTATTAGTTTTGGAACTTCTTTCGCAGTGGCAAACAAGCCTACCATAAAAGGCAGCTTCTATTCTCATTTAATATCCCTGGCTTCCGTATTGAGGATTTGCTATTTATAAATCAGTCCGAATAACGCGATCCAAATTAATCTAAAACTGAATTCAGGTAAGTGCTCGTAGTTCTTTTTCGAATAAATCATACTAAGGCCCCAAGCTCTACCTCCTATGAAATAAATGCTATTTCACTCGAAATCCATTAGATAATCTATATTGCACAAACTAACAAATAAATTAAGTAATAACATTATTCATTCTCAAAGTAGACAAATGTTTGAACCAATAACTTTTAATGGGGCGAAAGAGAAAACTTCGTGTGTACTTGCTATTTACAAGATGTGAACATTTTGCTAAGTTGATTGTAAATAAAACTTAACAGTGATAAACTTTCTAAAATTTACTTTGTAACTAAATATTTTGCTAGACTTTTACCAAAAAAACTGATTGTTTTAAGACCAGTGACACAGTGAACTTCGGCTTGAATGACCTTTGTGTATAATAGAACATTATTATTGTTCATTATTGAACTATTCAATATAATATCTGTTTTCTTACGCAATACACACAAGACACACCGACTTATATAGTGTAGTAAGTATCTTCTTGAGCAATGGGTTCACTGATATTACAATAAAAAAGACTTAGATTAGGTTATGTCTTGAAGTCAAAAATTGTCCGCGGGGTAGGTAGGTACGACGTAGTTAATTTGACCGTGTTATAACGTGTTAATAAGACAGTACGATTAGTTACTAGAACTTAAACGAGACATACCTACCTATACATGTTGCGAAGTGTTGTCTCAGACTGTCAACACAGTCAACGTTTTGCTCAGGTGTACGAATCGTTCGAATTTCGGGTGCCACTTTTTTAACACAATTAACCTATCTAACTATTTGAATTATAAAAACATTTAATGGGTTGGCATGGAATTAAAGTAGAGTTTGATTTCTTTTCTTCACACGTTTCATATTATTTAGGTACCTATAATTTTTATTTTATTAGCACACGCAATAAATCCAAATACAACATAGAGGATAATAAGATATAATATAAATACTCGTAGGTATATTCGTGAACAAAAACCATTGAGAGAAATCATTCATTTCATATGCATAAAAAAACTACACTGGCATATATTTTCAAAGATGAATATTTAATGTAATCCTTAATTACACAGATAAATTATTTCTTGAAATTGACTATCACAATCCTGTATAATTCTTTGAAAAATACTGCATGCTTTAGGAAAAGCCGTATTATTACATACTTACAATAACATCGTTAATGATTACTCAATCAACCAATAGGTTGACTTGTTTAACAAATGCAATGGAATATAACAATTGATAATTGTTGGATGTCATTAAATAATAATTAATTACTTGTTAAAACCACACCATTCAATCCTATTTCAAAATCAAATTGTCATTACTTCAGACCAAAAATCTTCCACCTTATCAAAGTAAGGGTTAAACCGGTAACCGGTGTTTAACAACGCTTGCCAGATCGCGTAAGGAGATGGGTGATCGACCTTCGTTTATATCACCATACTTCGTTTGGCCCACTACGCAGTTGGTCCCGGCTGATGTCAGTTGTTAAGCCTAGTCGGAGGCCCTAAGGCGACTTGATAACATCTGACAGTAGGTATTTTGTCACGATCTGTGCATACAACCTTTTCATTACCAGTCACAATTCGTAGCTCAGAGACATAAAAGTAGTTTTTTACAGCTTCGGTTATAAAAACAAGTTTTATTTCATTTAATATTGGTGCTTGCGATTGTACCTACGTACTTCAGTCAATAATCAGCCCACAATTCTCAGATATATCATTATCGAGAGTCAATACCTGTTATATAACGAAGTCTAACAATGCTCTTCTAAAACAATCACTGTGTACATTAAACTCGTACTTAAACAGGGTTGTCAAAAATATAGACCTATTTTTAATTAAATCAGTTAACTTACGAGAGAAAACTCTATAAATAACAACCTGGCAGGGTTGCACCTTCAGCTGCCCTCCGGGTGGCTGGTGATAGCTGTGGGCCTGGTAGCGCCTGTCTGGTAGGACGTGGTCTTATAATATCCGCTTCGCCACCGGAGTGAAGAGTTTGAATACTATTGCCTTTTAGAGGTATGTCGGAATACTATCAAAATATACCATTTGAATCCTATTCTACAACGCGCATGCTTTCGTTTTCTTGAGCAGCGATTGTATACCATGACAATTTCCCCGTGACAACAAAAAGGGTTAACTCTCCTGTTATGAAAACACTGTTTAAAGCCTAACCTAATTTTTAGTGAAGTTTGGACGTCCGAATATTCCCTTGCCAATGGCGGGAACAGTCAACGGGGCCGTAACTACCGCTTTTGGATTGAAGTGCAGTTCTAACTGTATGTTATTAAAAGTAGATAAACTACAAAACGGAGTATTCTCAAATCACCCATGATAAAATACTGTTATGCGACTTTTCAATATGCCAAAAAATTGTGCCAAAAAAATTTATGCATAAATGCATTTTGCTAAATAATAATTATGCCACAGTAAATATTATGCTGAAACCAAATTCGGCAAATTAATATTATGCTAAATAAATTATGCCAATTTCATTATGCCAATCCATTTTAGCACAAAACACATTATGCCAATGAAAAGGATCCCTTCCCAAGTGCGTCGCGACAGCCCTAGGCTGCGCGTGCGCCTCGCACAATTGTTTACACGATCATCAACCAGTCACGTTTCCTTTATCCGACGATTATTGACAATTTCTTTGAGCACCGTGTCTGTATGTCAAAAGCGAGAAATAGCTGTTTTATCGTCTAACTACTTTGATAATTTTAAAACTGCTCTGTTTTCTCGGTTATTAGTATTTTCAGGTAATTGCAGGTCAATTTTCGAACTAAGAGACAAAGCAATTTAAATGTTTCAGTATTCCCTCAGGGGGTTTGTTTTTTTGACATTCCATAAGGAGTAAAATGAAAAGACTAAAATGTGTTCTAGTTTTATTCTAATTCAATATATCTATCTGATCCCAAAGCTTTCAGACTGTCAAAATTGTTCCTAATTTTTGTGCAAAAAATATTAAAATACAAATGAGTCCTGTATTTATCTTGAAAAGTAGCTTGCCTGGGTCTGAACCTATGGATAATTTTATTATATTAAGGCGTAAAAATAACAACAATTCGTTGTTTGTTATATCGGGTTTCTTTCAAGAGAATTTCAGAATCTACGTCTGATGGAGAGTCACAGCATAAGTTGAGTTCTCGTTGCTATGCTATAAACCCACGTGGAACGCACGTTCTTTGGCAGGGCGTGACTCAAATATGTAGTTTCAGTCTCTCCGCTTTATTATATCAGTATCATCATCAAACTGAAATAATAATTTTTGCAAATTTCAACTTGAAGGTAGCGAAAAGCGTTGTTTACGACATAAAATAACTGTAAGAACCTGTTCACACTTAGCGAGGCGAATCGCGGCGCGGCGATTGAACGCCTCATCCATCAGTCAAATTCAAAGCGGGCTTCGCGATGAGATCGCCTTGCCGTGAAATCGCTAGTGCAAACAGGTTCTTAGGGCAAAATGACATGACTAGAGCTTGACCAGGTCTAAGCCTGCCATCTGTGGAAGCCGCTTACTTTCAGGGGGGTATCTGTTTGCCGCAGTGCAAGAATAACACCTAGGACTATCAGAAACCCACAGTAAATAGTCACGCTTTTGTACTAAATAAAGTAATTAAAACTTTAACCTCGATAAAATTGTGGATGAAGGTCAAGTATTGTGTCAACATTACTATCACTATTTAATTATATTTATCCCTCGATTAAACTTGTTTAACTAAGTAGTTACTACCCCCAAAAGATAGTGCGCACGCTTTCTACATTGTAGCTTTAAGGCCCCTTGCTAACTAGCGACCCACCCCGGCTTCACACGGGTGCAATGGGATGTTATTATACATACCTAAAAACCTTCCTCTTTAATCACTCTACCTATTAAAATCCGCATCAGAATCCGTTGTGTGGTTTTAAAGATATAAGCATACATAGGGACAGAGAAAGCGACTTTGCTTTTTACTATGTAGTGAGGAATCACATTATAGAATTGAAAATAATATACTCGTAGCTTAAGTATTTTTGAGTGGTTAATAAGTAATGAAAATGTTTTGTTTTCGATGTAGTAGCCAAAAGTCTTACCCCCGAACCCTCGCGGACAAAGTCACGGGCGGCTGCTTGTACATAATAAAAGTTTTAACAAAACGGAAAACCTACTTATTAGACATGATTTCCCTTTTGTAGAAATACAATTAAGTTTACCCGTTAACTGTACAATTGATTTGCATGTATATTACGATCTTTAGATAAGTAGCAGGTACTTATTTAAGGAAAAACGCATTATTTTTCCTTCATTGGGAGGAAAACCGATGACACCATGTGCCCGGAAACGGAAATGTTACAAATCCTCAATACCAATAGGTAGGAAACTACACATTACTATTAAGTTAGGTGATGCCCAAATTGACAGTCAATTCGGGAAATTAAAACACATTTTATTTAATTTAATGAGACGAACAACAAACGACTACTCTCGCGTTACTGCGGTACACTATTTTTTCTCTTTTTTTGATTTTTTTATTTGTCAAGGCTGTAAGTCCAAGTTAAAGCTTTCACAGCTTTTTTTAATAGGATCCTTTTCATCCTGGGGGAGGCCTATGCCCAGCAGTGGGCGTCGTTCGGCTGATATGATGAGCGTAAGGCTATCAACTTCTAACATTTAAGTAACGTGTCTCGAGGTTCCCCCAGGGGAGGCCGAGCCTCGGCTTAGGTCAAAACTGCGAGATGGCAATCGATCGTATTTAAGTTTTTACCCCCTTATTCATAAAGAATTAAGCAACGCTTCAAAACACATTAACTTTTATATCGCTTTGTCTCTTTCATTCTTGTTGTTGCCGCCATTTGCGAGTAAGTGCCAAAACGCGTCAATTGTTTAAACTATGCTTTAGCGTTGCGTTCGTTTTTATGAATAAGGGGGTTACACTCAAAACATGTTTGGAGTGCGATGGCGCTAAGTCGATTGGCATCTAATGATTCATTGATTTATGCTTTATTGCACAAATAAAAAGTACAATTGCCGGACTTAATGCCTAAAGGCATTCTCTACCAGTCAACCATCGGGCGAAGCAGAAACCTTGTTGGCGTTGGATAAAAATATATCAAACCTTATGTTGCGATAAACATACACATAATACATACGTACCATATTCTAAAAACATAATACAAGCGATTAAATATCAATATAAATATGCATATATTCATATAGTACCTACAAATATAAATATTAATGATGTTAAAAATAACTATAATAATGTTTATTTTTGTTACCAGATGACATTGGCGGGGATTCCACCTACAGCATGGCGTCCATAAACTCAAGTGGGGATCTCAAAAGTCCAGGGGATCCTCCGGATAAGAAGATCACTGAAGCGGACGCAGAGAAACAACCGCTATCAGGCGTAAGTGTTTCATCATCATCATCAGAAGCAGACAAATGATATCCACTGCTAAACATTCACTGACATTGAGTGGAGACCGCGTCTCGGCAAGCGTAGTGTAGGACGTCCTCAGGCAAGGTGGAGTGATGATTTGTGCAGGATGGCTGGCAGGAGCTGGATGCGAGCAGCCGAAGATCGAGTTCAGTGGCGTGTAATGGGAGAGGCCCATGTCCAGCAGTGGACTGCAACAGGCTGATGATGAACATTCACTTGCGTCAATATTTGACTTTAGTTGTATAAGAAAATAGGATTTCGTACAACGCTTCTAGGGGATAGTAAAACAACTGAGTAAAGATATTTCATACAAATGATTGGTATCGTAGCTTTACGGCAAACGGTACCCTAGTACGACGGTCCAATGGACCGGGTTTTGTAGGGCTACACGTAGACAGTGACTGGTTTACGTGCACGTCATTCATACGTCATCGTGAGTATTTTCTAGTCTCAGTTTTGAAGTTCGTCATCTCCATCTTTTTGTTTAAATGAGGGTGTGGTAGGCCCTCTTTTATTAAATACTAGCTATCCCGGCAGACATCGTCTGTCAAATGGTCTTGAACTTCTAAACCTTCCCTGGACCTTCACAAATAAATTTATCCAAATCGGTCTAGTCGTTCCTGAGTTTTAGCGAGACTAACAAAGAGCAATCCATTTTTATATTTAAGATGTCAGTTTTTTCTATATTTACTGTCGTACAAATACGTTCCAGTTAAACCACTCTCCCACAGTTAAGGAATATTAACTCTACTAATCATTGCTTACGTATAAGCCGGAGGTTTTAAAAGACTACTTACCTCAACCATTCTGATCGCTCTAAATTATGTTTTGATTTTATTATTATCGTTGATGACAAGAATCATCAAATGGACATTTAACTTGTCATCTTAACAATGACCGGAAAGAACCAGTTGCGCATTGTGAAGGCGCTTGCACAGGGGTCAATGACCGATAACGTATACTAGATGGACGTTGACAATTCAATGAAATCACCTGGCGGTAGCAGTTTGTTGATTAAGTTATGAATAATAACTCAATCGATTGAGAATCAGAAGCTGTTGCCAATGGTATCATTAGCTGGATAACTTTTAAAAACAATAGTTGATATCGACCAGTTTATCCCACTGTTGGGTTTGTGCCTCACTACAAATCTGAGCTGTCTCTTTAGCCCCGGCGGAATGGAATGAAATATTTTTGGTCCAAAACACATGTTTTACCCTCCCCTTGGCATACAAATGAATAATAAAGCTAGATTTAATCAAAACAAAACAAAATCATTACAAAATTGAAATGTTATTTCGATTTTACTTGCCTTAAAATATTATGATATAGTTATTTATCTTACCCAGGGAACTTGTGCTTAAGCGGTTATAACTTACAGGTAAATATCGAAAGGAAGTAGAACGTAGATAAAATCTTGAAAAACCCCGCATGTATGAAAACAGACGTAAGTAGGTATTTGATAAGACGAACTCGATAAATGAATCGGAGAATCCAAAATACATCTGCTGTATCATTCATGACATCATCATCGGCCTGTAGGCCCAGCTGGTCGTAGGCCTCTTCTAATGGGGACCATCACGGCCTATCTTCAGCTAGACGCATTGACCTCCTACCAGGAGTGGCATTTCGGCTAACATCATTTCACATCTCGGTGCTTCAAGTAAGCGAAGTAAGATTGTATAAGCTTCACTTTGAATTGGTATTTTCTCTAATTTTTATGTAAACAATTTAAAATGTTATTTGACTTAGTTCTTTTTTTTAACGACCACAGTCGCAAAAAAGTCGAATTTTCGAAATTCACTTCCTGGGAAGTGAGTTTTGTCGCCAACCGAAATACCAAAGCACCCTTACGCAAATCGTCGCGCCACCTAGCTGGTGGGCGTCCCACGCTACGCTTGCCAAGATAGGGTCTCCACTCAAGAACGCGCTTACCTTAATAATATAGCCTATAATATAACCTATAAGTTCTACGGAAACTGGCGTCTCCCACTGCTGCTTGACTTTCAGCAATAACCTTAGACTCTTCTGGTGGATAACCTCATTCATGACATGAATCAAAAAATAACAACCCGGCTAAAAAATCCAAATCAACCGGTGTAAGGCTTAGTGTAATTCTTCATCAAAGATTTGCTATGCCTATGCTGTGAGGAATAGGATGTGAAAGCCAAGCTATGAAACTATTCGACCGTTTTTAATGGTGCTAAGCTTTGTAGCAGGACGAGTATAGATGTGTTACGAGGATTAGCTTCCGCAAAGAAGCTTTAAGTAAGGAATTTTCGAAGCTCAATCTATGCGATGTAAAGACATAAGGGAACGTATCCTTTTGTGAAATTTTCAGCTTCGTAACTATCTCTTAGATACAGCCTGGCAGACAGCGGAGGCTTAGTAATAGGGTTGCGTTTTTAACTCTTTTAGGTACGGAACCCCTGTTTCATGATGCATGATGAATGTCCACGTGTATGGAGTCGCTGGCCTAGTTGAATATCAGTATTAGTGTCATATTATACAATAAATATAACAAATGAATCATGGATGACACTTAAGATGTAATTTCTATTGTCCATTGTCTCGTAAAGTGTTTTCATTCAATAACTTCATGTCAAAGACCGGTGAGAAACGGAATTTACGACGAATTGTTGTGAAAAACCCAGTTTCTGTATTTTCTACATTTTTTACCTGATAAGTGTATGAGTGGGGAGTTTACATGACGTTTGATGACAAGGATATTAATCCAATCTGAATCATATCTGCCCCATTTTCTGGTTACACATAATAGTATTTCTGTTACGCAATCTTTCCCAAGTCGTTGTTCCCCTGGTGAGACGATGTCTTACACTAGATATACAGATAGATATTTTTTATTGCACAATAACATTATAAGAGACCAGTGTACAATTTAGGCGGTCTTATCGCTAGGGTCTTATATCTCTTCAAGACAACTTTCAAGTAGAGGATCGCTGACAGGTTGCTGAAATACTCTCTACTTTAGAACATATGGGTTGGTGATCACATAGAACTGATATTTACAGATTATGATAGTTACCTTTCATTTAAAATCTGCCCATAGTATTTTCACAATTTACTTAGAAAGACCATTTAGAAAAAATAGCCAAAAAAAATATGTGGAGCCTACCGTCAAACGACCAAACGTAAAATATCGAACCAGAAACTAGGCAAATGTAGTTCTGAACATGTTTAGAAAACAACAGCTTTTTAAAACGCCTAGTAATACTAACATTGCACGCATTTAGGGCTCAATAGTGCGTTTTGTTGCGCTGCATTGCTCGATTTCATTGTTTGCGACGACGCAACGCTAATGTTGATATGTCATAAAAATATGTTACGCTGCATCATCGCAGCGTTGTCCAACGTCGTCGTAATGGGACCACGCCTACGACGTCGCAACGTCATGGCACAGTATACACACAGTATGTCATCTTCCATACAAACGCAGCGGGCGCAGCTTGTTGGTGAGCGCGGCCGAGCTGTCCCATACGTACGCGTCGACACACACACACACCGACGATTTTCTTGATTCTAACGATACTCCAGTCGCGGCACTCGCGGCTGAGCCGTACGTAACTCCGCGCTCACTTGTGTCACAGTAAAGGAATACTATTACCGTGACTGTGTGTTTCGTTGCTTCCGCGTTGCTGCCGCTCGCGTAGAAATTAAAAGTGTCAGCCCTAAATGTTTAGGCAATTACCGCTTGCTCAGCGGCCAAGTTGCCCTACTTGATTTATTGTACTATGGTCATGGTAATGGGATTTCACCCTTAAATGTAAGATAGCGTTGTACATCTCCCGCTTTACTAACGTTTCAACATTTGTTCACAGAAGAAAGAAGAAAGATGGTTTACCACGCTGATGCAGGTGGCGGTGCCGTTCTTCATTGCTGGATGCGGCACCATCGGTGCTGGGCTGGTTCTTGGGCATGTCAGGGTTAGTATCTTTTTATTTACATGTCAACCATCAAGAACTCTCTTAGGGAGAGATCGAAATGAGTAATGATGTTAGTGAGAATCGCTAGACTGGAACACTGCTGATAGTGTAACAGCAAGAAAAAGGCACCACTGGTCCATATAAAGCCAACATTGTCCTTTAGAAAGATAATATGAAACATCCCAAAATAATTAAAGTTACCGACTTAGCACAGTAGTGGGCAGAGCAAAGCACATGGCGTGAATAACTTTGCCGTTGAGTTTCGGCCCGCATCTCCGGAAATCTTCAGGTTCCACACAAAATTTGCCTTCAAATGGTCACCATTGCAGAATTACTTATTCACCCTTGATGACTTTCTATTCTTGCTATCTTCAGCCACAGATTATAAAATACTGCTTTTAGCTCTCTTTTGCTACACGGTCTCATAATTTAAGCGCATACAGGCAACGCAGCAGAAAATCAATAGTTATTACTTTAAAGTAGTTATTGTACCGTGGCTTAGAAAATACCTGTGGCAGTACTTGGACTTGACACCTTATTAAAAGGCTTCTGTGCAGACGCTAACTATAGTCTGTTCACGTTAAGAATGCAGTGATTTTTGAATTTAATTCTGGTGCATACAAAAAACAGGTCCACAAATATTGCGTTCGAAAGTATGCGTTCAACTGGTCACCGTGGACTTGACTTTCTAATTAGGAACGATTTGATTGGTTAGGGCGAAATTACTGTATTCTTAACGCGAAGGACTATAGTTTCACTTTTATTGACAAAGTACTGGCTGGCATTGTTTAACTGAAGAATTATTGCACCTCAATTAAATTACACAATTATTTGTGTCAAGTCTAGGTAATTTAATGGTTTTTAGTCACTTTAACACGAAGATAACTTGGTACTGGTAAAAACAGTGGTATTGGCTTATTCTGAATGTTATTGTGTCCAATCATTGAAAGAAATAAATAAAGAAAAATAGTTTCATTGGATCTAGATTAGTTTTTTGAGGCTATCTATGGTATGAATTAGAATAAGTATTTATTTCAAAGAATATGGTTACATGGATCTTAAAATACACGAGAAAGTACGATGAAAATGTACGAGTTTAGTAGAGTATGAACAGATTCAATCCTGTGATTGCTCTTAATATTAAAACTCAACAAATCAAGCTTGAGTTTGAGTCAAGTTTTGAGAACCGCCTTTGGGTTGAGTTAGAAAGTTTCTCCCAGTTTTGCTAGTTTTAATATTTATGTAAAGTATTCAAATGTTCACGTTTTTGTTACAGCATTGGGAGGTGTTCGTGAACGTGTCAGCAATATTCGTTTTAGTGCCATCTCTCTCTGGACTTAAGGGTGAGTTGTTTTTATTGTATCTAGTAGGTAAATGCAAGCTCACTCACCCCCGAATTCACAAACGCAAATCAACGTTGAGCATCCCTCTTAAGTATAGCTGTCCCTTTCAGTTCCATTGACATTTTACGACACAGCAACGAACGCGTGCTTAGCGTTGATTGACGTTTGTGAATTTGAGGGCAGATGTATTTGGTCTAGGATAGTAGGATACCTTTTGTCACGAAAACTAAACTAGAAAGGAGTGAAACAAGGGTATTAAAACTTTGGATAACTCATGTACAGACTTTTTTTACACTCTGTAATAAATAAAATACGTTGGGTTCAAATCAGTTCGGCAAAGAGTAGGCTTCTGAATATTACGTTCCCCGTTATAGCAACAATCAGTGAGCCTCTGACTACCTCTTTCACGATGTAGTCGGGAATATGATTTTATGTTTACTTTGAAGCTAGTTTCACAAAAAATGTATAATGCATACAATCAGTAAGGATGTATATTCCTTGCTGTTAGGTATTTCCCCAAGTTCTGAGACAGATCGGATACCACGCGAGTGAGGTCGCTGAGACATCTATTTAACTTATTTCATCGATGCAATTCTTAATAATAGCATTCTTCAATATTGTACACCTGTAGGCAAAATATAAACAAAAAACACGCGAAGCCTGTCAAAACACGAACCACGTGAACAAATAACTGCAATATTAATATTTACTAACACGCACATTACATCATACCATCTTTTACACGCTTAGTGCGTTGCGTTGCGTTGCGTCGACGCAGCTCAACGTCAATCGCTGCGTCGTTTGACATATTTTTTTAATGACATACCCCATTATGAGGTGCCCGTGGCACAGTTGTGACAGTGGATCGGGAACGAACGCTGTTGCAAAGCAACGCACTGGGTTGGTAATGGGATGGGTGACCGGCCCGACCGAAATTTAGTGACGTATTTTTCGGGCATATCCGTGCTAACTTAATCAACTAATAATATACTAAATCTTAATCACTAGGAGTTTATTTTATTTCTGTCATCGCCTACTGTAGGTACTTTTCTGCTTAGCTTTATGAAACTGGTACTGGTAGACAATGCATTATTTCATTTGCATTAAGGCCGCCTTTTGTACAACTCATTGTTGTGCAACAAAAATAAATGGTGTCTCACCTAAAGATAACAAAGATTTACTAAGAAAAATATGAAAACCATTAAATAATTTTAAATAAAACCATTTCCGCCTCATGGTTAACTTTTGCAATTCTATATTAGACCATAATACAAGGTAACTTAAGGTACAAAATCGAAAGTGTCACGCTAGATGATGCTACGTTGGATAAGAATCTGTCATTTTGTCAAAGTACGGAGTCATCAGAGTAGTACCTAGATTGTAATTACTGTTGTGAGATGCCGTATTGATGTAGGTACATATCTGTAGGGCTGTTTATCATTGCTAATCCACCTAAATAAATAAATATGACTAAATATCACATACACACAGAACGTTTTGGCGTAGTGGTTAAACACTCTGGCTCGGAACCCGATGGTCCCGAGATCAAATCTGACTGGAACACACCTACTTTGTGTTCATTGTACAATTTGCGGCTAACTCTCCGGTGAAGGAAAACACCGATATAAAACCTAAGCAACCTGGATAAAGGCAGTAGGCTCGCCCCTTACCAAGTTGTGTTCAAAACACAAAAATGTTCAGCGAAATGTTGGCTTCTGTATGTTCCGTAAAATAGTTCCAAGTCTTGGTACTTCTTTTTGTTGTTTTACTTATAAATATGTATCTAAATGTAATCAAAGTTTTAATTTTAAGGACGTCATAACGCGAAACTCAACAGTTTTCAAAGAAGTTCCTCAGACAGGATGTCCCAAAATTTTCGTTTATCATTTTTCTCATTCGGTAAGCCATTTTCAGGGTCTTCAGTGATTAAAGTTCAGACCTATGACAAAGTAATCATGATTGCTTTTAGAAGCAGGTTTATGTATTTTTTAACGAAATTCTATCGAATTGCATGAGCTTATTTCTATTTAAAGTTCATAATTGGGAAAAAGTTTATGAGCCAACCCTAGGACCGTAACCTTCCACGTTTTTACACGCGAGGTCAAGTTTAAGGCCCGTGTCTACTGAACTGCCATGTAATCATGTAGAGCGATTTTTTTAATTGCTATGTGACTTGTGGCTTAATTCATGACTGTCTGATGCCATGGGAAATAATTCCCATGGACTGTCATGGGAATTATTGGATAAAATTGGATTATTTATTTCTCAAAATACATTGCAGGGCTTTATAGGTATATTCTAAAAGTATATGAATGTACAGTTTGAGATCGTCAAATTTAACAATAAAAAACAAAATAAATCATGTCGGAGAATAATAATTTTAAATATTTTCTAATCAATAAAAAATAAAAGAAATAATCACAATAAATATAGCAGCTAGGTAATAGGATACCTAAAAATGACGAAATAATTAAAATAAACTTTAATTTGGTTTGCCGGACTCGGATCTTAAGCGTCTTGAAGGTAATATCCTATTAGCTTTTTTGCTTTCTCGTTACAAGCTTTCCGTCCACCCTTTTATTTACAAATCGGTTTTTGTGTACCACTTATGATTCCATTCTTATTAAATTATAGAATGACGAAACAGTAGGGGGCGTTAGCCCAGCAGTGACACCCAGTCCCAGTAGGGCAGACACGAAGCATTTTGATCTTTACTTTGTTTTGAAAATATGTATTCGGCGGTTTTCAATCAGCTAGAAACTTTTTGCAACAAGTGGACGACACTCCTAAAATATGTTTACGAAAAAATACATAAACGTTGAGACAAATTTAATGACTACTTGATGTCACCTAAACGTGGATATTTTTTCAATGCGAATAACACAAAATATGGCAATTTTCGCCAAATTTCATCATTAGCCTGTACTTTATTATATATTATCACTATGATGTTAGCGATAATATGTTATAAAGTACAGACTAGCTGCTACTGACCCTCAATGACACAAACATAGCGTTTACCTACTTTTAATGATCAGGTTTTTCATGAGAATTTCGAAGTGCTACCTTCCGTTAACAACTTCCTTCACCTAAAATGATGTATAAGTATACATTGTACAAAAACCTAAATTTCCCAAGATCCATCAGGGTTAAGTAGGTACTCTGTCAAAGTCATGTCGTCCTGTAAAATGTATATGTAACTGAAAGTGACGGCATGACATTGAAGGAGAGCTCATCTTTGATGGAAGTTTGTGAATTCGGGGGTAAGTCTTAGAAATTGGCGGCGGCGTCACTAGTAGACCAAACCTTAGCTTTTCAAAAAATGACACATACTAACTTAACTTTGTGTAATATCAAAGAAGCAGGGTAGTCAGAGCCACACTGATTGTTGATATATCAAATCTTAGTTATTATAGTAACAACTGACAATAATACTATACAAACTAATAAACACTGAGCGAATGTTTGATAATAATAGAAACAATTCCTCAGCTGATAACAAGATGACATTGGCAGTTGATAAGATCATCAGTAGGTATGTAGGCTTCTTAAATTACGTAAACTGAGATTATTTGATATCAACAATCCTCGTCTTGAAGAATTGTTTAGTTAAAGACTCCCGGGCGGTCAAACACGAAAATATTATGTGTTAAAAAATACTAACAAACATAATAGTAGAAAGGTGCACACCGTCTTTTGCCGTCGGCATGGTGGAGGATATGTGTATTTAGTAGATTTTTAAAACCTCACGTGGTAAGGGGTGAGTCTATCGCCGTTGTCCGGCTTGCTTGGGTTTTTTATCGGTGTTTTTCATCACCGGAGATTTAGCCGCAAGTTTTTTAATAACACAAGAACACAGAATAGGTGTTCCGGCCAGATATGAACCCAAAACCACAAGTTTCTTAGTCAGATTATTTTAAAAACTGGTCTACGACGTTTACACACTACTCATATAATTTTAAACGGGATGTTGTGCATTTTTCTTAAAAATAAATAAATACAAGTTTTATCACAAACTTAACCTCCTAACAATACATTCAAGTAGGTTTTTTTTTTTTTAGCATTAGGGATAATGCATTATCATCTTACTAAAGATGAAACCAACCTGGCTGTCAGGTATAACATACCAGAGAAATTCGTCCGGTCTGTTAATGGTCTCGGTAGCATAATTGGTAGTGCAGTCGCCCGGCTTGCGAAAGACGCGGGTTCGAGTCCCGCCTGATGCCAGGACCGAATGACTTTTTCTGGTTTTCCTATCTTTAATACATTCAAGTGTAAGTAAATACTAAACGGTGTCAACAATGTGTTGATATAATAGTATATCTGTTGTTGGACGCAGTATCAATTGGTACTCAACATATTGAAGTGTTGGCTGAACAAAATAGTGACAATGTGCCCACTTGGGGGGGTTTACCTTTTGTAAGAACTTCTACGAATAAACGAAATAACAGTATTAAATAAATTCTTTGTTATTCTTGCATTGTTTGCAGATTACGACATGTCATTATGTAAAATAACAGTAACAGTTTTATCTCCAAGTCTAGACAGAAAGAATAACAATATAATAAAGATTTTAGGTTGCAGGATGCTGTAAAAATTTATGGGTGAATAAGGATCACCTTACACCTAGGCGCGACGCTGAACGACGTGGGGTGCACAGTTTTAAAGATACATATTAATGACTTTAGGTAGAAGTTTGTACAGAACATTATGGAAGAGTGTTCTTGGGTTTATGTCATCGTTTTTTGCTAGGCGAAATTCGCTAGGCGAGATGTGGGCTTCTGAATGTTTCGTTCACCTTGACATTAACAATCAGTTTGCCTCTGACTACCCCGTTCGAGATATAGTCATATGTATGGTATACATAGTGTAATGAAATTGCGTATGTAACTCTACCCATTTCCGGTGAGTCCTCCTTGCTCTATTGCAAAGAAATGACATTTGGCAAGACCGTGAGAAAAAACGGAAATGGGGTAGCCTGATGTGCTGTTGACTGTACATCAAATTCTAACCACTCGGTGTTACGCTCTCCCGGATAACGGCGGTAGAGTCTCCTTACCACTTTGAGTTTTAAGTAAAACGTGCGCTTCTGAGTGTTGCGTCAACATGACGCCATCAGACAGTGTGCCTCTTGAAATAGTATCAACGAAGAAGTATTGTAAGGACATTGCCTTCATAATCCAAACAAGAGATAAACTTGGGCATTCCCTCTGCTATGAATTTGAGACAATATCGCGGCGTTTCAAAGACAAATACTCTAACAATAATATTGTCTTGATTCATAATGTTTATTGTAGTCTGTGGTAGGCCTCTTGTTTACAAAAGGATTAGTTTACAATGGATGTGTAAGAGTATACCGCTACAGGCGTTTTGTAAATAAAATTGTTAAGTGTGTGTCAATCTTGCGTAATGATAATGAAAGATTTCGTAGTTTTTTTTGTTAAAAAGTGAATTGGTACTAATTTGCTTAGTGGCATTTATACTAGTGATTAACGTTTAAAAGCTGTTGGCTTAGATACCATCCCCCAGATTGATTGCCATCTCCCAGTAACGCCCTAAGCCGAGGCTCGGCATCCTTAGCACGTTACTTACTTAAATATTTAGGGGTTGGGGGCTTTGCACCCACCGTATTGTCCGCGAGGCTAAGAGATCCAAAACTTGAGCACAGCTAATAATTAGTAAAAATCCAAAAAAAATAATTGTGTCCGCATCTTCTTCCTCGTGAACGTGGTTAATCATATTTCTATTTTCCAAGAGCAAATACCTTCTTTCACAGCTACCCTTCACTCACTAATGCAGGTAAACATTGTGACAAGGTTCAAGGGAAATTGTTTGTTTTTGTCACTTTTATAATAGAGAGTGTCTAGTGAGTGTGTGAGTGTCGCGCCCCTTCACCGCATCTCCGCATACAAGAGTGCTTGCTTGTAAGCGTAGATGCAGTGGAGGGGCGCGTCATTTCAGCTTAGACGATCTTTAACCTGATTTTGTAGCCTCTGTATGATAATATCTATGCAGCTGTCAATTATATCATATTCTATCGTTTTTTTGTCCACAGGTAACTTAGACATGTGCCTCGCTTCTCGACTGTCCACTCAAGCCAACTTAGGAAACATGGAGTCGTCCCGAGAACTCATCTCCATGGTCGTTGGAAACATATCATTAGTCCAGGTCAGTTCTGTTCACTAAATAATAGTTCTACAGGGGCTTTTAAGTCCCACACCCGCTGGGGACAGGCCTCATTTCAACTATGAAGTGGTACAAGCCAAACTCCATCACGAGAGCTTTGTATGGGTAAAAAGCCCTCGTGATGGAGTTTGGCTTGTTGGAGAGATGTATGGAAGGCTGGTGACAAACCTTCATCGTAGGTAGGGCTTCAGGTCTTACCTATGACCAACAGAGAGCCTTCTGGTTAGTGGATTTCGTACTTTTTATTTTTTTTAACTTGACGGTACCTCTTGGTACCTATTGGTACCGTCATGGCCCGACATTACGTTTTGGCACGAGGTGATCTCTGCCCTAGGCAACTCGAAATAGAAGTAGAGTTTTTCGCTCGGGTTTCGGACTCTCCATCTCCGAGTTAAGAGTCCAAACTCATCAGAAAACTTTGAGCTGGAACTTCACAGTGAACTATATTCTTAAGACTTTAAAAAACTGCTAATGACAGATTTTGCTATTGAAGAGAGCTAAAGAGTCTTGTAAATTGAAATCCTTATTTAAAAGCCTTATTTCCACCAGGTGCAAGCGATAGTAGCCTCCACGATAGTATCAATGTTCGCCATCGTCGTCAACTCCATCACAGAAAGAGCCATCCACGGTCCTTACATCCTGCTCATCACGGCGTCAGCTGTCTTCACGGCCACCACAACCTGTTTTGTACTAGGTGAGTTTCTGCTTTGGTTTGCTTTAAGCCAGGGGTCACCAAATGGCGGACCTTTTTTTTCAACGGTACGATATATTTTATATGTATCTTTCTTTAGACAATAATCAAAGCCGGGTTTGTTCAAGCACATAATACCTCTAGAACTACTGGACCGTTTTACACAATTTTGAATTTTTTTATACAATTTTCCGCCTAGAATATCAAAAATAATATTAAAAAATGGAAAATTGACGATTAAGACAATAATTACCCCTGTTTTTAAGTTTTGTATCTATAAAATGGAAGGGATTAGCATATTTGTTTGTTGTTAAATACACACTGTCACACAGTTCAATACAATTTAGTACGCTATCTCCATTTTAGAAATTAACCACTGATGATAAGGAATAAATAAATAAATGTTTAGAACAATACGAAATCAGTTAAGTTTTTAAGAAAAAACAATGTGGAAACAACCTTTGGTGGAGTAGCCAACTTCATATAATGAAGATATCCTTTCCCGCAGACTTCGTGATGGTGATGGTGATCTACGCCTCCCATAAGTTCAAGGTGAACCCGGACAACGTCGCCACGCCGCTAGCGGCCTCTATCGGCGACATCGTCAGCAACTCTGTGCTTGCCGTCACCGCGCAGTATATGTACGAGCAGATCCGTAAGTTTCCGACAGCATTATAGATTTAAAAAGGCATTTTCCATGCAGTATCTTTACTAAAAATCCGAAAACCAAAAAAAGACTTTCGGTCTTGGCTTCAGGCGGAAATCGAACCCGCGTCTTTCGCAAGCCGGGTGGCTGCACTAACCACTGCGCTACCGAGACCATTAACAGACCGGCGAATCTTTCTGGTATATTTACTTTTTGAGCTAGGGTGATTCCATCAATGTTAAAAGCAAATACACCTCATAGTTTATCTAAATATACCAGGAAGATTCGCCCGGTCTGTTAATTGTCTCGGTAGCACAGTGGTTAGGATAGATAGTTCTGTTTCAACAACATATACATTATTTATATGGCATATGATGCTTTGATCTTTCTATTCTATGATTGGCGGCTATATAGGCCTTAAAAAAGTAGTTTATAGAAACAAACATCTTCAAGTAATATTGTGTTCAAAACGTCGCTAGTTATTACGGCTGACAACAGAACCGTTAACAAAGAAATCGATTTATTCCAGTCATTAAAAGGTACAAATACCTCTGTAGATTATGAGAACGTAAAATTCAACAATATAATAGGTACAATGACTATAACTTGCTTCAAAGGACAACTATTACTTCATATCGAAAATGACTAGGCGTGTTTAAGAAATACTGAGAATCGAGGTAGCTACAACAAAATCAGATAAACTTATTCACACTGAAAATGTGAAGATTTTAGAACATAAAAACGGTTTAGAAGGAAACTCGCTCTCACTTTTGTAGAGTGACCATGAATAAAATACTTCACAGGACTATTTTTGTAGGTTATCCTTAAGATGATTACCTACTATTGTGAAAATGATAGCATACTGAATATCATATCATTTCCAGAAATGAAACAATCTAATATGTCACATAATACTGTAAGCTTTGAGAACCGTACAATTACAGTATTCCTATGAACATATCTCTGTAGTGTAAAATACTATAGTAATTCGTCAACAGAATTAACTGAACAGATAGTAAATACTTTAGTATTCGCTATTTAAGATCGAGTAAATAAAGGAAAAATACACATGTAATGATGATGTTATTTTATCAGAAAACACCATTGCTCTAATCTTCTCTCACCCTCTCTGAATATTCACGCTATTCAACAAAGATTAAAATTTTATTTTTATATTTTAATCTCAAGGTCCCGATAGTGAAGACAAATCTGGTGAGTGAATTGTCAGATAATAAGCATCTGAAGATATCATCCGTAGTGTAGTACTTAATACTACAAATGTAGCTAACATACACCGATCAGCAACATTCAGCCCTAACATTGCGTTAAATAGTGATATTACTTGTATAAATCTATATCATGTCGTGAAGACGGGCCGTGATGTCAATAAAAATAACTACTTGACGTGGACGAAGTTTTGTAGCTATAGTCACCACGCCTTCTGATATAGATTTCCTAAAAGTTTATCTGCTTGACAAGTCATCTTAGGCAATTCTCATCATCATAACTAAATTTTTGTGGGTGAAGCAAGCACAATTCTTCTTTTGGCTATGCCAACATTTTGAATTCCAAAATGGTGTTTGCCTTACCGCAAAATTTCGTCTCGGTCTTCCTAGACGAATCTTCTTCTCCTTTCAACATTATCAGTCTATGAAAGATCATTGCGTGGTAAGTACAATGTAGCTTATCATTTTCCCAAGTCTGTTGTATATGTTTAGTCCTCTAGAAACTATTTCCTATTTAGACCATTAGTTACTAATTCTAGTTTATCTTTTTTGTCTTTCATAGTTTCAGTCCATATACCAAAAATAAGATAAACATTAACATTACATTACTTCTATCAATTAATAAGATTGAACGCCGAATCATGTTCAAAATCTACCATTTTGTAAGCACCTCGTTTACTACAAATAAACTATTATGGTCCAGCACAACACATCTTTAACATCTTCAGTTTCAAAACGCCTAAAACTTTTAGTAATCACTTCATTTTCAAAAGTAACCAATATACTACACTGACTTCAAAATATTATCCGAAAGTGACCAGACTTTTGCGCGTGAGTGTTTATCCATAAGGGGGGTAATTGATAATGATTGCAGTATACTGGATGAATTTGATAAAGTTCATAAAAATACACGTGACTGTCATACTACACTATCTCCACCTGGAAGTAGTTTAGGATGAGAACACGTGTACCATCATTATCTTTGCACGTTACACTATCTCTTAAGACAAGCACTTGTGTGTTTTATCGTAGCTAAAAATCAATTTTGGGGTAAATCAGTGTTTACGATTTTCAATTGACGTCAATACGATGAATCTTGTATGACAAGATATCATAGATAGCTATTTATCTACTTCGAAATCATATTTTGGAGAGATAGAGTACGTTCATTAGAATTAAACCGATTAGCATACGCAGACGGGAGAATCAAAATACGGTATCAATAAGGTTTTCCAAAATAAATAATCTTGTCCAGATCATCCTTTGGAATGGTCATATTTTATGTTGTTCAGACTTATGCCAAATGTTGATTTGAAATATTAACAATCAGTGTTGACATGGAACAGACTCAAAAATTCGTCATTTGAGTTTGAACCTGGATTACCATGCATAAACACTCTTTGAAACTCATTTTGCGTTATATCTTAGTTTTTGAAGAAAAAGCGAACGTCTCTCAAGAAGGCCTATTTTTATTCCTTTCCTAATATATTTTGGTTACTGACTTCAATCAATCAGATTCATACTTATTCGCTATACCTAGTTAGTAAAACAGAATATCAGGTATTTTAGGCATCTTTGCGGTATCTCAACGTCAAACAGGTGTCGCAAAAAGTAATTGCGTAAAACTTATCGATCTTTCATTATTCAGCCTTTTATGTTTATTCTAAACACTAATACTTTATTTTCATTACGTATGGCTTAAAATATTAATGTCAAGATATGGATCATGATATGAACGATGTGTTATTAATGGTCATGGGCGTCAAGAACAGTAATAACTTAGATTTAGGGTGACATGTTGCAATGTCATCAAAACTGTCAGAAAAATGACTTATTTTCTCTGTTATTTAGCATCATCAATGCCCTTGTATTTCTGTCTCTAATATAATTCTTAGGTTAGACATAATTTACGTATTTTCATATTTAATATACATATAATTTACGTGGGTGGATGTTAGGAGTGTGATAGTGCGGGCTGTTAATGTAGTGAGGGGACGTTTTTAAACTAATATGAACTAATATTTTCATTATATAACTGGATTATTAATACCACCTTCCATTCTTTACCACCTTACAAACTTCAAACTTCAAACTTCAAAACTTTATTGCTCACTAAGTGGATACATGGTGGTGTCAACAATATAAGCACTTATAACTTAGTGACCCTTTGCGGGTACTGCAATAGTCTCTAGGACAATTTACTTAACAACTAAACAACTATATAATTCAAAAATACAATTTGCTTAAGAGCTAAGTATTGCGGTACTTAATATACTATATACTATCTACTAAAACAACATGTTTACAGAAATGGAGTTTTTTAACAATATAACAGACTTTTCTAAACACACAATGAATCTTAAAATTTGTTGAACTTTGAAAAACATTTATTTATTTAATCATTTCAATTTATTAAGTCAGGATTAAAATATAAAAAACACTGACTAGAACGACAAAAAATATATAATTGCTTGAGTTATAACAATTAATATAAATACATTGGAAAATCAACCATCAACTCGGGTAATATTCCTGATATGGGAGCCTCTTCGTTCTTTTTTTTTACTTTAGTGTATTTTTTACACTTATCGGTTCATCTCACATACACATACATTGTCTATATCGTTATTCTATCTTGCTTCTGTACTGCAACGTAGAAATGACACTTCCATATGTTATTGTTATTAACTAGGTATGTGTATAACGTTTTCTTTTTAATTTCCTAAAAAATATATTTAATAAATTGCCCACGTAAAGAACTGACTACTTAGAAAAGGGCATATTTGTCATTATTGCAATTTATATTATTTTTACACATTTGCAAACTACTTTCTTGTAAATGATGCCCACATTGCTTTTTTTTCAAGAAAATAGTGACTTGGTGTCACCCTACACCCCCGGTTGTATTAATCAAAAAGTAACGTAAAGTTTAGTAAAAAAAAATACTTTAAGTTCGAATCCAAAAATTAATGAAACTTTGTCTTGTAATTTTAGGCATTTGAATTTTCAAATTCAAAACGTTCACGTTGTATTTAGGCAACTTTGATAGAATAAAATGTTTCAGTTTCTTGTAAATCAATCCTAATAAAATGTTGTTTCTTTCCACAGAGTTATCTCTATGGCAGCCCATCACGCTAATCTGTGTCTACTACAGCCTACTTCCTCTCTGGGTCTTCGTGGTCTACAAGAACAAGTACACCAAGACTGTTCTCACCACCGGATGGACGCCTGTCATCTCGGCCTTGTTCATCAGTGGGTATGTATCATCCTGTAGTATCTTTCACATTTGAATAGTTCTTGTCTTCCCTCGTCTTTTTTTGTAACATATAAGTACTTACGCGTCAAATAAAGTTTTAAATGCAAATTATTCCGGCTTCCAATTCTAATTTTTCACTAAATAGTAGCACCCTTGTCAGTTGTGACAATGATCGGAGACGATCGCTGCTGTAAAGCAACACACGCTGGGTCGGTAATGGGATGGGTGACCATCCCGACCGCAATTTAGTGATGTGTATTTTGGACATCTCCATGCTTCGGAAGGCAAGTTAAGCCATTATTAGCGGTTGACGTCACTAGATGTCAGTCGTTAAGCCTATTCAGGCCTAACATCTGACATTAAAGTTACTCACTAACCTTACACCTCTCCAGAAATCCACACTGAGCCCGCGTGTTGGAGTATGCCTCGTTCCACCTCATAGTTGAAGTGAGGCCTGTGCCAGCAGTGACACAGGCCTCACTTCAGGCAAATAGGCCATCTATGTTTATTTTTCACATTCGAATGGTCCTTGTCTTCCCTCATCTATAATTGTAATACGATTATATTCGTCAGGCAAAAATTTTAATGCAAATAACACCGGCTTCCATTTTAATTTTTCACAAAAGTAGCGCCCTAAGATTGAAATATATCAATTTATGTAATGACTTCTTTCCGGAAAACGTTGCTTGCCATTGAATTAAGCTGCACCATTAACAATAGATGCATTCCCGCAAAGTAGTTTCAGTAAAAACTGTGAAATAAGGAAACAGTCGAAGTTTAATGTTACTCATTTATTATGCAAAACCATTATTTCTAAATCTCCTACTTCCTGTTCAAGATGGTCATTATAATTGCAACTTACCGTAATGTAAAGATCGTGGTTATTTTAACTAGCGTTACAGCACATTTAACATGAAAAGATAATTTTACTAAAACTAAGTATCAAAAGTAGATACCCATCCTTGTTGAGGCTAGCGATCGTTAAATATACTCTTGTTATATTTTGGTTCAAAAAAATATATGAATGTTGGTTAAATCAGTCTAATTTAACTAATATTCATATATTTAGTATCAAACTTGATACTTTCCGATCCATTTAATAGCATATATTTATTTTGACCATAAATGTTGCAAAAAATAAATTCATAGGTACCTTTATTTAGTACGAAATATGGCACTTGACTTAACTTTGGCCTAAATTACTGGTTTTTATTAAGTTTTCTCTTTCTTCCACAGAATCGGAGGAATCGTCCTCGACCAAGCTGTCGGCAGGTTTGAAGGATATGAAGTGTTCCAGCCAATTGTCAACGGTATCGGTGGGAACCTGGTCTGCGTCCAATCTTCCAGGCTGGCTACCAACCTCCACCAGACTGCGATACCTGGAGAACTGCCCGACGGTGTCAGGATGGTCGAGTGGCCGTGGAGGACGCTATTCTTCGGAAGTAAGTCTCTAAATGATCAAATTCACATTTGAAGGTTTCCGTGGGATCATATTCGAGCTCAAATCTGTCAATGAACCACTTGTCATAATTTATTTTTTGATGAAGTTTTAAACTAATTCATACAGAATTATTCTTATGTTGCAATTGCATAAATGTATTTGTTTGTTAGATATTAAGTACGTTGTCACATTTAAACTGCTGCTGAACCAATCGTGATGAATTTCAGTATAGAAATACATAAGTTGTACTTTGAAAGAGGGCGTAGGCTACTTTGTCGCGAAAATAACAACAACTTTTATATCAGACCGCATTCAACATGAAGAAGAAATGGCATTTTTGTAGATTAATTTATTATTTTCGTAAGAGGCTTAAAGTTTATTTTTATTAGTACCTAATCATCAAATTAATAACCACCGAAGCTTGCAATCATCAATCAAGTTTTATCAGATCATGAAAATTCTGAAGATAGTAATTATTACGAAGATTATATCCACATGAATAGCTTTAGATTTAAATACCGCAATATCGGATTATTGGATTGGCTTTTGTTTCACTAACATGCTGAAATAATGTGACAATGATGGGACAAAAATTGTGTTAGGTATAATATTTTTTGTCAACCTGTTGCGGCTTTGTTACCACCAATCAAAAAATCCAACAATTCGTACCTACCTACCTAAAATATAAGATCTTCTGAGATATCGGTTTTAATTTTATTTACAGAGGTAGACATCGGTGTGAATAAGACTTATGTCGTTTCTTCTTCTTCTTATCGTGTCGATAGCAGGATCAACATTTTGTGACCTCATTATGCTTATTGTGACCACCATGGCGTGATCGTTAGCATAAATAAGGTCTTCAGGTGTGCAGCTGCTTCGCTGCACCAACAACCGCACTCAAAGGCATTTTCCGCACCGTAGATGTGCATGGGACCTGGGTCCACAGTAGGTCGGCCATGGCAAAGGGAGTGGTAGTTGGCTTCTCCCTCCACAGCCCTAACCTGGCTTCTGAGTGGGTTGGTTTTAGTGAAACGTTGCCTATAAATGAAGGTTGTGATAGCAGCAGTTAAGGACCATGGACAGTCTTCACATGCAGCAGTTAAGGACATGGAGTCTTCTAAATCATAGTATTCATAATGTGTATCTTTTATTTTCAGCTGCTGCAGCGAAAGTGGCCCGTATGCTGCTCATCTTGGCGTTCTGCGGTCAGATCGTCTTCATGACGGTAGCAGACTTCGTGTACCAAGGGATGGTCACCATCCAAATCGCGTTCGGTGCTACCTACGTCATGTGTGCCATGTTACAGGTAAATATTTTCAGTTATCATCGGTTCATCATCATCTACAGAGAAAGTGCAATCAGTTTTTCCATCTCTGGTTTCACCATTCATTTTGGCATAACTGTTTTTACCAGTGAACTTCCGATAACTCTTAATTAGTCCATGATTAAGAGCTTGCTTAGACCGCAAAGATGCATGTTATTTATTCAGAACACAGAGAAAAATGATCTTAAGAAGATATGCCTACAGTAATTTACATAAGAAAAACCGTTCCGATTCAGATATTGGTTTGCATAATTTCAGGGATCTTTAATACATAGTTAGATCCCCAAAACCTGCTTAAAATAAGAAGCGTGCTAATATTTCCTAAAACGAAAGATAGTAACGTTATCTTTGATATTTATATTTCAATATTTAGGATTTTGATTATTTCAATATTTGATTTTTGATGGCGTACAAAATCATCAGCACATTGGATGCTATACGATAATTTTAATTTCGTTACTATTAGTAAAAAAGGTGTTACTAGATTTCTGATGGTCTTTAGTTCCGAACAAACCAATTTTACGATCATTGTTAGAATTCTTAATTGCCCATCAGACCAATTTAAAATTTGCATCAGCCATTTCTTAAATTGTTTAAACTTGGTTTTACAACTTTGCTTCTTATTTATTTTATATCAAGTATTACATAAGCTACTATTCTGACTAGTATAATGACGTTTTTAATTTTTTTTAAATTATCATATTCAAGGTAGTGTTTCTGTGTCCTTAAAGGTTGTTCTGTTTTCAGGTTATGGTGCTTCTCTACCTGTCCTACATGCTGATCCACTTCATGTGGAAGAAGAAGAAGGACCCAGACAATGCAGCCATCCCCTACTTGACCGCCCTTGGAGACCTTCTAGGATCCGTCTTCTTAGTCTCCGCCTTCATAATCCTGTCCATCTTTGGTCTAGAATATGGCAACAACGTCCAACAATGAAATAAACATTTCAAGTAATCTTACTTGACGTTGAATTTTAGTTCTTTGTTGTGATTTTATTCTCAAAAATGCCCATCATGCATCAATGGTTTGAATAATTTGGAAACGGACGTTGATAACACATTTGCAATACTGCAAATGCATGCGGGTAGTTTTAAATTTTGTTGCGCAATGTTTATCAATAGGTTCCATCAAGATAAACGGTGTGGACTGATTTTAATTTGCACTGATTTTAAACCATTTAATTCTACAAGTGTCTTGATTCTAATCACAGACACTTTACGAGAACATTTTAATGTTCTGATAAATCAATAGATTCGATGCATGTGGTGATGATCACCAAATTAGCTTTACATTCTTGTCTTCTTTTGTGACTTAACTGGAACTGTAAGTACACAAATCTTTACAAGAAATACGTTCTTAACAGAATTGTAACGAATTTTTTCAGCAGTATTTAAACATTTAAAGAAAGTATTAGGATTGTGGTGCCAATAATATGTTAAGTAAGACTATATTTGGATGACATTCTAATCGTAGCACACAGCTTGAATGTTACCGGTTTCCGTAAGCGTGACGCTTCGGTTTCGGCCATTTTGTGTGTGAAGAGCATGTGCTATTTCTATCTCGCTCTCTCGCTCTGACTTTTGGAGTATTTGTACTCTAAGAATGAGAGAAGCTCAGACTGTGATATGTACCCAAAAATGTGATTTATTGCAATTACTATCTTTTAAACTTTGACACCATGTTTAAGCGAGGAGGACGCTAAGTTGGAAATCCGATTATTTTATGAAATGAACAGTTAAGTGAGGTGTGATATTATATTCGATTATGCTACCGAACTCATTCGATTTTTTTAACCATTATTAATTGCCTTTCATCATGAACTTGACTCCCCCCTCTTTTATATGATTATATTTTTTAAATATAAGACACTGATTCGTCTAAAATAATTATACACAAGTAATACTTAACGATTGCAGTCCTCGTAATTTTTGGTAGATTTTGTCTATGAGTACTACCTAGCATATCGAAGTGTAAATTGCAATTATCCTAGTAAATTGTAGATATTGTTGTAATGTAAATAGTTTGAATACATAGGTTAGTTTTAACTGCTGGTTACAAGTGCAAATGTGATATTGCAGTAAATTAGGGCGTTTCACACGCGATGAAGTTTCTTTAAACTATGAAATTGGCTTTTGCTGAAAAACGGTTTAGCTGTACGTAAAGATTATGTTTAAAACTAGACTTAGGAATAGATTCGCTCAAAAATTCAGATTCATTCCTCTTTTATCCTATTTTTACAAAAATCAAGAAACTGTGAAATCGAAAGTTACCTATAATGTAGAATTAGTTTAAAAATGAGTACAATAAAGCAATTAAATAGGTAATTACGAGGCCTAAATTATTGTGTAATTTATTCTTATAATATTGAACATAAAATATACTACTAGTAGCGATTAAGAGCAAATGAATGAACTTTTATTTTTAAGGAGATATATTGTGAGGGAATGTGTGATAAGATCTCGAAAAAACAAAACAAAAATAAATAAAATGAAATATTTAACTTTTTGGACCTATCATTTGCATCTACCTCTGAAAATATGAAAATCCTTTAATTTAATAAAAATATTGAAACAAAAACGTGTACTGTAGTACACATAGTATACAGGTATTGTGAAAGCAAAAAAAAATAGGTAGGTAATGAAAAATTACGTCATAAATAATTATAACCAACCCAGACGACATCAATCTAAATTCTAAATGTTGTCACTGACATAACTTTACAATACCTATGCTATTAAACCTACTTAAAGATGTTGTTATAGAAACAAATAATATCATGTCTCACACCTAGTTATATCCACAGTTTAATAGGCCCTCTTGCAAAGATCATTTTAACCAAGTCCAATTTTACAAATTTCAAAAAAGGAAAATTATTCAGTTGGTAAAGAATATAGTACCAACAGTGAAATAACTGGTTTTTTAATTTGTGACTATAGTCCGTTCGCTTTAAGAATGCAGTAATTTCATACTTGTCCTCCGATCTAGCACGTCCCCTAACCAATCGAATCGTCCCTAATTAGAAAGCCAAGTTCAGAGTGACCAGTTGATCGCATACCTTTGCACGCAAAGGTTGTGGATCTGAGTTTTTTGGTGTGCAACAGAATTAAATTTAAAAATCACTTCATTCTTAACCCGAACACACTATCGTTAAAAAGCTGACTATACCTATAAGAGAACCCCATCCTAGTACGTAGGTATACTTTGTTATTAAACAGTACAGCAACGATCGTAGACAAATATTCAAATTAGATTAGAGAGAAACAAAAAAAAACAAAATCACTTCGGAAGAGCTAGTTATAACGCACACTTCGAACTTTCTGTAAAACTCAATTACTTACTACTACACTATACTGAACTACGGTTGCGCCGCGACGGTGGTCGTGGGGGTGAAACGAACTATGCCACATGAGATATTCAAATTATTTCCATACAAATTAAGGAAAGAGAATACAAATTCGAGTTGAAGCGGAAAAACGACTGAAGTGAGCGTGCTCACCTGAGGGAGATCGAGATTAGAAATGATGTTTGCGAGGGTCGCAGAACAGATTTTTGTTGAAAAAAAATCCACGATGTATAACACTATAGTACGAACACGTTAAAAATGCAGTCATTATTTAATTTAATTCCGTTACACACAGAAAAACTCAGGTACAGAACCGTTGCGTTTGAAAGAATGCATTCATGAGGGCACTGTGAACTTGACTTTCTAATTAGGAACGATTTGATTGGTTAGAGGCGTGCTAGATCGAAGGAAAATAATGAAATCACCGCATTCTTAACGCGAACGGACTATAAAAATATAACCTAAGCAATTCCCAAAAGGTGAGGCCTTACTTGCGTTGCGTCGCGCTGTTTTGTTCCATCGTCAACCGTTGCGACATTTATCATATATTTTTGTTGCCATTGCCTATGAGTTGCGTCGTCCCACGAATGTTTCAACGGAATCGTGATAACAAAGTTGTTTTACGAATAGAGTTTATGACATGCCACATTAAGGTCATAGCTCATTAAGCCAGCACGGAAACTCACGGCTCCGACTCAGCAATTATCTTGCCATTCAAATTTGAACCTTAAGTATGGAGTGGTACAATACATATGGGCAATAATAATATGATAAAAGCTAACGGCGAGCTGTCAGTGCGCTCGTCGCTATAATTCCACTCGACTCGCAGCTCGCGTCCCCACAACTAAAGGTTCGAATTTGAATGACAAGATAATTGCCGGGGCGGAGACATGCAGTTGGCGTGCTAGCAAAGTGTGCTACGAGCTTTATGCGGTGCGTCGTAGCGCCAATGTGTCGCAAGAGTGTAAACTAGGCGAAATTAGATCCAAAAGCAATGTATCTAAGATATATTTTTGAATGAATGATGTGATAATAGGACGTTAGATGTATATACATAGAATTGTTATGTAGTACGTAATCGATGCTGTTGGTATTTTGTAGTTTTTCGATTATGTATACTTCAAGGCATAAGGTCCATATTGAAATACTGTCCACTTTTACTTTGCATTATATTCAACCGATTTTTAATTGCATTTTGTAAATTCTTTTTCAGTGTATATTTAATGTATTAAAGAAATTGGAAAGTTATTCTTATTTTGTTTTTATACTGTCCCTATTTTTAAAAAATTCAAACAGCCATACATCAGATATCAGTCTTTTTTAGTTAGGTGGCCCATTTCGTACGTTTTTATTTGCCGCGGAGAATTCACTTATGCACTATCGCGCTGCCTGGGTAGGAGAGCGAAGGAATGTGGGACTCACCCACCCCAATTGGAAAGGGAATACCCACTAAACTCTACGGAGGCCACCTTCTGCGCACTACCAGAGGTCGGGGACCTCTGGTAGTGCCACCGAGAGGGACTCTACCGGCGAACTTCCCAGCTCAACTTGAGGGGAGTTACTTATACCTCCCATCCCATACAACCGCCGGTGTTAACCCGCCGGTGTTCAATAGGGCGTTCAATCGAATTTTAATGATAACTTAGCTCACAGCTGGCCGCTCTGGAAATCTATTCGGGAGGCCTATGTTCAGCAGTGGACGTCCTATGGTGGCTGATGATGATGATAACTTTACCACGAGCAAAGTGAGTTTTGGCGCCCGCCGGAACACCTACCATAGCAGCCATGGTATTCCGCCAAAACTCACTTCGCTTGTGGTTGGTGAACTTAAAATTCAATTTCTTTGAATCTGTGGTCGTTTGCGAGAAAAAACTAAGCCAAATAAAATTGTTTAATTATTTACATACAAAATGAGAGAAAATACTAATTGAGAGTGAAGCTCATTGATGATATAAGTAAGCGTGAAGTACCGAGGTGTGAAGTGATGTTAGGCCGGTATGTCACCCCAGCTGACTGTTTTCTTGCAGTTAGCCCCACTAGGTATACATTTTATGTTTGTCCAATCACTAAACACATGGTTCGAGTGGTCTTGTTTAAAACGATTCATTCTAACAACTTTATAAACAACACCAATGCGAAGTTGCGAGATATATGAATGAATACAATCTCCAAGTAGTAGTAGTCTCTTAAAGTAAAGTAAAACTCGTACCCCGAAATTCACAAACGACAATCAACGCTAAGCACGCGCTCACGCTCATGCTGTCCCGTAAAATGTCAAAAGAACTGAAAGAGACAGTATTCGGGGGGTAGTCATACAACACTCACACATGTTTTCTACATTTATTTTTACTAATTAGTTTTGACATAGATCAAGTCACAAAAAAGAGATTAATATTAGTATTAGTAACTGACTTGCTGTCTCACTAAAAGTAAGGGCCGGCGCCCACTATCGGCATCGGCACGCTTCAGGCTTTTAAAGTGGCAAATAGTAAAATACTCTAACATAATGGCAATAAAGTAGAAAATGCCGAAACAGAAACAGAACAAATGCATTTTGTTTTTACGAGAACACATCACGGAAATTTCTACTTTATTGCCATAATGTTAAAGTATATTGCTATTTGCCACCTTAAAATCCTGAAGCGTGCCGATGCCGATAGTGGGCGCCGGCCCTTAATGTACCTTATCCAAAAACTAAATTTTGCCCTAGCAGCGGCATCTATCAAAAACTCTAAGAAACAATTAGCTCAAGAAAACATCGGACAGGTGTCGCTACATAACATCCGCTTTTCCAACATGGCGGAGTGAAAGCTACGGGCGAAGAAAATGCTTTCTGTAGTGACTAAAATTTTCGCTAGATGGCGTCCAGTGTCTATCGTGAGATGAATGTTGCCTGTACAAGATCTTATTGCAAATTTACTGAAAGAGAGTGTTATTGTTTTTTTATATGTCTTTTTCAAAATGTTGTAAATAAGGTCAAAACTTGGAGGTTTAAAATAGGTACTTGCAGATAGAAGTTTGTAACACCGAATCGGAACGAGCGAGCTTTTTCAGCGAGATTCTAATTTCCACCACTTGCGGCGCTAGTGTTGAAATATTACAATGATTAATTGCCAATACCAGTCCCATTTTGATGCACTTTTTTGAACATTTCCCTTTTTTAACGGCTGTTATAGTAAGGTTTAGGTGGAGGAGGGAAATGGGGGGTTTGTGAGGATAGGTCGGTCCACCTGTTCGGATCGTTAGGGTTCGGGCAGGGCGCCGGCGCGCGACAGTCGCAAGCGGCAGTCACCCGCGAGCCGCGACCGCGCGCGAACCTGCCGCCCTTCCCATCGCGCTCACAGCCACCGCGCATGCGAGTATCGATCGCAGCACAAAATGGTCCCAGTAACTAGGTTATTCGGCTATAATTAAAGGTGTGTACCGATTTCAAGGTTGGCAACGCCGCTAGCGCAGAAATAGCTAACGTACACGGAAAATGGTGTATACTTAACACGTACGCGTAAGGGCGAGAATCGCCTGCGCAGGTGGCAATGGCGGCTGCCAATTATGTAAGAACCGTACGTTATTGTTTCGTATGAAAAATTCGATTTCTGTGTGTGTTAGGTTTTTGGTAACTTGCGGTTTGCGTTTCGCGAGTGCCCGTGTGCGGTTTGGCCTAAAATAGGGGTGTTGTCTCCACTCCTGGGATATCGGTCAGTAAGTAAGGAATGCTGCAGTTAAAATAAATATAAACCCAGCTATGAAGGCCTGGTGATTGCCTGAAAAGCTCTGCCGCTGTCGGCTTTTGTCGACGTATTATGAGCCAAAGCCCTACATGTCACATTGGACACGACTAACCTAAAAGTTTTTCAAAAGTTCTAGAAATATAACTAGTACACGAAAAATCTTCAAGAGTTTTTAATTCAATCAATCAATTACATCTTTATGGAAACTAAACTATAAATCAACCAAACTTTAACTTAGCCTTGAATGTAGTTCAATCAATAAGCCAATTTTAACCAAACCCGTAATCAAACAGAACTCCTATAGACTGTAACAATTGCAGTAATTGTAACCTGAGATTATCCTGTAACTGTAAATCAAATTTTCAGGATAACCGCATGTTTATAGTCCCTAAACACTTAAACCGTATACCTGAACAATCTTCTCTAATTTGAACTTTTAATTAAAGATAACTAGAATAAATTGAATGAATTTCAGCAGTAAGCAAGTGATATGAAAAAAGCTCTAGTGTGATTCCTTCGCACGCCGCTAGATGCCGCTAGTTGCTACTATCGACTTTCCAATGGATACTGGAAAAACAAAGTAGATATATTATCTAATATTATTGATCTAAAACTTTAACAAATAAATACTTATTAATTATAATTTAGACCTAAGTTTTGTACAAAAAAAAATATTATCATTAAATCGTTTGAAAGATATGTATTTTGTAGGAAAAATGACCGGCATTTTGTGAATTTATTCCAAAACATATGCCCCCGACTATATCCCAAACAGAGTAGTCAGAGGCACACTGACTCTTGCCGTTATCACTCTGAACGGAACATTCAGAAGCCCACATTATACCCCGATTAGCTTGGTCTTTACCAGAACCTTACAACCACGAACCAACCGACCCACCGCCACTCATTGGTCCTAAATTCACTCGCTGAGTTGTGGGCTTCTGAATGCTCCGTTCTCCTGTATGGAAGTCAGTGTTTTTAGAATTGCTCATTCAATTTCGTGTCGTCTGGCCTATGAAGTCGCGATGTCCTGGGTTTGATTCCCGCACCAACAAGAATGTTTGTATTAATAAAAATTCAAACACAATATTTGTGCTGGATCGAAATCCACTATACCATCCATTTCCATCATGGTTTCTATAACACAAAGAAAAACCTTAATTATAGTAACACTTAGCTAGCCAATAAATAAAATCTAACCAATAATTATAATTTAGAGAGGATTGTCTCCTATTTTACTCTCCAGTATTGTCCCGTCTTTTCACACGCTGCTTCCTCCCATGTCCATAGGCTCCAAACCCTTCAGATTTAGTGCAATAAGGCACGAGTGCTCCATGGGTCTACCGCAATAAAAATCTCCACTTAGACTTAGATCACCATATAGCAGTATCTGAAACCATTGGCCTCCAAAGACTTCGACTATACCAAACCCTACCCAACAGTACAAGGTTTGAGGACCGTTAGGCACGTCTACTTAAATATCAGGAGTTGAGCTTTCAACTCACCTCATTGTCCACGTAAGCTTTGAAAGCCCCAATTTGCATTGGTCTGGTCTAGTCCAGTCACTAACCCCCGAATTCACAAACGCCAATCAACACTAAGCACGCGCTCACGCTCATGCTGTCTCGTGAAACGTCAATGGAAATGAAAGGGACAGCTATACTTCTGAGAGATGCTCAACCTTGATTTGCGTTTTTGAATTCGGGGGTAAATCACTAAGAAAACACTACCTTTAAATAATGGCTCTGTTAAAAGACAATCACTTAATTATACTATAGTCCCTTGAAGAATGCAGAGATTTTATTAATTTATTTATTTTCTTAGGATAGCTAACAGCTTACAAAAATCAACCATAGCAGCTAAAAGTAAAACTAAAAGCTATTGACAAGCTACTACATATAAAACTTAATTGATTCCTATCTAAATGAATGAATGCAAAGTAAGCTAGTTAATACAATATTATTGCAATTATTTAGTGGGTGATTTTTACATTTAATACACAAAAAAACTCAGATCCATAACCTTTGCGTTCGAAAGTATGCATTCATCTGCTCACTGTGGACTTGGCTTTCTAATTAGGAACGATTCGATTGGTTAAGGGGCGTGCTAGATCGAAGGACAAGTATGAAATTACTGCATTCTTAACGCGAACGAACTATAGAACATGAAAGAACTTTATACGGTAGTGTATTTCCTCTACAGCAAACTATAACATCAGTACATGTCCAACGCTGAACACAGCGCGTCCCCCCCAAACCCCGCATTCCCGGGGTACACTGGGTAAGAGTTGTCGACCCCTGGCATTTACCGGGGTCAGGGCTCTTGCAGGATGGAAGCACAGTCGGGGAGATTGAATGACCTACTTAGTGCAAACTGACCTATACCTACATTTTCTGTACGAGACGGTTCGTTTTTTTTAGGTTTGTTTAATATTCTTCAGGTTTTATAGAATCTGACTGTATTAAAAAATGGGTCAAAAGCTGGCTCTCTACAAAAAATGGTGATTGCTTTTTACTCTACCGGTAGTAAATATATTAATTCACAAGCTAATAGATTAATTCCAAGGCGCTTCTAATATTAAATTTAGATTAATTTGAATTACTTTCTGGCTGTTAGCGATGATATGCCAAATAGTGCATTGCTATTAATTCAGTAAGTACTCAGTCAGTTCTTTGTCAATGTACAAGTAAAAAATGTTTCTGTTATCTTCTTTAAATCAGTAGTCCCGCTCTGTTACCATTCATTCCAGATTCCTTAAAACCAAAGAACGAAAACCTAGGAAACGTTTTATATGTAGCATATTTTCGCAAAAGGTATTTATTTCGTTCTCCAAAAGAGAGCTAATCTATTTAATATACCTCTTTACCAAAATTGATCAAAATGATTCGCGTCGCGTGAAAACGTAAGAAACAAACTGAACGAAACTAAAATTAGTCACTAAATGGCACAGTGTTGCAAGAATTTTAATAGAAATTTAAATTGTGAAAATAGTTCCTATCTTAAAAATCTTTTGAAAATATTGGGAAAAGAAAATATATTCTCAAACTTGAGTAAATAGTTATTTATTTATTTGTTACTTATTCAATATACAATAGTATTGTGAATGTTACAACTTGTAAATGAAGTGTATACCAGAGAGGTAGGGCAGGGCGGATTTTTCCGCCCATAATTGAGGAGCCTTCTGAATGCAAAAAAATACCTTTTCATTACTCATACTCTGAAAGTAGGTCATTACTGACCTGAGAAGCGGGCTGAAAGTAATACTTTTCATCCCTAGGGAGAATCACTTTCAACTGACAGCTATCATATTATTTAAAAAAAAACTAGTTCTTTTTCACTTAACTATTGAACCATGTTCCAACTTTCTATACAGCCACGATGTAAAATTGAAATAACTTAAAGTTAAATATTGATTAGAGAATATATATTTTTTAAATAACGTTATAATAATTAAGTTTCAACAATTTCTTTAAAATAACGTAGCTTTGAGCAAATTATTTACCATTTTTCCAATGATGAAAATAAAAAATAATGGCTGAATAGCGGGCCGGCCACAGAAAAAAAAACAAACAAAATAGGCGGGAAAGCGGCAATTCGATCTTCATGAATTAATTCATGTTTTTATTTTTACTTTCCTCGTATTTGTAATGAAAAGCACAGTGTTTACCTCGGGTTAAAGACTTATTTAGTCCCTCGAACTATTGGCGCCCTCACTTCGTTCCGGGCGCCAAACCCCGTCTCGGGACTAAATAAGTTACTTTCACCCCTAGGATAACAATGTACTATTAACTTCTGGGGAAACAGCAGCTCAGTAAAGTGTTATTTTATAATATGACGTTATGTGCAGTCAGCAAAATCCGAAATTACAAAATTCAGGTCCATTGGAACGCCAGAAGTACAACCCCCTATAGTTATGAAAAACCCAATTAGCCTAAATTATTCACAGAATTATCTAAATACATTGTGTGGGATTCAAAACCGGTGCAGTGCGTACTTTTTAAGAGAGGGTAGTAAAACCATAAATTAAAAAAATCTCGTAGCTTTTCAAAGATCTTATCCTGTAATTTACAGCCCGGAGATAAATTTTTCGTCAGAGCAAAATTATTCTGAATCTTCCTTAAACATTTGTCTACTTTTGAAAACTACATCAACAAAATTTTACACGAGTAAGTGTCTGAAGAATTCAATGGCCAGAGTGTTAACGTACTATTTCCTTTCAACAAAAGTAGCTTATTATATAAGATACGTGTAACTCAAAATTCTCGCTAGCAAGTAAAGTGGTCGACCTCTGACATTTACAGAATAAAGGGGTCAGACTCGCGCAGGATGAACTTTTGTAGACTTTCTGAATTACTTCAGTCAACTGACTCAAATTTTGAAAAAGGTTGACTATCTCTGGTTCCGTTCTTTCTAAATCAAAATTTTGCGGTCTAGGGGTAACTTAAATACAGCTATGCAATTATATATTGTAGGTGCCCGTGGCGCAGTTGTGACAGTGATCGGCGACGATCGCTATTGGAAAGTAACACAAGCCAAGTTGGAAATGGGATGGGTGACCACCCCGACCTAAATTTAATGATGTGTATTTCGGGCATCTCCGTGCTTCGGAAGGCACGTTAAGCAATCGGTCCCGGTTGACGTCGCTAGATGTTAGTCGTTAAGCCTAGTCAGAGGCCTTAGGGCGGCTTGATAACATCTGACATTAAGGTTGCTCACCAACCTTAGACCCCTGCAACAATCCGCACTGAGCCCGCGTTATGGAGTATGGCTTGTTCCACCTCATAGTTGGGGCGAGGCCTGTGCCCAGCAGTGGAACGTACAGGCCATCTACGTATGCAATTCTGGTAAACGCCAAATCTCATCTCGATCCAGCTCCTCCTTGAATTAGTATTCTTTCTCATTTGTAGCACCAGTCGCTATGCAGGCCACCTATTTTGTGTTCACATAGTTAGCGGCTCACTCTTCGGTATTGGAGACCATTGATACAAAAAACCATGACTCAAAATAACCCTAGTAGACTCACCACAAACCTCATATTTCTTGGTTTCAAGTTGATGGGTGACAATAATAACAGAATGACATTGGCGTGAGTATGACGTAGACTATACTAGCGTGCACCCGTGGAGAGTAAGCCCAAATTGGTCACTATCATTTTGAAAGGGTTGACAATTTCTGGAGATGCTATTTCTTACTTAGAGTAAGAGTTTTGTGGCCAGAGGGTTACTATCCAGCTAAGAAATCGTCACTACAGAACACTCAATGAGGCCTCATCACAATTTTCGGCACACATAAGACTGGTGGGTTCACCACCACTTATCAGAACGTTTATGTCCCACAGCTGGGCACAGGCCTCTCCTCAACAGCTATGTGGTGCCCTTACTCCAACACGAGTGTCGATTGTGGACGCAGTACACTGCACGAAAGCGTAGAATGCTGCTAACATTGCGTTTAAGCCCAAAGTCTCATATTTCGATTTTTATTTATTAACCCCATGAAAAACCAACCCTAGAGGAACTACATCTATATGCAAACATAAAGAAAACTTACACAGCAGTAAGAACAGACATACAAGAGCACGAAAGCGACACCCATTTTTTTACAAATTATTTTCCTTGTAAGTACCCCATAACTGTGAAATTATAAACTACAGCCGTATATGTACCTCTGCTGAGCACAGGCCTCATCTCAATTATAAAATAACGCGAGGCATATACTCAAATTTTCGCTCCGGGTGTTTGTGGGCTTTGTGGCACCTCGTTGTTTCTGGTGTCCATAGCACAAAAACAACGTATTTAGTGGTTAGGTCTCATATGTGACCTAAGTTAACTGAGTACTCTTTGTAGTGCATAGGCGTCACACGATCCCTCTTTACATCCGTACGTCTCCTCTTCTTATTTGCTAAAATCTGAACTCAGACTAGGTCGGCCTAATTTAAAACATTACAAAACACAGTTAAGAAATGAACGTCAGAGTAACATTACCAAGGCATAGAATGTATATAATTACCGTGAAATACGAACAATTAAACACGTTAAACCTTTTAATAAGTCCAAATGATCTAATCGAAGTAATAAAATGGAAATATATCTTCCCCGGCAGATGGCGTTGTGAGAAACAACATGGCTGCCTTTTTATTTATACAGGCGAAATGATCAGCTTTTATGTTTTCAACTTGCATTGTTTCAGTGGAAATCGTCTTATTTTCAGGTATGGTCGAAGATACCGGCTCGTTTTTGGTATCCCCAGCGCAGTGGTGTAGTCAGGGCCGCCGCAAGCGGGCGTGCAACGCGTGCACCGCACGCGGGCGGCACGCATAGAGGGCGGCAAATTGAGTTAATTTATATGTACTTGTTTTAAGAAAAAAAAAATAAGTCTTAGCATGTAAAAACATCTAAACGAATGAAGTTAACACCGTCATCTATATTGGCATCCGTCGAAACTAAGATACAACACCAAACATCGTCTCTGTCAGCCTATGGAAAACGGGACTGATGATGTTAGGGGCAACGGCAGATTTACCTAAACGGGTGACGCCTTGCCAAGGGGGATATGAATGCTGAAATGGGCGGGCGCTGCCGGCCCGTCGCGATGGCGTGACTCTGAATCCAGCCTAAGACTCAGGCGCCGGCGCCTACGGCGCGGCGGCCTGATATTAGGGGCGGCAAATAAATGAACAAAAAAACTGTTGAGCCGCCTCGGCGCCGCTTATTTACGCACTGGTTAGTTTAATCTGGCCCATGGCCCAAAAAAATCGCGCTCGCTTCGCTCGCGTAATACCTATCATTCTACTGTTTACGGTTTTCTCCTTTGCTTCACTCGAGTTATCTTCTTTTAGTTGAGGTTTTTACGCGTACAGTGAGATATAACAGTTTTGCGTCCAGTGGCGGCGTTGCTGGCCTCTCGCCTGAGGGGACCCTAAAAAAAGTTTTAGAAGTTGCGTACTCCAATATTTTTTCCATGACGAGTGAACACCCTCACTTGCTTAAAAAAACGCAGCTAATCTAGTTCGATTTGTTGATTTTCTTTAAAGGAGCCGTTCGCGCAATTTCTTATCTTAACTGCGGATCGTTGAGACAAACGTGAATTGAATTGCCAAATGACCATGGCCTTCCCCCTGAAAAGCTATTAAAACAGCTTAAAAGCAGTTTAGTATAATTCAAGCTAGTGTAGGTGGATAGGTTTAAAAAAAGGCTTATTCAACTCATAAAAAATCGCGCTCTGACTTTCTTAAAAGGCCCTCCTCCATCATTATTCGGCCTGGGGCTTATGGCGATTAGTCTTAGCAACGACACAATCACGCATGAGGTGAGGTTTTAAAATGATTTCCATAAATCGAAGAGAGCCTCACCCAAAGACTGGGGAGGTACGCCAATGTTTAAAAGCCAATAGATCAGCGTAATCCAGCTTATTCTAAACCAAGAAATTGCGCTCGCTCCGCTTATCAATTTCATTAATTAATTTTATTTAGTATCCTTTTTTTGGCGAAACTCATAAAGGGCGGCATTTTCGGTATTGCACGCGGGCGGCAAAACAGCTAGCGGCGGGCCTGGGTGTAGTTACCATGGGTTGCACCTAGGGCGGAAGCTGGTGGTGTTACCCCCAATCAAAAGTTCAATGCAATCCCACTAATAGGTATTCAATAGTGTAAGTGTTTAGGTATGTGTGTGCGTTAGGGAATAGTGAGAAAAATTCGCACTTGGAACAAAGGAATCAATTCTGTTGATTTTGAATTAAAACCGCCCTCAATATCGCGCTTTCCAGTACCTTTCATTCTGTATAGTCTCACATATTCTCATCTAAGAACTAGGCATGTACAGGTAACCTATTAACCTACCAGTTATCTCGATAAAACGTTACATGACCTTTCACGTTCTGCCGGCGCGGCGCTAGCATCGCCCGTCAATGCAACCTGACGCCTGCCAGCTGTCACTTCCACGACCAGCGAACAAAGACCTACAGAGCCTATCTCCCGCGTAGAAACGTTAACTGATCGTACGCCTGTAGGAGGCCATTTTATACCGGTCCGCTTCACAATAGAGTAAATACAATGAGCTTATCGCGCGCTCGCTAGCGCCGTCTGGTGGATGTTGTTGTCAAGAGGAGTGGATCATTAAATTTTGGTTCAATTTAGAAGTTAAATTAGATGGTTTTAATAGGGGTTGGTAAGTGTGATAAAGGTTAACACCCGTGAAAATACAGCTCGCTGTACAAAGTCAAACTACAACCGCCACTTGAAATCCAAGTTTATGAGTATTTTCCTAAAACGTTAAGTACATCGAAAGTAACGAATAAAAAAAAATGTCTATAGTCAGTTCGCGTTAAGAATGCAGTGATTTTTAAATTCAATTCTTTCGCAGACAAAGAAACTCAGATCCACAACCTTTGTGTTCTAAAGTATGCGTTCAACTGGTCACTCTGGACTTGGCCTTATAATTAGGAACGATTCGATTGGTTATAGGGGGGCGTGCTAGATCGAAGGACAAGTATAAAATTACTGCATCCTCAACGCGAACGGACTATAGTACGAGTTTCCTCGATTAAAGGTACCTACCTATGCATCGAAAAATTGAACATGGTTTTTGAAGAAACGGTTTTCGGAAAATGACATAAAATCCGCAACAACTTTCTTGATGCATTTAATTCGAGATTATAAGTAATACTTTAAAAACGCATAATTTATATTCCACCTTAGTAGTAATAAGTGCATTTAAAGTGGATCACCATATCGCCTTTTACCCAACATGAGTGTGTCCATATTATTATTTATTCATAAGTATGAGAAAACGTTCACATGTACTGTGCAAGCAAATGATGTAAACATGAATTCAGAATTCATCAATGCTAATAATGAAGCTATAGAGTTTGTTTGTTTACTGGTTATAATACATAAACGGCCTATATTCGTCCCACTACTGGGCACAGGCCTCACCTCAACTATGACGTCGTGCGAACTATACTCTAACACGCGGCCTCAGTGCGGGTGGTTGGACCCCTCCAATGTTAGATTAGGGAGCGACCTTAATGTCAGATGTTATCAAGCCGCCCTAAGGCCTCCGACTAGGCTTAACGACTGACATCTGGCGACGTCAACCGGGACCAACTTCCTGAAGTGCCTTCCGAAGCACGGAGATGCCCGAAAAATCACAAAATTTCGGCTGCAATGGTCACCCATCCCATTCCCAAAACGTCGTGTGTTGCTTTACATCAGCGATCGTTGCCGATCCACTGTCACAACTGCGCCACGGGCACTTCTATGTTGTAAAAACGGGAAAATTTATACTAAAGTCAAGGCGGTCGAATCCTCGGACCGTTAGTATTTTTAGTTTCAGAGTGTTAAGTACGACACGCACCGACCAAACGCGGCGAGGAGGTAAACGCGGATTTGCAGGGCATCGTGGTCGCGCCCTCTGGCGGCGAAACCGTTTTTTTTATGAAACTCCGCGTTTACTTCCTCGCCGCGTTTGGACAGCGCACGTCGGAATAGGCACTCAGTTGACGTTCTACAAGAGCAAATAATTATGAATATTTTCTCATTTCAGGTAAGCTGCTCAATCCGAACCAATTAAGTGAGATTGTGAAACGATCACTGCCATTTAAATCGTAAGGAACTCAAAGGACTTTCTGTTGGTAAGTATTTTTTATTTTATTTCTATAGTATTCTAGCTGTCCCACCCAACAGACTTCGTTCTGTTGTCAAACATTAGTGTCACGTGACAGGTAGGAACATTTACTAAGAGGAAACTAAAATTGAGATTTTTACTATATTCTCAGCATTTTCTCATGATTACTCGCCTTTTATACCTTCCCTCGACCATTACAAATATTTCAAAACCAAAATTAGCCAAATCGGTCTAGCCATTCCCGAGTTTTAGCGAGACTAACGAACAGCACTCCATTTTTATATTTAGATATTTATATAAATCATTCAAACAAGGTCAAAAGACAAATTTGACATATTTATCAAAGAAAAATTATTTTAATTATTTATTTATCTTACTCTTACAAAAAAAACAAATTAAAATAAAATTAAATTAAATTAAAATGTGTCAAGTTAACCGATTGAGACTCAATTACGATTCAATTGAAGCGTTCTAAAATTAGCAGACTTGGGGCCCTGGTAGGTACAGTCAGCCAAAAATGTGGTCTACCACCCTACGGTTGAGATTCGTTTGAACGTCATGAAACAACAAGGTCAATTTTCCCTGGCAATAAGTCTGTGTCAATGACTATTGCTCTCTTTGTCATTTATGATATAACGTCATGCCAAGTTTCAAGTTTGAATAATCATATGTCACAGATTGATGTTAATATTTTATTGACGGGAATACCTACTTGACAGTAGAATTGTCAGTGAGACTTTATTTTTAGTTGTAATAAGTTTCTCTTCAAAAAGTTCGACATGGTTTTAGTTGAGCAAAAAAAAGATTATCGCATTTAATGAGGTTAAACTAAGTCAACCCAATGACGTCAAATGTCAGGCATCTCAGGTAACAGATAAAACGTCATAACTTATTTGTGCATGTGTTAAACTCTGTTGGAAAAGTCAACCTTAGCGATCGTTTGATGTCGCAGAAACTTTTGTCAAAAGTGGTAGACCATTTTCTTGGCTGACTGTACCTATTTGTAGAACACCTGCAATTAAGAGACATTCAGAATCATATAAGACATTAGTAAATACTTAACGAAAATTTCCAGCAAACACGAAATGAGACCTGCAATTTTGAAAAAAACCAGCGTCCAAAACGTTGCTCCATACACAGTTGTTTTTTTTTATGGGGCAAAATAAATTGATAGAATTCTATTCTAACCAGCGACTCTATGCGTCGTAATCGGCGCCCGTCATTACTGTGCTAAATGAGTCTAAAGTTAATGCTTCTTGTTATTCCTGGTTTGTTTATAAGAAAACAGGCGTTGCCCATAGTAGTGTTAGTCACAAAGGACTTATTTAAACTATGTTCCTTAACTATAGTATGTTCGCGCTAAGAATGCAGTATTTTCTTCATTGAATTCCGTTACACGGAGAAAAACTCAGGTACAAAACTGTTGCATTTGAAAGAATGCGTTCAACTGGGCACTGTGAACTTGGCTCTCTAATTAGGAACTATATGATTTATTTATTTATTTAAGAACACAATATAACAGGTAACATTTAAAGAACAATCATTAACTTAACGGCTAAACTTAACCTATTGGATTGGTTAGAGGGCGTGCTAGGTCGAAGGACAAGAATGAAATCACTGCATTCTTCACGCGAATGGACTTTAATACGAATTGACACTACAAAAATATAATGTTTGTGTGTCCTTAGCCAAATGCATGCGCGTCCAGTGCTGCATAATAGCACTGTCCACATCCAGCCTAGCCTCGACACTCTGTAGGAGGCTATTGAAGCTGCCCCGTACACGGTGGATCAAGGCTGTACGTTTCCTTAAGATAGCCGAGACAGCTGTTGACTCCAGCTTCCGTCAGCTCCCTGAAGCACTGAAGTATCGTCGTCCTGATCTAAGAGCGTCGTGGCCCAGTGGTTAAGCACTCGCGGCATACTCTCCGGCGATGGAAAACACTGATAAAAAACCCAAGCAACCCGGATAACGGCGGTAGGCTCGCCACATGCCACGTTGGGTTCAATGTGGGCTTCTGAATGTTCCGTTCACCATGATGGCAGCGATCAGTGTGCCTCAGACTATCCCGTTTTGCAAAATAGCCATGTTATTATGTAGGTACTAGCGGCTGCCCGCGACTTCGTCCGCGTGGACTTAAGTGGACTTAAAATGAACGGATTCGTCAAATTGTCTGACGTTAGATGGACATTAGCGCGATATCTCAATTCGGGATGCCTGTGATCGCGCTATTTTAGATTTTGTCTCAATTCGGAACTCACCCATAGTTACGCTAATGACAGCAGCCGTCTGTCATGCCATACCACGTAATTCCGCGTATATTTTTATATTTACTTGATATTTTCAACAATTTACACAATATCTTTATAAATTGTAGCCTATGTGTTATTCAGATGTATAAGCAACATTATTGTAAATTTTCATTAAAATCCATTCAGTAGTTTTTACGTGAAAGAGCAACACAGCACATCCAGACATACAAACTTTCGCCTTTATAATATTAGTAGGATGTTATAAAAGTCGTTAACATTCAGGCGGTCTTTTCGCTACGAAACATCCTATATTTTTCTAAAAAGTTATGTACTAAACCTCTTCCATGTGCCATTGTGTTGTTGTAGGATTAAAGATAATGTTATTTCTGCCTACAAAATCAATACAGTACAAATCTATTGTTAAATTAATCAACAAAAATTTGGCACAATCCTCATACAATATCATCCCAGAAAGAAATGCCCAATAATAAAGCAATGAAAATAAATTACTCCTATGAAATCACATGCATGGTAACGGAACGTCGTAAAAAGACGAACGTTCGCGAGTGACGTCACAGTCCACCATTATGCCATTACGTCGGTGACGTAATAGTCTGGCCGCGAGATTTAGTGGGCTGTGTGACGGTGATCGTGCAGAAATTTTAAACAATTGCCACTTTTTAATAGAATCATGTGACATGGGTCGCTCTGATGCTCGAATTTGCGTCATTACTGAGACATTTAAAACGAAAAAGATGTGCTCTAAGTATACATGAACATTACGTCAGATTGCCATCTCCCAGTAACGCCCTAAGCCGAGGCTCGGCCCCCCCTGGGGGCACCCTTACTTAAATGTTAGCGGTTGTGAGCCTTCCGCTCACCCCATTGCCCGGTAAAGCTGTGAAAGTCACACCTTGGACTAACAGCTAGTCAATTCAAAAAAAAAAAACATGAACATTCGTTAAGTTACCGCCTGATTTCGCTTAATGTCAGTCGTTAAGCCTAGCCAGAGGTTTGATAATGTCTAACACCAAGGTTGATCACACACCCCTTCAACGATCCGCACTGTGGCTGTGTTGAAGAAAAGCTTGTGCCCAGCAGTGTGGTTGAGTTCTTTGTCTATTGAGTTAGTTGCCCATTGAATGTGGTATGAAATCTCTAATCTGGAATAGGTATAGAATCTGAGTTTTTCCGGTTGTTGAATGGTTGAATCGATCGTTGTGTACATCCTTGGGGGAGGCCTATGCCCAACAGTGACTGACATGATGATGATGATGAATGGTTGAATCTAGCAAACTGAAGGACAGCTCTCCTTAAATTTTACTAATTCTACTTGACATTTGTCTTAAAATTAACGACTAAAACGACAAAAAAACAAGTGGTTGCTTTAGTTCTGAAAATGAAATGAAATAAATCCAAAATTAATCTTTGCCAACCACCAACAGTGCCAAGTGATATCATGCCTGCGTCATCAGACCGCCGTCATCATGTCGTTTTGTCTGTCTGACAGCTGTCAAGACAGTGACGTCAGAACTTTCTGATGATGCAAACTGGCTTTACATGATGACAATAACTCAGCTTAGTGGTTACATATTTTACGGCTATCATGGTCAAAATTAAACGTGCATAAGTACGTAACATTTATTAAAAATGTTTTATTACAACTTATTATAATAATTGCCTGTGTGTCAATTTATGAGTCTTTAGCACTCCCATAGTACAAGCTCTGCTTAGTTTGGGTCAGATTAAAAAAAAGTTACCACAAAATTCCAGGGGACATACAAATTCTAGACACATATAAATAGAATTTCGTCCCTTCCCAGTTTTGGTGTTTCCCTAACTTTGTTCCACCATGGCTCGATCTGAGTACACACAGTTTACACTGCCCCTTCGTGAACCATAATATACTTTTAAAACCAAGCTGAGTTAAGTTAATTAATACACAAAGTTTGTTTATTAGATATTTCAAAACAAGGTGCTAAGGTTCGGAATTTTATTTTGATGAATTTAGGTGGCAAGCAACCAAATGGGACTGTTATAAAGATTTCCCCAGCAGCTCATCCATCCATTTATAGCAGCCTTTAAGTTTTCTCTTGTTGGACATAACGCCATTTTTTTCATTTTCGTCTCTCCTGAACCGTACCACCTGCATCCAGTTGCGTTCTCTTGATATCCTCAAACCTTGAGCGGGAAAATCAACTGTGCGTGTTGGTTTATGGTCACCACTTATGATGACCATCATTTCCGGACCATTTCAGCTAAATATCCAAGCTCAATTTTACCTGCCATTAAAACCGTACCACAAACTTCGTTTAAGCTACATTTACACTTGATTCAATTCAATCACCGTCACAGCGGAGAGAATTCTCGAAGTTAAAACAAAACGTTACTCAATAAAAGTTAGCTGTGTGGAAGTTAGAATGGCATACGACAGAGTGCGAGCATGTGGGACATGTTGATTGTGTTGTGAAGACTGCTGCTCTGGAAATAGGCCATCCTTCTGAATGAACTAGTGCAAATTATAGACTGACTAGTCGTTCTTTTGCAGCTCAATCTTAGGCATTCAATCAGACTCTAGTCTTATGCGAACAAGGTTTTTATGATATGATATCCCGAAATTCTGTCTTTATTTACAATTTGACAGACTTTGTATCAATGTTAAAAATGAATCAATCCATTATTCATTATAAATCGCTGGTTTATACATTTTTACTTATGGTTTATCATTTCGCTTCGCGATTTCGGTACCTGTGCAAATATCTTAATATCCAGTAACAAAATAATCATTTTCTTAACACTGCTTCAATCACATAATTATAGTTACTAATTCAGCGTTGGTTGGTTACTGATTCCACGAGAAATTCTCGGAACTGGCTTGTTATCTTCTCTAAAACCTTGTTTTCTCTTCTTCCCTCCTAAACCTTCTTTACCTAAACGGTTTTTGAAAACAACAAAGTTTGTATTCTCTTAACCAAACCCAGCTTAGTTCGACTGACCAGTTTTTTAGTGCAATTTCGAAAGTAATATGACGTGGTAAAATATTTTCTAGTTTATTTTCCAAAATTACAACACGTTATGCGGTCAACCTAAGGTTGAAATATTTGAAACATACAATTCACCGACAGTGTCACTCTAAAACAGTGGTTAACCAAATATGTGTTCATTCCAATTACTACCCTAATATAGAAACAAAAACCCCGCGGTGCGAATGACGAGAGTTACCGGTTACCGCTACGTTTATAAATAACTTTAATCAGCACATACCCTCCCGAAATAGCGCAAATATTTTACGTAATACTACTGGCGGGTTTGCTATCGAATGACGAATAGTACTTCCTTATTGCACAGGAATTAAGGTGGGAAATGGTACAGAAATCGGTTGACAGGATGTGATCGGGCACGCCTATGTTGCCAAGAAAATACACAGCCAAGTTCTTCGAGCTAATGCACTCTTGTAGTTTATTTTTTCGCAGGCTGGGTATGACGTGATGTTACGTCACGGAGTGCTCTGAAATTGTTCGCTGCCTCCGAAATTGGTGGTTTTCTCAAGGACAGTTGAGGCGGAAAAGCCTTATTTTGTACGTGTACTGGATTGTGACGTCACGTATTTATTTAGGTAACTGACTGAGTAAGAAATTAACAATTAAAATTCGCAATTAGAATTTAAATAAAACGCAAGTGATGCTCGAAATTCTTTTTCGTTATTAATAGTTGAGCCTAAGTTAGACTTGGAGGCCGCAACCCCATTTCAAATAAAAGTACACATTTAGTTTAATATATGCAATCTGACTAGTTTTAAAAAAAAATGCAGATTTTGAAAACAAAAACCATCAAAGCCACTTATAAATGCGAAAGTTGGTATGTGTGGATGGACGGATGTGTTGCTCTCACGTAAAATCCACTGAATGGATTAGATTACAGACTTAGTAATTAAAAGCTTTTGGCTCTGACATATCCCAAGAATTAAGTATGAGAGACTTGTGAAAAAAGGTTTTTTTTGCTGTCTGTTGTACGAGTATTCAATGTTTCTGGTAATACGTTACACACTGGCATATACATTCTTGACGTGATGATTGGCTTGGGTTGGATGGGATTTGAACCCACGACTGTCTGTGCAGTCTGTGTCCTACATACAGGACCGTAACATGCCTTATAAAAATCAACTATAAAATTTAAAGATTTCTGAATAATCCAACTTTAAGCCTCAATTGTGAACCCTATTACATGCGTGTACGCAGAACCGTGACGCTGTAAGCGTACAGTCAGCCACAAAATCTCAACTCTCATCCTTATCCCCTTATCATAAGCTCCAATTCTCGACAAATATTTTTAAAACCGACATTTTTCACCGTCTACATTCCCGAGAACCCCAATGTCACCGCCGCGACGGCCCAAAAGCATAATTATCTATAAAAATAGTCGTACAGCTGGTAAGGCTAGTATGGACCTGTGTTCTATTCCCAGCCCTGGCCCGCAGCCAGCCGTACTCCGCCGACCCACTGGTGATAGTACATGAACGAAGTCGGTAGTCGAAAATTAAATACTTTGACATTTCTGAAGCGGAAACGAGTGCTAAAGGAAATGGGTAGTGTCAATGCAATAAAATGGATGTTAAAAAAACTAATCTGACCTAAATACTTACTTCATTTTTATTACCAAGCATTAAAATCAAACAGATTACTAGTTAGTTATATAGTGCAAATAGAGCAAGCTTTGTTTATTATGAGGCTAGAGGGCGCTGTTTGGAATAATGTACAATGATTTATTTATTTACTAGCGACCCGCCGCGGCTTCGCACGGATGCAAATGGATGTTATTGTCACCGTAAAATTAGAAACATCGTTAAATTACAGTCTATCTCGTGAGATTGTAAACTGTCGAAAGATTGTGAACCGTAACTTATAATTGCAATTGAACGCTAAGTTTTATCGTGGTTTTATGCAATTAAACGCTATTATCGCGAAATAGATTGTAATCTAACGATGTTTCTAATCTTACGGTGACATTATTTTACAAGTAAACCTTCCTCGATAACCTCTACGAGTATCTATTAAAAAACGCATCAGAATCTGTTGCGCAGTTTTGAAGATTTAAGCGTACATAGGAACAGAGCAAGGTACTTTGTTTTATTGTAGTGATTATTATTTAAAAGCTGCCGCCCGCGACTTCGCCCGCGTGGATAGTTTAAAAAGTGATATATTGTTTCATGAATTGTAGCCTATGTGTTATTCTGCTGTGTAAGCTTGACTTTTGTTTAGTTTCCTTTTAATCAATTCAGAAGTTTTTACGTAAATTAAAACATCCATATTTACAAAATTTCGCATTCATAAGTAAAACTGATAGGATTCGAAAAATCTGGAGAATGCTAGCTGTATTTGCTCTTTTTACTTTTTTGGTATGGAGATTCTTTTCAACCTAGCCTTGAAAGCGATAGCTAGACGAATTAACTAACTAGACGAAATAAGACTCGCATTGGGAGTTGGTAAATCATGGCTCTAGGAAGTCAGCAGCTGAAGAATGCCTTTACCCAACAGTGGATAACGCTGGCTGATTATAATAATCATAGTAGCATATTTACTGACAATAGCTCCAAAACCAACTAGGTGAGCTGTCCCATCATTGGGCCAGCCCGTTCTCACATCAATGGGTGCACTAAGTTAAGGAATTATTATAAAAAACTCGTACATACGACACTATCGGCCAATCTAATAATTATACTTACATACCCATACATAAACAAAATTTCAAAACATACAATTTGGGACGAATGATTAATTTGACCCACTCTCCAAATATGTTTTTTGTTATAAACGAAGCCAGTAACAAATAAAAACTCAAACATACAACTTGCCACATTCTAGCATAAACACGACAAGTCTACGAGCCTGATATGCTACGAGCTAAGTAACACTAAGTGGCTACGAATGCTACGAGCATGCGTGCGGAAATGGACACGCACTACTCTAATCCCTTCCTTCCGCCAATGCATATTCATTTTGTACGGTAGGGTTGACTACGAGTCTCGTAGCACTAAGGACAATAATCCTAACCTTAAGAAGATAAGATTAATAATCTTTATTGTACAAAAACACATTTATCAAGGAACTAGGGAACATACATACATAAACGAGCTATAAACGCCCCACTGCTGGGCACAGGCCTCACCTCCACTATGAGGTGGATCGAGCCATACTCCAACAGCGCGGATTGTTAGAGGGATGTAAGGTTAGTTAGAAACCTTAATGTCCGATGTTCCTAAGCCGCCTTAAGGCCACTGACTAGGCTTAACGACTGACGTCTAGCGATGTCAACCGGGACCAACTGCTTAAGTTGCCTTCTGAAGCGTGGAGATGCCCGAAAAATACATCACTAAATATCGATTGAGGTGGTAACCAAACCCGTTTCTCGTCGCCGATCACTGTCACAACTGCGCCACGGGCACCTTACACTTGGCCCTTAGGCCGTTTTCGAAACGACATGCAAAAGAGTTGGTCCTCTATGGGTATATCAAACCCACCACTTAATCCTGCTCAAAGATATTGTGGTTAGGCTCTCTCATAGAATAATGTGAATGTGTTTCCTTAATTGTATTTGCGCAATCGCTTGTCGCTCCAGCTGAGCGACGTAGGAATCGTGGGGGTGCGCTGCGTGACGTCTTCTCAAATGTTTGTATGTACAGAGATAAATTATTAAGTTAGTGATCCCCTATATCCATAAATAAAATGGATTGCTGTACGTTAGTCTCGCTAAAACTCGGGAACGGCTAGACCAATTAGGCTAATTTTGGTTTTGAAATATTTGTGAAGGTCCAAGGAAAGTTTAAAAGGTGAATGACCATGAGACAATGCAAGTGAAAAACAACAATTTAGTTTTCCTTATCAACCATTTTTACACGTCAATGATTGACAACAGAACAACATCTGTTGGAACAGTTAGTTCTTATTAAAGTAAAGCTGAAGCTGAAGGGCTTGTTTGTTTGGTTTAACGCACTTATTTCAGAATTTAATATATTTTGTTGAAGTCTTTTCTATCGCATTGGGATATATGCTACTAATTACATACTTAAGTTGAAAAACAAAAGGTAATATTCTTTATAAATTGTAGCCTATGTTCAATTCTGATGTATAAGCTACATGTAATGTTAAGTTTCATTAAAATCCATCCAATAGTTTTCACGTGAAAGAGCAACACGGCACATCCACAAATACAAACTTTCGCATTTATAATATTAGTAGGATGGTGTGTATGATTTGCATGGTGTGTAAGTAGTGTCCAATATCCACAAATACTCGTAGTTCAATGACTTTATTGTTAACTGGTTTCATAAAGTATTATTATCACCAAAATCTGCATCTTGCGAAGAAAGCAAAGGCAAAATAAAAATTTCTCATAAGTTCAAGTTGGGTAACTTTGAATTTCAGTGTAACATAGAATCCGCTGTTTAAAAACAGTAAAAGTACCTACATACTGTTGTTTATGGTTTGTTTTTGGGCCAATACCTCATAGACCCAACAACATCTTGTAGTTGGAGTACTTGTCAAAAGTAACTGATCTAAATAGAGTGGATTCAATGTTACACTGAAATTCAAAGTTACCCAACTTGACTGTACTCGTTTCTGCATAAAAACTCGAACAAACCCCTAATACATCGGCGTCCCTCAAAATAAGCTCGCTTAATAGCTTTCAAAAGATATTAAGCTCATTATCCCGCGCGAGTGTCACTTGTCACGAGAACGGCAACATGGCGGCCGGAAGTGACGTCACAACGACACCTGCGCCACCGCTACATCCGGCGGCGGATCTCGCAGTTATTCCTTTTTCGTTTCAGTGATTTAGAATTGCTTTGTTTGCCCTTATTAGCATGTTTTTGTGGATTGTAATTAAGTGGCATATATTACCGGCTTTATTCAACTTAACATAGTCTAAGTGACATACCCCCGAATTCACAAACGTCAATCAACGCTACTCATGCTGTCCCGTAAAATTACAATAGAACTGAAAGAGACAGGTATACTTTTGAGGGATGCTCAACACTGATTTTAGTTTGTGAATTTGGGGGATAACGTCATAACTTAAGTGGGTTTATGGGACATCTCACGTGGCTCCACTGCTGAATTAAATCCTTCATTCAGACTTACTTAAATTAGGAAGGATGTTTATAATGCTTATATCCCTTACTCAAACACCATAGTTTTAAAAATATAATTTTGGTAATGATCCATGCGTTTCAAATTAAGGATTTTACTGAAGCAATTTGTGAAGTAGTAAGTATCCCTTTCTCTTGAATACTAATATTTTTATAGCCAATGCTTCCAAAGCTAGACGCCGAGCATAGCCCCTTTTTATGTCAGTAGTCTATTTATTTATCGATAGTTAAGAAACTTAATTACCGTTTGCAACATAGGCAGTGTTCTATTATTAAGGCTAACGTTGATTATCTTATTAGCATACATTCTTAATGTCGAATTGCTAACGAAATTTAATTAGGGGCAATAATTAATTATGTAGGCACAATTTCACATTAATTTTGAAAGAAAACATGGTCTTCTGTTTTTGCTTGTGACATTTGAGGAGATTCCTGTTTTCTCGTTTGTAATATACTAACTATATTACAATTATTATTATTAGGCTGAAGAGTTTGTTTGTTTGAACGATGGTTCGAATTGAAAAACATAACATAACATACCCTTACGACCATATCCCTAATGGGTTAGTCAGAGGCACACTGATTGTTGCCGTCATAGTGAACGGAACATTCAGAAGCCCACATTGCGCCGAGGGGATTTGAACCCAACGTGGTAAGGGGCGAGCCTACCGAAGTTATCCGGGTTGCTGATCGGTGTTTTTCATCACTTAGGTGAGAAAAGCCGCATATTCTACAATGAACACAAATAAGTTGTGTTCCGGCCAGATTTGATCTCGGGACCATCGGGTTCCGAGCCAGAATGTTTAACAACTGGGCGACGACGCTCTCAAATCGAAAAAATCTTTTTGTATTTCAAATAGTTAGCAATAGTTGCAATTTACCCGCAAATATATTTGATATTTACAAAAACGTCCTAATACTGTACACTCGTAGATTATAAGTAATATTGTTAATTCTCGTATTTCTCTAATAAGTGAATTTTGTATTCTTTCTGAGAAATAAATGTCTATAACCATAATAGTAGATTTCTTGAGGAAGGCTATATGACGAAAACGTTTGCATGGCCAGTAGGGAATGATGAAGCGAACTTTGTTTTTGTTTTCTCGTAGGTGTTTTAGTTTTTGAGATTGAAGTAGTTTCCTATGGCTAAAAAGGGGATTTTTGACACTATTATGTTTATAGGGACTCCTCATGGGCGTTGTTGATAACTTTACGTTAGGTGGCCATTTCTGCGGCCGTCTTGTACATTAAAAAGTATCACAATAAATGTATGAAAGTACTTTCAAGAAAATCCAATAACAATGTTTCTCCGTTGAAAAAAAGAGGAAATTTCGTTCAATTACTTTTTCCCTCCTGCAAAATCTGTTTTTTCCACTTATACCTTTGCATTTTATCATAAGTCTTTTTTGCATGACATGATAAAGAATTCTGCGACGGGAACAAGAAAAGACGGCAAATATTAGTAGTATTTACCCATGGACTTTACCCATGGGCGCAGGTGATTGTAAAGAAATGTGACACATCTTAGTGTTTCTATTACACACATCAAAACTGTCTAGGGATATCATAGGGATATCATTTTTCAAATATTTCATAAAGTTAAGTTTGTTTACAAGTTGAGCATTATCTTAGAATAACGCGAGGACACAGGCATAAGATAAAGGTTAAGAATATTACAGAAAAAAACGTTTGATTTTGCTAAAATTTTGACACCTTTTAAAAGAAAAATCTGTCTTTTTTTAACGTCCTTACGATTGTACAATAATGCTACCACAATGAATTTCTTTATACAATCTGAAAGGGCAGATATAGCAGTTTCTGTGTTCTAAAAATTTCTACGTTGGTATCAATATTTTAATTTTTACAGCCTCCCAAATAGCTATACTTTGTATGAAAATGCTTGAGATATCCCTAGACACTTATGATGTGTGTATATTTAGAGTACAAGAAGCTTAAAAAAATCGTGTGCAAGAAAAAACAGAAACATTTTTATTTTCTTTGAAAATACCTCTTTGTTATTTATTGAAATGTAAAATGTGCAAAAAATGTACAAAAGGTGATCACAGCTTCTACATCAGTGGTGTTGAGAACTTCTCTAAACGGTCAAGTGCCAGATTTTTTTTTTTTACATTTTTGGGTGGTTCGAACACATTATAGAAAGAAATAGTGTTAAAGGACACATGAGGCGTCGAGGACTTCAACCAGCTCCTCGATGGACTGGCTTACTGAGTAGAAATGGACCACCCAGAGGCGTGACTTAAAACTTATCATATGCCTTTCAATCGAGCTAAAATGTTGATAGCGCGATGTAGGAATTTGCTAGGATCTATGACGCGCGCGCAGCGGTTGTAGGTAAGTTTCAATACTTCCAATGAGAGGGTGATTCAGCGAATGAGTGTGTAGTAAAAACTAATTTTTGTAGGGCCTGTTTCACGTATCATTTTTAAAACGTTTGGGAGGTAGTGTTATCGATTTTAAAAAGCAATTCAAATAAATGTTCCTTAATTAATAAAGTTCCTACTTACAACTAGGTTATCTGTTTTGGAAACAATTACTTTTCCGATATTTATTTCCGTGGTGGAGGAAAAGGAATATTAAGTACAAGGTCAATAATCTTTTTAATCAATATCAGAAAAAAATAGAATACTTACATAAAAACCACAAAAAAGATATTAAATTGATATAAAAACAATAATTAAATTCAATAATCAAACATTCCTTCATTTTTCATATCCGTTTAAATTGATTTGTTAACTTATTAATCAATGTCTTAGTTTGAAAAGATTCTTCTAGATTCTTGTGCAAATTTTCATTTACTAACGAGTCATAATATTTAGACGAATGATTTGGTGTCGTTGTTGAGAAGTCGGCTACTACACCAAAGGTCGCGGGTTCGATCCCCGCACAGTACAAACATTTGTGTGCATGAACATGTCTGTTTGTATTGGCTGGGCTTTCCTATGTGTATTAAGTATGTATTTACAGAACAAAAAGTATTTAAGTATGTTTATCTGTTGTCTAGTATCCCATAAGAACGAGCTTTAATTAGCTCATCTTGGGGCTAGATGGCGCTGTATAGAACATTGTCCAGGAAAATTTATTAACAAATAACATTCTAAAAAAAAAAGAAGCCGTAAACGAATCCGAATTAAGTCAAGGCTTTGAAGATCTGCCATCACGGAAATCTTAGGTTATCCGCTAAGCTGTGGGGGTGAAGTACTTAGGGCTGCTTGATCAAAATACTAGCGTGGAAATTCGGGAAAGGAAAAAGATCTTATGTGATATGAGCAGAAACAACGAAGGCAACACAATCAATTATATATAATATTTGTTTATTTTCACTAACATACACTTTTGACTGCAGTTTGACAAAATGTCGAGAACGACAGATCTCCATAGGGTTTTAATGAAGAAGAAACCGAATCTTCAAGAAAACCAGTGAATTGTAATTTTCAATTCAATTTAAAATTAATCAAGTGTTAGAAATGCTGTGTTACATGTTAACATAAGGTATACGGCCTATAGGTATACGTCCCACTGCTGGGCAGCATGAGGGGGAATGAGCCATATTCCAACACGCTGACTCAGTGCGAATTGTTGTAGGGTTAGTGAGCAACCTTAATGTCAGATGTTATCAAGCCGCATTTGCATCTTAACAGTAGGTACTTAACTTGCATTTTTAAAAATATTATGTTAGAATTTGATAAGCTTTGCTGTGTCCTCTATTCTGGTGGCACGCACCCAAACAGACTATCATACTTAATATGCGTCCTTCTTGAATGTCCCTGAGTCAAGCTGACTACTAGCCAAATGTCATAAAGATCGTTTAGGCGTTTTAGCCTCTTTTGCTTTAATCTAAGGTTTTAGCTGTGAAAATGGAACAATCATTTTGTGCCTAGGTACCATAGTACCTAACATAGTTTGCTCTTGAAAGTGAGGTTACTTGTTTCATAGAAATCCGGCCAAAGGGTAGGTTCACCAAACATAGAACAAGCATCAACATCAGTGTCATAGGGGAGTATTGTGGCCGAGTGGTTAAGCACTCTGGCTCGAACCCGATGGTCCTGAGATCAAATCTAGCCGGAACACACCTACTTTATGTTCATTGTACAATTTGCGGCTAAATCTCCGGTGATGGAAAACACCGCTATAAAACCCAAGCAACCCGGATAACGGCGGTGGGCTCGACCGTTACCCCGTTGGGTTCAAATTCCCTTGGTGAAATGTGGGCTTCTGAATCTTCCGTTTACCATGAAGGCAACAATCAGCGTGCCCTTACTTACTAACCCATTAGGGATTTGGTCGTGAGGGTGTGTTATGTTATTAGTGTCATCAACATAATACAGACTAATCGGGATAATACCGGTAAGATGGGGTTAATTGGTATCTGGGTCTTAATTGGGACAAGACTTTGAAGATGTTTCAAAGCTTTATTTTTCTTAATTTCTTGAATGTTTTTATATTCACTACAGGTATAAACAAAAACACCCAAAAATAAAATAAATACAGCACTTCTCTCGAGCTTTGAAACATTTTCAAAGTACTGTCCCAATTAAGACCCAGATACCAATTAACCCCATCTTACGGTACTTAATTTTACCTACCATATTTTCATACCTAACTACTCGTATATAAAAAACTTTTCAGAATGTCCGTTTTTGAACCATGTAGTCCAAATGGTAAGATTTTTCCCAATTTTCATAACGAATTCACCTATGATTTCTTTTTGGACTTTATGTGGGTACACCGAATCTCCCTACACTTAGACTATGGTCTGTACATGAGTAAACAAAATCAGTTATTAGTTGAACCTGATAGATATTAAGCTGGCCAAAGACAGATTGAGGCTGGCATCTGCTGTACCTAGGTGCAGATAACTCATGACTTAAATTAGAAATTCCTGTTTCATTTACTACGATTTTCATAAATCCTAACTTTACCGGTGAATTTTTACGTCAAATGTCAAACTCCAAATTACTGTCAAAGTCATAGACAGCCCTACAGAGTAGGCAGAGAGGAGATGGCAGTGGGGGTGGAAGGGAGGAGGGTCAAGGCCTTCCCGCCGCCACGCAGCCGCCGCCGGACCAGTTTGTCAATACTACATGACATAGTTAGTTTAACTACCATTCCTAACTTCGCTTAATCATCTTCGGAGAAATCTAAGTTGCAGACGCAACAGAAATACATAAACTGTACCTACTTACACGTTGTATTGATTTATTTAAACTTTCTTGTTGCATTGTTCACTAACTAAAGACAAACAACAAAAAACAGGTAAAAAGTTTTTTTTTTATATTTTTTTTACCGAAGTTTAAGAAATGTTTTAGAAAACCTGTTTTTTTAGTGTTTTGTTGATTTATTAAGTTTTACACTGATGTATTTGAATTAGTTGCTGACTAAGAAATGTATTGTTTTCCATCAAATCTTAATTTTTAATGGTGGTGCCCGGTCAAATTATGGGGTACGGACGCAGTTGTCAATTTTTGACTTCGCATCAGTATCTACTGACATAACCTACCTCTTTTTAATTGTAATATCATTGGATATACTGCCCCCATAACTACAAAAAGGGCAGGGTAATAAGGCCTCTAGTTATTCAAGTAACATATATACAAGTTACATTTATTAAGTAGGTACACACGCATTTAGCCTACATCCGTAAACGTTAAAAATATTATCTCTCTCATCCATTAATCGTAAGCAATCCATCTTGTTACATCCCAGATAGCTTGTCGTAAAACATCTCTCACAAGCAAAGACATAATACGGCACGCTTTGTACTAAGTAGCTTTTAACTGCAAAACCACAGTATAAACCATACAGTAGGCTATCTAAGGCCGCCCGCCGATTTATTAGCCTAGCGTGCACACAGACACGCGGCACAGCCCGGCCGTACTGCCGCCTCCCTATGCCTCCCTATTTAATGCTAGCATGTGCGAGAAATCGCGTGTGCGTGATATCGCGACAAGGCGCGCGACGCGTACGCACACATTCAAACCGAGAGTGGCACGTTTGTATGTAGATGTTCTACTGTATGGTTTATACTGTGGCAAAACGGAGCCGGGACTGCTAAGTGACGTCAGAATACATAAGGGCGTGTGACGTCATCTCCGCTTGCATGCAGAGAGGGTTTTTCAATTGTGGTAATGGTAGTGCGTGCCGGGTTATTGGTTTCCGGTTGTGGCATAAAATCTGAGTATGCAATTAAAGCAAGCTTTAGCAATAAATCATCTTTTGCCTTGGACTATCGGAAAGGCTATTAAGAACAGTGTTCTAGAAGGATTTAGTTTTCTTTTAGTATTAGTCAATCGCTCAAAACAAAAACCAATCAAGTAAAAACGAAACGCCGCATATATTTCCGATGTCACACGAATGTTATCGCAAGCTGTGATCGAGCTGGTGTGGCATTCCGGCTAGCATCATTTCACATCTTGGTGCTTCACGCTTACTTCAATCAACAATACTCTTCATTTTGAATTAGTAATTCAACTGTCACTAAATAAATTATTTTTAACTTTTACTTTTTAGTATTTTTTCTCATTTTGTATGTAAATAATAAAAAATGGCTAAGTTCCTTTCTCCCTAACGATCACAGTCGCATAGAAACTGAATTTTAAAGATAACTCACCACGACCCAAGTCATATTTGCTGTCAACCGGAATAGTATAGGTTGGCTTTTCTGAAACTGGCTATAGTCCGTTCGCATTAAGAATGCAGTAATTTCATACTTGTCCTTTGACCTAGCATGTCCCCTAACCAAACAAATCGTTCCTAATTAGAATAGAAAGCCAAGTCCACAGTGAACAGGTAGGTAGTTACGAACAAGAAGAAACTTCAAAATTAACGAATTAATAAAACAAAAAAAAAGAGATACTTACTTAGTGGTAAATTATATAACTTGAATGTAGCAGATAGACAAATCGTCCCCGGAATTCTTGGTGACCAGGCCTGACCCAGAATCAGTGAGCAGAATTCAATCAAAGCTAGTGACGGGTTTATGGCCTTGCTATTTGGGTAATGGCGCATTTTATGGTCGCCACGTCAACGACCTAAAACAGAGTTAGCGACTCGTAAATTCATAGTTATATTAGACAATTAACTTTTGGAGTAGGAATGAAACGGGACTGTGGCTTAGTGGTTAAAGCTTAAAGAGTCCTCCCCCAGACCATGACCTGCCATGGCTGACCTGGAAAACCCTCAACCGACTGCGGTCCCAGGTTGGCAGATGCAAAGAAAGTCCAAGCAGTTTGGAGGTACTCGATCCAAGGGGCAATGTGTGTGAATGGGGGGCCCAAACCTGAGCCATTTAATATCGTGCCTGATGTATTCGAACAACTGCACACAGGAAGACTTGATGAGCGCTAGTACTAATGCCGTCAGGGATGCAGAATACGGGTCACATCAAATTTGAAATTATCTGCCATCGACACGCAAAGAAGAAGTGGTTAAGCTTCTGGCTCAAAGAGCCAAATCAACGAGTTCAAATCTGGGACACCTCGGTGACGGCATACGCTGATATAAAACTTATGCAACCCGTATAAGACGGTTTCCTCGTTGCCACCTAGTCGTCAGCCTGTCGTAGTCCACTGCTGGACATAGGTTTCTCACTTGCCCCTTGCTTTGTTAGTTTAAGCTCATTCGGTGAATAGTATGAGCTTCTGAATCTGCTGTTAGTCCCTGAAAAGCGATGTTAATGGTTTACTCACCTACCTACATTGATTTCACATATATCATAGATCCTCACAAGGATTCACAACTTAATTCTGTTTATTGATACATAAGTTATATTTAGCTATAGTTATATTTAGCTATAGTTATATTTAGTTATAGTTATCCCCTGTCCTAAAGAACTTCCAAAATCGAAATAAAACAACTTTACGGATTCTACTCGCGGTGTTATATTTTCTTTCATTTTCAATCAAAAAGAAAAAAAAAGATTGGGAACATCTTGAAGCGTGCTTCTATTAAAACTTATTTTAAGCCGCCGAAGAAGATTAATCAATTTTTAAGACCTGTTAAGTGTAATATTCCTCTTCAAACAGCGGGTGTATACAAGCTTGATTGTGACTGTGGGCTCTCGTATATAGGTCAAACCAAAAGAAGCATAGGGACGCGTATCAAAGAACACATAGGTGATATTAAGAATAGGAGATCTACAAAATCAGCAGTTTGTGAACATGCCCTTGATAAGCCCAACCATTTCATACGATTTGATAAACCGCAGGTCCTTGCTAGGGAGAATCGTTACTTACCAAGGATGCTGCGAGAGGCTATTGAAATTAAAAAACATCCGAATTTCAATCGTGAGGATGGTTGGAATTTACCACCAGCTTGGGAGCCTGTTATACGCTTGATCAATCCCAGAGGGCAGCACAATACTGTGAGGTCTCAGGATACGGTTAGTTCGTACTGCGTGGATAGGAACATTTCCAATAATGTTAGTGGAAATGACGGTAGTTAAGTGAGGGTTGCTAAAAATTTTGTACTGTTTTGTGACATAGAACATCTTTGTCATCCCGTGATCACGACTGCTGTAAAGGAGTCGAAACGTCGGGTTAGAAAATGAAAGAAAATATAACACCGCGAGTAGAATCCGTAAAGTTGTTTTATTTCGATGTATAGTGTTCGCGTAAATATTAGAAATCATTAACTTCCAAAATGTCATTCCCGAAACGAAATTCTACTCGCTAGAGTGTCAATCAGCACGAATTTCCCGGGACATGTATGTTTACGGTTCGAGTGTAATTCTGTACGTTCGTAATCGCCTACTAAGATACAGTATTAAAGATTCAGGCTACGCCGCTTCCACTGGGGTGTGCATAATTGAGGAGCTGAGTAGGGAAGCCAAGATTACGAGCTTAGAAAAACTATTGGCATGGATATTTATGAGGCAGGCCTTTGGTCTAACAAAAACGGTCGGTAGTTTATTAGGTGTATGCTACTTACATTTTTGTCCGAGGTGAATTATACAGATTTTTGCTAAAACAAAGGGAATCGACGTGACATACGTTTTAGTTATAGCAATAAAAGTGAATTATTAAAATGTAACTTCCTCGTGTTTTTGAGTGGAGACCGCATCTCTAAAATTACATAGTATGGGGTGCCTCACACCAGAAGGTGTAGTGACAACTTACGAGGCTGCTAACGGATGTAACTTTTAACAAACAGAATGAATGCCATGGTTGTATGCAATAAACGTTTAAATAAGTCAACTGAACCCAAATATAATGAATTAAACATTTCAAGAGATACTTTAAATAGTTTCAAACTTTCTTGTTTATTTTTTTGCAAAACCTCGGGTAGTAACGGATAGGATAGGATGTCCTTTTAGTTCAAATTTTGGGTAAAGCTTATTGCAGAGTATTTACACTGTAAATAACGTCCTGCGCCTGTAAGCATGGCCAGCATGGTCACCCTAGCCGGGCCCGTTCCGAGACGCTGTGAAGAGGCCTACAGTCCTGCGTTTGAACGGTGCGTTTATTATTTAAAAATGGATCCGTTGATTGGATTTCAGGGAAATTATTAATTTAGCTACACGAATAAGGTTCTTTTAAATTTATCTCAGTTAGTCGTTGGGAAAGTAAAAAATAAATACCTACATGTCAAAATTAATATATTTCGAGATTATAAAAATCACAATACCATCTCGGATTTATACTTTGTCTAGTATCCCATAGTACAAGCATTTAATTGTTTAATTTGGGACTAGATAGCGCTGTGTGGAATTAGGTCCAGCCGTATTAATTTATTTATTAATTACAGACTTCCTAATAAAATCTGGCATTTTCTGTCTAGAACCTGTAATTTTAAGAGCTTTGTTAAAAGTTCAAGTAGTTAGATAATGTTGTATAATGTAAAACGAATTACTTTAAAAAAAAAATAGGCATTACCTTTGCTACGGCTACGGCCTACGTGCTACGGACACTACGGATCTACGTTCTCGTAGACGAGCCTTCTTGTAGCATATCCTTGTAGCTACGAACATGCTACCTAAACATTTTATGAGACAAAGCAAACGTGAAAAAAATGCCAATATACTTAAGCATTATTTTGATAAAGTAGTTAGACCCGCTTAGTTAAGCTGTGTCGATTATTATGTGTTGTATGTACATAATAATCGACGCAGCAAGACATATCCTCCTGTGTATATCTGTGTATATCGTTCCTGTTATGGCAATTAACTGCACATTTACATTATTGGCCTTTTAGAAATCTTGAGTTTATCTCTAAGCTAACTGTCCTCATGTTTATTCGCTTGCAACTCACACGCATCATCTTTTGTTTCAGGTAGCGCGCGACCCGAGTGAGAGAGACCGACGCTAGCCGATCATAAAACGCCTTATATGGAGCGGGACGGGTATACAACACGAGCTCCGTCTCGTAGTAAAACAAACAGAGACACAGACAGTAGGTAATATCGCGGGTGGACGCCTTGACGTTTGAATGAGAAGGATAAGACTTTCCTAGTGAACTTTCTAGTTGTAATGGACAAGTCCTAGTTGTAATGTGCGCGTAGGTGTTGGGAAGGTTCGCGGTAGGGACGCGGTTGAGGGTAGGCGCAGAAGTGTGATGCGGCGGCCGCGGAGGCGCCTAAATCGGCTGAGAGTAAAGCCTGCTGCGCTGGTCTGACGAAACCGTTAAGGTAAGAGCTTTTATATTACTGTAAGGTTTTTCTATTGTTGAAGTGGAAGGACTGGAGACGGTCCGTTTGTCCTTATAGGTTGTGTTGAGGTGTCTGAACATGACACAGGAGACGTTAACATAAAGTAAAAATCCTTTCATAAATGCCTGTCGGTTAGAGATTTTCTTGACCTTAGCATGATCATTTTGAAGCTCAATTAGAATCAAGTAAATCTATTTGTTGAAATCAATCTAAAGTAACAACGGGAAATGCAACAGTCACCTTGACCAGCATGCTCATTTTCTCGTTTCATCAGTTGGTATATTATAAAAATGTTCACTGGCACTAACGGCCCAAGTGTCAGAAGTTTAAAAGGTATGAAAACCAGCCTTATCTCCTATGAAACTTGTAAAGGCTGTTAGGCTGTTACGAAATTGGCTGTAAATACATACACAGGTATCACAATGAACACAAACAAGCAGGATTTAGTGGCATCCTAAATTGCAAGAACAAGGCCCGCCATCCATCTCTGTCGTGCCAGTTCCCCGGTCGCGTGCTAGAAAGTGACAGATATACACACCCAAGCTACGCTTCGTTACCCCCTAAGTAGGTGGTGCGGTGTTCATCAATCCTGGCTTGTCAATTCTTAGATAATTTCTCACCAATCTTTATACTGTAGCTCTTTTTGGTTTATATTCGGATGTATTGATAATACAGGATGAGTTTACTGAATAGTTCCTTGATATTATATTTTCTGACCATGACTATGGGCTTTAGGTCGGCTTGGCCGCTTCGTAAAACTTTCTGCAAATTTTGATAAAAACACCCTTAAATGTTCCACTGCTGGGCGCAGGCCTCAACACAACTGTGAAGAGGATTTGACTGGCTGCTGGCTCAAAATTTGACTTTACCAGACAATTGCTATACTCCAGCTGAACGACCACTACTGAAACACTTGAGATGAGGCCTGTGCCCACCATTGGGACGTATGAAGGCTCTTAAATGTTTGGCGAAAAAAAGTTTTCAGTAGAAATGAGAACCTAAACCAAGCAAATCATCCAGAAAATCACACCAGCTAATCGAGACTAATAGCTCCAAGTCGTTTCAAGTTTCCTCGATTGCCCTCCACTCGAATGTTTATCACATCAGCCCGGAATTAGCCCGCATGCACACGACACAAACAAATTCGAGTTTCATCGTAAAACTCTGACTTGGAGCGGCTGCGAGCTCCAGCTGTAAATCAATATGACGCTAAACAATAACAGGTGTAAGGCACAGGCGGAAGCGGAAGCGGGTGTTGAGAGCGGATGGGAGGCAGAGCTGGATTAAGCCTGTGCGAGACCCGTAAGCGTTGGAAAAACTCTGGCTGCGGTCACGAAGTCATATCTGGCCAGAACACCTAAGTACTCACAACATAATAAAACCTTCGATTAATAAAAATAATCAATCTAAGCAACCTGGATAAGGGCAAAGGGCTCGCCCCTTACCACATTGGGATGTATTCATTCAGCGATGGGATTAACAGAACACGCAAATTATTAATCAATGTGCCTCTAACTACTTAGCTGTTCAGGATATGGTCGTGAATGATTGTAACCCGTAGCAAATTCTATGAAGGCTTTTCACTCGAGTTCTCTTGGTCTGTGGCACCTCCAAGGCTCTTGTAGTGAAAACTGACTAAGAGGAATGTTTGTCAAGAAGACTCGCTTGCAGTTTCATTTCAAGTTTTATTTAATTGTATGTGTGACTGATGTTAACATGCGATGAATATTCCGGAACCACTCTATCGTCACCACTAAATACCTAATGTCTTCTCACCTGTCACATCGTTTACGCCATATTGATTTTTTCTGTTGCGAATTTATGCGAATTTTCCGAGAATTATTTGCTAATTTTCCGAATAGGATCGCAATATGATAAACACACAGACGTAAAGCTCATTAAATAAGCGTTTATACTGAATACAGACTAACGTGTTTTTATTTTAAGCAAATTAATATTAATTGGTTGAATTTAAAAAATGGCGAAAAAAAATCACTTTTTTCGACTTTCACTTAACAATTTTTTTAGTATTTAAAAATCAAATCTGTAACCTTTTTTCACTGCATCTGTATAGTACACAAATTATTAATTGTTTTGAAACATATTACAGTGTGTAATATGTAATAATCTATTTACAAGTTTATTTTAAACTTATAGCATGCACTTATTATCATAACATAACCTCAACATGAACTTTTGACATTTTATTTTTCTTACTTTGACGTCTCGTAGGGACGGTCCGTTGTTGCCAGGTCGATACAAATATCATAGACAAATTGTAGAAAAATATTCAATTGAAATAGTAACAGCAAAATCGATTCTGAACGGAAAATGAGTCACCTCTCAAGTGCCTCAAAAACTGGTAGCTAAAGCTACCAGTGACAGTTGAGACGACATTGGCATTGGTAGCTCAAGTTACCAGTGACATTTGAGTGGATAAAAAACGGCTAAGCGTCGGTTATGCGTCCAAGGACCTTAAAACTGAGATAGATAGACACTTTTTATTGTAAGGAAGACATGACAGAAACCAAAAGCTAAAATTTGCCGCTGGTAGCTTGTACCACACCTGAACGAGGTAGGTACACTGAGTCCGTTCGAACTTTTCCGAAAGTCACCGTACGCATTATCGCGCCTATAACCGCTAACTATACCACTCCAGCCTATTCATCCTTTATACTTCAAGACAGGTTCCCTTTAGATAACTATAATTAACGTAAGCTAGCGTAAGTTTGGAAACTATTATCATTTACCCTAGATAACCTCGACCTACCTTACAATTAACCTTTTGTTGTCCTTCATCTTATCTTGTCTGCCTTATCTATTACCGATCATCTTGAGCTAGGTAAACCTCTGATGAACGCGATCTAACATGTTACTGTGGATATGACAGAGTGATTAGCAGTTTCACCTGTATTGAGTTACCCACCTTTCAGTCAAACAAATCGTCCACTTCTGAAATCACAGCATAATGAGCGAATGATTCTTATTCTTATGTTATCTTAGGTTAGGTGGGATACGAACCAGGGTTATTCGCAAAACGGGTCGCTGCTATAATCACTAAATTACCAAGAACAGAACGGCCAAATCTTTCGGGTATTATTTAGCAATGCACCCTTTGTGTTATTTCGCATATGTTATTTATGAATACTAAATTCTTGTGTTTTTTTCTAGTGATAAATAAATAAATAAGAAAAAAATATCGTCTTGATATGTGGCGGGGTTCGAACCTGCGTCTTCCACAAACCGAAAGACGCAAGCAACCCAAGTAACATTTTGGGTTTTAAAAAGGTTTTGAAAAGGTTCTAAAACCTTTGTATGGAAATTTTCTCGTAAGTCTTACTAGGCTCAGTAACGTTAAATTAACCTTATATTAACCTCCTGTGTGCAAAAAGGGCCCACGTTTCAGAACCATTCGGAGAGCTACAGCCAAACCTGAAGCTCAAATCCAGAACCTTTCGAAGTATTTGCACAGAACCTAAATATAACCTTCACAACTATAATTTAACGTTAATATAACCTTGTAAGGAAGCCTTTAAGCTCTCAATTAGTAACTTGATTTAACCCTATCACAACCTAAAACGTTTTTCATAGACATGAATAAATACCTTTCCAGGACTCTCGGGTTTTAAAATGTTTCTGCGTAAGATTTTTTTACACAGAAACATCCATTGTGGACTTGAAACAAATTTTTAATGGCGCCATCCTATCGTTATACCAAATTACGAAATGGCAGTGTTAAAAATTAAAAGTAAAGTCAGGATAAATGGAAAAAAAACGTGCGACCGGCACTTCATCGTGAAACTTTAGGTTAATAGTACTGTATACGAAACGGGCCTTTCGTAAGTTTAGAATTTCGAAGATTTTTCAATGAAAAAAATAATAATGAAATTAGGTAATCGCATTAGAAATAAAGCTTTAGTTTATTTGAAAAACATTTATTTTAAACTGTACAGCACACGATACCTAATGTTGGCTTAATGAATGAAAATATTGCTTTTTGGTTAGTTTTTTTTTATTTCAGTGAAAAAAATATGGCCGGCGTAAAGAAATTATTAGAAAGCATTAGACTAACCTAAAAATAACCTTTCCAGAACTGTAATAGCTGGTAGCTCTTAATTTTGTCCAAAATAAGAGCTAAAGGTAAATGTGCGGAGCTAATTAAGATTACAAAGCTTTTTCCGTTATAATATTTAGCTATAAGGTTATTCCCAAGAGTAGTTCAAGACTTCCCCGCCGCGCCCGAGCACAAACAGCTTATACAGGCTGTATTTGTTGTGTTAAAGTGATTATTAAGCTTTATTATTATAATAATTATGAATAAAAAGATTATGAGAATTCTTTCAAAAGAATTTATTTTTATGGGCATAAAGTTTGTAGTAGTGGAATAAACACAGTATAATCATTGCATGAAACCCTGATCAGTTTGCATTTTATGTCTGACAATGGTTCGTGCAACTGTCAAAGTGGCGCTAGTAGAGCAAAGACCAATAACAAAGACGTTTTTGTATGAATTTTGTAGAGAATTCATAATTGAGGACGAATAACACACAAATTCCTGGGTGATGTGTTCCAAATTGCAAAGAAACTAGAAGCCACTAGTTTCCCCGTGATGAGCAACTTAAAAAAATGTGGCCCAAAGCAATAAGGAGAGTAAAGTTCGAGCCTTCTATTATAATACCTCAAACTCTTTAAAACTAGGTAGTATGAAGTTTCGTGTTTTCATTATATTAAAATGATAAAATGGTTACATACTGGCTAGTCTAACATTTAATAAACTTAAAAGCAAGTTCCAAGACCTTGAATTGAAAAAATAAGAAGGAATTCATGGAACACAAATTTCCATTTAATTAGGGCTGCTTTCCTTCCACGGAAAGAGGCGCCTCTTTTTCTTAGTTCTTTCAACTTGCTTCTTATTTTACAAGTGGAATACATGTTTAAAGGTGGGGAATTATTAAGAAATGGGGCAATTTTTATTGTTTATCGCACTGCCACAGATGAACAAGGGTTCATGCTATGGTGCCGCCATCTAAGATTAGCTTTCACTTGTAGGCCCCATTAGAAGATAGTTTCATAAGACATTAACCGCCGCACTCAGAGACGTCACATAACTTTAATGGTTGATTAGCGTCAAAATTTGACATTCTGAAAAGTTCTTTATTTAATTTGTTATAAAGTCTCTTTTCAAAAATGAAATTTTGACGCTAATCAACCATTAAAGTCTCTGAGTGCGGCGGTAAATCATTTTAATTGACAGTAGATGCAGTGACACAGTAAATATTTAGTTTAGATGAATCTATTGGCTTCAGAGATTCTTTCGTACTTTACGTTGAAAACTTCCGCTCCGTTGTTTCGATATCACCCTGTATCGGTTCATGGAGAAGTCACGGAGACAACTGATAATTTTTAGAGATGCCTTTAAAGCTTTAAAATATTCTTGTAGAACTGTAAACATGCCTTTAAATTATGAAAATAGCTTATTGGTTTGGTTGTTCACTACGAATTCCTAATTTGTTTATTTAGGCAACTCTCATAAAGCCTAAAGGTTAAAATTGGGTTTAAGAAATAGCTTATAAGCGATTTCAACATTTCATAACTTTATGGTTGCATCAAAGTTTAAATTTAAACCTTCAGGTCTAACTTAAGCATTTTGCTAGCCTTTTTAGAACCTATTCAGGAGTTTATGAAAACTATAAGACCCTAGGATTATATGCTCTTGAAACACAAGTCGACATAACGTTAATGTTAACTCTTGTCAGTGGCTCCGAGGTTGCAAAAATAAACAATTAGTTTTAAAACTTACTAATCATTCTCAAGTACTTAAAATGATCAGATAGCATAACGTTAACCTTTTTAGGACTAATATAAAACCAAAAGGCATTTTTTACAACCTAGGCCCGAATAAAATGTTACTTGGGAAAGAATCTTCAATTCAATTCAATCTCTTTATTATTTAGCGTCGTTCCTCCTCTGACTTGTATCACACGATAGCCAAGATACCTACTTGCAACCGCGCCGGAACTTTTCGGAAAGTCACGGGTTTGCGTCGCGACGCTGACTCAGCTGAACAGCTAGCGATATGAATTTGGGTGCGACTGTACTGACAACGTTTGTAGCAAATTCATATATTTACTTACATGCACGATGTAGGCTGGCATTCTAAACAGTGTACTTAGCTGTGTGGCGCTGACTGGTGCCAAAAGCCCAGCCGGTAAACCTACTGCCGTTGTCCGGTTTTCTCAGGTTTTCTATCGATGTTTTCCATCACCAGGAGTTAGCCACACGGAAAATAATAAACATAAAGTATTTACTTAGACCCAGCTAGATTTGAACTTGAGACCCACGGGTTCATAGCGATACATTTAAAGTCGGCTTTTGTTTATTTAAAAAATGCTTGCTTGAATTTAGAATCGCGTTTAAAAATGGCGACAATGCCCTTGATAACCATCTTACTGTCACTTTAAATGCAAACCAACCCTTATCTAAGAGAGTAAAATAATTTTACTGCATTTTCGAGGCTAACTGGCTTGTCCAGCTTAATTTCTCCACCCTTAATCCCCGCTAGTAATAATTTCGCGCGTCTCGCTAATCCAATATGGCGGCGGCTGAGAGTTCGTTAGCTTACTGGTGATTGTGGCGTCACGAGTTGCTTACTTAATTTAGGTACTCTTTTATTATAAAAATACTCGTTGTATTGCCACCTTTAATAGATAAACGAACAGTTTAAAGTTTAACTGGAAGAAATGTGACGAGTTTCAAACAGTTGAGTACTATACCATCTCAAAAGCTTTTTCATGGCATTTAATGATGTAACCAAAATATCAGGAGGATTCATTTCGTGGTGATGAGGTAGCCTAGCAACCACGTGTGTGTAGGCTGCCTAGCAAGGGCACCGTATCAAAATCATCTCGTGCTTTCACTTGTACCTAAACCATACAAATGGCACAAGATAACGCGCGACAAAACGTTGTCACTGACACGTGCTAGTTAGCAAGGGACGTCCGGGCCACGCAGGACCTTTTCTAACCATTCTTGGAGATACCCATGCTTTAGCTCATTAAGATAACCACAAATAAAGTTCAAACATCTCAGAAGCCGGACAGCGCCAGATTTCGGAATTTCTACAGTAATCTCTGACTGAAAATAGCCATGTATTTTGTTCCAGTTAAGCATTTTTGTGCAGTCAAGTTGCCAGTTCAACTCATAAAAGAGCACGATTCGGAACCAGTTCGCAATGAAGATATTAATTATTCTACTCAACCCGAAACGGCTGGGGAACAGCTGAAAGCCACTCTGAACAGAAATAACTGGCATATTTCTGTCCTATTCTAAGTTAGCAACCATTTCTGCGGCAGTTTAGCACGAAATGGCCTTTTCAACTAACTGCTGTTTTTGCTGTTTTGCTGTTGCATATGTGGAGATTATTCAGACAAGTTTCACGTGTATTTTATCTTGTTTAAAAAGTCATCCGCATAACTTTGTCTCTTTCGTTTTTTAAAATTGTACCTACTTAAGTACCTCCAAATTCACGAAATCTACTGAAAGTTAAGCAGCCGTTACTAGTGTAGCTGTATAGATTGAACGGAAGGGCATGAGTATGAAAAGGTGCTTCACTTGATTCTCAAGTTTGTGGATTCAGAGCTTAGACACTGTATTCCTTGCACAGGCCTCCACCACTATCTGAGATGGCTTGACGCTTTCGGCTGTCCCTAAGACCGTTGTTGGTAAGCCCTCTCCAGGAAGGAACGCTTAGGTTTCGTGCTACTTACCGTGTTCTATCCCCACTATGGACAATGAGAGGAGTCGCAAGGTTATAGGTCACCTTCCATAGCGCCCCCGGACAGACAGGTATACGTAATGCATTACCCGTACGTTAAAAAACTAAGACAACCGACATCGCAAGAAAGGATTGCATCGTTGAAGTGGCAGTAGGCGGGACACATCGCGGAGAACGATGGCCGTTGGGGCGGAAAGGTTCAGGAATGGCGACCGCGTACCGGACGACGGTCCGTGGGCCCTCCACAAGGTGGACCGACGATCTTGTCAAGGTCGCGGGAAGCTGTTGGGTGAGAACAGCGCAGGACCAATCGTTGTGGAGATCCTTGGGGGAGGGCCTATGCCCAGTGGTGAGTTCGGCTGAGATGACGATGATGACCGAAAAAGGCTAAGACATTAGACATGTCTTCGGCATGTTTAAAAACCGACAATATATTTCAGTAAGTAACTTAAGTTTGTGCTTGCAGAACCTTGTAAATCCTGTGCATTTTGTCAAGCTAACGAAACAGATAAGAGCCTTAAACTGTAAGAAAAGCAAAGCCGTCGTATTCTGCCTCCGACAGCCGAGTGGACAGTCTTTACAAATAACAGTGATTACGTTCTATCCGGAACAGTTTGCTGACACAATTTAATACATTAAGAAAATGCATCTTTTCCGTTGAGAACGGTACTTCGTTCCACGAAGGATTTGCGCAAACTTTTGCTCGCATCGCAGAATCCGCAAACGGCTAGACAGTCGCTCGGCGAGAAATTGAATGGGGTTCGTGGTTAACGCTTCTGGTGGAGGCTAAATGTATAAATTTTTTGACAGATGACAGGTCTAGTGCCGTGTGGCGTTCAGTTAAATCAGTTATCTGCCTGTGGCGGATTTCCAACGATCGCTGGTGAAAATCAACGCATACCGGGTCGGAAATAGGATTGGGTGACCACCCTTACCAAAGTAATGCATTTTTCGGACATTTCCTTGCTTTCGCCTCGGATCACTAGCCCCCACACCATCCCATTGGAAGCCGCGGCCCCCACCGCAGGCCAATCTGGGCCCGCAACCCCACGTCTCGCCTTTAAGGGCCGCAGCGTTTGAGTGTCCAAGACCACGCCTGAGTTCTCTTGGCTTCCCGGTGGTTTCACCCTACCGTCGGTACTAAGCACCCTCGCCACCAAGGCGAGAACTCATGAGGGGGAAGCAGTTGATCCCTGCTAACGTCGCTAAGTGTCAGTCGTTAGACCTAGTCGGAGGCATCAGGGCGGCTTGATACCATCTGACGGTAAGGTTTATAACTAATCTTACACCGCAACAAGCTCGTGTGTATTATGACTCGCGCCACCTCATAGGTGAGATCAGTTCTCAGCAGTGGGACGTATGAAGGCTTGACAGGATGGCTCTGAAAACAGAAAATAATTTCAGCAAAACTTAGTTACATTTTAAAACATCAGAAGCAGTAGATACTAAATATCGTGATGAGGCATGACCCGTTCTTCGTGGCTTTTAAGGCTCAATCTGGATTGGCAGACTGGCATCTTTACAAGGACTTAGATATGTCGCTGCCAAGCCGTTAAAAGCAGATTAACTACAACATTTAGGTATAGTCAACCGAGAGTATCACTAACTTTCGTTCTATTAGGAGGAAGCTGTTAAGTCTTCAAAAAAAACCAAGCTTCCAACTCTTGTTTTTATTTCACTTTAACTAACTAAAGTAAACCGTAACCTCACTCTCCTTTCGGGACACTAATCAACTTGGACTTGGATGAACTTGGATGAGTGAGGAAATACAACTTAACTAAAGTGCATGGATGAAATAAATATAAGAATGATAATAGTTTATGATAGCAAAACGGACTTAGAAAACTTAGTTAAACAGTTCGTAGCGACGATAACCTTTAAGTCCGAATGTTTAAACACAGATACCAATCCAATACAACACCGAGAGTGTGATGACAGTTTTTTACTACTTAGATCCTGGAAGCCGACAACCAAAAATCCACCGTGCTTTGGAAGATGGAATTAAAGATGTCAGCCGTTGAGCAAATATGGAGGCTTTAGAAAGCCTCGATAAGCAAGGTAGTGAAGTCCGACAGTATCTAAGGTTTGTCACTAAACATACACCCCTCCAACAGTCCGCACTGAGCCCGCGCGTGTTCTAATATGACTGGGTTGTAAAAATCTGTTAGTTCCAATAGAAATTATGTTAAAACGACCAGCCAGAGATCTTTGTGTCCACTACGCACAGCTCAGATTAGGATATTTCATTGGCTACACTCATCTCCGCTCTACTCTCAGAAATTTGCCCCTCAAAGTGAACGTGTTCCCTACCCTGAAACATGACTAAGCAGTTCTCACTTTTAAGCTCCCGCAAGACTCAAAATAACAATGACGGGAGCCATTTTTCCCGCGACAGACTCAAAATGAATCAAAGGTAGCTGTGCTATTGTGCCGCCGCCATTGTGCTATGCACAAAGCCTGTCAACTTGCAAGGAAACTAAAGTTTTCGAGGGCTAGCAAAATATTTGTGCAGTTTTTACACGTTCATAAACCAGAGAGAGAGAGAGAGAGTTCTTCGCTCAAATCTAGCTCATAGCGTCAATATTGAATCGTATCAGAGGGAAGCAAAAGATATTGATTAGATTGATAAGTAAAGTTTGCAATTTAACACTATTTTATAAGCAATGCACAAATCAGGCGGCCTTACCGCTGCGATCTCTTCCAGACAACATACGTTGAAGATAAATAGCAGCAGGGGAATAGAATAATAGAAGGGGCTAAATGAGCATTTATTTATTCTTTTAAAGTAAAATTGGCGGACTTAATGCCTAGAGGCATTCTCTACCAGTCATCCATCGGGCGAAGCAGAAACCTTGCAAGCACGAAACTTCTAAAAAATAATATAATAGTCAGAAGCCCACATTGCGCTGTGCTAAGCTTGAACACAACGTGGTAAGGGGCGAGGATCCTGCCGCTATCCGGGCTGCTCAAGTTTTCTATCGGTGTTTTCCTTCACCGGCGAGTAGTTGCAAACTGTTCAACGAACACATTTTGCTACTTAGGTGTTCCGGCTAGACTTGAACTCAGGACGAAGCTAGAGTGCTTAACCAGTAAACCAAGACGCTAAACTTTCTTTTCGGAAGGCATAGGTTCGATGCCGCCTGTAACCTTTTGCGATGAGAAAATTAATGGTTTTGCTACTCTGCTCATTATAAATTTAATTTTTTAGGAATACTTTGTATGTACATCGACCTAGTTATTTGTTTTAGTCCTATCATATAGATCTTTTTTATTCTTCGTAATCGTATTACGGCGTTGTAGGTTTTACGTCATACTTTTCTATCGATGCGTCTTAAGTAATCTACATATAGTAATCTTATCCATATTACGATAGCTATCTACGTCAGTAAAGTTATTTTTAAAATCTCAAACTACGACTTTTATTATTTTATTAGTACAGAGGTAGTCACGAGTATAGGTTATGGAAAACAGATTGCTGAGGATACACAAACGGGTAACAAAAGTCAAAAAAATTCAGCGGAATGGCTTATAAAACGGAACACACTTCACTTCACGTGAAACACCGAGATGTGAAGTGATGTCCGCCGGAAAGCCACACAAACCCTTGTGTGGCAAAGTTCCTCATCCACCATCGTAATTGGAGGATCCTCCAACCAGACGGGGGATTGTATCTGGTTCTTGTCGATTTCTTGAATATGTGTTCAATCGCTCAGATAACTTTTAATAACGCCATGTAGGAGAGGTCACTTGGTGTGGGGCGAGATAGATGTCGCTATGGTAGGATTAAAAATGAAAAGCACCACTATTTTCATGGGGTTTTGGAATTGAACTCCTATATGGCGTTAATGCTGCGAAGACGTATTATGGAGGTGGGCACTGGGTAAGTCACCTGGTGAGGCATAAGGGTGTTGATGCAACGGGTGGTGTGTGAATGGTGGCCGAGGTGAGACGGCGAATGGTGGACAGACCATCTGCCCGATGGTCTGATGACATCGCTGTGGTGGTCGAGAGGCAATGGATGCAAGGAGCGAGGGATGGAGGAGAATGGCGTAAAAGAGGCCTTTCCTCAGAGGCATGTGATGATTCCTAGAATGGTGATGATGATGGGATATTTTCGTATTTGAATTTGTGAGGTATCAGTGCTACAGTGTTATCACACTGTATTAAGTTTGTTCATTTGACTAGCTGTTAGCCTAAGTTGTGGCTTTTACCCCCGAATTCACAAACTTCAATAAACGCTTAGCACGCGCTCACATGCTGTGCCGTAAAATGTCAATAGAACTGAAAGGGACAGGTATACTTCTGAGGGATGCTCAACGTTGATTGGCATTTGTGAATTTGGAGGTTACAGTTTTACTCTAATGGGGTGAGCTGTAGCCCTTCAACACTTGCTGTATATTACTCGTGTGACCTTGGGTTTCCTTATGAATCCTGTAATATAGTGAAGGACCTCGTTTTAGAGTTACAAATTATTATCACTGATAGGCATTGATAACGATTAACTAATTGAATTAGTTATCTTAATTATTAATCTTTTATCAAATATTTCACATAATCGAATATAAAACCCAACTTCCTGCTATTGGTTAAAGGCGTCGAGGACGTTTGTATGGTGAAGCGGCTAAACAATACTCCTTGTAGTCCAAGATCCGGCTGTAAGCTTGCTTTTGTCATGAAGTACAAGACCGTATTAGGGAGTGAATAACCATGCTCACATGATTCGATCGCCAACCTGCTGTCGGGAAGCTTATTAATCAATACCATTCATCGAACAAACATGTACAGTATGGCATTTGTAATGTAAGTAGACATCCAGAGCCAATGATAGTTCGAGTCCTGGCCAGAGGAATAGATCAGGACAGTCGGGCTGAAAGTGCCGATTGATGCTGGCCCGCTTATGTGTGTAGCTACCCTTAAAACATATCGAAGTATGCAGTTCAAATCAAAATTGGCCTCAAGACTCTTAAGAGTATTTTCAACTGTTTTGCTTCACTTTTTTATTGGTTTAAGCTTATTTTATACGGCAATGGAGATCTTATCACTAGTTTTCTGCCCACACACATCCAGAACATAACGACTAGTGATTGTTCAGGAAGAGAGTAACTAGACCAACTAAGGATTTGTGAAATTATTTACCATTTGTCAATGTCTTAGTAGACAGTCTTCTAGGTAGTCCTACAACTATAAAGAGCCCAAAACTACAAGGAAAAAACCCCCCAGCCAGGAGCCCCGGAGACATCTACGTCAACAACCATAAAAAAAATGGTTGTTTGTAAAGTAGGTTTACGATCGAGACGTTTACGTGATAACGTCTTATTGGTGATATAAGTTTTTGGGAAGTAAGGAAGAGTGAGAGAGACGGAAGATCGGTCCACTCACTCGAACGCTATACCTGCCTCCGCTCGTGAGGATTCCGCGTGACAAGTTTTACGGAATGACTGGCAGCGCTCGAGATGAGACGGGAGATCGGTCCGTCTCTCTCTCGTTATACCTGCGATCGAGCTCGTGAGGTTTTGGTGTGACACAAGTTTCTGAACATGTCACCCGACTCAAACGATTTTAAAAACGTTATCACGTCAAAACACTCCTCGAGTACGTTACAAATCTCGCGGCGTGCTCCCGCACTACAAGCGCGTAAAGCGCTTCACGTAGCGGTGCGAGTGGCGCGTCTTGCCGGGAACACTAGCGCCGTCGGCGGATCGATCGGAGGCGCGCGCAACTCGTGACGTCAGCGGCCGGGCGGGCCGGTCGCCGCTCTTTCAAATGCTATTGGTGTTAAGAATAGGAATTAATGTTACATAAGGTGTTACATGAATCTGTAACAATGTATTAAAAAGCTGTGGAAGAAGTCCAATATCACTCGCTTGAATAGTAGTTAAACACTCTGGCTCAGGGGTGCTATTCCGGCGGACATCACTTGACATCTTTGTGCTTCAAGCTGACTAATATCATCAATACGATTCACTCTGAATTAGTCTTTTCTATCATTTTGAATGTAAATAAATAAGAAATATTATTTGGTTTAGTGCTTTTCTTGCAAACGACCACAGTTGTAAAGAAATTGACTTTCAAAGTTCACTTACCATGAACGAAGTGAGTTTTGGAATCCGCCGGAATATCATAGCAGTACTGACTTCAAGCCTGGCCGGAATACGCAACGAACCCGGTAATCCCGAGTATTGTTCAAAGCAATACTCATTGTATTATTGTACAAATTGCACCTAACTCTCCGAAGATGGAAAACACCGATAAAAAAGCGAGCCAACCGCCGTTGTCTGGGTTGCTTGGACCCGGATAACGGCGTGACGGTTGCCTCTTGCCACGTTAGGTTTAAGTTCACTCGGCAAAATGTGGTCGTCTGGATGTTTCGTTCTCCATGACGGCAACAATCAGTGTGCCTCTGATTACCCGTTTGGGCTATAGTCGTGATCGAGTTATTATTATTAAGCACTTCGGATGTTTTATTTTGACCGACTTAAAAAAAGAAGACTGATGAACTTCATACTGCTTAATCGTGTTTGTTTGGTACCTAGTACTTACCTCAAGATGCCAATTATAAAAAAATGGTTTGAGAGAGAATATTATATCCCCTGTTTGGTCCCATTTTTTGAGGATTCCACCTCCAAAAGTGGAAAACAAAAGACCATATTTGTATCGGACTTATAAGGAGTAATGTTCTCTTAAACTACAATCTGATGAACACTCTGAGTGCCTATTCCGACGTGCGCAGTCCAAACGCGGCGAGGAAGTAAACGCGGAGTTTCATAGAAAAAAAACCCGCCACCAGAGGCCGCGACCACGACGCCATACAACATGTTACGCAACACTCTGTTCACCCTGAGATTTGAATCCAGGACCTCTGGATACGGAAATCCAGTGGTCCCGAATCAGGAACCACCTCACCACCTCATTTTTGAATGTTGATGAAATGGGTAAAATTTAATTTTCTAGTTTAGTAATACCATAAGAACCAAGTTCATATGCCCACAGACTGTTACTGTGGAGTGTTAAAACTGGTACCAGAATGTTTCTTCATAAAATGGATGAGAGTCAATAAATGAAACAGATTTACAAGGCAAGGATAAATGGAACTCTTGGAGGCGGAAGGCAAAGACGGACGTTTCTTGCACGAATTCAAAATGTTCTCAGAAAGGATCAGGTCAAGAGTATAACCATATAACCGCCGAGTGGATATGGAAGGATTGATGATAGTCGCTGAAGAAAGTAAAACAAGATATCAAGTGGAAAGATGCGGCCTAAAGGAAAGGTATCGACGTGCGAGACGCTCACAAATACTTATTTATAATTAATGAAAAAAACGTTGGAAACGGATGATAAGTATGAACATTGATAAATTCGGAGATTCCTAATTATAGTTGTCGGAAAAATTATCGTTATCAAAACAAAAAAACCATGTTAAATTACGAATCACCAGATGGCAACTTAAACAGAGGACCGAGTGCAACGCAAAAAACCGAGTGCTAAGTGCGAGCTTTTCTCAGTGTTCGATCACGACTGCGTACACCCGGATTCACATGGAAAAAAATGGTTTCGTCCACCTGCCACCAGAGGCGCCACCACTGCTACATGCTATTCAAATTCGCGTTTACGCGGTCGTGATCGAATATAAGCACACTTTCATATGGCATTCGCTTAGAGCATTAAATTTCTATATTGTCGTACGTACACACTCTCTGAGTGTACTACATGCGCAGACCAAACGCGGAGAGGATTTCCATAGAAAAGAAAACGGTTACGTCTATTAGTAGCACTCTGGTTGCTACGTGGAAGTAAGAGCGCCTTCACACTAGCGTTTCTCCAGCGTAGGCATTCGATGAATTGTAAACGCAGTGCAGACGCCTACAAAACGACGACGCGTCGCGTTGTCTGCGCGTTTTTGCTAGACCACATGAGCACGCGGCGTGCGCTGCGCATACGTTGATCGAACGACTACGCTACACAAACGCTATTGTGAAGGCGACTGACTTGCGTGGATAACTACCCGTTTTTTTACTGCTGGTTTTTGAAGACAGATTCACAATAAGTCTTTGTTTAAATATAGTATACTAGCGACCCGCCCCCGCTTCGCACGGGTGCAATAGGATGTTATTATTAATATAAACCTTCCTCTTGAATCACTCTATCTATTGAAAAAAACCGCATCAAACTCCGTTGCGTAGTTTCAAAGATTTAAGCATACAAAGGGACATAGGGATAGAGAAAGCGACTTTGTTTTATACTATGTAGTGATATATGTATACACTGAATTATATGATTTGAGTAAAAAATAACTTTTCTTAGAGTGTCTTGTCCATGAATTCGTTTTTGGTCAAATTTTACCTAAGTACTTATTGTACCTACTAGGCCTGGATTAAAAAAAGTAAGTCAAAATACTAATGATAACACTAAAGTAACTGACGCAAGTACCTAAGTATGTTTGACGCACGATATAAAGAATTGATAAGTGATAAGATTAATTCTGTCGCATTGCTCCGACGCTGTTTGTAGATGATTTAGTAGATAGTGCAATCATTTTTAAGTAACTACTTAGATTTCTTACCTGGCGACACAATACCCACTTAAAAACGCAGGAAATTTCAGAGAAATAATGGAGCATTGAAGATAGCAACTTGTTTTATCTAAAACTTATAAAATCATTTGTTCTGACTGAATATCTAAAACTTAGATTCAGCAGTACTACAGGAAACCCAAAATATTTTGTTTTCACTTCGTTATTGATTAGGCGTATTCGGCATTGATTAGAGGAACATAAATACATATATTAATAAACATTTACATATTACATCACTGTTTTTTTAAAAAAAACGGCAAGTTATTTAAAAAAACATCACAATTTCGTTCGTCCACTTGCCACCAGAGGCGCCACCGCGAATGACGAAATTCACGTTTGTGGAGTCGTGATCCAATAGAGAGCATAACCATAACTCGCACTGAGACACACTAGCAGTGCAAGTTTTCTCGACCAAACGCGTCGAGCAAGTTAACGCTGATTTACATCTTAACACATTTATTTGAAAAGAGTAACTGCTGGGCTTCTTGTCCGTCAGTCCGACCGGCGGTGGTAGAATCAGTTTTTTGTTGTGTATTTTGTATTTCCTTATTATTGTTATAATTTGTATGGTTATTATTTAGTATGTTTTTCTTTGCTTGATTTGACAACTCGAAAGTACTTCTAATAGGTCTATTTGAATAACGATATTTTTGTTTGTTACATAGTGATATTTGGTTACGTCTACCCGCCACCAGAGGCCGCGACCAGCATGCCACCGTACTAATTCGCCATAACTTTCTCCGCCACTCGCTCGCACTAGGCACTCAGAGTGCCAAGTACGGGTTTTGCTCACTAACCCAATTACCGTGACTAAACTGTCCCAACTCGGTAAACGCGTAATAGACGTAACCATTTTTTTTATGGAAATCCGCGTTCACTTACTCGCCGCGTTTGGCTGAGCAAAGTCGTACTTGGCACTCTGAGCGTCAAGGAACTAACTACTGCCAACTAAGTGCTAATGGTTTTTCAGAGTAAAGGTCATAGCCCATTATATCGGCATCTCAACTGCACGGCTGCGGCCCAGCAAATATCTCGCCATTGAGCATTAAGTTGTGAGGGGTACAATATATTTTGCATACTAATATGAGACAGCCAATGGTGAGCTAACGGCGAGCTGCAAGCGCGTTCGCCGCTTCTCGACCACACAAATCGTTCCTCGCGTTCTTACAAATTAAGGTTCTTTGAATAGCAAGATAGTTGCTGGGTCGGAGCCGTGCAGTTGCGGTGCTGGCATAGTGTGCTATGAGCTTAATACGATAGGCCTTTTTTTTAAGAAATACAAATGCCACCTACAGTGTAGGGTGTAGGGTATGTTTTATTGTCATTTCAAATACTAAGCAGACGCACACAAGGGACTGCGCAAGTGAAAACTAATGGCAGACCTCACCCTCCTTGTGAAATGTAGGTAAATTAAATAACTTCATAGAGTAAGGTGTAGTGTACGGCAATTGTGGTAGTTTCTCTTTGATGTTTAATTAACAAGCAGACAGTTCAATTGTTTAGTCTGCGATTTGACCGACAAACGGCTATTTCGGATAATGGCACAATAGGAAAAACACCTCATCAGAGTTAGTGAATTGATACCGTTTCGTTGTTTGAATTCGTAAAACGGAAGCGAGGTAGAGCATTAAATGATTAGCTGGTTAATTATATTAAAAACTCAAAATGATCTAAAATGGTGCCACCGGTTCCGTAACTGCAAGGCAAAATTTGGCAAAAAAGACAAAATGTCTGTATTTAGGCTTTGAATCATCGCATTTCAGCCGCCAAAAACGGGATTCCACCCCATGAATCGTGGGGTGTAAAGGATCTTGATGCATTGCTTGGCAGGACAGGCAGCAACCGAAACGATACAGGCAGATGCAATTTAATTCGACATAATTTCAAATATTTTAAAACATATTTTGTTCGTTAGTTTTCATTTAAATACAGTATATTTCACGTATTCATTACAATTACTACAATTTGCAAATAAAAGCAATGCAAGAAAAAACTATGTAAACAATTTCTAAAATTAATATTTAGTTCCTTGTTCCCTACTACTGAACTATAGCTTAAAATTGTGGAGCCTTTATTTTTATGAAGTCACACACCACTCGCAAACAGTATGAAAGCCATTAGGGTACGCTTGGGTTTGGACTGTACAATCAGATCTATTTAATACACATTATCCGTAACATTATTAACAAACGGCGTCCACCGTTACAAGATCTTGATAGCATTGTTTTATCACAACTGCCTTGTACATATGACCTTCATTAATACATTACGAGGTTCAGTCAACTGCACATAAAGTGTAACACAGCACTCGGAAAATGACCGTTAAGACCTACGATACTGAAGGGCCGAGCTGTAACATACAGGACCGAAACACAGTTCTCGAATATTGAAGAAATCGTGTCGCAAGTGAAATAATCAAACAAATATGAAGAACATCCCTTTACATAATAATTAAACATCTCTTGGGTATTTTAGATTTAACTAGTCCACTGGTGTAAATGAATCCCAACTTGCTTTACTTTCAATAATACTATCTAGTCTAATGGGGTGAAGCGATAGCAAATGACAAAAATCAAAAATCATAGTAAGGCCAAAATATTGTTTTACTTTCATTTTGACGCTGGAGAAGGTCAAATTAAGATGAAGGCCGAATCAAGAACTGTATGGATGGACTAATAAGTAAACGTCAGCTCTTCAAGCGTTAGAAAATGCGCATGCCAATAAAGCTTTTACTTAGTAATGTACGCCGCTAAATAATTTATTAGTCCAATTAACGTCTGGCAGTGGCGCCCTCTAACACTTGGCTTTATTGCCCCTTTTATATCTTGCGCGTTTCAGAATGGCACTTCATTAATAAAGATGCAGCCTAGAAGCTTGGATATTTAAGGAATGCAATTTGGTGCGATAAGGTTATAGGCTAATAGGTTTAACGAGTAAGTTCTTCATGTAGATATTCATATTATCTTTTATTTGAACTAGCTTATTACGAACATGTATGGTTACGGATTTAAGTTAGAATAAATGCAAGTAGGAGGGTGAATGAGAAATGTTTCTTGGAAAAGATCAAGATTTTCTCAGAGAGTGGTCATGAGTATAAACAACGAGCGTGTATGAAAGTATGGTTGATAATGGAAGAAGCGCTATGAATATCAGGATCGTAACAAGGGAAGAGTTGTGATCTCCTCCAACCCCGTGACGAAATTGACGCTGCTCAATTTTCCATTTAGTTTTAAAAACACGAATACAATCGGTTTAGTTTCAATCTACTTGTTATTATTACTTATAATTATTATCTATTTATAAAATAATAATGAAATATACTAGTGATACTAAACTTCTCGTTGCCGAAAGCTCAGTAAAATAACAGTTCCCCAAAGAATAAAGTGGGCAAAAACAAGCAGACGAGCAGAGTGTTACAGAGGAGGACGGCAAAATACCTACATGACTTTTATTCTTTAAAATGACTCAGTTCTGAGCAGTTTTTTTTAAGGAAACTATGGTGCAGCGACGGCCACCGCTCGGCTACGGCTCATGACGGTACAAATTTCTGTTTTTATTTGCTCGTGTAATTATTTAGCAATAGAGCAAAGAGGAATGACCGTAGTAGCCTATTACCTATGCCTTTGACCGAACTTTTAAAATAATTACAAGCTGCCAAGTTTACTAAACTACTCGTTTACATGTCGCACCGCTTAGCTATGTATTTGTACGTGCAGTTTCATAAACTGTAACTCTATTAGGTTAGTCCAAAACAGCTAAATACAGAAGACACCACGATTCTTTCAAAATCGATCGGTTAATACAAGCGCAGGGCTTGTCATTCACTGACGTCGTGCGAGCAGACTGACGCATGCGCGTCTGGCTAACGTCTATCCCGAACGGATTTAGATGACTATTGGCTTGTACGTATTTTGGTAGCCAGCAGAGATCTTTTCAACGTGGCCGCGTTATTTTATCGCTAGAACTCACATTTGAACGAATATCTCATCATTTTGTCGCATCGCGCGATAAAGATAACGGCGACGTTAGTACAATATTTTCTCAATTAGTGATAGCGGGATTGCTGCTAGTTTAATATAAATGAAAATAAAATTGTGGCAGAAGCATGCCGTAGCGTGCAGTCGGTTGTGTCGGGTTGTGTGTGGCGCACGGACGTGAAGCGTGGTGTGTAGAGCGGCCTTGCTAGTCAGAAAAGTGGACTCGAACCGCGCGGACGCGCGCGCGTCGGTGCTTGTAGTTTTTTAGTTTTGACAGTTGGCGGGTTTTCGTTTCGGTTCAACTAGATTATTACTCGTGAAAATCATAGATTTTAAGTTAGTGTAATCTGTGTTTTTTCTACTTACTTCTAGTGTTCGACTAGTCGTTGTGAATTTTACACAACCGGCTGTGAAAAGTGGTTGCACGCCCTGTGTACTCTATCGCTTGAGTGCGGTATTTTGTGATTTCTCATTGGGATATTGTTTTGTGGAGGTGTTTCGCGTGCTGCCAGGAACGACAAAGGTATGAAACGCTGATTTATTACAATACAGAGGCGTATTTCGTAGGAATGGGGACAGACGAACTCCGTGTGGGCTCGGCTAGTGAGTTCCAAATATAGCCTGATTTCTACACGTCCCAAACCTTCATTACATTTAGTTTAGTTGTTGCGAATAGTGATTTTCCTTTGGCCGGGCTGAGATGAAACAGACAGCTGCTTTGAATGCTGAATGCGTAACGGGTAAAAATAAACACGGCATTATCGGCTACTAGACAAACCGGCTTTGGAGAGGACAACGTGGTATTATTAGTGCATATTATACAATACTCTGAGCCTTTTAGGTTAGGCCTTTACCAGCAAAAAAATGCTATAAATGCAAAAATTATTGAGAGAAATTACGTGTGCGAAGGTAGGTATTTAAAATGTCAAACTGTTATCTGTCAAATTTCCTAGCAAGCGATAATGGTCGCTAAGTGCATGAGGGTAGGGCTGGAATTGCGTGCAGCGTGATGACGGCAGATCATATTTTTCGTATCGGGGTGTGTTCTAAAACCATTTTGTATATCTTTTTTTTACACTTTCGTGGCCTGTAGCGTTGCCTTTCTAGTAAAAAAAAGTTTTCTACTTGTAGATATTTAAATTATAATTTTTTTTGTGACAAATAGAACATAACTTTTGTAAGTGAATTGCATTGTATGTAAATAACGATTGGCTCGACTTTAGTATCATAACGGGAAGCTAGGAGCTTCATTTTTTTTTTGGTAATAGATCTTATTAAAACAAGTAATCCTGTGAAGTTTCAGTCGACGGAAGTCAAAACTTAGCGAGAAAAAAAATCCCAAAGTTTACGATAAAAACGGCTAAGTTAGGTTTTTTGACGCCATTTTGACGTTTCGTTGCATCAGACTATAGCTTATTTCTGAAATTAAATCTGTATAATTTGGATTATAAACAATAGTAGGTAACAGATACACACAGATAAGTCAGAAAATAGGCAAGAATGATAATGTGGGAAAGGTACTAGGGGGGGACGGGGGGGGCGCAGCCCCCCCAAAAGGGGGGCTCGGGGGGCGAAGCCCCCCGCCATAAAAAGTATCATTTACTAGAAGTAGCACTAGGTTAGGTTAGGTTAGAACTGTGACCAAAATCGCGCGAGCCGAGCGAGCGTAGCGAGCGCGCCGCGGCAGCGGCCGGCGAAGCGCCAGAATCAACTATTTAAAAAAAACTCTTCAAAAAAGGGGGGGGGGGATGCACCTCGCTCCTGCTCTCTGAAACAGTAGGGAGGGTCATCCATCACATGCTACTTTCTTACAGAAGAGTTCGAGTGATTCCCCCCCCCTTTTTAGAGGGGGAGGAAGGGGAGGGGGGGAAAGACATTGTTTTCCCTTTTAAGAAGTGTTTTTATGATTATTTTCACGATTTTTTTTCTCGGGTGGGGGGGGTTTCCGCAACCCCCCCTTTTGTAGGGGGGCTCCCCGTTTCCCTCCACCCCCCAAAAGACATTTTTTTCCCTTTTAAGAAGTGTTTTTATGATTATTTTCAAGATTTTTTTTCTCGGGAGGGGGGGGTTTCCGTCACCCCCCCTTTTGCAGGGGGGCTCCCCACACCACCTTTCCCCCCCCCCCTCCCCCCAAAAACACAAAAAAATCCCGTTATGATACTAAAGTCCTTCCTAACGATTACTTACCACTATTATTACTACCTACTTTAAAGTAAACTCTTCAAAAACAGGCAGTAAATCGACTGACCCCATTCCTGGCCAAAATCCTACATTACTGAAGTCATCCACAATCTATAGGTATTCCACAAAAGAGCTTTTATTTCTCAATTTGGTGGTTGATTTTTACATTTGGGTTTTTAGTGAATTTTATCACAAATGTTAAAGATAGGAAAGTATATTGCTTTCTGTTATTCATATGGTGGTTGAAAAATCTACTCAAAAACCAAAGTTCTGTTGTGGAAATGCCCTATTGATTTGTTCACTATGCTTGCAACATGAAAAATGTTATAAAGAAAAGAACATATTCATAAATCAGTATGAAAACTGAAAGACTTCTAGAAAGGGTAAAATTTTGGTTGATGTGTGCATCTCCACAATGTTTAAACAATAATCATCCATTTCTGTAACAACTGAAAGTATTATACAAAATTACTTTTCTTGATCTCCTTGGTGAACTATATTTCTGAGGTAGACCTACCACCTTATGAAGGTTGCAGGATTTTAGAGAGCCTGTAATTATCAGTGGACTTTTTATGTTTGGAAATAATAGTCATGATTAATTACTTAAATATAAATTAAGATTTTATGTGAATGTTTTTACCATGAATTGTAAAAAATTGTGTGTGCTTATAGAGTGAATAAATAAGGCTCTTGTATTTTAAGTAAAGCAACCTTATATCTCAGAATAGGGAATGAGACTATGAGTTTTTTGCATGTTATTTTATGTTAACCAAAAATATAAATAAAAATTTAATATAACTGTGAACCACAATTAGAATTTGTTTCAAAATGAGGCCACATAATATTACTTTGTAACGCATACTATTACTACTATTATAAAGCAATTTTCAAGAGACCATTTTCGTTAATGTAATATTTAAAATATTAACGAAGTTTTCATGCAATCCATACAAGACCCGTGATTGTGACGTCATAAATGGCAAAAAAAAAAGCTATGTCATCTTACACCAAAATCCTCTAACCTGAGAAACAACAGCAGAAGGTTTAAGCAGAACTTGTACATAACATAATTAAACTCAAGTTCCTACATTATAATAACATACAACACAGAATGCAAATGTTTGTCACAATGAAAGTTCGTCCTAGGTTCAGATCCCCAACCTTTTCAGCTTGTAAAGACAGCAGCAGCAGGAGCACACAGAGCTAACTAGCTAGTCTACAATTTCTTTATCACTTCCCCTTAAACTTTGAATTCCATTTGATTCTGCCGAATTTAAACACTGAAATCGTAAACCCACTAAGTATTGACTTAATATACCTAGGTGACAACTGCCTGTACCAATACTAATAACTAAAAACCGGCCAAGTGCGAGTCGGACTCGCGCACCGAGGGTTCTGTACAAACCTGCAAGGTTTACAAAGTTCGTTCATTACGACAATCAAGTCATAACTATGGTATATTGCTGTTTCTTTTGATTGCGTTGACATAGAAGTTTGATTTTGTTACAGCTTAAAGGTATTATAGACCTGAGTATTTGGTATGAATTTCAATTTAATACCTCTACGCGTTTATGAGGAAATGGGTAGTAAGTTTAAAATTATTGAAAAAATATATATCATGTGATGTTACTAAAAATGTATGGTTTTCGTTATTTTTCCTTTATCTATGCTATAAGACGTTGCTTCGTACCAAATTTCAAGATTCTGAGTTCACGGGAAGCACCCTGTAGGTTTTGATTCCCTTGCAAGTGTCGAAAATTTGCGGCATAAACGGCTGTATCTTTTGATTGCGTTGGCTTAGAAGTTTGATTTTTTCACAGCTTCAAGGGACAGTAGACCTGAGTAATTGATATAAATTTCAGCTTCATACCTCCACGCGTTCCTGAGAAAAAGGGTCTTGACAGACGGACGGACGGAAAACCAAGTGATCCTATAAGGGTTCCGTTTTTTCCTTTTGAGGTACGGAACCCTAAAAATTGAAACAAAAACATTGAATAACGAGACTGATTGTATGTGTATCATTCTCATCATTTATGCTTGTTGGCGACCCATACTACATGCCTAGTACACTAGTTTTGGGTTAAAACCATACATATTCACAATTCCTATATGTAATTGTATTGATATTTTGCTTGGCAATCTTCCAGTATTGGACAAACAGGCCAAATTAAGTATTCATTCAATGCAATAAATCTTTTACTATCTTATTCATAAACGTAGCATGTCCTCATTTATGCTGATTTTGAATATCACAAGCTCTCATTGTACTTTTTGCAAGTTGCTGGTTTTTAACTGCACTCCGAATCCTATCTTGACATGCAGTATAAATTATTGGAATGGATTTTAGCTTCATTTTTAAATGTCTCCCTATTTTGCAAAGTTATTTGTGTAGGCAGAAGGAGTGGGCTGTATTATAATACTGATTTCTGCAGACTTAGCAGTATCATGTTGACTGTGATTACCATAAACTTGTAGATGGTATGAATTCATCGCCTAAGAATGTTCTTAGGCATAGCATTTATGTAAAGATAATTCAAGTAATTTCTTAGATCTCATATAAGTAGCTAATATTTTATCAAAATGATAATTTATTGATGTAAAGCTTGAATTTTCGTATACAGTACTTCTAGAATCTAGTTATAAAATCTATCTCCATTGAGATAAGTGCATAAATGAACTATTATAGCTAACACCCAGTCTAAAATCTCAATGTGTTGTTATTTAATTAAAACTCTAAACTCCAAATTGCTGTTCTTAACATTTATGTAATTAAATTGAGGAGCGGAATATGATTCGCTTAAAGTGGCGTTTTTAGGGTGCCGCTCATAAACATTTAGGTCAAAAATGTCTAAAAGTTGGATCGTCAAACGGGGTGTGCTGCCAAAATTTACAAAGGCATCCAAGATCCTTTAGCACATTGTAGGCACCCTGTTTGGGTCGAAGTTTCAATTCGCCTAGCAATAATATCTCACGAGCAATTTGGCAATGCACCATATGTACCCAGGCTGGGACCGCGGTTGGGGGTGAAGGGGGGGCGCTTTAAACTGAAATATGGCTGCAAGTCGGTGCCGCAGGGCGACTTCTCAGATGCATTTAACATGGGTTAGTATTAAAATTTGGTGCATAGAATTTTCTTTTGTAGACCACAAGCGGAAATACGAACTTTCCACAGGCATTTTTTGCAGTGTGTCTTTATTCACCTAACTGATGCAAATTATGCAGTTTATAGGTACCTTCTCCCCGATGAGTGAGATGAGTCTCGTACACATTCTCGAAAGCTGAATTAATTCTTAAGCTTTTATCCAGAACGGGATAAACTAGTTATAGACACGCGGATATGGCGAAGTTATAGTAATTTAGAAAACCTAGGTTTTGTCGAGTGAATTGAAAACTCGTCATGGCAAATTTTACTTTTCTGATCCTGTAAGACTTGGTATCAAAACTGATTATACGATGACCGGGCTTTTTCACCAAACAAAATTCACGGAGGAATTCATGGAAGGACACTTTTATAAATTGTGATGGTATTAGAAATTTCATTGAATTCTCGAATGTACGTGAGTTATTTACACTTCTCGATCCGTCTGCAAACCAAGGAGGAATTGTGCTCAATTTCAGAGACTGACACAAATACCCAGCACATTATCGTCATTAGCAACTGCAAGACGTCCACTGCTGAACACAGACCTCCCACATTTCCAGACTGTAGACAATCTGCATTCACCTAAATCTTACGGCTTTTATCAGGTCGCCCGTCCGCGGTCAACTTTTCTGGCTATCTGCCATCAGTTCTGCTACTCTGCCACTTCAAGTTATCCACTAGGTTACCTCTAGTTGTGCTTCTTCGTTCTGGTTGTGTTTAAATACTTTAAAGTATTTCTGGGCAGAATTGGAGCCTACGATATCCAGTAAAGTCTTACTCACAATTTTCCTAAGTGTTCATAAAAGCATGACGGTCTATAAGATTATCATTATTGTTCCCTTCACCAAGATAAAGATTATCCTTTAAGCTTAAGTGCAGTGATATTCACACTGCTTCAATTCTCTCACAGCAACATCATGTTGTCTCTTTCGTTATATGGGGTAGTTAGGTATATTTTAAACGTACGAGCGTTCGTCGTCGCGTCACCGGCGCGTGCGTCACTCAGACACGCGAATAGAAAACTGGTGACCCTCGGTTGATGACGTCATGTGACGACCTGGCTCACGTTACGAGAGCACAGTGAAAGTGCCGTTATAACAAAGGAATGTGGAAGATTCTCAAGGACACGGGAATTCCGCCATGCATAATGATGGACGCTAATAGGAAATAGCTGATCCAGGGAATGATGTCACTAAGGACGATGATGCAGAGATGACGACATAATTAATAAATCATAACAACGTACGATGTCTGAAGAGACTTGGAACCACGCAAGATGACTAAAATAACTTTCAAGATTGTGATTTAGTTTATTTTTCCAGCAAAGCGTGTTTGTCTGGATTCACGAGGCGAAATGATGATCACGATCAAGTTTTATTATCGACGTAAACGCACGTGGTCGTTAAAAAAGTAACTGTGATCAATAAATAATTTATATTTGAGTACCGAAGACAACTGCCACGGGAAAATGATAGACGACGTTACTGACTTTATGATCGTATGAGACAATCACAGAAGATAAAAATCGAAGAAGAAGTGGAATAGTAGGAGGATCGTTTAGCTGAGACAGAAATAGAAGAAACTTGTGATAGTAAGGGGAAACGGCATGTCTTTTAAGTAGTAATTGAAAGTTTCTATTCTACTCGAGTCCAGAGAGGAATTGCGGTTTTGGGCGGATAAAAGCGGTTTTAAGTATTATGATAAATAAATAATATTATTATTTAAGTGTCAAGCTTTTATTTTTAGAAGTAATGATGACAATGACAGTGATAGCTGATATGACGTGCTCGAACGTTAAATAACAGAAGCAAAATAAATGTAATGTTTTGACGTTATATATGCGATGAGTTTATAAACACAGCATCTAAAGGTTAATTTGTAACAATTATACTGAATGATTCATAATTGTAATTGAAGATTTATATCTGTTTAATGCTTTGAAGGTGAACTAGCGATTATTAGTCGTATCTGACATTAAATAATGGACTCATCATCGACTTTTAAATTCAAATATTTTGAATCCATTATGCCTTGCGATTGAAATGTCCCAAAATTATGATCGTTTAATTTTATCACCGTAACATCAGAAACGGTCCCAAATGCGAGAGAATTACGTGTCCTTGAACACCCTAAGTGGATTTGCCGAATGCCTCCACTGATGGGAAAGGGCCTGTGACAAATGACAGCTCTCATCCGAAAACATAAAACCACAGAAAACGCCCGCGTTTCGCTATTTATCACCGCAGCTCCAAAGGGGTCGGGTATTGAAAAAGTTTCTATAGCGACATATTTGGAGATTTTGTTAACAAAAATGTGGGATACAGAATTCGGAACTGTTTAATTTATACTTATATGGGCACGAGAAAAATGTGTATGGATTTTATTTTCACTGAAAAGCACATCGATTAGGTAGGTACAGTCAGCCAAGAAAGTGGTCTACCACTTTTGACAAAAGTTTCTGCGAGATGTAACGATCGCTAAGGTTGACTTTTCTAATAGAGTTTAACACATGCACAATTATGTTATGACGTTTTGTCTGATATCTGAGATGCCTGACATTTGACGTCACTAGGTGACTTAGTTTAACCTCATCAAATGCTTAGAGCATTAAGAACTGGAGATGCCTTACGTGCATTTCCCCTCTGCACACGTTACGATTAAAAATCCGAACGTTGAACAAAACTACTTGAAACTCGGAAATTTTGACATAACGAGTCATACGTCGATGAGTAAAGAGCTCTTCAAAAATGCCGTTTTGTGCTGTAGATAGTTGTAAGAACACTTCGAGAAACTCAAATTGGAAGGAGGATAATGTTATGTTTCATCCGTATGTATTTTAATGGTTCAATTTCATGTTTCTTTTGCAAAAATCACTAATAATTAAAACACCTGAAACATTGTTTGGGATGACATTTGAGTTTTTTCGTAATCACGCTAGTGTTGGGGTTAATGTCAAGAAAAATCGATTGGCAAGTTCCGATTGCACTCGAATAAAATATTTCAATTAGTTCGATTGACGTAAGAATAATGTTTCTAATGATTCATTTATTTATTATCCGACTGCGCTAGAAGGTGGGTTATGTTTTTCGAGTGAATGTATGTATATATGTAAGTATGTTTGTATGTAATACTGTTTGACACGCTCTGCAGCCTGAACGGCTCGATTTATTTCAGCTTGAGATGTGTCGTTAGATTTGTAATTACTGCGAAAGTGATACTGGGCCTAACAATATAAAAAACATTCAAATTCATTTTAAAAAAGATTAAATAAAAGGTATTTATTGTTTTGTTTTATTTGTTGCTATATTTTTAATTTTAATTATTATTGGCAAAACTATGTTGAAAGAGTTTCTTGCTTCTTGTTATCGATAGAAGTAAAGTGACGCCTGAACAAAGGGGTTCCTAGTCACATTTTGTTTTTTATATTTTTGTCATGTCCTGAGTAAATAAATAAATAGGTGAGTGTTTGTAAATGCTTACAACAATGAAGATGTTTTTTTTACTTTGCTGAGTTAATATGTGCAGTGAGCGTTAAAACGTCAATAGCAAACAAATCAGTTAGGAAATGACTTTTAATGGCTAAGATAACATCACATTATCCGATTCATTTATAGAAATTAATCGGATGAAATGATTTTCTATCAGTTGATTAATTAAGAGAAGGATTCAAATATTCACCAAAAAATTACTGTGGGTGAGGTAGGTAACACTGTTTGAAATAAAACTTGTTATTTGTCCAGCTGTAAGCTTCATTATCGTACAATACGAAAGCATGCATTTAAAAACGATGTTTCCAATCACTTCATATCAAGTTTACTAACTTAGGCAGTCTGTCAAGCCCTAGAAACATACATACAACTCGTTTCAGTTAGGGCAGATTATTCAACAGTTAGATCAAAGTTATCGGATGAACAAATAACAACTCGGCAGATTTCAAAATATTGAATTACGAAATCAAAATGTGGAACATCCATTTCAGACTATGCACTAGTCATAGGTAGATTTTAAAATCTGCGGCGTTATTATAGGTTGAAAATAAAAGGTTAACCGGTTCTCAGTCTACAGCCCACATATGGGCTGTGAACAATTAGCTTTTAATTGTTATATATGTGGACAGTGAACCTGTTAATTTATCAGACCAATAGGTCTGATAAGTTTTTAATCCTCAAAATTGGTCCTTAGTCCAAATTTTTACTATAATAATTTATTTAATGATTGCTTACTGCTATATTGCTTTAAAAGATTAGAAGAATCTACACGTTTCAATAAGTTTGTAATTTAAAATATTCGTCTAATAGTTTTGAGTAAATATTCATAAAGGTAAAAAGCCTGATTTTACCTGTTTACGTGGACTTCTCCACGTAAACAGTTAAAATCAGGCTTAGAAATTATGGAAAGTGCGTAATTTCCGATACGTAATATAATTCACAATTTCTAATCGAAACATTTGTTCAATTTATTTTTGTACATCCAATAGCTCTGTTATGGTCAGCACTAGCCAAGTTGGCATAAGTACCGTGTAAAGACACAACTAATGTCAAAAGTTGTGGTAGTGTGAATCATTTTATTGACATGTATGTGTAAAATATCCCTGTGTTGCTTAATTAGGTTTGTGTGCGATTGTGCCAACAAGCCTCTTCTGTTATAGTAGAGGTAAGTTTCTTTGTGTGAGTGTTCCCCCTGCCCCCGCAAAAAGGGACAGACTTTTTTGCATTGACGGGCGGCCCAATCGCGAGTCCATTTCTATATTGTCTAAGCATCAAATGTGATAATCTATTTTGCTCAACTAAAACAATGTCGATCTTTTTGAAGATAAACTTATTACTACTGAAAAAGAAAGTCTCACTGACATTTCTACTGTCAAGTATTTCCGTCAATGAAATATTGATGTCAAACACATGTGATAATTCAAACTTGACACTTGGCATGACGTTATATCAAAAATGACAAAGAGAGCAAAAGTCACTGACACAAACTCATTGCCATATTGCCAGGGAAAATTGACCTTGTTGTTTCATGACGTTCAAGCGAATCTTAACCGTAGGGTGGTAGACCACATTTTTGGCTGACTGTACTCAGATTGTACTTAAACTCCAATTTGGGTGAGAAAATATGTCAAACTCAACAGTCACTGATAAAAGTCTTGTCTGCTAGGTTCTACTTGATAAACTTTGCTCATAATCATCTAGAAACGAAAACATTAAACACTCATTTTAACTAGCTCAACTTCTACAAAAAATTGAGTTTGGATTCTGAAATGTGCGTCCGAAAACCGAATTTAACAATTTTTCTATCCATTCCTTCATAATAAACTGCTTAAATCAGATTAAATTCAGCATCAGAAGTTTTGAGGAAACGCCCTGTAGCCCTCTCCAAATGTCCTTCTTGCGTTCTATCCCAGTCGCACCCCTTATTCTCTTGTTGTATTAGTACATCAATATTAATGAATCTTGCGTAGGTGTACCTCTGAATACGAAATGAGGTTTACAGCGATTTTGAGGTGTCTATTTACCTCAATTTGAGGCAAATTCATCGGTGGCGTATAATATTCCTTAGATGGTAAGTTTGCTTATCCTTGGTAATCTTGGGTATGGACGTACGTGAAACTGCTGTTTGTTTCAAGGTTTATCAAGATTTCACTTCGAAATTACCATCTAAGTCTTATGTGACATAATTATGGCAAGGGCTCATACTCGCGTTGCCAGTGTCTTCGATCTTCGATGTTTTGTTATTTAAGGCTTTTTACATAAGCTTCTAGGTAGTTTCAATTCGCACAATTCTGCCACTCTTACGTCTTCAGAAGCCGTTTAACCATTTTAAAATTCAATCAAGAACCGATGATAGTTTTTGGACCAGCAAAAGATAATCTCGCGTTCGTTTATCAGGTATTTCCGATGCGAATTGTACCGGAGAATTTCAGGTCTCGGTACCTATCGCTTGGCTCTCAGCCCGATCAGAAATAAATAAATATCTAAAGAAGATATTATCTACATCAATATCATGTGGCCCCAAAACAGTACTACATTTCAATGGAGATCTTACTGATTGGCTGTATAGATTCGGGATCGACATCCCATACCGAATGGAGTTTCATATTTCAAATCATGGCTATGTCCAATTTTCATCCTATGTTCTATGCAAATTCATCCTAAGATTAATTTTGAGTTGGAACAGTATTTTATCAAGTCCTCCCACTTTAGTAGTAGAATTTAAGAGTTCTACAAATATGAATGTTGAAAGTACGCTACCTGATTGATCATTATAAATCTTGAGAAGTTCATCAGCGCCGAGCTGTGCCCTTTGACATTTCTCTTCATCTGCTCCAATTCCTTGAGGTCAATGACATTTTAATTGCAAAACACCCACCTGCAGATGACATTAGCGTGATGTCAGCTCTTAACCTTAGGTCAGATGATTCATTGATATTCAAGTTTAAGCCTGGCACCATTCTTGGAATAGCTTCATTGTTGCTGACGTTGTAGTTTCTGAATGTTATTAGGACGATAAAAGGTTTCCAAGTTCATTTTACGAGCTTAGGCGCTTTAATAAAAATCATATTACGAAGTTTCCAGTAGTAGCGTTGAAACTCATTTGCGTATACAATACTTGGGTACTAGGTATTCTGAGAAAGGCAGAATTTTTCTGTATCGTGTTTTGTAATTCAAACGCTAACCTCAGTTGAAAGACGTATTTGTGGCATATCGTTTCTCTCATTGCAGTTATTGAATCAAATGCGAACGAAGTTGACATTAGATACTATTGTTTCATCTAAGAAAAAAGTAAAAACAATGTCGGCGGCCGTCGTCGCCACCGGAGCAGAAAAAGTAAGCGCATTATGAAAGTCGCACATATAACATTCTGCATTATTTTCTCTTTCAGAATCTGTGAGATAATTAACCGTACTCGCAGTTTTAGTCACTTTTACGACTTAAATCCAATTACTCGAACTCTGCCCTGTAACTTTCCTAACTTTGCGAGGAATATCCGCCATGAGAACATGCCATGGAGGGTCGGTATTGTTATGCCAATGACTCTTACCGACTAAACTTGAGATCATCGAATCCATTCAGAAAGGAAGCTTCACGTTCTAAATGGGTGAATTACATTATTCAACCCTAAGATTCAACCTAACTAAGTTGTCTCCCCTTCTATTGGTGTCCACTGGCATAGGCAGCTGCCTATGTTTTCTGATTTTTGGTTACTGGTTGTTTCTTTGAATACAGTACTAATCATAATTTCATATTATTCGTCTGAAATTGTATTCAACTGTTCTGAACTTCACTTTTGTTTGTAATGGTTTGCCGTGAAATATTTTTTTATTCCAGTAAATAAATATTCCTCACATTCTAGATTTAGCATCCATATCCCATAAATTTTACAAGAATTCAGCTTAACACCAGCACTCAAGGTGTAAGGAAGTATTACCTAGCGAAATATTTATATAAATAACATGACGCTTATGTAAACCATCCGTATAGAGGAGCGTCTGTTTGTAATGGTGTGCATAATTTTTGATATACCGCCTAAACCGGGTCTGGTAGACTGGTGTGGCCTGCGTAGGAGTCGATTGCTCGGTGACTCATGCAAAATGGCCGCCGACAATAAGTAATTATCGGCAGACCACAGCAACACGTAACTAGTACATTTTTATTGTTTCGAATGTTTGTGAGTGTACAGGTATATCAAAAATTTGGGCGGCGCGCTATATGTAGATCCTGCATCTGCAGTTTAACGATAATTAATGATCTTGCAAAAAATATTTAGACGACTTAATTTACCGTAGTCCTTAGACTGGCATCGGCATGTACTTACTTAGACTAGCTAGATTAAATTTACCGAATCGGTCGATGACGAAGTTCTGACAGCCTCCTTCTTATCTGGGTTTCCCTCACGAATTTCTTGTTACTATTTGGTTAAGTATAGGACCTTCTTAGAAACTATGCAAAGTTATGTCATCATTTGGGCCATAAATGCTTTAATAGCACATACAATAGGTGTATTAAGTGTGACCGTGTAAGACATCATCTGAATTGAATATCTGCCCTCCCACGTGATCTTCAATAATGAGAGGCCCGCCACCTGCGAGGTCACTTCTATTACATCATGACTTTTTATAATGTTCACGGTTTTAGTATCTCTTTATCCAAAAAAGTTAGTTCAAGGACACGTGACAAGTTAGGTATGTACAGACATATTAAGTTCATAGTTCATCCAATGTAATTGCTCAATAGTAGTTATCTATATTTTTACAAGGCTAAAACAAAAGTAAGCTAATGAAATTATTTTAATCACAAATCGTTTGGTATGAAGAGAAAAAGATGTCACGACCTTGGAAAGAAGTCAGGTAAGGGATAGACTTACTGGAAACTATCTGTTATGAAAAGGATTAATTTGTTTTGTACGTTCCGTAAAATATTGATGAAGAGTATGAAACACGTCCATCCATTGTTAAACAACAAGAGTAGCTGTCAGTTATCATATCATCAATCAACCGCGCCGATCATTCGCCAAAAATTCAGCACGTTGCTACTACAGTTTCATGTCTACGTTTATTCCACCTCGGTTCCGTTTTGTTTGTTAAACAAACAACTTGATTTACCGGATCAATTGTGCCAAACGCTCGTTGGCTTCATTCTGTAGGATCTCTGCAAAATGCCCTTTGCAGCTCACCCATTCGGGAGAGAACATTGCAAAATACCCTCAATACACGAATTGCAGTGTTCAGAGTCGATAATAGCGACGCGGCATTTTGTTTCAGCTTCAGCTTGTGCTTTGTTAAGCACTGTGGTCGTTGTTCGAATATGGAACAGCATACAGCACACGTATTGTCCATTTTCACTCCATTCATTTTGGACGAAAATCGCGTGGCTTCCAGATTTTGACATTGAGATGCAGGAATACCTGTTTTACTGCTTTAACTTTAGATTGAATTTCTTAATAATAATATGTTTAGACTCGATAGCGTCTGAAAAAGACAAGGTTCTAAATAAAATTGCGCAAGGACGAAGTCGTGGGTTTATGCTAGTTAAATACATTTATTTTCTCCTTAGTAACATAGCAACTTGGCACTTGATATGTACTGTAAAGACAATGTATTTGCTCGTGCATACCAAATTATTACTACTATGACTTTCTCCCGATAATAAATAACATGTTTTTGTTAATGCCTTGACAATGCAACATAATACTTGTGACGATTAGGTTTACTTTTAGGATGACCGATACACTTCGTGGTTTTCTCTGCAGTTAAATGCATTTTACGTGACGAATTCCGTAAAAAATAACATTCTTTTTGTTTCTACGTTCGTAATTTAGGTTAAATTAGTACTAATGACAGCTTATGGGCCACAATATGCCTATAGGCCTCAAACAAGTTCGCAAGTTCTGCTATCTGTAAAAAAGTGCAATTATTTCCCGGCCCATAGCATGAGTGCACTACAATATGTGCTGGAACAGAAACTTCTTCTTCTGGATTGGAGACCATATAAAGGCTAACTATAATAGGGGCACCCACTATCTCACCTAAGATCGCAGGATTTTGGACCCTGACTTCAATACCTTAAGGTCGCAAGATTCTAGTGGACGCAGACAAGTTTTTCTAGAAATCTCTGGGGAATTCCGCAGTTGATTGCGAGCGATGACGTTAAAGTACTAAATGTAATTTTGTGTGAAATGGACGTGAATGGATCAATCGAGGTGTGAAAAGAACCATTCACCTTCGTCTGAAGTTCACTGCACAGTGTTAAATATTTTAATAGACACCTTTCTATTCTCAATGGCGGACCTGCAGTATGCTCGTATTGTGTTTGGCAAGGATTTTGCACATTCTTTTGTTTTTGAGGTAGCTACATGTTCAAGGTATCTCAGCGTTTTATGTTTGGAATTTCTAAGATAAAAACGGAAAAGAGGTTATCGGAGGCGGAGAACTGGAGTAAGTGACATAACTGATTGATTTCAACATTTCGTATTACCGAATGCTTTCAAATTTTATCATCAGTTGCCTCCATCGCAACCTAAAGATGTCCTCCAAATAACTGCCAGATTGGATATTGAGTCTCATATCTTGATTTAAATACTTTAAAATCTCTCGTTGATTAAAAGTTTAAGACCGATGGTACACGTCGACGACCTGCAATCAATCCACTGTAAGCAGAATAAATAGAAGGTGCAGTGACTTATAGATAGCCTGAAATTTATTCAGTATTCAGATCCTCACATTTTACTTTATCTAAAAAAATGCTAATTTGATCATTGCATATTTGCATTTCGTATCATTACCATTTCATTTGATTATAAAAGTCATTCCCTAGCTTTAGATAGTAGTTTCATCGCTTACATTTAGGAATATCATTTTAAAAATGTGACTCGCTAGTGCAGTTGCTTTTAATTTGGGAGTCATAATATTTACAGCCACAGAGACAGTTTGCCGTAAATACTGTGAAGTTAAATGAAATAAAAACCTGCGCTTTGGCACCGAGGAACCACTTTCTAGAAACTTTATGCGGCAAACAGACTCGGCAGTCGGTATGCGCGTCTAGTCAGCCTGCGCTCGAGAGTCGCATAATGAGAATTATGCGACTCAAATCAAAAACTCCAACTGTCTTTGGTTGGGAAGCATTCATTGGGGCTTCGTAATCATGATCTTTTGTTGGGAAAATGATAATGATTTTTTTGCGGTTTGTAGCTCAGCCTACCGTGAATTTTCATTCACGCAGTTGCCAGCGTCTGCGTCAATCATTTATTTGAAATGTTGACAGTTCTGTGCTTTACTGTCCGCTAGAGGCTCTGTACGAAACGACAACTAATGCAAAATAGTTAACGTGTGCAAAAACTCGTAATCGAAAAAAAGTCACCGACAAGGATCGGCAGATATGTAATTCAGTGGCAAGAACTGATAGCTGTGCAGCAAAAATGTTCTGGAATCAAAACTCATGGCAAACCGACCATGAAATAAAAAAGTAGCGTGGGACTACCACTCACAAGGTGAAAAACCGGAAAATAAATGCCTTGTAAGTACTGTACAAGACTTCCACTTGCTTGATGGCTACTTCGGTGACTAGTTCTTTCGGATTTTCTCATTTCTGCTTCAACGTATCAAAATGCCGCCCATATGACCTATCTCATCTCAATTCATTGCGAGTTGGGTGTTTGACGCTTTTGAAAATATGAACAGCGTTTCAAAACCATTGTTATCACTGTTTATACACAGCTAATTGCTGCTCCAAATTGAACACTTTGAAATACATGTGATATGTCAACAAATACAGGAATAGTTGAGCTATCGCTTGTTTGTTTATGCAAATTCGGGATTGTCAGGGCCACAATCAGTTAATCGGATTACTTAACTGTAACTGTTGCGTTTCGTGCTGGTAATACAAGAAAGGTGTGAACGATTTAGATCAGTGCGATAATTAGCCTCATTAATATTCAACTCTTGGAGTTAGTCTGAGTCATTGAGTCTTGGAAGATTTATTCATTCGTTAAACTTCTTATTTTGGTTATCATTTTGACCAGAAGAGTGCTTCTAGTTTCTGAACGTCAGCGCTGTCAATATTTATGTTAGTCTTTAGGATATCGCTTATAAGGTCCACAACCCTATTGACTAAAATAAAATGGTTTTAGCTTATGAATGAAATGCTGTCCGCTGCTTCATCGGACCAAAACAGCAAAGCAAACAGTATCAAATGTTTCGCCTCATCCAAATTGTCAATACCGATTAACCAACCAACCTCATCCAAACATCCAAGGAGTGTATCTGGAAATCTGGAACGTTACATAAAACACCACACAATAAATTCGAAGCGACAAGACTTGAAATCCGAATAGCAGCCAGACGTGGATCAGCTCAAAATAACTGGCCCGCCGTCTGCGCGATCCCGAGATTTTTTCACGCACAGGTATAAGCGCGCGCGCATACTCAGTTTTAATAAGTTTTTAATGGACCGTTGAGAATTCTAACAGCTCGAACAGTTCGCTGATGGTCTTAATTATGTCATTTGTCTTATGTGGGCTGTTTGGTAACGATAAGCGTGAAGTTGTTTGCGTTCTTAGTATTTTCATCATTATGGTAATTAGTAGATTTGCTTTAAGATAAGTTGAACTCAGAATGTTCTTAAAAGGTATTATTATAAATCCTCTATACTACATTAGTACTCTAATAAAGATAAATTAAACCACTTTAATATGATAGTCGCTAAATATACTATACTAGACACAATCTTTCCGAAGTAAAAGTTTGATTTCCTGAAGCATTTCGAATGAATCGAAGTATCAAGTTGAACACAAAATCCAAATTTTACAAAAGCTAGCAGAAGTAAGGTGGTTATCATCAACATCATATACTGGTCCACTGCTGCCTTGCCTGAAGTTCGCCATCGCATCGAAGTAAGTTGGTTGTTTTATCAAATCCTGGTTTGTTTTTCTCCCAAAACCAGCTCAAACTAATAGACAATGCTTAAAAAGAAGACGTAACGAGCCCAGCCAAACGTAATAACACATAATCACGTGATTACCCCCCTATTCCCTGCCTCTCGTGGGTCCTAGAGAATACAGCGCCTAATCGTTACCCATTACGGTCCACCTACGTGGAATTACGACAGGCTTATGATCTTGTAGCAATGTGCAGTTGTAGCTCTCATAATTATGTGTTGGTGTTTTAGTTTCCTGTCAACTTTATTTATTCTGCATTTCATAACAATGACTTGGTACTCATGGCGGGTCAACCTATAGGGCTTAAGCAGAAAATGCTTTTCTGCCTAGCTCCTTGTGGTATGGCCATGGAGTAAGCGGTGCGACCGCGTTACAAGATAGTCATACTAATTGACCTCAAAAATATTTTAAAATCAATAGCATTTAAGTATACTGTAACTTGTAACATTGGGTTTTGTTTTTCGAGGAAGATGTTTCTATTCCATTTTCATACATTTATACGAAGGGAAATTATTGTTGAATGTAAGATTGACAGAAAAGCAGACATTTAAAAATTATGATGCACTATTACGTCTAGGTATGAAAATGTCAAACGCGATAAGTGGAAAATGCCGTCAAATTGTGTAGCTCTCAAGGCTTGTTTTGCTAGCCTGTGTTTGCGCAGTGTCTGATGCTGAGCGGTTCTTGTCTTGAAATGTAAACCGCGGTCCAGTAGAAAGCAGCCATGTTTGCGTACTGTCGTCGGGAGGTGCGATTATTGAGTGGCCTTTTAAGGACATTGTTTTTTTTGACTAACTTGACGGTAGTTTCATGTTTAGGTTCGATTAGTGTTTCACTTAAAATGGAAGTTTGTAAACCGTTTGCATCCATCATTAAACGATCTGACTTACGGGAGATACTACCAATTTCTTAATAATAAAAGCGTGCAAGGATTCTAGTTCCTACGGGTTTCTCATTTCACATAGCACGTTGAATATTATGTAGCATTTTAACCTAAAGTTATTGTGGTTAGTGACAGAATAATCGATCACCAACCAAAAGCTGACTCATAATCATGTTATTTTGCACTCCATTACCTTTTTAAGTCTCTAGGCATTACCTTGGCTTAATAACTCAAAGTGTTAACCAACTGGATTTCAAAACTGGTTATTCTTACGTCATCTTGCTTCATTCATCTGCATTCGCAATCTTTGAAGTTGTCTGTAGTATTATTAAAGTATCTGAGTTTTTTAACGATCGCGGTATGTCTGACAATATGACATAACCTTACTGGTTTTTGTTAATGAATAAACGTGAGACGGTTTTCTTTTCTTGTTAATTTGAATAATTATAACGAGGTTTTTTGTAAGGTCAGATAAGGGAATTAAAAGTCTTGAGATCTGATAAGTATGTTTAAAGCCTGTAGTGATATTATAGCCTTGAGCCCTTTTTACAAAGTATGTTATTTTGATGTTAAAGAAACATGTGTAAGTAACCATTACACCAAATTGGTCGTCGACTACCATACCACACAACACAGCTACTACTACTGCTGGCATATACTTTACGCATGCTACACGACAAAAAGCAACAATGCAGCTATAAAACGTTGCGTAAGTGCTTATAATTGCGGCAAATATAATAATAATATAAAACAATGTTATCGCGAAACGGAAGACAAGGTTTCAGCTGATTGCAGGAATTCATTTAGCGAAGGTCAGAGGCAGTATATCAAGATATCGTCCGCTGTAGTTGGCAGAGGAAAAGACATCATAATACATAGTGCAGTATTTAATACATCTATCGGTGTGAAAAGCAACCTGACATAATTATTACTGGACTTTTAAGCACACAGCAACTTCTGGCCTCAAACTTAGCTAAAGCTTTTGCTAGCCAAAGGATACACATGAAAAAACACACACACCAACTCAAACCGACATGTTCACAAGGGAAACCGTAATCCATGGTGCTGTGGATCAGAAAAAATATGTTTTTTCTGCTCATTATTCCAATTTAAAATAATTTGTTATTATTCAGCTCTCTAAAATGTAGCTTTTGTTCAGCATTTCAACTATTTCTATTGTAAGTAGGCAAAAAGCATGTTGACGCTAACTTTTGTTTCTACCAAGCAATAATTTTCACAATTGATACTGTAATAAATCAGTTATTATCCAATTTACATCCAGCATCCTCACAAGTCGTATCAGTAAATCCCTGATTGAAATGGACAATAAATAGGTGTTTGGACAGCTAGTTTCTGAATGGGCTCATACGATCCGTCAGAGCCTGGACCAATTCGCTCCATTGTTGATGCCACAGTTCCATTATCGGAATCCCCATCTGTAACCGTTAACTGGTCCTGAATGGCTGGTCCACTTTGCGTTCAGCTTATTGAATTGTGTGACACGCAAACTCGCTTTATAACACACGAGTTACACGACCTATCTCGTGGCATTGCACTATTATTAGAATCAGTGTCTTCCTCTGGTTCATGATTGTGAGGTCGTTCGTTTAAATTGTGATCAGTATCTTAGATGGCAAGCAAGACCTTTCTTTATCCATGATATACTTCATTCGAAATTGAACGAACATGATTATTATTAAGGCGAGGCTGAATGAAACTAGTAAAATGCCTGAGAAATAACTGACCGTAACATGGTTGAAATAATGTTATGTGTTATGTTTTATTTATTACGTCACCAACAAGGCGAGGATAAAAAAATGTGTAAGAATCATGACGGATGGTAAGGTCTCTTCTGTCTACCCTGGCCCTGGGAAAAAAGGAGTGTTCTTTTCATAAAATATGAGATCATGTAGCAAGGTGAGTATAGATGCGTGCTGAATTAAATTATAGGCTTATACTCGTACAACAACGAGATTATCTCGTTGCCAATGCTAACCTATGAGTAGATAAAAATATTATAAATGTGCAAGCCAACCTTCTTCAAAACATTAGATCAACTACCTTTGGTGCCATAAATAATCAGTCAATGAGCTCAATCTAGCTAATATATTAGATCTTATGACTAATAAATTATCGAATAACCAAGCCATCGGCTGAAACCATACGAGAAAATAAATAGCGTTCGTAAATATGTACAGTAATGATATCAATGGTGTGTGTATATTTGTTTTTCTTTTCCTAATAATTGAACATTTGAATCAATAAACGTATTGTTGAACCGATTTAGTTAGTTAACAAGGCTCTTGCCATTGATAACATCACCGAAAATGGTAACGATATTTACTAGCGTATTTTCATTACGACTAACTGCAATCTGAGTTTCGTGGGTCACCATGCGGACTTTTGGTCACGCACTGGTCGTTGCGGCAAAATTTAATATTACGCTGAAATGATTTATGATATTTTCTTGCTGCTTTCTTCGGCCGTTGTTTTAATCAGTATGCAATGCAAGCAATACCTCGTAGAAAACAAACCTGTTACTATGCAAACGAAGCTCATTTGCTGTTTCTTGACCTCTAAATTCTGCCTCCGTCGAACGTAAAACTGTCTATTCAGCTATAAAATTGCCTGCGTAAATATCAAGTCAAGTGCATACACCATGTGATTCGATTCCTAGATCTACTATAGATATGGTCGATAGTGCATCGTAAATATTGAAATTGCTAGTACCATTGGTGTTGTGACGTAACATCATTTGGCTTGCATATGTTTATTCTATTCAATATCGACCGATTCAAATTCTCCGTCGACGGTTAACGTAAACAAATAGTATGTGCATTATATGCAACGTGTCACTGTGGAGTAACACGCCACTAAAACGTTATAATAACCATTTTCTTTGGTAAATAGTTGTTTAATGATTGTAAACTTGGCAGTGTATTACTGCCTGATTGTTTACTGGGAAGTGAGCATGTTTATTTACTGCCCTATTCATTTCGCTTACTGAGCTGTTTTCTTTTAATTGCTGTCTACTGAAGCAGTGCTTTCTATATTTTCTTATTTAATTACATCTTTGTTATTTGATGCCATTTCATCGCCAGTACCTAAACATCAAAAGTGGAGGAGGTAAGTAGGATAGAAAGGTTATTGAAAAGGATAGAAAAATCATGTCATTAAAATCATGAACCCTTTGATATTGCTGTATAGAGTTGAGCCTCTAAATAAAAGTCCTTGAATATCTTACACGAAAAAGATGATACCAGAAACATGGGGTTTTGAAGCACTAGGACTTAGGATCTCGAACTTGAATGGAAGTTCGAGTTGAACTTCATCAACCGAATTTAATAAAAGGGGCCAGTGATTATATAGTCAGTAGAATATAACAAGAGGAATAGGCATGATGACTGTATTTTTTTTTTGTTTATTATCGAAAGACCTTACATTTATGTAAACAATCCTCAAAGAATCACTTCATCTGGATCAATACAACCAGAGATATCACAATTTGAAATGCACAATTTTTGGACTTGCCCAAAAACGCTCCATACAAAAGCGACAGTGACGTCACTATCGCTGTCACTTTTGTATGGAGCGTTTTTGGGCAAGTCCAAAAATGTGCATTTCAAATTGTGATATCTCTGGTGGTATTGATCCAGATGAAGTGATTCTTTGAGGATTGTTTACATAAATGTAAGGTCTTTCGATAATAAACAAAAAAAAAATACAGTCATCATGCCTATTCCAATTTAAATATTTTTTTAAATTTTGTTGTAGATTCCAAATTCTGGATGAAAAGAGAACTTTTTTAAATTAACAATTTCTCAATGAGAATATTCTGGATTCTAAACATACCGTATGTAGGTATTACTTAAATGTTAACTCCAAATTAAGATATAAAACGAACCATTTTATCAAATAGATGTGTGCGATAGTGACTCCATTTTAATTGTATATTAGTCGCAAAATACCAGAACTTAATGAAAATGTAATGGAAATTTTGTTTACAGAAACAACTTAAACTCAACCAACGGCACGTGAAAATTTTAACCCTTAATTGAGCTTAACAGGATTTTACTGTTGAGTTGGATGGGTTAACCTGTCAAGTCCTCCTGTACCTGTTGAGTCGTTATGGTAAATGAGTGTGATTTAAATGCAACTAGCATGCTGACTGCATTAATGTGCAATAACTCTGACACGCCACACCTGGGGGTTAATTAAATAGTCAAGGAACTAAGGCGCGAGCTTGAGGGTTCAAAGGACTTGCGTGCTAGGGGGAAGTTTTAGAATTCTTCTTTCTCACTTCTGTTTAAACTTCAGTGTTTGTGTCAATGAACTGCCTTTTTGTCAACCGTATCTTTTTGTTTCGAATTTAGAGGTAAATATTCATGAAGTGAATTAAGCAGGTAGCACACCAAAATATTTGCTTCTACGTTTACCAATTTTCTTTGGCATTTTCCGATGTTTGAATTAGATTGCTTGAATTAATGTATAAATTAGAAAAAAGGCATATCATAGCTGAATTAAGCTAAATATTTGCAGTATCTGTGTCGCTTTTGTAATCTTGACTATAGTATAATGTTGAAAACTAGCTGTCCTGGCAGACATTTCTTTTTTGTTTGTTTATTTTTGCAATAATAATGGAACGCAGTCAAACTGAATAAAAATTCTGTTATTTCCGTCTTCTGGATCTAAGGTCCCTACCAATTTTCAGCCAAATCGGTAAGGCCGTTCTGACTCCAGAACGGCATAGTGAAGCTAACACGAGTTTTTTTTGTAAACATGCAGACATATTTTTTCTACGCGTGATATATGAAACGTATACCACATTTTCCCGACATCAGTACTAAACCTTCTGTTTCCCTCAAAACAAAATGCATATCATTAAGAACTGAGGCCAATTTTATAGTTGCCTCTACACATGCGAAACGAAAATAGCTCCCGGGTCAAGGGAACTGACTGACGCCCTACCCTTCGGGGTTGGTTCGGCCATCTCCGCTTGGAACTGGCACTAGAAATACTACTAAAACGAGTTACCAAATAATCTAACATAATACGTTATTTATTTATTTTAACAATGTTTCAACAGCAAATTTGTACATAGAAAACAGAAAAACAAGTTACTTGAACATAAGCCAATTACTAAAACACACTCTGCTACTTAAAAATAATAATATTAAAAATGGGGGTAGGTTAAATTCATTTTAAAAAATGTGTGGGTTATCAGTAAAACTCGCGTTTCAAAACTGCAATAATTTGCTACTCACCGCTAATGGATTTAATAGTGTACTATTACTTATTGCTTGTTTAGTTTGAATTAAAACATTATCACTACCAAGAAAAAGGACTAAATTATTAAGACTTATCTTTCTGACAGTGCCAGTTATTCGTCTTTGGCTCTTTTTGTCTTCTGCCATCCCTACTCATGAATATAGGCCTCCATTAGTGTTACACCAACCCCCGGATCTAGAAGTTAAATATTCATGACCTCAAAAACAACAGGGTAAAGTAGAATAAATACTTTATCAATTGTATTTCTTGCATGATTTGCTTCTGGATTTCTGCCTTCTGGTGTTTTCTGACCAGCATTTCAAAATCAGTCCGATATCATTATATGGTCTTTTCTTCTCTTGGCTAGTGTTGATATTCATTGCGAATGGAGCATATGGTTGAAGGTATCACATTTCATAGGTGCTAGGTTTAATGTTCTTGTATAACATGCAGGTTACATTTCCTTTATTTTTACGTTGCTAATAATGAGCGTTAATTACTTGAACAAGCGAGACTTAATCAAATCTATCATTGAAATGTCAACGCTTCCGTTCCATCCCCAATTATCACATTTACTGTTACTGTATTTTATTTATCATTTGAAGCAGTATCATTAACAATTTTATTGAAATCGAAACGTGTCTGTTGTCAGTTTAGTTTTCGGTCTGGATCTGTAAATCTAAATTATTAGGTTGTTATTTTTCGTGGTATTCAAATAATCTCTGTTTATGCATAAATTTTGCAAATAATCTTAATGCTTACATTTTTGTATTCAGCTTAGAAGTAAAAATACTTTATACCACATATACTTACACTAAGTGATCTAAGATTTACGGTCTGTGTAAAATATTTTATTTATATCATATGAACTATTGTCATCATAATCATTATCATTCGTAGCCATAAGATGGAATATAGAATGCCTATAGAGAGAAAGATAATGGGTAACACCCATTCCCCTCTCCTAATTTATCAGGTTATCCATTCTAGGGTTAGTTTTTTTGTATGACATGGTCTTTATTTCATAACTCCCCCCATGGCCATTCCCTCGTGGTAGGTACTTTGCCCTGCGTAAATGCCACTTTAACCTACATATCTGCTAGGTTACGTCGGACGAACATTCGTCATACTAAAACACATTAGGATAGTTCAGTACAATGTATGAAAGAAAATACGAGCATAATTTGGCACGAGCTGTAACTACCAAGCCTTTTACATAGACGATCACATAACAGGGGCTGGCACAGTTACGTAACTCGTCGTAAACGAGTATACTACTTGATACTACTACTGTACTACACCTAGTAATTAACTAAGTTGAAAAACTAATTCATTACCAAGAGCACTGAGTTCATACTCCCCTGTGGAAGTTTCAAGTAAGAAAATCTAAATAATCTCAAAGCATTGGGAATGCCGAGATATTTTGCATTACGTAACCGGAAACCTCCGACCTCGAACCATTTCAAAAAGGAACAAAGTACTAATCGCTCGAGATTCAACACACGTGAGCATTTCTCCCCCTTTTGACACGGTTCTGTGCGGCTTTAATTAAAAATGAGAAGTTTTTTATGTCGAGTGTCGTACGTAACTATTACGCCGGCTATTCTGCTCCTCTCTTTCGTGTCTGAAGTCCTTTTCTGGCAACCTACATAGTGCCTCTGTATATGTATAGAGCCGAATAAACTAGCCAATTTTATAGATTTTCATATCGAAGAAGAGAGATGTAATTTAAGTTGGCCAGTGGATGTAGAGCATGCACTTACAGCGGATTCCAAAAGTGGTCCGGTAAGAACGGGAAGGGAAAATGCATAAGTAGTACGTAGGGATAACCTTGATGGTTCAACTGAGCGGCATCCCGCCGCGTCTGCCCGGGCCGACGTTCGATTTTCACTTGGAGCATCAGCGCGCCCGTGTCTCGCCCGGGTGGGCGTGGCCTGCAAGCCGGTCAATAGCACGGCATCGCCTCTCTCGCTCTTGCGCCTCGAAAAGCCATATTCGCGTCCTTATCCCCACGGGGATGATTGAAACGTCTGATGCCGCAGGCGCCCCGCGCGCCCCCTCGCCAAGGACGTTCAGTGAATCCGTCCCTCTCTGCCCCGAAAGCACGTGTCTCCGTTACTATTTCTTATAATGTGTGCCCCCTTGGTGCCGCGCGAAAATTCACAATCAATTATGACTCAAGTGCCTGAAAAATTAGGTGACAAATTCCATGCCTGAAAGGAATTCAAAAGTCGCTTCTAGCGATGAGTGAGGAGCGCCGCTTTCGAGGACTATTATAGGTGCCCGTGAAGTGATATGGAGAAAAAAAGATTTTACGGGAACATCTCTTCGTGTTTTCCGTCCTGTGCACTCTCTTGTCTAATTACCGCTCTCGTGGTATCTTCAGGTATGTGAATCCGATGCCGAATGTTGGGTTGCGTCAGCGTTCGTATGTGCGGAACCGCTTAACCTCATTCTGGTTGAGAATGTTCCTCCATCTTTGCTGATACCAGTGAATATGTCCCTGTGTCGTTATATTTCCGTAGACGACGCCTATCTGTCGCCGGGAGTCTAGACACATAATAATTATACATCGAGCCAACAAGGGCGGTTCTGGAGATGTGACTCACCCGAATTCGTCTTCGGCATCGATCGTATCTCGTCTATTTGTCGAAAAGGTCAGAGAGTAATCGTATACGGCCCATTGTTTGAGATAAAAGTTGTTAAAACAAGTGTTACCCGATATTGGATGTTTTAGTTAGAGATAGTGTGCGGTGATTTCAGATTTTCTAGAAGTTTTTGGCTCGGTGAGTGATCATGATTCCTCTTGACCTCTCCTGATTATCTTTTTGCTCTTAGGAACATATAAATACCTACTGTAAACGAAGTGCACATAACCTTAAAAAATTATAACCCCTCCCGGTGGACCTAAGTTTGCTTCAAAAGCTTAAGCTGGGCCTAATTATTACTTCTTTGCCAATTGATGACCGTATAAGATTATGATTAACTGATTATTAAACCAGGCTTGAAATTTCTGAAATGATACAGTACTAAAGACTTCAGCTTCGTTTTAAATAAGCTTAAAGTAAGCGATAGTTATTATAAAACTGACCAGAAACCAGTGTCATTTTATTGCAGCCTGACGTCATGATGATGTCAGCGGCCCATGCCCATAGTAGGTCTGATTCACAGCGGCACCTTGTAGAAAATCTCCCAAGAATCCAAGACCACCTAGCAGTTTGTGGCGATAATAATCTTAGCCAGAAACGTAATTCGCAACCGACACAAACAACAGACAGAACGCCTACAATTGCGGCATTGAGTAATAGCAACGCGGTTTTTTAACTGCCTTTTGATGGAATCAGTTGGTCAGTGATGAGTTATACTGTCAAAAATAGATCTTTTGTACACGACTATAACATCGTTTATCTCGTAATCCTACGTAATAATCCCTTTGGATTTTGCTCTAACATTTTTGTTGCTCTAATTTGTATTTTATTCGTTGTTATTTACAAGAACTAAAGGTTCATCTCGTGACTTGCTATCTGTATCGTGTAATTTTGTAAAAGCTAAACCAAAAATGATTATATCTAATTAAAACTGTTCGTTTTCATCAAAATCACTACAGTCATTTGATCTATGACGCTGTGTAGTCACCGTACCACAATAAGTCACGGTTGTAATACAGAATTATCACTTGCATGAATCATTTCCTCTGCGCAACCGCAGTCGCCATAGCGTAAACTCCGTACATTTTACTGCTCTTTGTCGAAATAGACGTGAAAGAATAATATAAAACTGATCTCTGAAGATTTGTACGAACCTTGGAACAAGACGATGTTTGTTTCAACTGCCGTAACCTTAATTATAAACCTTTAACAAAACAAATACAAGGATATGAAATAATATTTATTTTCGTGTATGTGTTTAATGTCACACACGAAAAGACTGTCTGAGCTCCGCTAGTCTTATCTTTACGATCTTGAATTCTCTTGAGTCAACTATTACATCATCTACATACGAAATAACGCTAGTATGCCGTACTATTAGGACATAATAATTCATAGTACGCTGCATACGCTGTGTGCTGTGGAGGTCAATACCATTTCCAATCAGCCGTATGACATCATCGTATTAGCATTTTGCTAGATTATTTGAGCTAGATAAAAATGTAGTAAGATAATGAAGATGTTTGTTAATCACAGGGCGCACAATCGCTCAATTTGTCGCATTATTTGATTTATTTGTAATGTTTTCAACTCAATGCAGATCTTTACGCTACGAATTGTTATTTTTACTTCCTCTATTTAATTTTCTGATAAGACTATGACAGAGATTTGTCATAATGATAACAATACTTTAGTAAATGATCTTGAAAGTACGTCACACCGTCAGTTATCTGTATTTAATTAAAGATTTGTTTAAGAGAGCAGTAAGGCTACTGAGTATTTGAGTGTCATTCAAGTCATACTGCGGTGGTGCACTGTAGTGTTAACAGTTAACTATAGTTGCTTCGGTTATCGGATAACATAATCGTTTTAAAAAAAGTTTAACTATATTTAACTAATAAAGTTTGATAGCTACACATTTTCCTAATACTATCAGTGAATTTATAATCGAATTGGCTATCGAATACCAGTGCTGCTGTTACGATATTATCTTAAATCTATATTGTCGGAAGTGCAAAACTGCCAAGTAAGCATTCTTTACTTTCTTATAATTAGTGTGTCATAGATCTTCTTTTTTTAAATTGTTATCTTTTAAGTACAGTTTATTCTCCGGAAGCAAATAAAATGACAATCCTGAACCCATTGACAATTAGGAACGCAAGCCTAAGCGGTCTTTCATTACCACATTCCAAAACATTCCAATCTGCAGTTGTACTTGGAAATGTTTGAATGTGTTACAAGTAGAATACTAGCTCTTCTATTCTTAGAACTAGATATGCACAAGCGTCTGGAGACCAACAGCAATAGATGGTCCAAGGTAAATATCGCTGTGGACGCCTTCCTAATGCGTCACCACACGACGTCTCACAAATATTTGCACATCCACCCGCTGCCGAACACTGTGACCTTAATTGGTTATTTGTCCTTCCTACTTGGACCCTTAGGCCCCATTTGTGTACTCTGCTCCCAAGATATTGAGTTCTTAGGGGTGTTAAGATAAGATCTAGGAGGGGTTTACCCTCTCAACGTTCTCAACGTTTCGAGGTCAGTGGAAGTGGTCTTGTGTTGATAAAACTGTCTGATAACTAGATTTTGAATAGCATCAGGATCTTTGTCGATAAGTTAGTTGGGTGTTTATTCAAGTATTATGCAGTGTTAAGTTGGTTTTGGTAATCTTTAAGTTGGATTTGGTTTGCCTGTTTGCGTAACTGGTCCGTTGGTTGCCTTTAGCCGTTTTCCTTAGTCCCTTTAATTTATAGAGGGACTTAAATACCCAACCGCAGGCCGGGTAGAACAATAATTAATCCGCACAACACGTACACGTGAGCCAATACGGCGTGCCCTAGATAGGACTGAGCCCAGTAAGCCCTCGTTCTCTGTAGCTGTTCCGGTACCGGCTGGTTTCCAGTTAAATGCCGGCTCGCAACTGCATCCTGTGCGATTTCGATCTACTCCGAACAGACAATTTGAGCTTCGTAATTACTCATAAGTCGAACACTAATGGTTTTAACGTTCCAGGAAGTGCAGGAAGTAATCCGATGCCGGTGGTCTTTCGTTTTTGTTTCTTCAATTTTAATGGCGTTGTCTCAAAAAACAGCTCAAATTAGACGAGTCTAATTCTTGTTCTAATTCTTGTGTGTTTCTTAATTTGGTTGTTGGATTTTGAAAAGAATCATGCCGTTTTTATTCAAAAGAGTCTGAATATGAAATGTGTAAGGAAAGTTGAAAATAAAATAATTTGGCCAAAACTCCAAGGGACATAAATTGTAACCAGGATTGTCGTAAAATTTCCTTGTTTGTGTCGAGGTATAATTGTGTTTTCGCTTGTTCCAGGTCGCCACCTGCAGCATAATAGGGAGCCATACGCCGCGGCGGAAAGACGGGTGCGACACGCACTCGTGGTATGTATATTTCTACATAAATATTTTTATAAACACGGAAAAAAAGAAGACCTTCCGTCCAATAGCTTTAACAAAATAATGTTTGTGTGAAAATGAACCTCCAAAAATATGTTTCTTCATAATGAAACTGTTCATTGTAATGATAAAAACATGGGAACTCAGTTTATTGAACAGAGAAGAACTTTTCTCCAATCTCATTTTGTTTTCCACCGCTCTAATTCCACAATTGTAACTTGAGTGTAGTTAAATAATACAACAGAATTGCCCCTTATACTGTTAAAATGAATGACCACGAGTTCGTTGGTGAGAATTTTTAGAAATCCCATGGATTAATGAAACGGATTTCAGCCTTGACACAACTCACTGCTGATTGTATATCTGATAAATAAAATTTCCCTCCAAAAATTAAAGCCTGAATTTACCGTGCAACGATCGAACCATTTTGTTTAAGTTTCAATTTGCCTAAAAATACATTTCCCGAGTCGAATTGTTTCAAGAGCACTCCAGTTGAAAATATCTTTTTCGCCCTTTAGATTCGAAAGCCCTTCCATGCTCGTTCCGGAAGTATTATCAAGTTACATTCCTGGGCTATGTTTAGATTTATTTTGTATTACGCCTTACCTTATTTAACGTTATCGAAAACGAAATTGAATGTGTTATTTTACTGTCGTGTTGGAAAGAATTAATTCTTTCCCTAATATTTTCCTTCTCTCAAAATTTGATAGTCCAAAAACCACAGTTCGGAATTTCCACGTTGAAGTGTCACTCGTTCGTTTTTAGCTATATCTGATACTGCCAAGTTAATGACAAAGAACCAAAAAGCTTTTTACACTTTTGATGCAATGTTGTTTGAGAGTTCTGGGTTTCTAAATAGACTACGGAAAAATGCTGAAGTGTAAATGTGCAACCGTCTTCAAACGATAGATCTCCGGTTTTTGAGGCGGTATGTATCTGGCCAGCATATCTAACCATAAATGTGGTAGACTCTAGGATTAAGCATTTTCACTCTGTAAAACCCTTATGATATCGCCTTTAAGATTTGATACTGAGCTCACCAACCTACTTGAGTTCATGTGCATAGATAAGTCTTTTTGGCACGTATATTTAAATAATGAAGCTCATTTAAGCTAATCAAAACATTTGTAATCATATTATTCTGTGTTAGTTTACATAGCAACAGTACATCAAGATTACTATGTTTGACTGTTATTCATGTTTATTACCAGAGCTTCGAGCAACCCTATCCAACAAGAGAAGATGTACATAGATATCACGTTCGTGGGACAAGGTTCACGCAAATCTAATTACGTGGCATCAGGGATAGTGTTTCACGAACATTCCATTTAGGTGGAGCTGATAATACAGGAGCGTGGCACTTGTAGCTATTGGCAATCCGAGACAATATCTGCACCAGAAATTTCACCCTTATTGGTGACCAATCATAGGCCTTGACAGCCTGTTGGTACAAGCCTCACGTCAACTATGAGGCGGTGCAAAACGTGCTCCAGCATTAAAATATTTTTGTTGAAATGATTTCTATCGGCTTCAGTTTTCTGAAATCTTTATTAGCAACAATTCAAACGAATATGTACACAGACAACTTAAGTCCCCACACAGGATTCCCTGTGTCGTAGCAGACTGGTCTCTTCCATCCTTCTGCTATTCCGTCTACTGTTATATTTTTCGTGAGCGTATTCTCAAAATCAAGAATGATTCTGAATATTTTTATGACCCAAAGCTTTCTAACAATAAAAATGTTTGCTTCTGTTAAACAGTATGATGTCTAAATATAGCATTTTCTACATACATGCAGCATTGAAACCACACTGCCCTACTAAGTAATTGAATTATATCGAGTTCAACGCGGTATCTTTCGATTACCCTTCGATAAACATGTTTGGTTAATAGAATATAAATGTACATTGTTATCGTGAACTAAAACGCCGCCATGAATGACAGAATCGTGAGTACTTTATCAGTGCTTCACAGTAGAACTACTGCATTTCCAACCGTTTTAGAAGACTTTAACGAGATTGAAACTTATACAATCGATTCTGTAATTGCGCATGGTTTAGTACGATTGGTTGAACAAGCATCAGCTGTGACGGTCTCACAATCAGATTCGTCATCATCAATCTAGAACTTCAAAACAGCTTTACTAGCTGATCCAAGTCTTTCCGGAACCAATTCTCCTGGTTCTAAACATTCTATTGTTGGAGAATCATTTTAATAAACCGGTTACTTCCTAGGTTTTTGGAGTTTATTCTGGTAATATAGCGGAAGCCAATATTGACTGACATTCTGAATTACAATTGCCGACAGCTTTGTACGTTTAGAAGCCAATAAATTTATCAATGAGATCATGCAGTTAAATTAAAGCAGAGATTGTAATCTCGAATCATGTAATCAATGCTTGTTCAGCTGTTTTATTAAATTGTAGCCTTTTAGTTGCCAAAAGCGGAATATCAGGTCTGAAACTCTAAGTGTCGGCCAGCGTAAAAAAAAATGCGTGGGACTTGTTAAGCTGACTGACCCGTTTTAAATGTTTTCGTAAGTTTGAAAATCTGAGTTCACGTAGTTGTGGTCAAAATTAAAGTACCAGACACCTAAAAATGTCGCATGCTTAACTCCCAGTCTGCAGGATGTCTGAGGATGGGAAAGATCTTTGTAGCATTTGACTTTGACTTCAAACCAATTTGGTCGTATCCATTGGACCGTGAAAGGCAACACTGCAAAGCAACAAAGCGTTTAAGCAAGTGCACTTGCCGCCTTGTCTCTCCTGTTCACTCGGTAGTAGAGACACCTTTGTGGGAAAGGGACGGAGACTCCTACTATGCCGCAGCTAATACTCGTAACTATGCTAACTTAGATTATCCAGCTGCAGTTGAAGCCTCCACCGCTAAACTGGTTTGCAATCAATTAAACATGCACGCCTATCTCGCAGGGCTGCCGATTTTGGTAGAACTACAATTTTTCTAACCCAAATTCTTCATCTAATAGCTGATTTTGGTCCGTAACATATGCGTAAATCAGTGACTGCTATTATTACGAAGGCTTTTAGAATAAATATTCTAAACAAAATGATTTTAATGAAATAGCTTGACCATAACCACTATGTGAACTTTATAAAGTTATAGCTGAATCTTTAATATATCAACTAGGAAAGTACTACCAGTCACATGTTCTAAATATGGCATAATAACAGAAACATTTCGTAAGTTTCAATTAACATGTAATGTTAGGAATTCAACCTGATTATTGATGTATTGAAGATATAGAAGATATAATATGGATTTGGTTATCATTCCAAAACTAGTAACCCTGGTATTAGGACGTCTATAGAAGTGGTCCGTGTTTGAGTGGTTGTGATTGCGCAGTAAAACCGTACGTACGTGCTTGCACATATTGAGGACCATTCCATGAATTGGTTAATGTGTCCACAAAACGAAACCTATTTTAACGTGATTTGAAATTCAGATACTTAGCTCATCATAATATGGAACTAAAACTGAAATATCATCTAGGTTTTTGGTTTACTTCATAACAATCAATTGATATTAAACGATCACCTACAAGACCGAATTGCCATACCAGCTGGTATACTGTGTTTTTGTTAAAAAAACTTCTGACGCACAAAATTGGATAAGAAAATATTCCAGCAAATATCAGGTTAAAAGCACCGGTCTCGGTTCTCTGCTTTATAAGAGTTATTTTCTCTCGAAACATTCTCCGGTAATACCAACGAGGAAAAAATATGAAGGAAAAAACGGTAAAGTAGGGCTCCCAGCGCAACAATAGTACGTTACGGTACACCAATTTTCCAGAAAGTTCGATGTACCCAGTTTTTATCGTCACCTAGATATTGTGGTGCCTTTGCTTTGTTGGCGTCAGCGATTTACTAAACTCCGTTATCTTTTAAAAGTTTATGTTTGTTAAAACCAGTTGTAGTCATTTTCAGTATGATACTTCAATATTTAAACTTTAGCTTGTTTGTCGATACCATGACATGTGGGCTACATCGATACCGATGTACGTATTTGTTCTGCAAACACGATTTCAGTTTGTGTAAAACCAAATTTTAGTAGTTTCCATTAAATATTAGCCCAGATATATTGCAGTGGGTTTGATAAATGTAGCAAATTTAGTTGTTATTCAAATAATGACATGCTGGTTGGTTCACTTTACGTTAGTATGTTGTAATTGTATATAATGAGTGTGCATGTTGACTCAGAACCCACCTCAGTAATGTTAATTTTATTGATTAATTTATTTATAGACTGATCCACTACAAACAACTTGTAAATGCATAAAGCTATCGACCGGGCTCCGAAAACCCATTCTCCGGGCAATTTATTCAAGATTTAATATAATTAAAAGACAGCCATTTTTGTTTTCACCGTGGTTTAATTAACCAGCTGCCAGTCTTTTGTAGATTAAACTTTTTCATATTATTTCAGCACTTAACCGAAGCGAAATGTCGATCGTTCAACTTTTAATGAAGCTCCCCTCCCAAAATGGGGCCAAAAGTGACTTTAATTGAAAGCTTAAACTCCATCGGTTTGTTTTTGAGATAATAAGTTAAGAAATTATACTTTCGAAGTTTTTGAGTCTTTAAAATATCAACATAGAAGTTATTCGTTGTAGATAGTGGTGTTACGTGAAGGGAAGGAAGTTATTAATTCCTTTACCAACATGGAGCCAATAGTCCTGCTGCCTGATTAGTTAGCGTCGGTTGGAATGGCGGACGTGTTCTGAATTCTGATGTTGTCATTGCAGGTGGACATGCCACATGCCACAGAACTTCCAACACGTACAAATTTCTTCCATTGTCTATCGATGAAATAACAGCTTTCTTTCGCTGCCATTACTTTAATATTGGATCCAAACCTTTATTTACAGTCCAGGACATTATTCTTACATTAACATTCCATTATCACATTTATATTCCATTAAAAATCGTCGTTAGAATACATGTCTCCAAATTTCATGGTGCTTGACTCCATTCCCAAGCAAGCAAAGTGTTTATAGAATTTTGACTATGTTCCAGCGTTTTGGTTTTAGTTACGTACTAGCTCAGTAATGAAACTTCTGTGGTAGGACATTGTACAGGCTGATCTTTTCTTTTCAGTTACGCCAGTTTTACGCCAGTTACGCCGGCTTTTACGGGGCAATCTAAAAGCTACATTGTCGTTTCGTCCATTACACCTCGGCACATTCTGACCGCTGGGTCACGAGATAGTATAATTAGTGGTGACACTGTCCGTTCTGACGGCGTGCATTGAATACACGAGCAACCTCATTTCAGCTACTGCTTTGTGACCTGCTGCTTTTGATTACACAGCTATGTCTCGTCCCCTTCTATTACTTACATACTCATTTTCGTTACTGTGTACTCTGACACGTATTTCTTTATTCGCAATTGCGTCATCGACTTTGTAGCTTTTCCCTTCCTTATTGGTAAAGGATTCCGTGTGCATTTTAAAATCTCAGACGATCTGGCCTATTAATAGCTCAATAAAGTGCCCGATATTTGTTTGTATCGATCGTAAAAAAAACTTGCTGCCGTTTTGTCCCAAATTTTATCAAATTTTCAAGCTTTTCAATAAAAACTTTAGTTCGCTGGTTTATTAGTTGGATCTTAGTTGAATGCATTCATTACGTATATAATTTTGAAACATTTTCTTCAAAGAATTGATCGTTGTTGAGCCGTTACATTTCCTGAGAATGCTCCCCTATTCGATAAAACACTCCATCGGCATCTTTTTCCCAAGCAGAATACTAATAGTGCCACTATTTAAATAATCGCACGGCCGCATCAAATACGTGACATCAGTTCATTTCAATTTTGGTTCGCAAATGAATCCAATAATACCACAAAATCAAGTCATATAATAGAATCATCCGAATAAGTATTCCTGCCACATCTCTCTGTTTTTCCGCCGAAAAGACTGCTAATATTTCCTAATACAACATTTCAGAGACGATATTTTTTATTTCCTTCTATATGGAGTCGTCTAAAGTTTACATCGGTGTCTTTACCACCATTTCTCAAGATAAAGTGTTGGAGCCGAGCGTGAGTGGAATAGGTAAAGCCGCTGATGGTATCACGTTTGAACACGTCGAGGATTGGACATGTCGCACGAACATGCTAGTTGGTAGTTCGTAAAAGTAAATTGAGAATTTAGATCTTTTGTGAGTAAATAGTGCAAAATTTACTGTGCTCCTGCTGAAAGTCATGTAAAAACCTCGATTCGGATAAATAGCATAAATAGTTTGATTTGTATTATTTGCGATTATCTTATGTGATATGTTTTTTAATGAAGCAATCATGTTATTGTGTTTTTAATCTGCACTTTCACTTAAAACCTCTTTTTCTCTTCCTAATGCTTCAAAAGAGGATTTATTTACTTCGTTTTCGGAAGTCCTTGTCTCAACTTGCACTGCAGTGGTTTATTTCATCTCTTCCATTTGAATTCGCGCTGTACCTATTTCAGTTTCTTTTTTTTCCTCTCTTTCCCTGTCTCTGACTACTAATTAATTTAATTAGCGAGGAAGTGTTATTTCATTCCCTGAATGAAAGAAATGGAGATACACGTTCAGACTGGTAGAACGAATCGCCGCCGATTGTATGTTAATTGTTATCAATTAGTAAATTTTCGCCTAATTAAGTTCCTGCGCCAAAAAAGCAATAACAGATGAAATAAGTATTGTAGATTGCAATTATACCACTTATTTCAGGAATGGTTTTACAGTAATACCAAATGTTATGAATGGTTATTTCATAAATTCAGTTATAAAATGGCCTTTAAACTGTTGCACTGAATTCAATTGCATTGCTATTTGGATATGATTGGTTATATTGCCATATAACATTCTCTAGCTCAAACTCATTTATTGTAAGCTATCGAGCTTAGAAATAAAATCAATGTTCTGGGAATCAATGTAGTATTTTACACACATCTGATTTTGAAGTTTCAATTCCCAGAGAGTAAGAGTCCCATTTTTTGTACATTTTGTTTTCGTGTAGCAAATTTTTAAACTGCTCTTTAACAATAATGGTTGAGCAAGAGCAATTATACGTTTAAATTCTAACACGGTATTGAAAACTACCAACGAACATTAATTAGTAACAATTTGTGGTCTTCGGCAAACATAATAATGAGTAACTCGGGAAACACTCCTAGCAATTACTCAGTTTATGGAGACAAATTCGTGTTCCCTAGTTGTTAAGGAAGTTAAATACATGCAATTACTAGAAACTATTTGTCGTTTAAATAATTAAGCGCACACATATTATGTGGAACGAAATAACGACACTATAAGAGCTTTGCTTGCAGTTTTCGAGGCAGTCGACCAATGAAAGCTCTGTATACAGTTAACTAGCTTTGAATATACAGTCTTCTTTAAAGTTACCCATTTACTTCTCTTGTCAATTATTGTATAATTTACTCTTGGCCATCGAAACCACTTTAGAACTCACCATTGTACCTTTGTGCGATTTTCTATTAGGTAAACTCTACCTGAAACCGTAAAACCGTTCAACCTAGACGAGATAAAAGTGAAAAAACAAATCTTGTATCTAAAAGATGTTAATTTGAACAATTCAGAAGTTAGCTATTCTACTAGAATTCTCCTACTTTCAATGCAAGTTCTAACTTTAGAACAACTGCCATGTCACATGTCGCTAGATCCGAAGCTAACTTGGTCGCATCTAACTGCATCATTTATTTAAACTTTCCCACGTTTCCGGCTGAGCCGGCCGCGTCCCGGAACTCAGGAAGTGACGTCACAGATCCCTCCGATATCTATAAAAGCTCCGTCATTTTAACTTGCCTTGGTGTAATACTAGACGCCGTAACATGGTTTTAAATGGATACTGGTTTGCTAAACGTATTAGAAGATACAGGTTATTATGTGTTTAAAGCACATAATCATTTTAGATGTGTGTATGTTTTAATGAACGGAAAAACAACTGTCCTGTAAGTCACACGTGTAATAAAAGCTCGGATCGAACTAAAATAAATATCGCCTGAAACGGTTTTATTTTGGGAACGTATTAAAACGGGTATTACGTTAATGACTGAACACCAATACGAATTGGTCATTATTTATACTTTCTGTCAAAGTAAAACGCTGTTATCGGCATACTTAGTCATATTCGGATTGTGGTCGTTATCCAAATTATTCACATTAATAGTGTTCAACTCGCATTAAGTTAAATAAATTATACCCCAATATTCTGCCCTGGGCGACTCCAATTTTAGACTAAATTAGCAGACTGTGAATGTTTGTTACATTTACTAGTGAGTTTTTTAGACAAACTTCTTCTGTTTGGAATATCTGTGTTTACCAGAATTCAGCCAATATCACATAGTTTTTCATTACACCGCACGGAATTATTATTTTACGAGAGACTGTTTCCCTAGTTATGTAAGAGGTCTCAGTAACGTTTTGAATAAATGAATTGCTAAATGCAAATCGATGCTAGACAGACCACATTCTTGTGTAAGTATGCTCCAGTCATGGAGCTAACTCTGGCGTCTTAAGCTTCACCAATCGGATGACCTAGTGAATATAAGAGTGCTACTGAATTAGTTCAAGGCGACATCTTATTCAGAGAAATAATAAAATGTCATTAATTATGTTCTTGTCTAAGACAAAAGTCTAGTTGCCAAGTAGGTCAATCATCGCGTCTGTTCAAACTCGGCACAACCGAGCAAACAATCTTGATTGAAAGTGCCTCTAATCGGCTACGGGATTAATCGATGTGTGCAGAGTTGCCGACCTGGGTACCTCCTGGATTGATTAATGACCTCAAAATGCCGGGATATATTAAAACCGAATTTTGCTTACGTAATTACAACAACGATCTCTGGGTTGAACGTATGTTGATGACGTAGATGCTATCAGCGTTATCGTCGATAACCAAGGACAACACCGTCAATTTCCCCTCTATAGTACAGGGCTTCTTGAAGCTCAACTGTTTTACGAACAAAACCTTTCTTCTGTATTTCTTGGCAGGGAAACTCCAATTTACAGTTTATGAGGCATGTAGGCTACTTCTTGGGATTAAGTAAGGATAAACTTTTGCTCACAGCTCCGGCATGGTTCTAGCTAAAATGAAGCCCATGATTTTATAAATGTTGTGTAGTTGTGTAGAATTGTGATGTCTTTAGCGGATCGCTTCAGATTTGAGGCTGGAAAAGTATTTGACACCAAAGTGCCTGAAAACATAATGCAAAACCACTAAATAAATGGGTCTCGCGAACAAAAAACATGTTTTGCAAGTTTTTTCACCACCATTCACATTAATACGTCCAAGATCTGAAAAGTCAATTTCTCATGAATATCCTAGAATCCAATAAGTTGTGATTTACGTGTGAATCGCGTGCCGGTGCGATATCTGGCCGCACCTGGTGTTTCGCGACCTGACCTGCCCAGCGAAGGTCGGGTGGATGGTTACCTAATATTTGCAACACGAGATTTCTGCCTTGTAGACCACTCCCTTTCAAACTTGCCATAACTTGAGCAATTGCTAATAGCTTTTATATCTCCGGTTGTGGTATTTAACAATATCCTCGAAAGCTTCATTCAATTAATAAATTGGCTTCAGACACTACACTAAAATATTTCCAAGCCAGTGACTAATAAACAGCGTCTGATCAAGAAAACTATGAAATCGCAACCCAATGAACTTTGGACGTATAAAAACTGATAAACACGCTCGGGAAACTCGTAAGACTCCCGGTTGGCAGGCGTTAGACAAAGATGGGCACTCTGGCCACTTGGCCGACCTGATTGCGGGCCTTTCAACGACTCTCGACCCGGATGCTGGCACTCCGGGTGCTGGGGGGTTGACTTAAGGCGTGAATAAATAAATAACTAGGACATCTTACAACAAGATCATTTGGCCCCATACTAAGCAGAACTCCTTCTGTGAGTGTCATAACTGATACACTGTATACTTTTAGTACAGTAATAAATGAGCCTATAATATCTTATGCTGTGCAAAAGTCTAATTACTACGCTTATCAAATGTTAGTGATCTAAACCCTATTAACATTGTATTTGGACGAATCATATCATGATTGATTTTTCGACTTATTTATTCACGAATATATAAGTTTTGTATACAGTTAAAGGCTTAAGCTGAGTTTCACTGTGCTTTAAAGTTATTACTCTCCCAACTCCTATATCTTTCTGCGCAATCACAATCCTGATAATTATGCAAACCCTACCGCCCACTCCGAGGGTTTAACCAGCTAACTAGTGTTTGAGATGTTTATGTTATTGGATGTTATAAATATCTCTAAATCTCGACAGCGGCCATTTACTTACGTTAATCGGCGTTAACGCCCTAGGGAGCCGTTAGTGAAATTACAACTGAGCCGGATTCGCTGGTCTGTCGTACCATTTACATCGGCTACGTAATTTTCTGCTTTGTCCATATGTGCTCGTTCTTTTCTTTTCATTTGTTTGCTTTAGGCAGGAATAGCAGTAACGCGTGCTCAGAGCCCTAGGTTCAAGATAGGACTGTTGTGGGTTTGAGAACTCCTGAAAATGGAAACTCAACTTGCAGGCGAGCCTGGTTATTCTAATCATGCAGCTATCACGCAATAATAGCTTTTTCTCTTCTGTAGTTTTTGCGTAGGTTAATACTTTTCGTATTATCTTGGTGTTTTTTTCCTTCAGTTGATCCATCTACAAGTTAACTTGTATGTTTTCTGTCTAGATTCGGAAAAGGGCAATTGCTCGGTGTACACAAAACGATAAATCATCTGTTACTTCAGCACACCAATAAAGAAACTCGAACAAGAATGTCCATTCTTTTGTATAAACTTTTTTTTTGTCGTTTGTTATTTCTCTAACTGACAACGAAAATGAAAAAACGAATGGAAACGTCTGTTTCTTATCATCGACTTGAACTTATTCAATATCATGTTCAATAAAATAAACATTCAACTTCTCACGTTTATTTTGATAATAGTTAATGATACCGTAAACAAATCTGAACCGATTTTAAGTAACTACAAAGTTTGAAAAAGCATGGCAACAACACCTGCTGTTCAGTTTTACGACCACTTAGAAACTAGCTGCTTTAACGGCTTCTTCAGAACAAAGTTTAAACATTGTACAGTCAGCCAGAGCGTAACAATACTGGCATAAGCTGAGCTCGTTCTCTTTGTTATGAACTCTCATATGCTCAGGCAGTGCAAGGAACACAGTTAACACTGTGCTGACTGTATTTTACTTTTGGTGTTATTAGTATACGAAATAGTCGTAATGTTTGTAATTGGCTCAGAAAATTTTATGGGTGAGAGTTATGGCTATTTACCAATTGCCATCGATCGTTGTTGACGTTTTGCTAACCAATCGCATTATTTTAATATTATCGCTTTACGTCAACTTAACTTGTCAAGATAAAGACTTCGACATCTAAATCTCTGGGTTTCTACTTGCTTAAAAGATTCCTGAATTATGTTTTGCCTGACTTCAACCTGATTTTGCCTTACTCATGTCTAATTTTGTTTATGTCCCTTAACTTGTGTTCTTCACGCTGGAGCTCCAGATCACTGTGATTCTACATGGGTCACAGTGGTGGGGGTAAAAACTGATAGAAGAATATTTGACAGGATGACAACGGTGTCATCGTGTCAAATATTCGTTATATGTACTCAATAATAATTTGTATTCTCAATCTTAGTGACCCCTGTAATTGAAATCAGGGTTGTTAGGTGTTCCATCACTATCATTATCAGGCCGATTATGAATATCTCCGTCCGTGTATTATAAGATTCCCCCAAGGCGCACCACTAAGCTCGAAGCTTAATGCATTTATCACGAGATGACTTGGGCTGAGTGTCACTTTATCTTACGGTTTAATAAACTAAGGAAACTAAGCTACACGTTTAGCTTCATGTCTAATTAGTTATTCTGTCGCAGTTTTTCTTCTTCATTTAGAATGTGGTGGAATTAGTAATCAAAACTTGCCGACAATATTATTTCAGCTTCATAATTCGATAGTACATCAGTATTATAGAAATGCCAGTGATTATTAGTCTTCAAACAAAGCTGGAGTCTATCGTATATGTGCGTTCGATTTCGGATCCGTAATTCTCAAGAGAGACCTTCCAAGTTATATTCCGTCAATATTGATTACCAAGATTAACCTGTTATTCAGGCAAAGGTCAATATTGCTACTGTCTGACACTCCTGACAGCCAATAACTTAATTGGATGGAAGTTAGGAATGATATGGGAGCACTGAAGTTTGCAAGTGTAATTTCCGTACAAGATGGCGTAACTCGTAAAGCACGATCACCCCCCCTCGCCCCCCTTCGCTGTTGTGTATTCAGTGCGCTTTATGAGGTACTTAACCCTTGCTTTTTGGCAAGCTCCTTTGTACTTGTTAACATGGCGAAGTTTTTGTGTCAAAGCGAGCCGACAATGTGGTGCCGGTTTTCCGAACCCAATTTGGGCTGAGTTTGTTGTCTACTTTATATATTTTAAGATGGCCTACTTAATCACTAGTTTCTCCACTCCTTCACCGATTTGTTTATTTAATTCTTAATTTTTTGAAAGTATTGTTATCAATACGGGGGATTCAAGAATACTCTAGAGATTATTCTCGTATGTTAATTTGTTAGGTTAGTATCTGTCTTGAGTTCTGGAGGTATTCTGCTTTTCTCAGATTTCGTAGCAATCCAATAGTATCTTAATCACTTGTACCAATGAGGTCCTGAAATTAAATGTCCTCATGAAATATGACATGTACAGTCCTACACACAGAATGTGTGAAGTATATACAGGGTGTCCCGAAACGTGGCGTCAAGCGGGCACGGGATGATAAGCTAGGTCACACCGGCTCTGGGAAAAATATGGAAAAAAATCTATGTCACTTGGTTTAGTAATAATAATAATATTTTTGAAATTTTTGAAAATCGACACCCTTGACTAAGTTTTCATGTACTGTACTCATAAATGACCAAATTTCGCAGCGTTTTATTTTTTTATTATATCCTAGAAAACTATGCTTTCGATTATAGTCACTTTTATGATGATCAATTTTTGACATTTAGTAAAAAAAAATAAAGTTCGACTGAGTCATGGTTAAGAATTTTTATGTCACCTAACTTCATCCCTCATTTTCTTTAAAAAACATTACTATAGCATCCTTGGCAAGTTGTCTAGAAAAATAGCCCATTTCATCAAGATTTCAAAAAGGTAAAATACTAACCATTTCCTTGTCTTATCTTTCCATGAAAAATATTATGAACCAAAATGGGTCGTTCAAAACTTGAACTCGGTGAAGTCTACAGTATGCCTTTTGCCTTGCTTGGATGATAAAGAAAAAGTGATTGTAGGTTAGCGGCAGCGGCAAAAATGAATCGTTTGCTTTGCTAAGCATTTCATGATTGGTCGGTTAATGTGATGGGTGACCACCCCAAAAAAAAAACTTTTATAGCTTCTCCGTCCTTCGAAGGCACGTTAAGCGGTTGGTCCCGGAAGACGTTGCGTGTGCCCAGTGTTGAGCATAAGTGTCACCAGTTGAGGTCAGACTTTTGCTCAACGTTCACGCTTACGTTCAACGAAACTATCCTGTATTGCTACAATGTCATACTCTAACACGTCTGCACAGTGAGCTAAGTGTGGATTGTGGTACAGTCACCGGCATACCTACCTACCTATTTCCGTTTTTTATCTCGCTCTTGCTGAATGACATTTCTTTGCAATAGAGCAAGGAAGACTAGTAGTGTATTTTTGCGACATCTCCGTGCTTCGGAAGGCACGTTAAGCAGTTCGTCCCGGTTGGCATCGTTAGATGTTAGTCATAATGCTTAGTCGAAGGCCTTAGGGCGGCTTGATGACATCTGAGTTTTTTTTTATATCACTGAATTTACACTCCTGCATCAATCCGCACTGAGCCCGCGTGTTAGAGTATGGCTAGCGCCCACCCTTATAGTTGAGGTGAGGCCTGTGCCCAGCTGTGGGACGGATAAAGGCCGTTTATGTATGTATGTAAGGAGGACTGAACGAAAATGGTAAGGGTGATGTGGCATTTACCGTAAAAGTAAGATACCAGAGCTGCTATTGAGCCATGTAGTTAGATGATATTAAGGCGCCCTAAGCCCTCTGAATAAGTTTCGCGGCTGACTTCTGCTAGCATCTTCAGCTGCGGACAACTGCTTAATGTCATGTGTACGGAGATACTATGAAAAAAAAACGGACTGGTACCAATCACATTAACCGACCAATCATGGAATGCTTAGCAAAGCAAACGATCCATTCTTGCCGCTGCCACTAACCTACGGTCATTTTTTCTTTCATCATCCAAGTAAGGCATACTAATAATAGACTTCACCTAGTTCAAGTTTTGAACGACCCATTTTGGTTCATAATATTTTTCATAGAAAGATAAGACAAGGAAATGGTTAGTATTTTACCTTTTTGAAATCTTGATGAAATGGGCTATTTTTCTAGACAACTTGCCAAGGATGCTATAGTAATGTTTTTTAAAGAAAATGAGGGATGAAGTTAGGTGACATAAAAATTCTTAACCATGACTCAGTCGAACTTTATTTTTTTTTACTAAATGTCAAAAATTGATCATCATAAAAGTGACTATAATCGAAAGCATAGTTTTCTAGGATATAATAAAAAAATAAAACGCTGCGAAATTTGGTCATTTCTGAGTACAGTACATGAAAACTTAGTCAAGGGTGTCGATTTCGAAAAATTTCAAAAATATTATTATTATTACTAAACCAAGTGACATAGATTTTTTTCCTTATTTTTCCCAGAGCCGGTATGACCTAGCTTATCATCCCGTGCCCGCTTGACGTCACGTTTCGGGACACCCTGTATATATCTGTTGTAATTTGTAAGCGCGTCTGAGACCTTAATTAGATAATTTAGGTTTCCTTATTCCATGAGAGCCTTGGAAGCGTACGAGTATATTGGGGAATTGTCTGACGTCAAGACGTATTTCGTTCAGAATAACTTGGCTAAAGATACGACCTTAATGGAGAACGACAACGGTCTTCTAGCAGCTTCATCAAAGGAGTATGAGACCAGTATTTGGAGAGATTTCCTTAAGCGATCTTGTCAAATAAAATAATCAAAGTAGCTTAAACTTTGCCTAGTAGTTGCCATTTGCCAAAATTTTCAATCAATGGAAGAAGCAGTACCGTGTGTCATTAGAAATAGACTATTTTTTTATTTGACCTTTACTGTCCCATTGCTAAATCATTCACAGCATTTAAAATAGGCTTTTATAGGTGATTGTGGTTGTACTATTTTTTTGATAAAATGTTTGTAAACGCAAAAAAATTGAAGCTAAATCAATGTGCGTGGTTTAGACCAACTATTTGAATTAGCAAATGGTTGGGTATTTCTTAACGTTACCGTAGAATTGTTGTTGTTACACTGTGTGGAACAAGAGCAGAATATGTTACATGTTACAAAATTTACAAAATAAGATCCTCTAAATATACGATCTGCTACTTATGGGATAAAACAGGTTTAGCATGGGTTTAACCGCAAGGTAATGGATTTCGATCCTTTGCCAAGTTCCCTACTCGCAGAGTTAAGAACTTAATAACTGTATTAGAGTTACCTAACGGATCTTAGTTAAATGTGTGGTGTTTGCTTAAATCTACTTTAAATTCAGCTTATGTTTTGAATTGTTAGAAGAATAAAATTAATTTGGTTTGACAAATGAAAGACTGTTAAAGACTGCTATTTCCAAGTATTTTTGTCAGTGTTATTAATATAAGCCTAAAGACGGCCAATTTTAATTTCGACATGTCTACTTCATGATTATTTTTAACGCTCATAAAGGCAGTGGAAAAATCGTCACCACTATATTTTGAACTTTTTCCCTTGACCTAAAGGTCCAAAGACAATGAAAATGTTTACCTCCCCCAGCCTTACAAAGGGTTATATTTACAAATTCTATAGGTCCTAAATAAGCTCTGGAATTGTTTGCTGATTCAATGTGGAATAAAGCCGAAAATGTCTGCTATGCAATTATAATATTTTGTACAGTATTGACTCGCCATAGTAATCCACTTGAAAGTAAACAACCTGACGTTGAAAACCACTTCAATATGGTAAATAATTGAATATGCACTGCAAAAGTACTTATTTACACAAATGTCAATATTCCTGAAGTAGGCAAAACAGCTTATCTGCATAAAAATAATATTGAAAAGAGTTCCATCCTCGCGTGTGTCCTGGTATAGAACCGTTTGTTTATTAGACTAATATTTTTTCAGCAACATAAACTCCTAAAGTCTTTCTTTCTCATTTAAATATGCAAAGAGTTGTGCTTGTTCAAACTCCGCAAAGTTTTCTCATCAACCCCTTTCCGGGCAAAAACCAGGAGGAAAGCCTTCAATAATTATGTGGAACAATCCCCACCCATAGGCGTGAAACCTACCCCCACAACGGTTAATTATGCGTCGCTTAACGGTTAAGTGCATTCTAGGGAAGTTGTTTTTACGGCGTAAGTCTAGTCGTACAGCGTAATTCCAATGTTGACTTGAGTGGTTTTTGACGGCGCTTTTTAATAGAACCTCCATTACATTCACTTTAAAGTTTTTCTTCAATAATGTAATGATCTTAAATGCTTAATACTTTGTGGCGATTGACTTAAAAGTAAGTTCTTCCGGGTTTTCATTAGAGAAGAACCAGCCTTATTAAAATAAGTAACTCTGTACAATTTCAATATTTCGTTTTATCTTCTCAACACGAGTAACTTCGATAACGGCGTTAAGTTCGTCCCTTACGTTGAGTTCATAGTATATCACGGCGAAGTGTGAGTTGTTGCGTTCACCAAAAAAGTCAATGTGTGCTTAATGTGGGCTTCTGAATGTTCCGTTCACCATGACGGCAACAATCACTGTGCGCCCGATTACCCCGTATAGTATATGGTCGTGAGCGTATGTTATGCTAAATTACTTCGAATCGTAGAACATGATTTGAGATAATAGATTAGATTCTTCGAATTCACTTCTTTCGAAGTTTCGATGCATCGATGACACAAACCTTCGACCTATGATTTGACGATTTTATACTGGTTTGACTCGAGGATACGCTCTCAGGTTAGGTAGCTATCGATTTCAAGCAGGAAACCCGACTGATACCTAGGCGTTATGGTGTGTGTACAAATATTCGCGAAACTTTTATAATAAACCAACATGTGTTAAGCGACCATATTAATGCAGTAAAACTGCAAGTTTCCTACGAACCGTAATATTCTATGAGCCGAGAGCTTAACCTCGGAAAAATAAATATTCATAAACTCACAAGTCTAAAACTTGGGCTTTTAAATCAACAAGTGCATTTGCAAGTTAAGTTTTTATTTTATACTGCGGTTACTCGCGGATGGCTATATTTCACATTTTGCATAGTCAAGTATAATTTTTTGCTGCAAGAAAAGTATGAATTTTGATCAATGTTTTGATGAACCAAGACAGGGAAATCCATAATTTTACATTCAACAAATTTCCCAACTACTGCTCAAGCTTTAGAAATGGTCTTCTCATTGATTCCTTACTGTGTAACAGCTCTAGAAAAGATGTAAAATACTTACACGGCATTACACCACAGTGTTAAGCCTCGGTAATACATACTGTCTTAGTTGAAACAAGTCAGAAGATTTTTCTATATTTTTTGAGCCACGACGAAAACGGTATTTTAACTAAGTATAGGGTATTTTAACTAAGTATAGGGTCAAAAATATTGACATTCATTGCTGATTTCATAAGAAACTCTTCCGTTTGCCTGACCCACACTTAACCTACTCTACCATAAAAGCTTTGTTCTTGCATTATTTAAAACAAATGAATCTTAACCACTAGTTACCATCAAACCCGATCCGATTAATGGATTGACAGCATTAGACGGCAGATTTCACAGTGGCGGCTACAGTCGATCGCTCAGGGGTCGGTGGTAGCTGGCACGAGCCGTGCCCATTCATCATTCGGTCGCGTGGTGCAATCAACGTGATCAGTCTGTGAACTAATGTTGTTACAAGTGGGTTGAACGGAACAGGTACAATGGTCTTTCATTAAGACTTGATATTTACGGCGTTTCTCAAACGTCACACTTGGCAGTGCAGCAAATCGAATGGTGTTGTACTGGTTTTCGCAGTAGACCCATGATGATAAATCAACTAAAAAACTGTCGCAATCGTCTATAACACATTTTTAATTGCGGACTCGTTCTCCAAACGTGACAAGGTACCTAATGAAATAAGGTTACCCGTAATAACGGGTAACTTAAAGTTAACTTAACGATAGTAACTTACACAACTAACAACTGCGGAACGAATCTAATCTAATCGAACACTTCAAAACTTCATAGGTTCTGCTCACAAACCTTACGAAAATGTGGCTGATTTGGCTTCTGATAAGCAGTGTCATGTTAATCACGAATACGCGAAGAAAATCTTTACTCTCCTCTTTCTCCTCTGCTCTTTCCTTATTTCACTTCTTCAATCAAGCGGTCCTGATTCTGTTAGACGAGCTGGACTCGTTTGTTGATGAAACAATTAAATAAGAAATAGGTAGGCCTTTGCCCTGCAGCGAGATATTTAAAGCTCCTATTGGTAATAATAGTAATGATTAGCTGATAACTAACGGTAACTATAAATTGTTCCAGATCTAGAGGGTTGTCGGGCGTGGTGCGGGCGGCGGCCGCGGCCCCGGCACCATGGCCACGGTGGAAGGCCGGCCGGCGCAATATGGCGTCTCCCTACGGCAGCTCCGGGAGCTGATGGAAACGAGGGGCGCCGAGGGTCTGGCCAAGATCAACGCGCTCGGCGGGCCGCAGGAAATCTGCAAGAAGCTCTACACATCGCAAACAGATGGTGAGTCTTATTTACTCCTATTTAGAGAGAAGGAAGAAAAGAAAAAAAGACGTTCATAATTTGCCACAACGCAACTTGTTAGGTCAAATAACAGGAAAAAAGTCGTCAATAAGCTGTTCAAGGTGATCAAAAAAAAAAGTTATATTTCTAAACAAACGATTAAGGTATTCCCTGCTGCACAAGGATCACAAGGATTGTGCACGATAAAACTTTTCAAAACTCTCATTGCTCATTAGGAAAACCTTTCCAGCTGATTCAGTAATTTCGGCGTCCTGTAGAATATTGACTGTAAAGAAAAATGCCCTGTCGATACCAACGTCAACATTTACTCTCCCTAAGACCCTAACTCCTCGTTAAACGCCAGCCTTCACCCCCAACTTGTCAAGTAAAGTATTACGCGTCAATATTTCATATAATCCACGTCAGTCATGTCCCGGTCCCGGCGGGACACGAAATGACTTTAGGTTCGCTCACGTTTTTATCCGATAAATCAGGCGTCTGATGGTAACTGAAATGGAATTGGGACTGGTGATATACCACGTTATGTCTCGCAAACCTGAGAGAGTAGCGACAGTTGAAAGCTGAAAGCAAGAAAGAAAATTAGAACAACCATACATACATGCACGACTATATCCGAGATATCCGGGAGAGCTCAAAGGTGGCTGTGAGTTACTAGCAAGTTGTATAATAAGCACAAAATAGGAGTTCCGGATAAACTTGAATCCGAGACCAAACGGGTCCCGAATGTTAAACCACTAGACCGCCATATATGTAGAAGATTAAATAAATTCCCACTCTTTGACCCTTGTCACTTTTAATAAATTTGAATATTGTTAATTCAAATTGACAAGAGAAGCGAAATGTTTTATTCTGTAAATGTTACATTAGAATAAACAACAGTACAAATTAATTAAACAAACGGTTCAGAAACACTGTAGCATCATGCATTATTCCATTCATTAAAAAAAGTCTGAAAATCTTACTTTCAGTCTAAACGTTTACCTTCGCGTGACTAGACTTGTTTGTCGCAAAGTACTACAAAATTAACATGTCAACGTCCTTTACTTTAAATGTGCTGGTAAAGATTGTCCTATTAATCAAACAAAATAATAATATGGTTTTAATAATAACTTATTTATTTTCAACAACCAGCTTAGTTATAAACCTGTCCAATTTGAGTCGAAGCTGTGACTCACCCTGTAATTAGTATGCTTTACTTTGCCCACTTGCCCCATTTGACCGACAAAATTAAAGGTTATTTTGTGTCGAACGCATAACCAAAATCCATCAGTGTTCTTCATAACAAATCATTCACCCTTGTTTAATAATTAACGAGTTTAACCAACTTTCATTTCGAAATTGAAAGCCTATTAAAGCTCCAATAAGGTTGTTGATAGTGTTCAGTAAAATTTTCTAAATAACCCTCTTTAAAATAAGTTCTGTTATGTATTATGTAACACAATAAGTAAAGGCGGTGTCTGATGTTAGCATCAGAATCACGAGTGCCTTCGGAGTATAGTTCAGAGTAGTCCAATATATCTCATTTAAAAGCGTAATTCGTAAGCTTTTTTGTTGTTCCATTTATTCGTCTGTCTACCTTTGCTAACAAACTTAAATGTTACTGACTATTTTTTTTTACTGACTCAATAATTTCCCCTACGGCGAAATCATGCTGAAAGAAACATTCATTCTCCTCACATAGCAGAGCAAGTTGTAACCAAACGATGTAAGTAGCTTCAAGCCCTAGTACTTAACTCCTGAGTCACGACTACTACTATCTACTCTCATCGTACTATTTTGACTTAAGAATTTATTACCAACCAAAAACAGTTTCACGCTTGGTTATACGAGCACCTGATCGCTTTGACCTCAAAATCGAAGAACTCTTTTAGACCATTGAACGCTAACCAATCGATACGTCGTGATCGTAAATGGACAACGCCAAGAGGCACATCGTCAAATTCTAATTTCCCGGTTCCTTCAACTCCGTTATTTCATTTATAATTCAAGACACGGTACCGGCGATGGCCCAGCCGGGGACAATGGTGAAAACAGCTCTAAGAATGAGTGGTGGGTAGAAATACTATAGCTTAAGGCCATCGTTTAGGTTGGTCTGGTTGTGGAATAATCTGTAGACTCTTTGTTAAACGTTTGCCTACATATACATATCAAGAGTATAAAGCGTAACATCAAGTTTCCAACATCAGTAAACTTATAACAAGATCCTGACCATAACACGCAACAACAGCAAAACTGGCACGCAGATATAAATCTTCTCCTACCCCCGACATCCCGGAACAAGTGGGCGGCAATCAGCCGAGGTGACGAAGGTAGATCCCCTGGGATGGGCGGTTTGAGGCCGCTAAACTACCGAGCCCTAACGTTTCGCCATTCCGTATCGCAAGTTACGTTGATTCTCTTGTAGCTGTCAAGATTAGTTCATTTAACGTCCACCAGAGAGCTGACAGTGCTGCTGTATTTAATTTTTTTTTGTTGTTTTTTTTACGTAACCTGTAGCCATAAAGTCAACATGTATCATTATTAGAATACACGTGTATCTGTTAGTAATAATAGCCAGAATATCTTGCATGAAAAGATGTTCTCTAAGTTTATTGAAATTCGACTGATGATTCTGATATCTAAACAGAAGCATTGCCTAAGAAGAATCAAATAGATGTTAACAACAAATGCCAGAGCACTCGAGGTTTGAATGAATGTAATCAGCATAAAAAGCAGTTCTGCTTTCGCAATATGTTAGCATGAAGTAAGCCCTAGGGTTTTACCAAGTTCGAGGAAAACTGGAGCCCCTCCGTACCGTTTTTATCTACAGCCCGTGCTGATGATGGATGCTACGGATATATCCGTAACTGTGGCCGAGATAGCTTTGATATACGAGTGTGTTACTTTTTGTAACTCTAATAATGTTGCTCTGTAAATTTCGACCTTGAGGTATTTAAATTTGTTTTATGGCCATTTGCGACACTTCAAATATTAACGGATATAAAATAAAGCAAACTTTGGCGACTGATTATTAAACTTCAGAATATTTCTTAAAACCATTTACGTAATTGAAATAAAGACCAAAATGGACATAACCAACATCAATGGAATTGTAAATACAGTAACACGAACAAACACTGTCACTCCTGCCTTTAAATACTTTTGTTCAACGACAGAATAGAATTTCACACGTTAACATCGAAAGTCACAACACAACTCCACAGAATATCAACACAACAAACAAAGTAGCATTGACCTTCCAGGATAGCCGGCGACGCTATCTGTCCGTAGATCTACCTTGACGGCCGATCCATATCGCCGCTGGACAGTTACCCTTAAACCTGCTTATTTTACTTGTATGACATATTGGACACGTCATATCTACACCACAATAGAGTCCACACGTTTGTTCGTTAACCACGATGCAAAATAGGAAGTATTGATTTGTTTTATTTTTAACGTAGCCAAAACAATTTGGAATTTAACGGTAAAATCAAAACATTCCCTGGAGTGCAAAAGTTTGAGTACAGAACAACAAACAACATAAATTTTCTGTTCTGGCAAAAGTTATTGATTCATAAAAAAAACATTCAATCCGAAGCGTGATGATCATAAACGAGAATTCACGTGCGACAAAGCGAAATCCTGGTAGAGATGCAAATAACCTTGATTAAGACGTTGTAACAATCGGAGGCTATGCAGAATTAGCGCTTGGGAACGGTGTTAAATCAGACCGTGGTCGTCAAACGACTGCCAAAGCAAACAAAATCGAAATGAAGATTTTCAATGTGACTATAGAAGACAATCCCGCTATAACTTCCTGGGGCCACGGCGAGATTAGCATTTGTAAACTTTGATCTGACGGTGGTTTTAAGATCTCATTGATCGTTACCGCAAAGGGTATACGTACCTCTTTGAACTTCATCAATATTGAGATTATTATTGTTACCGAACATGCAACTTGTTCAGAAACGCTAGTAAATATTTTGCAAATCTTTACTACGACCACGCTAATGGTGGTTTGTGAATACCGCTTTGTTGCCAGAAAAAAGGTCGACAAAGGCATCGTAAAAATCGTGTTTTATGGAAACAGAGTGTGTGTCGTTTCCTTTTAATGCATCTCATAATCTTGTTACTCACACTTTGCTCATCAAAAAGTAATTATAGCGCTTCTGAAATACATTGTGAGTCAAGCGCCGACGCCATTACACAGATCCATTTTCTTTCCGAGACAGTCTCTCCATCGACGAGGCGTCTCGCTAATTTATAAATGGATATGACAGACACTCAAAAGAGGCTTAGTACTAGAATTTACTGGGGATTTTTATGACCCTCATAACACCTACTGGTTCTTTAATGAGAGTTCGCCTTACTCGGCGATGTTTTACGATGCTGACATCACAATTTTCGAGGATGATTTTTGCGCAGGCACGGAAAAGGTTCTAAGTGGAATGAATATTAAACAATTAACTTCGAGGATCTGGGAACTCTTCGTTCACTTTTAAATCGATAGAGCGGCCTCTGAAAATCAAAGCGCAAAGTCAAAGAGCCTAATTCGTTATTCAAATAATAATGAAGCAAATAAAGTATTCTCTCGCACCTAAGAAAGGAACAGGCGTTTGTATGGAGCGTTTTATTTTTATAAAACGCGTATAAGTATGCTTTGCAGCAGCCGAATGAAATCTACAGTGGTTTAGCAAGTTCATTGAACCATGATCGATACACGGAAGGTTTTTCCGTGAACTGTGAACTTTGAACAATGCGAAACGTTGAAAATTTTATACAACTAGACCATTAGCTGTGCTCCGTGAATGTACTGTCTGCAGATTTGGTTCAGTAACTTTTACAACTTGAATATCAGCTATCAATAATGAGCTAACTGCGAGGGGCATATTGTATTATGGAATAACGAAATTCGCCCTCTTAGTCACGCGATCCTCGCCCTTGATACATATTTTATTAAGTTTATCGCGATATTTCGTTAATGAAGTTAAATGAAGCATCGTTATAATGCCTCAATGCCACAATGTTTCATCAATCTTCATCATTCATAAGACGTCTACTTCCAAACACAGCCTTGCAAGCGGCCTGTATCCACTTAATGGTCTCATATCAGTGCTTTTCTTTAATTTTATATGACTTCTGTAGTATATTAAAGATGCCTGTGGCTTCGTGGTGCCAGATCACCAATGTTAAACATCGAACTTGCGTCAAGTCAGGCATAGTAATGGATGACCACCCTCTGGAATGGATAAGCATCTCCAAGTTTCGTACGGCATAGGTTGAGCAGTTGGTCTCGCTCGGCTGACGTCACTAAATTTCAATACCCTAGCCTAGTCTACCCTTTGTTTCTAAACTTCGGGCAGCTTGATCACATTTTGACATTAGGGTTTATCCCTAACCTTACAGACACCTCTCCAACGAATCCGATTAGAGTTCCGATGAGGCTTAAGTCCTGCCATGGTAAAAAAGGCAAGGCGTATTTCACCATCTCTAACTATCTTTCTACTGGTCTTCCGACACAACGACAAATACTATTAGTGAATATACGAGTACAAGCTACATCAGTATAAATGCACAACCTTTTTAGACGGTGCTGCTCCGAGAAATATTCAGGTCGATTGGCCGACCGCTCGTCGTCTGAGTTTTGTTCTTAAGCCAACGGGAATAAAGTGGGTATTCGTTTGAATTTTGCGTTCATATTCTTCGGCTGATAGATCGCCCCTGTCAACTGGCGAGGAGCGTTACGCCAAGGAGCGTTCCGCGGCAGAAAATGTGCTTACCCGCTTTCTCGGTCGAATAACGTCTTTATCTAGCGCAAAACGTCTTATTACTCATCTTTACAAGTTTGCGACACTTTTTTAATAGCTACTAACACAAATAAATATCATCTTGAATTTTTTAATGGAACTCTGCCAAATCGATACTATTGTAGTATTCATAATTCGTATGTATTTGTAGACTAAATTAGACAATTAACAGGTGGACATCTAGGATGAAACTCACAGATTTTTTTTCTCTTGAATGTTAATCTTCAATTTTTAAATTTGTTTAGTTTTCACCAGAAATATCACGGCAATAGATTTCTGATTTCTTTATTCGATTTTGCATTAGCTGTACCAATGGAAGTTCTTCCTCGCATATTCTTTTAAAATCAGCATCTTCGCCTTTACGATTTCTTGAATTAGAAATTAGGTGTTTCAGAATCGTGATAAATTCCAGTGCTACACCCCCGACTTTTATTCGGCTATAAAGTTTGTTAACGCTGATCGTACCCGTGTGATTGACTGTAATAACCTCGACGCCTCCATTGTCTTATACTTGTTCACCATCAATAAAACGGAGAATGGCGTCACGTCTCGAATCGTACTAGGCTTGTTAGCTAGGATGAATGAAATTTAATCTGGCTATTATACTCATTCTTATTCAGGATTTGAACGTTCTATGTGTTGTATTCTGGCAGTATTTAGACTTAAAATGTGCAAGATCTTTTCGCCTTTTTACTCGACTGCGCCAGGATTGTTATGTTTTTCGAGTTGATGTATTTAAGGTCAGCTGTCTAAATCTGCACTGTAATATAGGTATACGCTCTGAATTCACTAAGGCTCTTTTTCCAGATTGGATCCTCCTGACTCTTAAAATTGTTATATCGGTTATGCCGACTTTCTTCTTGTTGGGATTTTACATTTTGAAATTTGTTTTTATGATCTACCTGCTGACTGTATGTCGGGTCTTAAAAGGAGGATTTAGTTCAATTATTCCCTTGATTGATACCTAAGAGTTCCTGAGCAAAAATAAAGATCCAATTTAGTTAGTCAAGTGTCACCAAAGAGATAACTTTCCATTCTTTCTCAGTCACATGGTCCATGCCATTCTTGTATCAAGTTACGCGATGTCAGATCGTAAACAGTATTCATGGTAACGTACGAGTAACCTGAGCGAACTGGTATGCACGAAGGCTTGGGCAAATCGCATTAGGTATCGAGGGTCGATGCAAGCTATTTTTATAATGTGCATTTTTTTCCGTTCGATAGCTGTTTGATTAGGTCATGGATATTTCTCTTTATTTCATACTTATAAGAAATTATTTTCCCTTTATTAGTTTTTCTTGCCTTCTATATCCTTATTCATTGGTGCTGGTGTCGATAGTCCTTCAGTATTTTATACTTTCAGGTCATGGATTAATAAAATTATTTTCTCGTATCTTCTAAGTACTGGTGTTGATGGCCTATCAGTCTTTTTTCCTAATTTTCAATTTTTTATTTATGATTTCTGTGATCTATGTATGTTCCGTAGAGTTCAATCAAATATTAAGTGTAATTTGAATCGAACGTACTTTATTATCCAATGGACTGTGTGATTCTAATAACTTCCATGTCTAAAATCACCATCAGTATTCATGGTAGATTAGGCAGTGAAGGAGAATTGAAATGCCTAAACGGTGCTAATGTTTTCTCAAATTACTCGTTACCAGATTAATCGAACGATATCTATGCTAAAAATACCCATGTCAGCTGTTCACATGGCACGAGACGATGTAGCCGAGAGACAAAGGCACAGTATAATCTTACAGTAAGCTATCTACATACAAACGTGCCACTCTCGGTTTGAATGTGTGCGTGCGCGTCGCGCGCCGTGTCGCGATATCACGCACACGCAATTTCACGCACACGCTAGCATAAAATAGGGAGGCATAGGGAGGCGGCAGCACAGACGGGCTGTGCCGCGTGTCTGTGTGCACGCTAGGCTAATAACTCGGCGGGCGGCCTTAGATAGCCTCCTGTATGCTGTATGTAATACTGAGACAAAGGAGATGTCGAAGGTCGGCCCGATTGTGTGAGCTGTTAATCGCACGCAGAGCCGACCATCCGACTCCCATGATGACGTCAGAGCCTAGCCCGCTTCCAAATAAAACGTCCTTAGTTTCGGTAAAATTTGTCGACTTGAAAATATAGGTTATTTTAAATATTAAGTGACATATGAATCAGCAACATTTGATAGTTGAATTTTTAAGTTTATCCAAGCATACGAAGGTTAAAGTGCACGTCTACCGCCGCCGCCTTGATTAGATGAGAGAAAGTTATCTAATGCATGAAGAAGTTAAATACGCGCTTTTCAAAACAATTTAGATTTATTAAAATAACCATCACCATAGGAGACGGCGGGGTGTTAGGGATAAGTGGTTGGTTGCTGGAATGGCGATAGATTCCTCGACACTTAGCGTTCTAAAACGAAGTTAATTTCTATGAAAATATCGCTTATGTCTGAAGTCGCCACAAAATTTAAGTAATATCGCTCTAAATATGTCGAAAACCTTAACAACTCTTTTATGAACGCTATTTAAGATATCCTGTCGTAAACGACAAATCAGATCACAAAGCCTTTGATTTTATTGATCTGCCCACGAGAGTTGTTGATTCACGATCAGTCTTCATAAATAGACACGTCTGTATTAATTATGCTGAATTAATAGAGCTAGTTCATAAAATAGCCCCTAAAGCCGATGAAGTCACACTCGATGCCGTCACGCATGCGCCAACAGAGTGTGACTTGAATACGATAATGACGTGAAATGATGTCATAGGAGGATGTTTGACTGACAATTCGGCCTTAGGTGATGTGTACGCACCGACATGTTAATTATTGACAGTTGTCGCGTGGAATGGTTAATTTTTAGCGAAAACACACTGTTTTAAACGACTTCCAAATAGGTGAGGCTGTTTGGTTTTTTTATGCTACTAGTTATCTTGCTAGTGGGATGAAAATTTCAACCAAGACAAACGTTAGTTACGTTTGTTCTGTCTCTAGGGTATTTGTTCAAGTATAGTTCTAAAATATCTAAGAATATAGAAATATCCAATACCTACTGTAGGACCCCATATCTGGACCTCACAGCTGATTCCTATCAGAAAGTACTTCGCCTGATGGGAATCAGTTTGAAGATGGAAGCTAACAAAAATATCCTTCTGAAATAACACAGTTAAACTACATAAAATCAGCACCATTTTTCTTGCAGACCTTTTAAAAAAATATATTATACATTATAATATACCTTAGCAACAATACAATAACAATAGATGGTAAATATATTTGAACGGTTAAAACGACATTTTTAGCATATTCAGTTTGATCAGTTCTGCATCGTACAATGCATGGAAATGTTTAATGTATTTGTAATGTTTATCTTTGTATCAGATGTCTACATTATGAGTGGTTTTATTAAATGCAAAAACGGCAAATATGATTCACTATGTGCATAGTCAATTCAACTGTGAACACACCTTTGAAACAACAGTCATTGTCTTTTCTAGGAAAATGGTCGTATTGCGAACGGGAGGCGACGCCATTTTTAATTTTCTTAATAAATGCAATAAATGGCGCTTTGACTTGAGTGTTCTTAATTTTATTACGTTTAAATTAGCGATGGAAATGGCAGCACTTAAGTCGTTTGTAATTAAATTCTTTAGTGTATTTTCAGTATTAAAGAGGTTATAGTGTGCAGCAGTATATCCATATAATTGGCAGTAGCTTGCTTGGAGTATCTGTTTTGAGTAATCTAAAAACAACAATTATAAAATAAAGGCTGTTTTTATTTTGGAATTCCGTATTATCCCTGAGTCATTTTTTTGGAAGGTACACATATTTACCTGACCTTTAACTAAGCTGAACTTTTACTAAATAGGTATCAGAATTATATTAGAGCTTACATATTTAAAAAAGTACAACAACTGAACAAACAAAAATGTTCGTTTCGTGTATGTTTGTTTTAGGTGAAGGTCAAACCCATGACCCCCGGCTCAGCAGTCTCGATGACCAATAACCGAGCCAACTAGCGTTATCGGATTGGTAATACTGTCAGCTTTAGTACTAAACAATAACTATAAAATATAGTCACCACTATGCAGGGCATATTATCATCTGAATAATTTTGTGCAAATTGAGTTAATTGGCTATATCGCCACTTCCGCAGCGAGGGTCATCTCATCACGTATACAGCTATGAACCGTTTAGTCGCGTCAAACTTTCATCCGGTATGAGGGTAATTGACGCTGGAACCCGTTTTGTATCCCATTTGGATATTATGCCCTCAAACCACGAGGACAAATGGGCTATCCCGCCATGAAACGAAATACCAAACATTATAGCACCCACTTTCCTCTCAAAAGCATATACACGATTTGCACGCACGAATCTCTCGTTCAAATGATGTATGATAGACGTAAATAGTTAATCGAATTTATCCAACACTATTGTACGATTAATGAAAACAACAAGATCAAAGGAAATCTATCGTAAATCATGATCCATAATAAGTTTTTCTCAATTGAAATTGAAGCTTAAGTTTTATCTTCAGTAGTTCGCGTCACGGCTCGAACATCGGAAATAATACGTTCAAGGCCAATGCACTGATTACCTACGTTGAGGTCTTTGCCCCACTACCGTTTCGACTAACATCGATCGGTCGTGTTTGGAGACACATAGTTGAAATAAATGAAGGCTCGCATCCGACTTAACGGATATACAAGTAATTTATGCTTCGCCGACGGACGCGGCGCCGGTTTCATTGCGGCCTCATTTTTCGCCCTCAAATCAATTTCCACAATGACGTCACCTTCACCCCTCACTCCCCCGCCTGCCCTCGGCCCTCCCCTCTCGCTGCTCTGACACCATACCCCTTAAGATACGGCCATTTCCGCTCTTTAGACAGCAGTGTCTTTCCATTTCGTCTCATATTCCAATTGTATTGTAATCTAGTATGATCTTAACGACTATTGATCCTCAGTTATTTATGGTTCATTGATTTGCCTCCAAGTTTCAAATGGATATGAAATGATGTCATTTTCGTACGCCCAATATTTATATCGTCATTTGTTTTCGCTTATAAACTAGCAGAATAGTGCCGAATTGTAATTCTACACCACATTAATGAGTTTTATGATGAACCATCTCAGCGTAATTCCATTAGGCAACTGTTACTCAACGGAAACGTGTAGAGTAAACAGTATACCTGAAGCGAAACTACACTCGTGCGCAACAGAAACAAACCAGGTACAACGGGTTATGATTGAACGCTTGCAGGTATTTTCGTACATAATATTAATGCTGAGATTAAAATAAACCTTTGCCTAACGAAAGACGGACGGCCGGCTAACTCTGAAAGCTCTAAAACAAATAACCAACATGTTCTTAACATACCATTCGCGAGCCAGTTTTTCAGGTGCTACATCATCCTATTTACTGATGTTACAGGTTAATGTGGTCCGTACAGTAAACTGCAGGAAACAATGGTGCTATTTTAACCGTGTTTATACGCGCAGTACATATACACCGCTCAGTATGTTAGAAGAGGTATTTAACCTTGCCTTATTTTTGTTGCATAATTTTACCTAAAAGTTTCGGATTTTTGTCTTCAAATCTTCAGTTGTATACTTATCCGTTCGTGACAAACCGCTGTTTGCTTTATCACTAAAGTTCTATCATAAAAATTTACACATTGTTGACAAACAGATCGTTCATCCAATTTGGCAAGAGACAATAATTTTAACGACGTAAGTGACGTTACGTCAGCCAAGGTAATAGCCCTGAATTCATTATCTTACATTGTATCATGATTCTTAATAGACATACAAAATTTGCTGCCTTTTAATAGATCTGAAACATGTCATGCTTAAAACTAAGATTACCAGATACATTTATTATTTTATACTTAGTAATAGGAATGTCAATTTTCAATTTTAGCCAATGGATCATTAGTCACATGATTTCTCAGATGTTCCCAGACACATAGAAACGAATTCCGAGACATGTTTTGCGACGTGCAGAAATAGAACTCAGCCGGTTTTATACGTGCTCCCTGTGTGACGCCAGCCCGTACTTTCATCCCGCTCCGTCTTACAACCTGGATGTATACCTTTCCTATTCTAGCGCACTCAGTTCATTGTTTTAAAGCGAAGCTCTGTTGGCCGGAGGACTGAAATAGGTCGGGAGCGTCCGAAACAGACGGTTCACGCTATCGAAAGCTTCTACGAGGTCACTGTCGGAAAATCACGATACGAGGACACTAATTTAGTGATAAAACATTTCATTAAATGAGGACTGAGTTACATAAAATCATTCTTAAATATTGAAAAAAAACCATAAGTTATTTCAACCAAACATGAATGGTGGCAGTATTTCACGAGTGCTATGCATTTTCAGTCACCCCTCTGAACCAGTGTTGCCCCTAAGAGCTAGCTTTCCTTCTAGCTAAGTTAAGTACAGATACTCACCGTGACCAGTTTCGCTCGCGTATTTCTAGACATCAGTATAAGTAGAATGTATTACGTAAGAAAAAAATACTAGCTCCAAATACAAAGCCCATTGCGCAGGACAAGGCATAATAATGACAGCCATTTAGTTGCTACCACAGAGTTCTTCGCAGTAATTGCTTGCCTTTATAATCCCCTGGGGTAATCTCGTTGACGCCAAAGAAATGGCTACGCTTAACCCTAAGATATCTCCAATAGTATTAACCGAGTCGATATCACATTATATGCTTTGCTATCTATCGGTGTTTCTATCAGTATGTGGTACAATCAACGTTCCATTTCTTTTGATCATTATTGATTCGTTAGTACCGATAGTATCGAGTATTCTATTCAATAGAGATTTTTTTCTTTTATGACCATTTCCCGACCTCGATAGAAAGTCGGCTGAATTTTTTTCCTCATACATATATTGCTGACAACACTCGCTGGTGACCGCGTTGCGTGTTCCCTCTCTATGTGTTTTATTTATAAGTTCGTCTGAACCGTTTTGTTTCTAAAGAACAACCCGTTGAGCGCGCACTCCCATTATTCCTTTCATTTACATTTTCCCTCGTGGAATATAATTCTCTTTTTTCCTCACGACTTGATCTACGAAAATAGACTTTTTATGGGCTTTGAAGTCGTGCTCCTTTTTGTTCGATCTGCGACTATAAATGCTTGTTTCCGAGGGATTACGTCATAATTGAAATGGATTTCAGTGCTGTGCAAACTCCTAATTCTTTAAAGCCATACAAAGTTAGTAATAAACTAAGTTAACGATTTAGTAATATACTTGTGGTGATGGTATATAATGATATATGCCAAACTTCTTTGGTGCTGCGATGATTATTGCTTAAGCTTCTACTTAACTGATGTCACCGACCCGAGTCATTTCTTTCACAATAAAAACTAACACGGTGCCAAGCATTGGTTCTATCAAGCGTCATATTCGTGGATCCAGTGCGTCGAGTCGGTAGCCTCGTCCGCCCTTTGGCAGCCATCGCTGCCAGTACACCGACCAGATAACGTAGACCCCCAACAGTGCATTGGCTTTCACTTCCAAAACTGTTCTTGTCAAGCGGCCAGAGGGATGAGGAAGATCTTCTTCCCTGGACGGTGTATAGTTGGCACGCACTCTGCCGTCTGCCTGCCTCGATTAATGTTTTGTTAGCCCGCGTTCCTGTTACCCACTATACCTGTATCTACTATCGGTAAATGATTATACAATATACACGACCGATACATCATCCACGCGAATAGTGCCAAAGCATACGAACAGTTGTTACTTTAATTAAACATCTAAGATATTTTGATGACTTGACTAATTGCTACATGTGGTGGTTGGACAGGGTTATATTTTTAATAAATGACGTCGTCGTAAACGTTCGATATCTCAGTAGAGAAAAGAACACGGTCTTTTCTTGCTCACTCGAGTTAAGATCAGATAGTGTCAAAACCACAGTCAAAACATGCAGAAATTGTTAGTTCAGTTATTTTAAATGAAAATGTCCGTACTAAACAATAATTAAATAGGAGTTCTGTTTAAACTGTAAATGGCAGCGTTTGTAGCGCGAAAACTGTCGCCCGTTTAATTACAAGTTACAAGTGGGCCCAATTCGTCAACATTCATCGGGGGAATGTTTTGCGCGTGCGATGTATGACAAGGCATTTATGCCGCTTAATAAGGGCACGTTACTATGAGTAGTAACCGCGCCGCGACACGAAAGGAAAAGGCTGGGTGAAAACTGGTTAAGAGTGAGTTGGATTCAGGTTTAGTGGACTCGTGTGTTTTTGAAGATAAAGATTGTACGACTTAAAATGAAGTTGAAGGAAACAAAAACTATAAGAATGGCAAAAGTAATACAAGAACAGAAAAGAGATATGCAATAATATGGAATCTACAAATATGGTTCTGTATACTGTAATTAGTAACTGAATAGAAATGACATAGATAGCTAAATTACTGCAGGTTAAAAAATACTGATAATATTTTTAATTCATGTACTGCTCACCACAGAACTCTAAAGTAGGTTAACGGACTCGTAATACACATTTACGATGGTACAGATAAGCAGAAGGCTTGGCTTAGCCATAAAGGTTTGGATAATATGCAATAGGAATTTAAAAATGACATGTTTGAATAGAATTAAATTGTTTGCTAGATTGAAACTGGAGTGTTTGAAGATAATAATCCACCCTAGTAGATTGGAAAGCCAATTTGTTAGCCTTGTTGACTGTGAACGCCGGGATGGACAAGTAGTTTGAATAATTTCAGCCCAATATCGAGGGTGTCCACTCTTTGATATTTTTGGATTTTTCTAAAACAGATCAAGCCTATTGATTGTAGTGGTAACATGATAAATGATAGAGGCTCCAATTCGGCAAATCACTTTAAGATATTGATCACGAAGAACGGAAAGAAGCGTGAAAAATAATGTTATTCTGAGTCCATTCTATATGAGCTTGGTAACTTATGATGTCACAACAGAATCTCCCGCTCATCGCGATGGTCGTATATCTGCCATAGATACAATACTCGTAGTAAACAGCTCACGTGCCGGGTAAAAATAAAACAATATGTGCTATAGCCCTACTAACATTCCTGGCGGTAAAATTTCGCCAAGTTACCTGACGTTGCGGCCTTGACGTCAATGCGGTCGATATGACGCTGGACCACTAGACTGGGACGTGGTTCGATCATTTATTTATACATACTCGTATGCATGTGTATATAAATCAACGTGGTTTCGTTTGCGCTGGTGTGTCAAGCTGGTTCTGTTTATTTATTATTTTTATTCGGTAAAATTACTGACATTGCTCCTTCACATATACTCGTAGAAGAGCTAATAGGTGACAATTCGAAACCAATCACGAGATATTGTAGTACGATTTGACGATCTTCTATTGGGGACACTTCAAACAAATTCTATGCATCTGTGGTTGTGACGCAATCCTACACCTTACTATGTTTAGATAGACTGACAAGAAATATTAATTGCTACTTCTATTTCTACATAAGTGCAAATAAAATCTTACAATGAATGTAAGATTTTATTTTTATCTTTGCTATTACATATTGCTTCATGCATCACTGGTTTAGCGGTTTTAATACAAGTATGCGAACTTTAGATCATCGGTTCCTAAAGCCAACAAACATTGGTTCGTTATTGTTCATAACGCCGACACCGCACTTTTCTTTTCAACGATAGCATCTGTCTTGATTAAACTTCAGTTTACCCAACGTTGTTTTGTTAAAATTAATTGCATCACCGTTCTATCTAATCTCGTCGGCTTTAACTATATTGAATGGAAATCCAGTTACGGCGGCCAATTCCGAAAACTGCCGGGAATCGGTAGATTCGGGAGTTTCATTTGTCAGGTCGGTCTACTCTTGCCGCAGATTGGATCTGACGTGGGATAGAATTGGTTCAGGCAGTGCGGTCGGGTGTGCCTTACGGAATACGGATTCGCAGTTCTGCTCTTGATTGAGATAAAGGGTTTTCTAAACTTTTCTTAGTGCATTTATTTTAAAAGATCGTATTACACTACCTTCACTATTTATGTTGATACAGTAAATTTGATGCTGTGAATATGGTTTTCTGCCGCTTTGACACTAATTCATGTAAATGCAGAGTAAGGAAGGAAATAGAGAACCCTTGTAAGTAATACATCAGTAGTACAATATAATGAAACCTCACAAGCTTTCTTCCCAATACCCTTATTGGAAGGTAAAACATCAGTAAGAATTCAAATTTCGTCTATAGCACGCAGAAATGGAACACCCGACCGGCAATTCGGTTTCATGTCCTTTCCTTGAATACCAATATTCTTATCTTCTGTTATTCCGGCCCACCTTTCGCATGGGGAGTTTTTCTAACTACTCTATGCCATGAATGCCTTTAAAGGTTTGGTCTTATGGTTTATTTTTGTCATCAATGAATATGAATTAGTGGACACTAATAATATTACTAAAATGTTAAGTTTAGTAATCTTCATCGAGACCGCTATTCATTACGGAAAACAATTAGAAAAACTGTTATTCATATAATTGATGATGATGTTGTGACTTTTAGGACGACATACAACTAAAAGTCAATAGATTGTTAGATCACCTGTCACTTTCCATGAATTTAATTGATTATTTGGAAGTTAGGCTGTCGTAAGAATTCACCTATACGATTATGTAAGTACCATTTGAATTATACGTTGATTACTCTGAATATAGCTACACATAGCCAACATTGTGTAGTTTGTTTAGTAGGTACGTAATACCTAATGCCAACGCAATAAAGGCCAATTTACGTCTACTAAGGTACGCTTGACGTGTTTATTAAAACCATACTTTAGGTATGAACAAACTTATAACTGAATTTCATCTTCTGAAAAAAGTAAAAGAACATCTTGAATCGAATTTTTATTCAAAAAATTGGTTTACAAACAGCACTTTATTTGAACCCATTTTGTTAAACCAGTTGCCTCTTGGCATCGAATCCGCAATTTTTTCTTCCTTTTTTTGATATAACATTGAAGAAAAAAATATGAGATTATAAAACGAAATTCGCAAGTTAAGTGGAGCATTTTGATTACCCTTTTCAAATGTAATGTAAACCAGTTGTGAATAGCGGCCGTGGCGACATTATATTCCTACTTCAAAATGGAACTATGTATAACTATGAAGGACATAAGTTTGTTATAATCCTCTTAGGTCAGCCATATCCGACTTGGCAAAGTGAATAGCACTCTATTAGCGTCACCGCAGGGGTCAGTATGCTTTGATCGTTGGAATGAGGAATTATTACAGGGTAGGGTTGTCACTTTTAATAAGATTTTTATTTAATCTAGTAGCCATTCAAAACGTTTTGATAACGCAGAATCAATAAATCGTGAGAACATATTTCGCACATTCATCGGTCTTCGCAAGGAACATGGTCACCTTTCTCAGTGTAATGTGATATAAACCATTTTGCATAAAAACACTTCGTGTTTTTTTTTCCAACATGTAACTAGGCAAAGAAAAACACAGAAAAAATTATGACCCGTTGATTTACTATGCAACAAAACCTTTAATTTGCGTTTGCGGATTTGAAAATAAGTAGGTTCATTTATAAGTCAGGTAGGCAACCCTAACTTTGTCTAAATCTGTCGTTTTAAATTAGCAGAGGGATGCTTCTTAATCCGTGATTAGGTTTGGGAGAGTATAATAACTTGAGTGTGGTGTACTTCGTTACGAGTATGCGGGGATAGCGTAGTAACCTTAATTTAAAAAATAATCGAGTTATTTTACTGGTTTTTAGAATTCGTCATAATAACATCTAATCTTTTTAAATATAATATGACATTATTTGAAATGGCCAAAATACACTAATCTTTCGAGACGAATCAGTAACAAAAAATATCATACCAAAATGGATAATAAAGTACCTATTGCGCTTATAAATATTGACCAGATTGCAAAACTCAGAGAATACAATTATAATTCAAAATTAAGCCCAGTTTAAAAGTGGGAAGAAATTGTCCTTCAAAAAAACTCACACAGACAACTTAATTTTATTATTTGGAGATTTAAGCCTGTCAGACCAAGAAGGTGTCAAGAAATCAGGTCCTTAGTCCGTTCCTTGACTAAAAAGTTCAAAACTGGATTCATACCCATGCATAACTTCAAGCTTGTTCCAATATTTAGACCAATCACAGGCCTCAATGAGAGTACCATAAGTCAAAATAATTCTGAAGGCACCCCTGCAGTATAAACTTGCGGCGCTCCAAGAAGCTCTTTAAGCTCCATCCATACATGGAGATCGTTAAGCATTGTCAAGCCGAACGCGGATAACTTGAACAACTTCGGCTATGGAGTGCGCCTGCGCCTTAAGAGGATTCGTTAACTTACTTAGAGTAAACTTGCAACTTTGGTCATAATTTTGCACTATTCTTGTTATGAAATGCTACTGTAGGCAATGATATTTAAAAGAGGTATGGATACGTTATGTCAGTACTGACGCGAAGCCAAAAATTGACCTCTGGCGTTCGTACGTCGTCAAATCATAAGATTTGACCGTGTGTACAAGAAAGCATGATGATTTACTAAAGCATAAACGAGACAGATACATGTTGCGCACTGATGTCTCAAACTGTCAATGCTTTGCTCACCTGAGCAAAGGTAAAAGTGTTTAACGCAAATGGTACCGTATTTTGGGGTCTACGGAACATGGTCGCCCTAGTTATTAAGTAAGTCGTGTTCTTACTGGCCAGGGTGGTAAGGTTGCTACCTTAATGATTAAACAAATTAAACATGCTCTAACGTTGTCTGTTCATATTTATAACACTGCTTTTTATTTAGCTAAAATACGAATAAAATTTTTCAAACATGCAAAACTTTTCCGCCTGTCACACTAAGTAAGCCTGCTTACCTCGAGAGAAAAATTACTTCCAACATTTCTACCAAAATCTACCACAGTTTTCCACATTTCACTCGTTCTCGTTTATCCAGCCCGTCAGACGAACCCGCGGGGCTCTGCAGTGTTGTAACGTAACGAGGCGTGTAACGTAACGCCTAATATTTGCACACGATAAAAATACAATGTATTCTTGTATTTATCCGTTCAGAAAACACACATGTTACAATTTGGAAATCGTAGCTGCAAATCGGAACGAGAAAGTTCTTTGTAACATAACATGCCCTCACAACCATTTTCCAAAAAGGGTATTGAGAGGCACTCTGATTATTTCCCTCATGTTGAACGGAACATTCAGAAGCGCACATTTCGTCGAGTGAATTTGAACTCAACGTGGTGAGGGGTTAGTTATTAGGGTTGCTTGGATTTTTTATCGATGTTTTCTATCACTGGATAGTAAGCCACAAATTGTACAATGAACACAAAGTACGTGTTCCGGCCAGTCTTGAACTAGGGACCACCGGATTTTGAGCCAGAATATTTCAACACTGGTCAAATTCCCTCGTCGAAATGTGGGCTTCTGAATGTTCCGTTCATCATGATGGCAACAATCAGTGTGCCTCTGACTAACCCATTAGGGATATGGTCGTGAGGGAAGATTTTTAGAATATTTATCCCTGAACTGTATAGAAATTAAACCCCCCCTCTTCAATAGCCTTCCTAAAGGTCTATGTTGAATAAAGCCATGTCATAGTGGAGATGAGGATCGTTTCAGCAAAACGTTTTACAATTTCAGGATCCGATGTTATGTGAAGGGAACCTTTTCTGAGCACCCTCTCAATACTTACTGACCTACTTTACTTTTAGGCTTGGTGTGAGGGTTAGAGGGAATTAAATTATTTTTGTAAAGGATGATTTTTATTTTATTAAGATGTTAAAATTTGCGAACAGTCAAGTGGTTGTCCACTTCTCCATTTGGGTTCCCTGGAATGTATATGTATATGCCAGGATAGGCTTTTGAATTCGCTCTCTCACAGAAAGTCTCAAAACAATAATCTTTATTTTTTATTTCAAAACCAAGGGATTAGTAAGCAAATACTGTTGAAATATTTAGTATTGCTTTTGAAGTTCTGACGTTTTTAAAGAGTACTTTTGGACAATAAAAGCCCGAAAAAAAGGCTTATGTGTTGACAACGCTATTAATCGTTCAACAATTCATATGATTTATTATTCCGATGCTTACATCAATCTTCAAAGGGTCAAGTATATTTCAATAAAAATGAATTAGACCGTCTTATCCCACAGAATTGAAAATAACCAAAGACCACTTTTACATAATTTACGCTGCGAAGATGAAATAAACAAACCCTCATCCCTCGCTCTCGTACCCTTTCGGGTCCACCCGACAAGCGGACCCGGGCCACAGTATAATCTTACAGTAAGCTATCTACATACAAATGTGCCACTCTCGCTATGAATGTGTGCGTGCGCGTCGCGCGCCGTGTCGCGATATCACGCACACGCAATTTCACGCACACGCTAGCATAAAATAGGGAGGCATAGGGAGGCGGCAGTACGGACGGGCTGTGCCGCGTGTCTGTGTGCACGCTAGGCTAATAACTCGGCGGGCGGGCTTAGATAGCCTACTGTATGGTTATACTGTACCCGGGCGGGGACAAACCCGACAAGCGGAGTGCGGACCCGTTTGGGCACAATGTTCCTCGCGATCTGTTTTAGATAAGCTAATGCTCTGTCCACGGTGATAGGAATGGCGGATTTTGGAATTAGTGAATTGTTTTGGTCGATCGTTAGAATGCGGTAAATCAGTGAACTCCTCCAAGTCCAGTGTTATTTAAAATTGCGTGTTTCTAACTTGAAAGAAATAAGAGAAGATTAAAGCGGGTAACCAATTTGGATACTGCTCTTTCAGCTTATTATGCCTATGCCCACTCGCGCCTTTCCTACGGCATAATACTGTGGGGAAACTCTAGTAATATACAGGACATCTTCGTACTGCAGAAAAAATGCATAAGAATCATAACGAACATAAAACAGATGGACTCTTGTAAACCCTATTTCAGAAAACTTAATATACTAACCCTGTCTTGTCTTTACATATTAGAAGCCTGTAAATTCGTTAGGAAGCATGTAGACTTGTCCTCCCCTGTAAAAGCTATAAGACGCAACAACCGCTATCAAAATAAATTAAAAGCACCTTTTTCGAAATTGAAAATATTTACTTCTGCACCGCATTCTATGTTAATAAAAATATATAACCATATACCTAACACGATAAAAAACATTGAAAAGGCTACGGCCTTTGAAGTTAATTTAAAAAAGTATCTTATTACCAAAAGCTACTATACCATCTCTGAGTTTTTTGAGGATAGCATGCAGTAACCTTTGTAAATTTAGTCTCATTAAGTTCCTTCAGAAATTTGTTACTTTGATCTCAGATAATTTATTGCAATATTTTTTAATAGATGTTGAATTGTTGTAAGAATATTAAAATATTAGAAAGAATATTATGTAAGATAGATATATATTTATGGAACAATGTTAATTTTCTTAAGTATTAATTAGGTTAAGTAAACTGACAACTTATGTCACGTAATGTTTGCAATGCCCTTAAATACAGGGCGTCACATGTACCTACCTAAAAAATGTCAACTTATTCCTATGTGACCCGCAATAAAGAATTGAATTGAATTGAATTGAATTGAAGAGAAAATACGTATTCAGTTCATTTAAAAGTAAGTGCTTAAAACAATAATTGTAATGGCAGTCAAACTGAAACGGTTTCCATTCAGCTTATGCCAATACAGTTACCATATGGGCGCTGTTTTTTTGTGGAAACACAATCGTTTGTGGTTAAGAATGAAGACTTACATACAACGCCTCGCCCTTGAAGTTGAAACTTCTAACAATCCTTCAATAATGGATGCTCACGATTTAAAATGAGCCCATGTTTCAAACTTCACTTTTCTAGACATAGTTATTTCGGCTGGGTGGTGATAGTCATTCAAGGCAAATTAATTTGATAACTGTAGATTAGATATTGGTCTGAGATTAATAATCAATTAAGGCAGCCTATCCTTCTATACCTTCAGTGCGAGGGAGGCCAAATTGGACATAAATCAGTGCACTGTCCTACATACGAGTAATAATTATTATTACTTAATATGTATTTATTTGGAATTATTACTCATTCATTGCAAATGTGCATTGTGACTTAGGATGAAACGGCCATGGCAATATTTCAGCGATGTAGAGAATTTAGGCGATACAATCAACCAACTGCATGTAAAGGTTGATGTGAGGCGCTCACATCAACCTTTACATGCAGGCACTTTATGCTGTTGACGTAAGACCCATTTAGCAATGGTTTTGTAAAGGTTGATGTGTGCGCCTGTGTAGTTACAATTCATAGCCCGCTTGTCGCTCAGCTTTCCGCTTATGAACTTAACGTGTCCTGTCCCTAATGTTATTGGCAAAGTACACATATGTTATTGCATGCTCTTGGGACACGCGAAAAGGTTTATATTAGACTCAGATAAGAGTTATCGAACCCTTTAGAATGCAATCGGTTTTAAATAGACGTAATTTAGATATTGATGCATAAATGGCGGCTTGCTAAGCTGACAATTACTGTAGAAACTAGAATGGGCGGATGGTTTTTGTTACTTGTATGCTGCAAAATTATATAGTTTTGATTCACTCTTCATTGTACATAAATAAGTACGAATCTACCAGTTTCCCACGCAGTCAGATAGAGAAATTAAGGCAATACACAATATCACCGAAAAACGATGACAACCTTTTTGTGTATTAAAATATTTTACATATTTTTTTCACAGATATATTTTTTGTTCAATGCTATCCTTATCATTAAATCAAAGCTTCAAATAGGTTAGTACCGTAACTGATAAAATAATATATTATATCAATGTTTGATTAAGAAATCTTAGCCTCGTTTAATATCTATTACTTCTTTATCTGGTGAAGGACATTATTTGATTTGATGGTATCAGGTAGAATAATTTTAGTTTGTGTGATATTTGATCACGTTACCTTTATTTGTGTGTTACCTAATATAAGAGAGACATCTTAAAAAATGATTTTGCTATTTTCATCCAACAATTTCTGGTTTTGAGTTGCGTATATGCGTACCCCCAAATTAGTCAACAGTCTCAAAAATTAAACTTTCCTACATACAAAAACAAAACCAATAATTGTGTATTTTAGTACCAGCGTTTACCGTAAACACGCAACTTTAACACAGTTGTTACTAACCGTAGTTACTGTATCAAATAATCGCTCCTTCCGTCGTGACGTACCTCTTTATAAATAATTACAAGTATCCTGTTTGTTCAACTAAATTGTGTCATTGAAGTGGCCTTAAAGAGATTATAAGTATTGTCTTTATAAACGCGTGAAGAAATGACGTATGGGTACAAAAACTAATCGAAATAACTTAAAGTGTTCTTGGCCAAAAATCTCAATTCACTCGTCACTTCATCTCACTGTGCTCAACTTATTCTTCAACGACTAGCTACTGCCGAATACAGGCTGTCTCTTCTCACTGACAGATAGCTACTCACTCACTATTCTAATGTCTAGTAAATTATATTCGTACACCGATTCTAAACAAAACTCTAAAGTCATATTTAGGTATGTCTTGGGTAGTAACTAAACCCAGCTTACACACTGAAATGGCTCTTTACATATTTTTTGCTAATTAGCTTGTTGGCATTTACGAAATATCAAAATACCCTAAAGATACTTAATAAGTCAACGGATTCTCACTACTCTTAAGTGACTTCGAGCAAGGCGCGTCTTCATTGTCAGCAAGTAACATATTATTTTGTGGTTAGCAGTGCGTTGGGTTCTCGCAATAGCACAAATGCACATATTACACACTCCTAACAAATCTTTTGTAACTGGCATTTTTTATTAGAGCACAGCCAAACGGGATTGGATTTCTCCGATCGCTCAAACTCCTTCAACTGATACAGTTACGTATCGACGTTCTATTTCTGGCGGGACAGCTGTGGCTGTGTTCATCATCAGTTATTCAGCACCTATTGTCTCCACGCTCCTAGGGCTGTCCCACGGTTACCTTTGACAAAAACATAACAACCATGTCACAGGGCCTTAAGTATATGCTGCGCAAAGGCACAGAATATTACAGGCAGAAGGCCCACTTTTGAACCTTAATTCGAACTAAAATGAATCTTACCTCCCGGAAATAAAATACGTTCTAGCTTCTATCTATCTGCATCGCATACCTACAACCATCCAGGTAAGCGAAAATGAATCTAATTGCTTCGCACAAGCACAATATACAGGGTGAACCCATCTCACGTAGTCGGTCGTTCTCACTTACAGCGATCCGAATTACTTTTATCATTATACCTACAGCACGGAGTGCACCTGATGCGAATCAGCCATTAACCCCGCTCCCCCTTTGTGTTATGCACTAAGGTTACATCTTCATAGCAAATCCTGAAAGCCTAAAGACGCTCACTCATTGCACAAATTGAAATTGTCAGTTCAGTTTAATTAATTTCCGAAATGTATGCAAGTTGTTGAAAATGGATGCAATTCTGCTCTTTTCTGCCGCTTGCCTTGTGAATTAGGCTTACATAGTCTCTTTTATAAACGACAGTTATTCAACTATGAAAATTGAATACTAACAGGAAACAAGTTTGCACACTCAAACCATAGTAAATTCCTGTTGGACCTAATGAAATTTCCCCGGAAGGAACATTGTCGCCATGCTGAATTTCTCGTATTCCGCTTACATAATACCGAATACCTTCTAAAACTGCTCGCACGTCAAAAGTTTCCACCTAAATCCCGCGTATCAGGACGTTCCGTTCCATTTCCTGTACGACCTCGGGTTTTGTTGGTCGAAGGTCGAACCACAGAGGTGAAGGGCAGAGGTGGTGTGTTAGGTATTTGTTGAAAATGCAATTTTGAACTTTATTATTAGGGAAATTGGGGTTTTTGAAGGCATATTGCACCGATATTGACAGGTCACTGTAATAGTACATTGTTATCCTAGGGGTGAAAGTAACTTATTTAGTCCCGAGACAGGGTTTGGCGCCCGGAACGAAGTGAGGGCAATAGTTCGAGGGACTAAATAAGTCTTTAACCCGAGGTAAACACTGTGCTTTTCATTACAAATACGAGGAAAGTAAAAATAAAAACATGAATTAATTCATGAAGATCGAATTGCCGCTTTCCCGCCTATTTTGTTTGTTTTTTTTTCTGTGGCCAGCCCGCTATTCAGCCATTATGCCATTATTTTTTATTTTCATCATTGGAAAAATGGTAAATAATTTGCTCAAAGCTACGTTATTTCAAAGAAATTGTTGAAACTTAATTATAAAATAAAGTTATTTAAAATATATATATTCTCTAATCAATACTTAACTTTAAGTTATTTCAATTTTATGTCGTGGCTGTATAGAAAGTTGGAACATGGTTCAATAGTTAAATGAAAAAGAACTAGTTTTTTTTTAAATAATATGACAGCTGTCAGTTGAAAGTGATTCTCCCTAGGGATGAAAAGTATTGCTTTCAGCCCGCTTCTCAGGTCAGTAATGACCTACTTTCAGAGTATGAGTAATGAAAAATAATGTACAGGCCCAGTAATCTAAGAAGTTCATTTTGACAGCTGCCAGTGCCATTACAAATCGTTCTTCAATACAATAGAAATAATATTCATGAGCTAACGCTTGACTTTTTTTTTATTTTTTGTTAATGGCGTCACCCTTTTGCCTCTTTGGGCGAGGGTATTTCGCCAATGTCGAGTGAATTATGCCTTTGCATGTGTTCATTGAAATACTGGTATCATGTATTTCAATGCTTCTTGGAGTTTTTGAGGTTATTCACGCGTCTGCAACTTCTTAACATGCCATGTGGTCGTGGTGGTTTGTCTGCGACTCAAATGGTCATGTTAAAACGATTTATTTCAATAACTTATGTAACTAACACCACTGCGGAACTTTACTGAATACACTGATACCTAGTTTATTCACTAAAAACCACTAAATGTTAATTAAAAGTTAAAAAATAGATCGACTGTGCTTTCCGTTTGAGTACCCTCAAAAAACCCCGCTTGACTTCTGAGCCTGACAGAACACTTGACACCGACAGCTGTCAAAATGTATTTCTTAGATTAGTTGGACTATCAAAGTGTTATACAGGGTAATTCACAAAAAGAATGCCACCTTTGTTTGTGTGATGCAAATGTTGGCCCCAACACTGGCCCTGATTCTGTTGGGCGTATTTTGATTTTATTACTCGTGTAATTTTATCGCGAACATGCGTGTTTGTCCGTACAACAGCCGTTCCTTCGATTTATTGTCGATAAACCGCTTTTCATTCTTGTTTTATACGAAAAGTGTACGCAAAAATAAATTTGTTTATACTCCGGTAAAAGAGTGAGTATCAAAAATTTATTCGATTTTTTTAGTTTTTTTGCTGTTGGTTCAGTCATAGGTGTGTGGAAAGTTATATAAAACATGCATTGTTACAGCTAACGTTGTTAGTTCATGTTGCTTGTTTAAGGCTGACGAACATTAAAGACTGATTTCGATGGTATAAAATAAGAAAATTAACAGATAACATCACAAATATGTTGGACTTCCTTACAGGTAGGTGTGGATGGGATGTTTGGTGGTTAGCATGTCGCAACAAGGTCGAATGGGATGGGTGAGCCCAACCTAGCCTAAAGTAGTTATTGGTCCCAGTTGTCAGATTTAGTCGTAGTCTTGACGGCTTATTAGCCGTCTCTTCTAACGAGTTATTTCTTATAGTGAGTTTTATTACTAGGCTAAAGTAACCCCTCCATACATCAACACTGAGACCGCGTGCTCACACCACCTCATAGTTGATAGTCGTCTACATTGTCTATGCCTAACTATGCTCAACTGTTTCACCCACAACGTGGTTACTGGTTACATAACACCCACAATGACTACAAAGTGTTGCTAACGTACAAAGTCCAAACCTTTCATCAGGGCTTTACAACTTAATTGTCCGTCAGTGCAGTCATTCAATATTGTAAATAAACTGTGCACAGTATAAACTGAATACAGTAAACCAACAGAGACTACGCAACGCTCGCAATCGGCAGGTATAGCGTTATTTATGCAAACATTGGACTGTGACTCACGCGGCACGCGCTGTATATTGCTAATAAAAATCCTAAAGCCAGGGCTCGCTCCCAAACTGTTATGTATTTTTGTTTTATATTAAGTGTATATTCACTTGTATTAAAATGAGGTAGACAGGAGAGTAGAACTGGTCAAGATGTTTCAGTAGTTACACTTATGTATCATAACGAAATACAATGACATAAATTGAGAGATACTTTCTGTTGACTGTACAATTTGTGGCTAACTCTCCAGATGGAAAACACCGATAAGAAATCCAAGCTACCCGGATAACAGCGCTAGCCTGGCGATATATTTAAGGTTATAATATCCGATACAAAAATACCTAAACTCCACTGTCAATTAGATGTCTAATTTCAGTGTTTTAAATAGCACTTCACGTTTCGCTGTCAATTTTATCCAACACCAAACGGCTTTCAATGGTTATAATTAGATTCTCTTGGTTATTAATGGGGAAACTAAAGTTGGCCAGTTGAGGGTCAAAGTGACAGGTGTCAATACGTCGATCTACTGTAAAGTGTTTTCTGACGCGAACGGAGGGATGTTTTAATAAGTTAATCTTGAGAATCTGTGTCTTTGGTCGCGGAATTCCTAATGGATGAATCGTGATTTGTTTTTAGTTGTTTGAAAAGCTTCTAAACCGTAGACTTCATGTTCTTAGCATAATTCCAGAAAATGGGGTCGAGTTGAGATAACGGCGAACCAAAATCGCTAAGGAAATTACAGTTTACCTCCTAATTAGTGTTTTCATAATTTCAAAGACTTTTGTTTCGAAAACCAAAAAATATATTTTTATCTCAATTGGGTGGTTCACTTAAGCTAATTTAAAGTTCAGCCCTAAGAGTTCATAAAGCTACTAGTAACTTACAAAATGCTCGTAGCAAAAATCCTAGACATTCTTTAGAAATGTCCAAGTTACCTTTCGCCGGTGTTAGGAAAGGCAATAAAACTGAACGCGCTGCATTCCGCAGTAAGAAACTTAGGTATTTCTCCAACTTTTTGCTTTATTTGTGAACCCACTCAGAGTTCGTCCGTAAAACTTCGAGATTAGGAATAGTAGAAAAAATCAACTGGGTTAAGGTGCCAGACGGGATTCATGTTTAATAATGTTTGACTGGATTTTATATTTTTTCTCATTGGCAATAAAAACTGAATTCCCTCGATAAAGGGCGAAAATAGGTGCAAAAATATGTGCATTTTGTCTATAGATATTTTTGCTGGTGATGGGAATGAAGCCACGTTTCTTTGCATCTCAAACGTTTTCATCTTCACCGTTAGCTATAGGAAGCATTTATAATTGGCCTTGCCGCTAGTTCTTATTAGGCTGACTGGTCACCTACATCCACTCAGATTTTCCATAGCCTTAAATGAAAAAATATGAAAAATCTAAAGTGTCCAAATCCCACAGAATAAGAAATAACTCTATTTCACATTATATTGCCTCTTTCCTCACAAAAGAGAGTCACAATAAGCGAAACGCATCCCTTCGAAATTAATTCGAGTTTTACATTAAAAAGAATGCGTCCCTTTGTGCGCCGGAGAATGGCGAACAGTGGGAATAAATTGTTTTCTTTCTTGTAGCGCCCTCTTCCGGTATTCATTTGACAAATTATCAAGTTCAATCTGATGGAAACCGGCTCTGTACCCCTACTATGAAGTGCTCTAGTCGCTAGAGACTGCGTGAGTTATTTATATGCCGTTTCGTAAAGTAAAAAATATTTAATCGAATAGCCCTGTTGAATAGGCAAAGCCATATCAAATCGTCGGAACAAAATATACTTAACAATAGACATGAATGCTATAATATCGTTCATACGTATGTATATTATTATGAATAAAAGTCTACCATCGGTATCGGACAGTTGTTTTCTTAGTGAGAAGAACTCGCAAGTAACTTGGAAGCTACTCTTCAATTCTTTACAATTAAAGTTATTGAATCCCAAGATGATTAAAACAAAGCGTTGCTACGCTTTGTTTCTACAGCTTAAGAACAAAAGATAAGAATAAGTTAATACACGAAAAGTTCCTCTACTGAAGCGATTAACAAAATCCTATCCAATGAAATACATGAATAAGTGCTAGTGAGTGAGCGTTAACTCATGGTAGGGGTTCTGAAAGGCTCAACCGCTGTATTCATTCCGCCTTATTTCCGCATTTGAAGAGCGAATTGTCGCAAAAATATTGTTTCGGCGATATCGAATATACTTGATTTAAGATTTTCCTTATTCGTTTAAACTCAATCTTATAAAGAGTAAACTTAGGGTGTATCATATTCTACCTGAGCTTTATGAAAGTCTTGTTTCTTGGACATCATTGTTGGTCCTGACTGACTCTTAATAAAGCCCTTTCATTAATTACTTTGATTCTTAAAATGTTTCTATTTTAGTCTACCTAATCTAATTTAGTAACTCATTTTGAAATGTTTTAAAGCTTTTAAATTCTACCCTATTTTGTATCATAGCCATAAAATAACTTTATCCGGAATTGACCTGTTACTGTATTTCAAATGAACCCGACACCTTTCGCGTGCGAGCAGTTTATTAAATATGCAAATCGAATGTCAGACCATTTCTCCGGTCCTCCCCCACAACGGAAACAACTAATACATATGTATGTCCTTATAGTGGTCTCAATCTTGCTATAAAACTGTTTGCATGCTATCTCTTTCATTTCCTTAAATTACTTTGCACTCAAACCACTGAATCTTCAACGTAACCGTCCACCGTTCCGTTTCACGTACATATCGCATCTGTTATATTATGAATGAAAAGGAATCACTTCTCATTTTAGTTCTTAAGTCAACACAAAAAGGTCCATATTTATACTCCTTCTGATATGAATGTCTACAGTTTACGATTATCTACACCCGCAGCCACTTCGGCACTTACATTTTATAACCGATGAGAAATGTATCGTTTAGGATGGTTTCAAAGTCCAAACTTCATCGGCGGTTACTAAGTCCAAAATAAGGCAGTCTATGAATAGAGCGTAAGGGCTGTTCTGAACGATAACTTCGTGTTGAACGAAACTTTTAAAGCTTGCAAGGGCAACTATCTATCCATATTCCATTGGATGAACTGCCTTAGTTCTAACACCGATTAGATAAAACTTCAGCTCAGTAAAACAAATGGTTTCTTTAAATCAATTAGTATCATGGCATCAAATGTCAAGAACAAGAACTTTGAAACTTTGTCACCTATGATGTACGGTGGCCAGCACATCACGGTACCCATTTCCGGTCAGTCCTCCTTGCTCTATTGCAAAGGAATGACATTTGGCAAGAGCGAGAGAAAAAACGGAAATGGGGTAACCTGATGTGCTGTTGACTGTACAAAATGTAGTGTAATGTCTATTCTACTAGACCATGAAGAAAACCCAATATGTTCAATTCACGACGCGCCTATTCCTCGAACGGGAAACTTCAAACGTGTCTCAAGATGTTTTACTGTTTGTTTGTATTCTTAATGTTGTTATTGAACGAATATCTTCCGTGCTTCGTAAAGCCAATTTCATTTGGTGATATATTAAATGTCGACGTTCTCCAAACAAGCCATTTACTTCAAACTTTAAAAGAATGAGAAGCTATATCATCTGTCTCGTTCAGATTTACGGGAACAGAAACATGAAGTATTATATAAGGTTTATCAACATTAAAGCGATGTTAATATTACCATCATTAGTCACTAATGTTCAGATAATTCCTTTAACGACGTTAAAAATAGTGAAATTGTGCTTTTTAGGGATCTAGATTCAACTTTAATCTTCGTTTCTGAATTCTTGCCGTGAGCTAAATACCCTGTCATATAACTTGATAGGATTATGTCTAATCCGGATTAAATGTGGATATACCAATAGAGTTTGTGAAGATTAAGGCCATTCTGTTGCTTACCGTAATTGATAGGAAACTCCTAATACTTGCCATTTGCTTTCATGTTTTTATGCCAATGACATGTTAATATCGGTCAGTGTTGTTTGAGGATGTCAGTAAGAACAAAATGAGTGTTCCAGTGAATTTGGTTATCATGCCGAATTTCACGGAATTTGAGAGTTGGGACAGATTAAAAAAAACTTAGTAATATACTAGCTCCTAGTAACATAGTTAATAACACCAATCTTTCCTTTGTTCCCAGGTCTTAGTGGTACCAGAGCGGACCTGACACATCGACGCGAAGTGTTCGGGTCGAACCTTATACCGCCGAAGCCTCCCAAGACCTTCCTTACCTTAGTATGGGAGGCTCTGCAGGACGTGACCCTGATTATTTTAGAGGTGGCTGCCGTTGTATCTTTAGGATTGAGTTTCTACAAACCGCCAGATGACGCGGAGGATCCTGGTAAGTTCTTGGATGAGTGTTTTCTGGATCTCGCAGACTAAGGGCTCATCTTTTTATTCAAAGTCACCTTATTTTCATCATCTTTTTTTTTTTGGTCTAGTATTATGTCATGTACATTGTCTCACTACAGGAATCATATTCCTGATAGTGATTATGATGTACTCAATATCCTATTGTGTATCATATACACGAACGAAATTTTCACATCACGTAATTTACTGCCTGTTTTCAAGTGCATTTAAAAGATTGAAAAAATGCAATTTGATAGTTTCCTAAAATGCTTGAACACAAGTGACTGAGTATCAGTTATCATTTTGCATATGCCAGTAACAGCAAAAAGTTGAACTAAGGTACTTTTAATACATCTGATTGGTTTTCTGCTTAGTCTGCGTGAATCTATGATAATGTTGTGATAAATCACGTGATGCCATTTGTACAAAATTCTCCACTAAACGACAGATTATAAAGCTCTTTGCTACATCTGACGTAAATTCTAGTATGGAATCAAACTCGTATACCACTCTGAATTATTCAATCAAAGCTTTTCGTGTTGATTCACTGTGTGCATCGCGTTTTTGTGGGATTCAAACATGTGCAAATTCCTTTTTTCTGGTATAAAAGCGTTCCAGCCAACTGGTATGCAAATATTAACTTCACAAGTTACAAAACCGTTTGCCTTTTATTCGTTGATGTCATCGTTACGAATTGACTAGAAGTTTTTGAAATTCAGAATGGGAATACTAGAATTGTCGCATACATGTGTATATTTGTAAAATTTGTTGTTGTAATCACTCAATCAATAAATTGTAAATTTATCTCATCGAATTCATCAATATAAAAGACTGAATTCCACTTAACCTTACTGTCGTTACATTTATTAATACACGACTAAAACAGGATCAATAGAGTAAGAAGTATATCATCATTAACTAATGTATTTTCTCTTTTCAATAACAATGTGGAATCATTAGACGACCCTGGTAAGAAATATGTAAATAATATAATAATGACCCCTTTGCTCGTTTTCCCATCGACTGTACTCAAGTTTACTCAACCACAATCGGATTTGCTTCATGAATCTAAAAATTCTATAATATCGGAAAATTAATTGCAGCTAAATCGATATGAAACAAGAGTATTTTGAATTAAATATGTGCAGTTCACACCATGGTTATCTTGAAGATGTAGGAGATTTGGGCACCCATATATTGTCTGATCTTTTAATATTCTGTATTAGATGTGACGCCATCAACATCATGGTGCCTGGACATGTTATTTTCTCATATATCGGTTTAGTTGCCCAATCTTGAGTACTCTAAACCCTGTGTAGAATGCACCCCACACCTGACTGTTTTCCATCGTAGGTTTCTCAGCCCTGCTTGAATGTCACCTTTACACCAAAATGTTGTTGAATGTTTTAACTGTTAGTATACATGTACGTGTTCTCCTAGATGTTTTTTTAAAGCTATAGCATAAAAAACTGTACCACGGACTGTATTAAAATTAACCTTATAAATAAACCTGGGTGAATATCAGAAAGATACTTCCCATCTTTTCTCACGTCTTTTAACTTTCCATCGTCTATATCATCAATTTTTACCACAAATGCATTGACAGTTAACTTGCTAGTTATAGTTGTTACCACTACAACAAATCGACCGTTGGGTCGGATAGATTAGTTGTTCGTATTCAATGAACTGGACGTTACACTTGCGGCTGTATAATCGATCTCTTGTTCTAGTTACGAATAGTTCAGTAACATTCTAACCTCATCGTTTCCTACTCTTGATTCATCAAAATGGTCAACATTTCGGTTAACCTCAGCAATTAGTTCATCAGATACAAAATCTCGGTTGTTTAAATAATAAACTTTAATTCCGAAGTCTTAATTAAATGTGAAAGCATTTACTACCATTCCTATAATAACATTTACCTCCGCAGGTGAACCTTCCATTACATTTGAAAGCTTTTGATCTCCACTAGATGAATCAGAAATTGCATTACTGTCTACATATTCTAATACTACCTCTAGGAGGGCTTCAAGAACTCAGGCCTTTGCTAGCCTTTGGTGATTAAGGGATTTACCTAGTTGAAACAGTTAATTATATGTATTCATTGAAATAGTTATGCTGTTTTATTTTACTGGCTACTTATATTCTATATGATCTTTGGCATTGTCCTATTAACTTCACATTTGAGCATTTCCTTTTGTCTGTCTGTTGAACTATTCCACAATGCAATGATAACTAGCTCTTTCACATTTTCCCTCTCTCATTCAACGCAATCCGTTTCACTACTGGTGATTCAACTAAAAGGGCAAATTTCGACACGAAATGCGATGTTAACTGAATTAATGATGGCAATTACAACACGTCCCTTCTGTTTAACGAGTAGTGGCTATCACCATCGCACTGGGTTTCCAGTTTTGAATTATTCCTGTAATAACAGCAACTTGGGCTAAAATCCTGTTTCATTCGAATTATATTTATGATTGAGGCCCATTTTACGACCGCCATAGCACCAAAGTTAAAAACATGATCTCTAATTACGTCTCTAAATAGTTATGCTAATGTAGTTTTCTTACTTTGGTGCCATTTAAATCCTGGTTTTTGAAAATCGAGTGTCTTAGCTTTCGCATAACGAAACATACCAACAATACCCAAATATTTTTTTCTAATATTTACGCGAACACTATACATCGAAATAAAACAACTTTAATTTTGTTTCTTTGTCATCCCGTGATCACGGCTGCTGTAAAGTAGTCGAAACGTCTGGTTAGAAAATGAAAGAAAATATAAGACCGCGAGTAGAATCCGTAAAGTTGTTTTAATCCCCAAATAGTATGATAATGTGTTGCTATGTGGTTTTTGTGCTTAATTGTAATGATGTCATTTGCTCTTTAAGTCCAAATCACATGTTACAACAAAAACTCACGCATCAAATGTTATTACTTACAAGGAAAACTATGGGGAATTTAGTATTCTAATACGATAAAATGCTTCAACAAGGATTTTGTTATTAACGGTAAATTTGATGACTCACTAAATAAGTCTTCCTTGTATTTCCTTCCTTGACTGTCCCAAGTATTTGTAGTAATAAACAATAAACATAAAAAATAAATAGATGGCTTTTCCCCGATAGTTTAAATAGATATTATAAAACACTTTGGTTATGCACCTAAATAGATATCTTATTGATTATGTTCTAGCATGTACAAAAATAGGACAGCCATTAGTGTATAAAGAACTTTATGAATAGATCCAGTTGAAAACTCCTTGTCATATTATGGCTGTAAAGTAGAGTCTCGTACCTCCAAACCGGCGTACATGCTGTGTACATGTAAAATCGACTTAGACCTTCTACAGCTTCCTATAGTAAGATGGCTGTTCTATGTACAACTCTTGAACAGCTAGTATACGGCGTAAGGTTGTGTAAAGCTCTTCTTATACAGCCTGTAGCGCTAACAGGGAATATTCATAACTTTTTATTGAGCAGACATCTAACAATGCGTATTCCCTATTGAGCTAGCATTACATCTATCCAAAGACATATACCATCCGCAGAGCAAGATTTGTTTAAAAAAATGCGTCAGTAAAAAGTTCTTTTCAGTATTTATATGACAGAATCAATTTATGAATCTTACTCTGCAGTTTTTGTTATATAGAAAAAAAAATCCTTAGTTCTGTCTAACTCCACGTGTTTATTTAGTTGTTTGTATAATATTTACTTGTACCCGTCTCGTTACGTTATCAACAAGTAGTAAATATATGCTGTGTGTTATATAATTTACTATATTGGTACAATTTATACATTTGCATAACTTGTGTACCTAAATATAGTCTCTTCCTTAATTTAAGGCTTATGTTAGTCATATAACGTAGTTTGCCTTGTAAATCTCCCATTCCACAAGATATCCTTATTATAAAAACTTGTTAGGTAATCTTAACTAGTTGCCTAGCCATTTCTCGTGATAGTTACCTAATGTGATATTCTATCGGAAAAGAGCAAGGCCCCCGACCTTAGACAAGTGAAGTTAACGTTTATGTACGTAACAGTAGTCATAAAATTGAAAGTTATCTTTATCAAACACTAACTTCTCTTGCCTTGATCCTATTCTGTAGTATGTAATTTAATTTGGGCCTAGTCTAATACGACATCGTGTCAGAATGGGCTTGAGAAATGCGTGACCTTCATATACCTATACTGAGACCAATATCATTATATTGCACCTATTAACTCTTTTGGTTTTATAACTGCTTTAGTGCCGGCCAATATAGAACCATCCTGTTATTTATATACCTTAGTTATTCATCTAAGTTCTTTCAGCCTTATAACTTTAGTGGTGTACTTTCAGGACATCTTGACGAAGAGGAGGGGCATTATCAATGGATCGAAGGTCTGGCGATCTTAATATCTGTTATAGTCGTCGTTATAGTCACAGCGTTCAACGATTACACGAAAGAAAGGCAATTTAGGTTAGTAAACTTTGCTTAAATACCTATAAAACATCATTGCATTGCTCTAGAGCAATGGGTCTAGTCCCGAAGTTTGTTTCCCCCTGGGCTAGATAAACAAGACACTTTGGACTTTGTATTTTAATGCAATAAAGTTCATAAACTGTCAAAGTGTTTATAAATACTAGCCTAGTGGCCTTCAGGTCTTCACTTCACTTAATCAAACACAAGGAGGACGTTAAGGCCCATATAAACCTCAAAATGGCGCCCTCATTGTATAAGAAATCATTTTAAGAGAACAGAAGATGAAGATTGATAAACCCTATGTATAGTTAATCACAAATAGGACAAAGTATTTTCGCATTGAATCAAAACTCAAAATGTTTCACTATTATTGTAGTATCCAAGAGTATCAAAATCGGCCGTTGTTGGCACTCTTGGTTACTACATACACAGTTATAGTCCGTTCGCGTTAATAGTGCAGTGATATTTCATTCTTGTCCTTCGACCTGGCACGCCCTCTAACCGATCAAATCGTTCCTAATTAGAAAGCCAATTTCACAGTGCCCAGTATAACGCATTCTTTCTAAAGCAACGGCTTTGTACCTGAGTTTTTCTCCGTGTAACAAAATAAATTATAAAATTACTGCATTCTTAACGCGAACATACTATAATAATTTTCAATATTTTTTTCCAGAGGGCTGCAATCTCGGATAGAAGGTGAACACAAATTCGCGGTGATCCGAGGGTCTGAGGTGAAGCAGGTGGCGATCAGTGAGATCGTCGTGGGCGACATCTGCCAGATAAAGTATGGAGACTTACTGCCGGCTGACGGGATACTGTTGCAGAGTAACGATCTCAAGGTAACAACTGGAAGTTTTTACCCTGTATAACATAGCACCTACATCAAAGGCACTGATTGATGCTGTCATGCTGAACGGAACATTCAGAAGCCCACATTTCGCTGTTTTTTTATACACAACGTGGTGAGGGTCGAGCCTACCGTCGTTATCCGGGTTGCTTGGGTTGACATAGCCGAATTGTGGGTACAATGAACACAAAGTACGCAAGCGATATATTTACATCTATACGTCAAAAGCGATAAAGCCCAAGATAGATAGAGTAAATGATTATGAATTTGACAGCTTGTGGTAACTCGATCTGATTGTCTCTGCACACAAGTGCAGACTTTTGTAACCTGGAGTCGGACTAGAAGTTCTTTCATAATCATTTCACTATCTTCTTTTGCATGAGGTTACTCTGTAGAAAGATTCTAAAAATATCATTTTCAGGCTGTGAAATGAATACCAACTCGAACCCAGACAAAAGGCGAATACCACTGAACACTTCCTGATCCCTTGCCTTAAAGGGGTCAATACCGCTTCAAAACCGTTTTATAATGACGCTATAATGAATGGTTGACGACCGATTTGGTGTGTATGGTTCAGTAGTGGGCTATTACACCAGTGGGTCGCGGGTTCGAACCCCGCACTGTACAAACATTTGTGTGCATGAACATGTCTGTTTGTGCTGGCCTGGGTGTTTCCTATTTATATTAAATTTAGTATGTATTTCCATAAGTATTGAACAAGCATTCAGTTGCTACGTTTGGGGCTAGGTGGCGCTGTGTGGAATAATGTCCACTGATATTTATTTAGGCATAGTGGCTGGCCAGTTGTACCGCCTTTTCAATTTGTGTTGGAGGACCGGCCGAGTCCCAGGTGACTGGTGCAAGGCCGTGATCGTGCCGTTGTTCAAGGGAAAAGGGTCGCAACAGGACTGCAAAAATTACCGCGGAATCAGCCTGCTCAGCGTGGTTGGTAAATTGTATGCGAAAGTGTTGATTAACAGGGTATTGAATGAAACTGAGAATAAGATATGGGATGCACAAGCGGGATTTAGAAGAGGAATGGGGTGCACGGATCAGGTTTTTTCCTTACGGTGCATAGCTGAAAAGTTTTTGGCAAAAAGTCAGAAGGTCTACTGCACATTCGTGGATCTGGAAAAAGCCTATGATCGAGTAAGAAGGAATGAATTATGGTCGACATTGTCTGCGTATGGGGTGAGCAGTTGCCTGATACGAGCACTGAAATCTCTCTATGAGGGCTCCAGTGCTTGTGTCAGGATAGACGGGATGTACACGGAATGGTTTGATATCCATAAGGGTGTTAGACAGGGATGTGTGGCGTCACCATGGCTGTTCAACCTATTCATGGACAATTGTTTGACAGGTTTGAAAGATAGTAGGTATGGTCTGAGAATGGATGGGTTGCTCGTAAAATGTCTTCTCTACGCCGATGATCAGGTTATACTTGCATCGTCTGCCGGCGAGTTGCAGGATATGGTAACGATAATGAATGTGTCGCTGGAAGCGAGAGGTATGAAAGTGAATGTGAGTAAAACTAAAACGATGGTGTTTGAAAGAGATGACAGCATGACAGAATGTAATGTTTTTATTGGGGGTGAAAAAGTCGAGCAAGTGACAGAGTTTGTGTATGTGGGTACCAAGGTTACGAGAGATGGAAGATATGAGGGTGACATTGAGAGAAGAGTGAATGCAGGTAATAGAGTGAACGGGGCGCTACATGCCTTTATGAGCAGTCACAAAGTGTCGGAGAAAGCCAGACTGGCAGTTCACAGGGGTGTGCTGGTACCGACATGAATGTACGGTAGTGAAAGTTGGGTATGGCAGAAGAAGGATGAAAGTAAAATAAATGCAGTGGAAATGAGAGCATTACGAAGTATGGCTGGGGTGAAACTGAGTGATAGAATAAAAAACTGTGCTATAAGAGAACGATGGGAATGCTGAGGTGGTTTGGTCATATGGAAAGAATGGATGAAAGGCGATTAACGAAACGGATTTATAAGGCGAGGGTGAATGGAGCTGTTGGAAGGGGAAAGCCTAGACGAACGTTTCTTGGACAAGTTCAAGATGTTCTCAGAAAGGGTCAGGTCAGGAGTACCTTTAACCGACGAGCATGTATGAAAGGGCTCATGAAAGTAGAGGAGGCGCAAAGTGTGTGTCAGGATCGTAGCAAGTGGAAAGAAGTGGTCTCTGCCTACCCCGTTGGGAAAGAGGCGTGATGGTATGTATGTATGTATGTATATTTATTTATTTATAATCGACTAGCGGCTGCCCGCGACTTCGTCCGCGTGGACTTAAAATGAACGGATTCGTCAAATTGTCTGACGTTAGATGGACGTTAGCGCGATATCTCAATTCGGAACGCACCCATAGTTACGCTAATGACAGCAGCCGTCTGTCATGCCATACCACGTGATTCCGCGTACATTTTTATATTTACTTGATATTTTCAACAATTTACACAATATCTTTATAAATTTTAGCCTATGTGTTATTCAGATATATAAGCAACATTATTGTAAAGTTTCATTAAAATCCATTCAGTAGTTTTTACGTGAAAGAGCAACACAGCACATCAAGACATACAAACTTTCGCCTTTATTAGTAGGATAAATCCAACCGCACCCTATTTAATTAGTTCACATTGAATGTAACGGGTGTGTACTACAATAATACCTGTCGATTTTCGATAACCCAATAAACGCCGATAGCGCCCCCTATCTGTGACGCACACACTATCTCCTACAAATCGGATAAGCGACAAATATAGAAATTATAGCTACCTGTCGGAGATTAATACAGCGATAAATTTATTGCCCTGTATCGCCAGGGACTTTGTTAAAGGTTAATTCGCTAAATTTTGCAGAAAAAATCTGTTATTTTTATTTCGTATCATAAAGCTGTTATTTGACAATGAATGTAACGTTTAAATGCAGCAAATGATAACAGCCGATTTGGTGTAATGGCTAATGGAATACTGAAGGTCACGGGTTCGATCCTCGCACAGTACAAACATTCGACATCATGAACATGTCTGGGTGTTTTCTATTTATATTACACATGTACGTACAACAAAAAGTGTTCAAGTGTTATCTGTTGTCTAAAAGCTTTTGTTGACTTTAATTTTAGATAAACACCCAGACGCGAAATGTTCGTCGAAATGGAATACTACTATCGAACCCACAGCTTAATTGATACATAATTTTTTTCATCATAGTTTTCTAACCTACATAATCCCACTGCTGGGCAAAGGTCTCTCCCAATCCTTTCCAAACATTTCGATCCCGTTCCAGACTCCGCCAATCTTGATGATACATCATAGAGAAAATTAATAGTTGGATGTTGCTATAGCAACTACCTACAGTAGCTGTAACATATTCTTCCTCATTTTTTGTACGTGTTATCTTATTTATTCTGAGTTAGTATGTCAGTCAAGTCAGCCACTAGCACTTTTTAAGTAAATTCACACAACAGTCGCACAACAAGTCTAGGTTGTGCAAATATATCAAGATAAGTATGATAAAACAGTCATAATGCGGCATTTTTATCTCTCAAGATTATTTGTTTAATTGTTCAAGTTTTGTAATGTTTGGTAAAGAGGAATTTGAACTACTTTCCATCGATAACTTACAATTAAAATGTGAACAAATGTAAAAACTGTATTTTTTAGATTACAGTTTGACAAAATGCACATTTTGGAAATTGATTCCTATACTAAACCCAGAAAAAATTTTTTTTTAAACGCTAGCTGTCCCAAACTCCCGGCAGATATCGTTAGGTCAATAGACAGTTGAAAAGTTTGACATGTATCCAGAAACATTTTGATAAAATATTAAATTTGAATTTTTAAAATATTTGCTCTCCGATTCGAGGCAAAGACAAGATCAAATCCAGCAATTCTCGAGTCATACTTAGGTGCTTGAACAAACCCGACTTTGTTTTTATAAAAACCACTGTCTGTAAACGTATGTTCTAAAGAATCACTAAGTAGGATCATAATCATAATAAATTCACATAGCAACTCCTGTGTGACGTCACAATATAGTAATAAAATGTATGTTTGTTGTAGATCGACGAGTCCTCGTTGACGGGTGAATCGGACCATGTCAAAAAGGGAGAAGCGTTTGATCCCATGGTGCTATCCGGTACTCACGTGATGGAAGGTATGTATAATATCGTCTGTCTATTTTTAGACTTGCTCTTTTTAGACCAGGTCACAAGAGCCATATACTTAAGGGTATAGAATATTGAAACTCCGAATAACTCGTTGAAGGGATCAAAAGAGGTTAAAACTGATAAAAAAATACGGTATGCCTTATCATTGAATCGACAACCGATTTGGTGGAATGGTTAAGAAGTGAGCTACTACACCAGAGGTCGTGGGTTCGATTCCGCACATTACCGAATTATTTATAACCAAAACCTTTCAAGAATCGAGTAAAAATGTGTCTTCCGGACACGACTGCTCTATGTTTGACAATATCTCTACTCTCAAGATCATAGTCAAGACCAGTAATAAGCAACAGCCTTTTACGTCGTACTAGCGCAGGCCTCACCATAACTATATGGTAGCACTATTGGATTATTGGAGGGGTGTATCCTTACTGTCAGACGTTATCAAGACGCCCTGACGCCGCCGACTAGGCTTAACAACTTGACGTCTAGCGAGGTCAGCCGAGACGAACTACACAGCACGCTTTCTGATGCAAGGAGGTGCCAGAAATATACATCACTTAATTCCGATTCAGGTTGTCATCCATCCCATTTATGACCCGTTTTTTTTTTGCTATCCAACAGCGATGGTTCCGGACGCCTCAAGTTAGAACCAAGCTCAAAGGTTTCTTTGTGTCTAAACCTCTTGCTAAATTTTCCAGGCTCCGGCAAGATGTTAGTAACAGCCGTCGGTGTTAACTCTCAAGCTGGTATTATCTTCACACTCCTCGGTGCCGCTGTGGAGAAGCAGGATAAGGAAATTAAGCAGATGAAGAAAGGTCAGTGGCACTAACAACAGCTGGTTGCGGTAGACTTAGAAAGTCCCCTTTAGACACAGAGGCGTCTTCTCGGATTTACAACTACCCGCAATAAAATATATTTGCAAACAACTATATAATCGCGGAAGTCAAAGGGATACTGATTGTTGCCGTTTGCCCACCATTGATTTTGTTAGCGGAATATTTTTGATTTTTTGATACACAGAACCGAAGAGTTAGCCCTAAATTGTACGGAAGTAGGTCAGACTTGAACTCTTCACCACACAGGTTCCAAGTCAATGTTTAACCACTGGGCCACAATGCTCTCTAATGAGTGGTCGTTATTGTTATTTCTCTGAATTACTAGCATACTTTTGCGTTGTAATTTTTATTGCACATATAGAAATATCAGATTTAAATTCAAGGGAAACAATTAATCGGCCTCATGGTCTAAATTAATAAAATAATCTTTCTTGAAACATTTAACTGATATTATTTACAACCTTGTACATTGATATTACATAACGTGCATTGAAAAGAAGTAAATTATTAATTATAACTCAATAGGTACCTATCCTATAAACGCACGCAATATACTTGATGGTTATCTATCAAAATCATTCAATCAAAAATAATCCGACGCAAATAACGCTAGAAATCTAATCAAACTCTGGAAATGTTTAAAAAATGTTCAACTTTATCTAAAGCCACTTGAAAGACTGATTTTATCCGAAAAGGCGCCTCGGTTAGCCAAACCCCGCTAAACATAGTTGGCATCGTATACTCTGCTCATTTGGTATGAAAAGATATAAGCTGCCCTAGGGCTTCAAAGCTTTTATTGGTACGCTAAACGCTTTATAAAGCTTGCATAGCATAACTATTTATAAAAGAAAGAAATCAAGAAAATATGGAGCTAATCTTCGTTTAGAAAAATGCGCCATAAGCATATTTCAGCTCCAAGCAGGCAGGGCTATTTTGTAAAAGAATCTGATATTTAACTATAACTATAATGTGTTAGAATCTGATATCTAACTCGTACATAATGTGTTAGAATCTGATTTCTGACAACATAATGTGTTGGAATCTGATTTCTAACTACATAATGTGTTAGAATCTGATATCTTACTACATAATGTGTACATTTCGTTTATTAATCTTCCGGCAGTATTATTGCTGACTATTATCGTCAATTAACTACACATTTGACTTTAATAGCAAACTAAAACCGATTTTCAGCTGTGAAAACCCCGTATCAAAATGAACTAATTTTCATAACTTAAACCTTATATGTTGAAGCATTAGATTCATTATTCAAGGCTAAATGAGCATAGTATGACGTTATGCTTTGTTGCATAGTGACGTAACAGTTTATGCCCCACTCCTACCATTACATCGGGACACAGCACCTACCCCCGACCTGTGTAGGATTTTTATACGGACGAAATTGGTATATTACTCACTGGAAATTATTATAACTAACTGAGAGACATCACATAAATGTAAAACCTTTTTAACGTTTGTGTTACTGTTATTTTTGTGTCGTGTTTTTTTAATACATTTTTCGGAATCTAATACGTAGGCTGCTAAATTCTTGACATTTAGACAAGACAAGACAAACAGCCTTTATACTGTCCCACTGCTGGGAACAAGCCTCACCTCAACTAGTACTAGCACTTCCGTGCGGTTTTTTTTTTGGCATTTGAATTATTGTATTAATTTTGTTTGTTACCAATTTCGTCCAATTTGTGAGATTATTTTATTTATTGACGTTTGTGAAGTTTAACAGGTATTTTAAAAGATCTCGTGTCATTTTGTGCGTTGTCGTGTATGTTATGTATTGACTAATAATTTGGATCATGTTTTTTGTGGCATGTCATAAATTTAATTTGTTGTTTTTCGTTCCATTTGTAGTTTTAGTTGTGTTCATTTTTTTGTTGTTATCAATAAAAGAAATAATCTCCTTCAGTTTCATAAAACATATTATTAAAATTATACCCTTAAAGCAACATTTGTAAATGCAATATAGTAGATAACTATGAGCACTTTTGGCCACGGAAACGTATAACCAAGTTTTTGACACTTTTGCACTAACACTTTTGACTACTAATGTTTTTTTGTATCGTATAATCAATCATATTTCATACAATTTGTAAATAAATTCATCTGCGGAAGTTACTCATATCCTAGCCACAAGTGCTTATAAGTTATAACATGACCCCTTTAGATTTAGTGCCACCTACATTTTAGTGTGATCCGTTCAATGACATCCAACTTTTTTTTCACCACCCTCGAAACCCCGGCCCGCTGCACGTCCTACCTACATGTCGTCGATGAAAATAAAAAAAATATATAAACATTAAATTCAATTAAAATTACATACACATCGAAACTGCATCGTGTAACTGTCGTGTTGACTGCATGATGTGTAAACAAAAATATTCCAAATCGTTGTCATAAATGTGTATGCTTGTTTCGATAAATTGAAATGAATATGGATTTGATGAAAGTAGAAGCTAAAAAGCAGCGAAAGGAAGCCCAGCGCAAGAGTTTGACGGGTAAGTACATCCTTTGCTATGCCCCGCTTAACCACCTCCGTACACTCAGGGCCAGGATAATGTAGCCTCGAGTACCTATTCTATTGTTTGTGGGTTGCGTCTTCGCTTTAATATGTAGCTTTGGGCTTCACTGTCAAGGGATCTGGTTTATCTGTCCTTAAGTGTACCTCCAGCAACGAAATACTACGTAAAATTGCAGGTTCAAAACTAGCAGTATTACTTAGATCTATGCTGTAGTAACAGTAACTATACAACTAAATCACTCAATTAAACATAGTAAAATTACTAATATATTCCTTTGAACAATTAACTTAGTTTTAGAATTTGTCTTGCATATGTATCTAGTGAGTTCACTGTAGATAACTATTCTAATATAAGTGAAAATAAAGAACTAAATGACTGCTTTACACTTCAGTAAAAGTAAACTAAAAAGTATTTCTTCTCTCTCGAATTGGTAGTTTAAATGTTGTTAAACTTTCTAAATTCACGTGTCTTTGATTTTCGCACTTCTCTTTTAATCAATAATACTTCATTTGTCGTAAAAATTGTCCCTTCAAAGCGTTTAAATGTTTTTTTTTATCTAGCACGGATTTGATGCGCATTCTAATTTTTTCAACAAAAAATTGTTAAAATTTCACAAATAAAGTAGCACTTTGGGAAGTCTTAAAACTTTAAGCACTGCGCAAAATCCGTGCCTTCTAAAACCGAAGTCATAAGCAGTTCCTCATCACACAGGCGACGAGGACACACTGCCAGCGTCGGGCAACAGCCACGGCGCCAATCACGCCCGCCCAGAGGACAACCATGTCCCCGCCCCCGAGACCAAGCCCGCCCCAGAGGCCTCGCATAAGAAGGAGAAGTCTGTGCTGCAAGCTAAGCTCACCAAGCTTGCTATACAGGTAAACATAATATAAGCAATTACCTGGTCCCAGAAATTTATTTATTTAAGAAAGAAAGAAAGAAAGAAAAACTATTTATTAGCTCACACAAACAAAACAAAAATATACACCAAAAAAAAGACAATGACAAAGAACAAATAAAAAAAAATAACAAAGGCAACAATTAAAGAAATTAATTATTTTAATTTGCATTTAGGTATGAAGTGGTCACCAATACACTAGCAAGTCAAATAAAAAAGAGTTTTCCTTAAACAATACTTGCTGCTAATAAACACTCTATAAGCTATTAAAAAGTTTCATTTGTTGACCATGTGTAAACCTTCGTTACACATGGTCTCTGGTGTGAGGTTGTTTTGATATTTTTCTGTCATCAAGATAGTTGGAGCACGTCATCACTATTAGAGACTTAATGAAGATTCCTGTGTGACGTAGTCTCAAGACCCCACTTTCACAGGACGTGGAAAAAGAAGTCATCATGTCGGTGTTTGAGATCAGACAAAGTTACGCTGGTACCATTTTCCGGTTGAAGTAGTCCCATCCGACTGAGACGAAAATGCTTGTCTGCGGACACTGTTGCCTGTGTTATCGTACACTGGATTTGAGATTCCTCCTCTCACATCCAAGCGCGCTTTAGGGTATGGGTTCCGCTACCCTCTAATTTCGCTCGAAGATGACCACTGGCAGGTTTAAGTGGCTAGGAGTATCTGCATCCCAGGAGTTCCGAGCCCAACATACCCCAGTTAGTACCTAGAATATTGGGCATACGACCTGACCTGATTCTGTATAACTGAACCTAACACCCTTCCACAGATTGGTTACGCCGGTTCCACAATCGCCGTGCTCACGGTGATAATCCTCGTCATCCAGTTCTGCGTGACCACATTCGTGATCCAGCAGAAGCCCTGGCGCGCGGTCTACGTCAACAACCTGGTCAAGCATCTGATCATCGGTGTGACTGTGCTGGTGGTGGCTGTTCCTGAAGGTCTGCCGTTGGCTGTCACGCTGTCTCTCGCTTACTCCGTCAAGGTGAGCTAATATTGCTGCTTCTGTATTTTAAAGTAACAGCTGACTCAGATGTAAATTTCCAAGCGTTACCTTTAAGTACTGAAGAGCCTATTCATGTTGTAGACTTTATAGGTGCCCAAAAGAATTGGAATGTTCTACTAGCTAGGTATTCCTAGCTGAAGATTTAGTGCAAATATCACTTATTGGACGATTGATGCTGCCCGGTTGACAGGGCAGAACTGTCAAAAACGCGCAGGCGTAAAGTTTTCAATATTTTTTTCTTAGACAAACCAATGTAACTACCCATACTAGCAACTGCGTAAACTTAAACTCATATCTACCCTCAGGTGACCTTATTATAAAGATATCTTAAATATTAATTATTTATCTGTCTTCCCCAGAAAATGATGAAAGACAACAACTTAGTCCGTCACTTGGACGCCTGCGAGACCATGGGTAACGCCACAGCCATCTGCTCCGACAAGACTGGTACACTCACCACCAACCGGATGACGGTCGTACAATCATACATCTGCGAGAAACTGTGCAAGGTGACGCCTAACTTCCGGGATATACCCGCGGAGGTGGGCGACACTATGGTCCAAGGGATGTCTCTGAACAGCGCCTTCACTTCACGTATCATGGTGAGTTAGACCTTAACTCTTTTGCCCTTTTGCTGCTGCCCTTTGCGCCCTTATTTTAAATCTTATCTAATTGTAATTAGTTCCATTCAGACGCCTATATTATGCTGACTGAAATTTGAACCCAACGTGATAAGAGGCGGACCTACGCTATCCGGGTTCCTCGGGGTTTTCTTTCCCTGACTAGCTAGAGCTAGCCGAAGAATTATACGATAAACACAGTGAGTATTCTGCAAATCTAGGATGTGACCCATATTTTTATAGGTACTGTCCTTATGTTCGGTCGGTATGATCCGCCGTCCTATCTCGACGTGCGTCATTAACACTGATGATAATAACGTATGTAAGTTTCATCATTAAGGGGCTCTATGTCTAACTTTGTAGGCGAAATATAGCGCAATTTGTAGTTTATTTAATAAATTACCAAACTGACCGTTCCGCTATCGCCTTTGAGCCCAAAGTCACCTACAATTCCTACAGTCAATTATAAATATCACTAGTCATTATTCCAAACAGCACCATCTAGCCCCAAATTATGCAAAACGTGTAAGCTACAATGAAGATTTTAATAAAGATAGGAAAACCAAAAAAAGACATTCGGTCTTGGCTTCAGGTGGGAATCGAACCCGCGTAATTTTAATGCCTTATGATTCCAATAATTAAGGTTATTGATATATTTTTCCTTGTTACAGCCCAACCCCCTGGACCCCTCCGCGCCGCCGATGCAGGTCGGCAACAAGACTGAATGTTCGCTGCTCGGGTTCGTGCTCGCGCTCGGCCAGAGCTACGATGCTCAGCGCGAGCGCCACCCAGAGGAGTCCCTCACCAAAGTGTACACATTCAACTCTGTGCGAAAGAGCATGTCTACCGTTATACCGCATAAGGGCGGGTATAGGCTGTATACGAAGGGAGCTTCCGAAATCGTACTTAAGAAGTGAGTTTTTGTTTTGTGTTTATTGTTAGAAGTTAAGGCTTATTGGGCAGTAAAATATGCCTAAATCCTACTGCTATATGTAGGCTAGGTCTATGCGAAATTTGATGGAAATTGCTTCAGTAATTGGGAAGTTTTGAAGGAACAAACGAACTTCCTACTTTTTTCCTAAAATTCAATTGTGAGTTCTGCAAAAGTTATTGTTTTATTCAAATTCAAAATACGCCTATATCTTCCTACTGTACATAAGCTAGATTTTTACGAACATTTCATCAAAATCGGTTTAACAGCTTAGAAGTTATTAAGCAACAAACTGTTCTTATAACCTATGCGAATACAAAAAACTGTAATAGTGAACTGTTGTTTGTTCCCAGATGTGCATTCATCTACGGACACGAAGGTCGCCTAGAAAAGTTCACCCGCGATATGCAAGATAGATTAGTCAGACAAGTAATCGAACCCATGGCCTGCGACGGACTGAGAACGCTCTCCATCGCTTACCGTGACTTCGTGCCGGGCAAAGCCGAGATCAACCAGGTAATATGCGTGCATCAACATCAACAATCAAATCTCAAAGTCGACACTTGCAAACCATTCTTACCACTGCACTCAGAGACGTCAATTAACGTTAATGGTTCATTAGAGGAAACATTTTACATTCATAAAAGTTCTTTATTCTATTTGTTATAAAGTCTATTTTGAAGAATGGAATTTTGACTCTAATGAACCATTAACGTTAATTGACGTCTCTGAGTGCGGCAGTTAGAAACTTATTTTTTTGATAAAAACTAATATTGATATTTTAATGTGAGACCACGTAAAGAAATGATTGTATGTCTTTTTATTAATAAATATAATCTTTGTCCTGTTTGGCAAGAGAATCATTGAATCATGTGGATATTTATAAATTCAAATATCTTCATTGTTTGTCACAGATAAGTTGACAGTTTTTTGGTCTCTGAAACCAAAACTCAGACTTTATTATTACTCTCGCACTTGGTTATTTCACAGAAAATCTGCAATTTCCTTGTCAAATTACTTGTCATTTTATTGCACCTAATAAAAGCCCGAGTTTAGTAAATTTACTACAAACAAATGCAGAGAAGAAAATGTCTTAACACAGTATCAACGCTCAGCATGCCCATTTAAACCTGTTTTTAAACGGTTTTCACTAAAACTAAACGATATTTACAGGTGCACATAGACCAAGAACCAAACTGGGAAGATGAAGACAACATTGTGAACAACCTAACATGCCTGTGCGTCGTCGGAATTGAGGACCCTGTCAGGCCCGAGGTAAGATTCACTTTAATTTGATCAATCAGGCAAAGAGGAATGGCCGGAAATGGGCAGTTTGTCATGCCTTTCACTGTACATGAAGTACAGAATAGTGGCCTCGGCAAACATTCAACAATTAATAAAATATTACTATTTCATTTTTCCCCTGTTGATCGGTCCAAATTAAGTTACAAATATTCGCAAAATCTCTTCTTAGCTGGCCAAGCTGAAACATTTTCAAGTAACATAACATACCCTTACGACCATATCCCTAATGGGTTAGTCAGAGGCGCACTGATTGTTACTATCATGGTTAACGGAACACTCAGAAGCCCGCATTTTGCCGATTTCATTTTCAAGTAAACCTTTGACATATAACAGGTCAGCCCATATGAATCGTTTCTTTGGCCCCATGCCTAAATGTCGGGGTGTTAATTATTTTTTCATTCGGTTCAATCCTCGTTGACAAACTGAAAACTATTTTCGACTGAGGAGATTTGATCAGCCTGCTCTATCCCTACCCTGACTACACACTACCCTACACGTCGAAAAATATCTTGATCCGTCAGTATATATTGACGGATCACAATGTGGATCTTGCTTGTAGCGTTCGCCTTAGGAGAATGAGACTAAGTTTGTATTCATGCTCCAGGTACCAGAAGCGATCAGGAAATGTCAAAAGGCCGGTATAACAGTCCGCATGGTGACGGGCGACAACGTGAACACCGCGCGGTCCATCGCCGTCAAGTGCGGCATCATCAAGCCCACAGATGACTTCCTCATCCTCGAAGGCAAGGAGTTCAACACACGGATCCGGGATACTAATGGAGAGGTGAGTTGGATGGATTGGAAGTTTCTAAATGAGTATGAGATCATTCCTTTCATCATCATCATCAACAGCCACGTCACGTCCACTGCTGAACATAGGCCTCCCCCATATATTATTATCATTCCGTTCATCATCATCATCTTCAGCCTGTCATAGTCCACTGCTGGACATAGGCCTCCCCCATATATTATTATCATTCCGTTCATCATCATCATCTTCAGCCTGTCATAGTCCACTGCTGGACATAGGCCTCCCCCATATATTATTATCATTCCGTTCATCATCATCATCTTCAGCCTGTCATAGTCCACTGCTGGACATAGGCCTCTCCCAAAGTGCGCCACAACTCCCGGTTCTCCCGGTTCCGGTTTATCATTCCTTTGGTTTTTATGAAATTACTTGCCGCAATATTCCATTGTATTTCCAGCGAACACAATCAAATGTAGATTTACAGCTTCCCTTCATTATCAAGCCGCTCTAAGCATTCGATAAAGTTTTACGTTTATGGCGGGTTTTGGTCCCGGTAAATGTGATGTAAGGCATGTTGTGCCATTGCACCTTAAGCTAACCAACTGTGCTTCATCACATTAACTTTGGATTTTTGCACAATCCATTCAATGCACGGAGATGCCTGAGAATTGCATCTCTGTATTCACATCCCATTTCCGACCCGTCGTGTGTTGCTTTACAGCGGCAATCGTTTCTGATTCACTGTCACAAATGAACGGGCTCCTCAAAAAATTACACAAAACGGCAACATCTTTACTAACTTAAATCTATTGACGACCGTCTTGGTGTAATTGTTGAGAAGTCGGCTACTACACCAAAGGTCGCTGGTTCGATCCCCGCACCCTGCAAACATTTGTGTGCATAAACATGTCTGTTTGTATTGATCTGGGTGTTTCCTGTGTGTAATAAGTATGTATTTACAAAAGAAAAAGTATTTAAGTATGTTTATCCGCTGTCTAGTATCCCATAAAAACGGGCTTAAATTAGCTCACTTGGGGCTAGATGGCGCTGTGTGGAATAAAGTCCAGGGATATCTATCTATCTTTACTAACTTAAATCTATTTCCAGGTCCAACAGCACCTCCTAGACAAAGTCTGGCCCAAACTGCGTGTTCTGGCCCGTTCGTCTCCCACCGACAAGTACACACTGGTAAAAGGCATGATCGAGTCGAAGGCGTTCGACACACGCGAAGTGGTCGCGGTGACGGGCGACGGAACCAACGACGGACCGGCGCTGAAGAAGGCTGATGTCGGCTTTGCTATGGTGAGTTGAAAGAAAGAAAGAAAGGAACTTCAAAAATTATTGCCCACTAAGTGGATACATGGTGATGTCAACAATTTAAGCACTTATAACTTAGTGACCCTTTGCGGGTACTGCAATAGTCTATAGGACCATTTACTAAACAACTAGATATTTCAAAGATACAAATTGCTAAAGAACTGAGAAAGAAGAAGAAGAAAGAAAAAACGTTTTTTGATTTTGAACATCGCAACAGATAAAAAACATACAGAACAAGGTGGTTAGGAAAAAACAAACAATAGAAAAACAAAGAATAATTTCCTCCTGCCAGCAGTGTCGCGTTAGTTGGAGTTGTGCAGGGTAGGGTGTTCAGCTCGGTGCTATTGTTTTCGGATTCAGTTGCACAGGGTAGGATACTTAGTTAGATGCTGTTGTTTTTAGCTGACCCCCGAATTCATTCCTGTCTTAATATCCGATAAATTATCTATAACAGTGAAAGTGACAGTTAGACTAGTAAAGGCTGGTTTATTTCGATTGGCGTTTGGGAATTTGGGGATAAATGACACAAAATAGATAGATTTAAAGATTATTCGTTATTGCAAACTAAACAAATAGTGACACAAAAGTACAATGGTGCTATATTTTCTCTTTTCTGCATAATTTGTAGTGATAAGCTTTTTGGATGTTTCTCAAGGAAACATACTTAGATCAGTACTATAAGAAAAGATATACAAACAAAATTCCTTTAAATTCCGAATAAAATGTACTTTTTCATCCTATTTTTTACTTCAATTGTCAGTAGTATGTTTCTGTTCTGTTGTGTTATCTGTTTGATCAAATCCTTCTCTTAATTCAACACACTCCATTTCCACAATTAATAAATCCTTTCTCCCAGGGTATCGCCGGCACAGACGTAGCCAAAGAAGCGTCTGACATCATCCTGACCGACGACAACTTTTCGTCGATCGTGAAGGCGGTCATGTGGGGCCGCAACGTGTACGACTCCATCGCAAAGTTCTTGCAGTTCCAGCTGACCGTCAACGTTGTCGCCGTTATTGTGGCCTTCATTGGTGCTTGCGCGATACAGGACAGTCCGCTTAAGGTAAGATAAGATTAGTCATCTTTATTGCACAGATATACATGCAGTTAGAAAACATTAATTCTACCATAAGACGAGTGAAATTACGGTGAAAAGCCTCGGTCATTCATTTACCAACTTTTATGAAGATTTTATGAGACGTCGAAAATAAACGTCAAATATATTTCTTTTTTTCAAATTAACAATTCTGAACCATACCTTGAAGTTTTAAAGATTTTGAAAAACATGCATACTTACGCTTACAAAAGGGGTAGACAGAAGCACACTAAACTGTTGCCTTAATAGTGTTTGGAACATTCAGAAGCCCACATTTCGCCCTTGGATTGTTTGGTTTTTTTATCGATGTTTTCCTTCGCCGCAAATAGTCGCAGTATTAAAACAATATGATGACAATGGTTACCTACATTCAGACGTAGAAACCTTGTTAAAAAAATATGCATCTTCGCTGAGTATAAATTTGTTGTTATAACCATCCCAAATTTTGTTCCAGGCGGTACAAATGTTATGGGTAAACTTGATCATGGACACACTCGCTTCCCTCGCCCTGGCCACTGAGATGCCCACACCGGACCTGCTGCAGCGCAAGCCGTACGGCCGGACCAAGCCGCTCATCTCGCGCACCATGATGAAGAACATCCTCGGACAGGCTTTGTACCAGCTGTTCATCATCTTTTCTTTGCTGTTTGTCGGTGAGTGTACTTAAACATACGTACAAGCAATGGTATTAGAATAAAAAAGAGGTAGATAGGTTACTTCTGCTAAAAAAGCAAAGCATTGACAGTTTGAGACGACACTGCGCAACATGTATCTGTCTCGTTTACGTTCCAGGAAATAACCATACTATCTTGTTCACTCGGTGAAATTATAAATACGTACGCCAGTGGGCAATTTTCAGCTTCGCATCAGTACTGACATAACCGATCTACCTCTTTTTTATTACAATATCATTGCTTACAACGTGTACCGAAGATTTGAAATAAAGATTTTGTTGCTGTTACTATAACAGGACATAATCTTACGACTGACCGCTTTAGTCCAGGTTGTTTGGGTTTTTTTGCGATGTATTCAATCCACAGAGGTATAGCCGCAAATAAAGTATCACTTATGAATCATACCCACCGTTTATGACTTTTTATTCCTTCGTTTTTTTTGTAATGTGTAGCATTTTTTTATTATTTCTAGCAGTCGTGATGATTCACGTCTGTGTGTTAACACATACAAAATTAATTTATAAAAAAACGGTTTTAAGACCCCGTTGCAGTGTACAAGTTGAACATGTGCATCTGTTTGTGGCATCATAGCTCCCAAATTAAACAACTGATTTTCATTATTCTTCTTATATTTGAAAGTCATCATTACCAAAAGTGTTATTACCCTAAAAACACTATTAAATCCCACGTATTTTCCATTCCAGGCGACCGTTTGCTCAACATCCCGTCCGGGCGCTTCAACCAGCTGGCCTCCGAGCCCTCCCAACACTTCACGATCATCTTCAACACTTTCGTCATGATGACCCTCTTCAACGAGATCAACGCCAGAAAGATCCACGGACAGCGGAATGTGTTCCAGGGACTGTTCACTAACCCTATTTTCTACTCTATATGGATCGGGACCGCGGCTTCGCAGGTATGGACATTCATTTTGTTTTATTTATTAAGACAACCAACAAGACAAACACACATACAATTTAAATCATCTTCGAACAATAGGACTTAAAACTAAGTGTCGTCTTAATTATATATTAAAAACAATTGAACAAACCGGCTTACAGTTGCCCAGAGCGAAAGTACGTTTAAAATTACAATTTACAAAGAGAAAAGAAATAGAACATGCATGGCTTCGACAATAATGGGGTATGGACATTAGTGATAAGTTACTGCTAAAATTGATAATTTCTTGGTAAATTATGTCACTTTGCCTAATTAGCTTAACATGCCTGGTGATATACAAAATCAATCAGCGTCTCTCCAAATGAGACAGAGACTTGGTTGGCCCCACTTTTCATTTTTTTAGGTTGCATTTCCAAATTTTTGCATTTTGTTATTTTTTGTCATCTTTTTTTTGTCACATTTGGGGCAATACATAGTTGCTCTTTCTTTCTTTCTTTTCTTTCAATCTTTAGTTAGCAACTATAGTATCAAGTCAATGCACTACTTTAAAACTATTTACTTATAAAAGTTTTAGTTTTAATCAGTTGATTTCCAAACTTACATTTTCGTTCTCCCTCACTAAATTTGTTTTTCAGTGAAAGCAATACGCTTTTCTGTCGTTTAATGTCGACAAAAGCGCACATGATACATTAACTTCAGAATAATACACACCAAACATTCAAATTATAATGAAAGTGAAGGTCATCTCGATTCAAAATGAGTAGATATTCAATCTATTGCCAATTCCCCAGGTGGTGATAGTTCAGTTCGGCGGAATGGCGTTCAGCACAGCGGGGCTCTCGATAGACCAGTGGTTGTGGTGTCTGTTCTTCGGCGCCGGGACCCTCGTGTGGGGGCAGCTCGTCACCACCGTGCCCACGCGCAAGATACCGAAGACGCTCACGTGAGTTTCAACTAGATAACACCGGTGGTGAAGTCACCAGCGTAATTGATGTAGTTGATGGTGATGTCACCGCCATAACAAAACTCTCGGCTATATCTCAATCTGATTGTTGCCTTAACGGTGAACGGAACAACCAAAAGAACATAGTTTGCTGAGCGAATTTGAACCTTACTTGACAGGGGGTGAACCTACCGCCGTTATTCAAAACCTTACTAATTGTCCCTTCTGAAGCACGAATATGCCCGAAGAATATAGTATTAAATTTCAGTCAGGATGATCACCAATCCCGATACTCAACTTGGCTTGGGTAGCCATACTTTGGCAGATATGGACTAGTAAAAACAAAGAAAAATAACTAAACAAAGCGTCATTTTCAGTTGTTGCAAGAAAAAAGTAGATAATCGGGTGGTCAGAACAACAGACAACGTCAGGTTAGATTTCTATCTGAAATCAATGAAGTAATTTCGTATAATGTAATTTTTTGTCATGTAGCCATTTCTACATATTAGTCAGTAGTTTTACTTGTAACTAGTTGACCGGTATCCTGTATTATTTAAGGGCCAGTGTTGTTATTTGTTGTAGCTCATATTTCTTAAATAATTGAAATCTCGACACATTTGTTACAATTATGGACTTGTGTCAGTTGTTGACAAATCTTTTCAAAAGAGTCGAAATATTTTGTAAGCGTGCTAATTAGACGGGGTTTAAAAGCCGTGCCGCTAAGCAGCCGGACATACAGTTAGCACTTGTAAAGAGTCTTATTTGTACAGTTTCTACACACTACTACATTTTGTCTGTCCACTATTTGTATGTATGCACTCGCGTCGGAAGCCATTTAATTTTTTTCTCTTTCTGTCAAATCGAACCAACTGACTAGTTATGAGCTAGCATTGACAGTTGCGTTCCATAACGCCAAAGTAAAACCTAATACTGCTCTATGCGCAGACCGAAGAGAAACAACATTAAAGTACTTAGAAAGGGTTTGTATCAGCATATAATATCCAACAGCCCATTTAACCCTCAAATCCGACATTTCCAGTTGGGGCCGAGGTCAGCCCGACCCCGAGACGATCCAGCCAGGTCCGGATTACGACTCCGACCTGGACAAGAAACCTCGCGCGGGCCAGATCCTCTGGATCAGGGGCCTCACGCGACTTCAGACACAGGTACGCACGGAATAGACACAACACACACGACACGCACAGGGAACACGAGTTAGTGGGCGTGGCTAGTGATTTTAACCCTTTTGGAGACGCCTGTAGACGCTAGGGAACGTTTATAGGCGTTTGGTATAACTTCTGGAGTCTGCGGACGCTTGTAGACGTCAGTGAACGTTTATGGGTGTCATTGAAATAAGTCTTTGTTTTTGGTATAACTGTGATTACTATATACTTGCTACAAACATACTTAAGTACAATATATTGATACTAAACAAGCCTCTTAAAAACCATTTTTTTTAAATCGACTATTTTAATAATTTAAACAAAGCGATAGTCAGTATCATAAAAATCATCACCAGAAAAATACACAGAACAGAAAATATTAGCATTTCTGGACTTAATTAATGATCTTATATTTTGTTTTGTTGAATATTGATTACATATTGGTTATTTTTTGCTATTAAAAAAATCCTAGCTACGCCTAACTGGGATATGTACGAAAAAGATTCAAATAGTATAGACGTTATTACTTGAAAAATAAACAACTTTAAAAAAGGTAGTTTTAACATTTTACTATTATAGATTATGTATCTTTTGCGAATCTTTTTTGTCATTAATGGGATATTCGTTCATTGTTACACACCAAACCCGTTTTAATGTTTTAAAGGTCTTGGTATGCTTTAAAATGTTATCTGGGTTGAGGGAATCTATGTGTTATTTCATATTTAATGTTGTTTTATTGAAAAACTACATTTCATGTGAAATAATTGTGTGAAAGGGAGTTTATGTGGGTTTTTTTCGTAAAATTCGATTCTTAGCGATCATAATCGTTGACTAATCGAATCGGGCGCTCGATGAAAACAAAATCTTAATTGGATATAATGGATTTTGGGTTTAAATTGAATGTAAATGGAAGTTGTAAAGTCTGACAAAAAGTTTTAGTATTTTAGTACAAACAAACATTAATTGTGACTGATATTTAATTTAATATTTTAAAGACTGATTAGAAAGTTACTATATGACTCCTGTTTACAAATATGTTACCAGCTTTGCACATTTGTTTATAATGTCTCTAGAAAATTTTCTTTACTTTTAAATTAAAAATTATATACTTGTTCAACCTAACAACTAAAGCTGGTAGCATCTTCTATCATATATGACATCATGAAATAAAAGTATCTGTGAAGACACTGAATGTTCATGGTGATATAATATGATATATTGAATAAGGGATTTGATCGACTTGTTACTGTGAAGACTCGAAATTGAACTTTACTATCAATTAAATTCGGTTCAGAATAGCCTATCACAGTAACAATATGAACATTTAATCATGTGGAATATTAAAGTTGAAAATAAATGAATAAAAAATGCTAAAACATAGGAGTGGCAGAATATGTTCGTGTTTACGAAAGAGGGATAAGTTTTTAGTTTACAGCTAATAAATAAAAAATAGATACAGCAATGTCACCAGGTCACCACTGCGGATACCTTGGGCATCCTAACGCTAAGTTGTCGATTATATTGTCCATTTATATATTATACTTTTTACTATTTTTGCATACAAAACGAATAATACCACCATTTTCAATTTATACTATGCATCCATTTTAGAAATAAATACCGTCATAGAACAATAGAAATACGCTAATTCATTTTATATTTACACGTGTTTTGGTTCATCCGTACAGCCGGATCACTCGATAGAAATTAATAAAAAAATACACAAAAAATATTTGATGAGAATATCAAACTTTTCAAAATAACTTACGTTGATTATTTTATGTTTATTTCCTTTTTCATTTTCCTTTTTACGTCTAATACTTTCGTTTCATCCTCCTATACTTCAGTTCTTATTGGAGATTTTTTTTAAACCTACACAGAGAAACACTTTACAAAGTAATTAGTAGTTGACGCTATATTATTTTGGCCCATACTTAACGTAGCGTAATACATTGTTCGGTCACTGATTTTGCCTTTGAAAAACAAAAACAAAATTTTAAAAAAAATATAATATCAAAATTGATCAAAACACGAAATTGGCAACCGAGCAAAAAAAGCTAATCTAGAGTTTTATTTTCCAAAAAAAAACAACTATTTTTTCTTTAGTAGCCTGGTTTCATGACATTTATCTATCTCTCTGAACTTTCTTTATACACATATTTATGTCCAGTCTTCAGTACTTGTCATACACATATGTATTGTATTTATGTATTTTCGTGTGTTTCCGTGTCATGAAACCGGGGCCGTTAGTTAGATCCGCGTACTGTGCATGCTCAGTCTCGCGACAGTCTGACGCTTCCCGATTACTTTTGGTTTTCGTTTCAATTAATAATTATAACCTAAGTTGACTGTACGCCCCACCTTATACCCTATTGGCATGCTATAGGCTGTGACGATGTTACTTATCCCTCGTATATACCCTCAAACAGTGACTATGACTTCCCAATAGTTACAAATATTTATTCACTAAACATAACCACATCGCGGTATGAATATGACTGTCTCTTTTCTCTATCTGTCTTTTTTTTACTCTAAGTCATACTGACTGTTTGATTTTTTTCACTACTTCTTTTGATTTTTTGTCTGTTTTTATTTTTATTTTTTAAGAATAGTGTTTTTTTGCTTGTGATACGCCAACCTGATACTCCTCGCTACTGATCCAAGCAACCCAAGCTCTGTGTTGAATGAGGCCGGAAGTCGAACCCGCGCGACTGGCCGCACTGCGACTAACAAGCGTGTCCGATACAATGCAAGCAGTAACATGTTCAATAATTACGTAGTTTTGTACAGTTTTTTTAGTAATTAATTAATTCATTTTACACTGGATTTGTGTTCAGTTACTGCTGTAGATGGAACGTTTTATTTGAGTGTGGAGTGGATTTTATAGTGTTATAAATACGAAAATAGTTACGTACACACATGAGCATGCCGACTGTGCTCGCGTTACTAACACTAAAGTTAACCGTTTTCGGTCGAACCTGTCTCTTTCCTTTGCCGTTGTGTTGTCTGTGTAATTTTTTTATTTTTTGTGTTTTTATTTTTTTGTTTTGTGTTATTTTTTTGTTGTGAATGTTGTCCCCTAGTGGTAATGTCGGGGTGTGTTGTCAGTCAAGGGTGAAAGCGTCAAACTGGGCGGAAGGTCCGTGTCATTAGTGGCTTGCATTGGCGTTAAACGATGCCTTCACTGTATTTTTTTGCGATTTGTTAGGCTTGATGTAGTGTCCTTATGTTATGTATATAGCGATACACTTTAGGCGGCGCAGCTATCGGTGAGTATAGTATGTAGATGGTATACAGAGTGTTTTATTAATTTTTTTATTAAAACAAAAGTTAATCAAGAAAATAGTAAATCTGTTACCGTTCTAACGTTGTTTCGGATGCCATCGTGGAAATAACATTTTAGTAAATAAAACCTTACTATTGTCTGCTTTAAGTAATATTATTTTATTATTTCTCGATACTGCTTTAATAATTAAGTATTTTTCGAAATTTCTGTAGTATTATCTAGTGCTTCAATAGAATACTATTTCCATGATAGCATTTTAGTCGTTTGATTACTAAAAAATCGTGTAACGTTCCTCCTTGGCTCCTAAAATTAAATGTTTTAATAAAAAAAACTAACATGGCATGGTAGTTGTTATATTTAAGTACCGACAGTTAACGTCAAAGACGAAGAACGCGAGCCACCGTAAGGCCTGTGCCCAAACGTAGGTCCAGCGGTATACGAACCATGTAGGCCTCCCTGCGTTGTGTAGGCGTAGCGTAGTCGGTCGTCCAGGGTAGCGGGTTTGGATCCTCATTTAGTTCCGTTCCGTTTAGTTCTTTCATTTTTTTTCCATTGAGTTGTGTCACTCTTCTGGTCATATTCTTCACGCGACACGGGCGTTGCCCTCACACCATAGACACAATACACAATTTTACTGTTTTTTTTTATTTTACTATAAGGGTCTACTTCCGTTTGGCCTGCTTCTGCCGGCAGATGTGGGACGATGGCCATGTATGCCATTTGGGACATGGTACAGTCAGCAAAAAATGTGGTCTACCACCCTACGGTTGAGATTCGTTGGAACATCATGAAACAACAAGGTCAATTTCCCCTGGCAAGAAGTTTGTGTCAGTGACTATATTGCTCTCTTTGTCATTTATGATATAACGTCATGCCAAGTGTCTAGTTTGAATTATCGCATAAATTGATACCTTGATTGGTATTAATAATTCATTGACGGAAATACTTGTCTTGACAGTATTGTCAGTGAGACTTTCTTTTTCAGTAGTAATAAGTTTATCTTCAAAAAGATCGACATGGTTTTAGTTGAGCAAAGTAGATTATGGCATTTAATGAGTTTAAACTAAGTCACACAATGACGTCAAATGTCAGGCATTTTAGATAGGTAATTGACAAAACGTCATAACGTAATTGTGCATGTGTTAAACTCTGTTAGAAAAGACAACCTTAGTGATCGCTACATCTCGCAGAATCTTTTGTCAAAAGTGGTAGACGACTTTCTTGGCTGACTGTACATGGCCTCGGCACTAGTTTTATGACGTCATCATACTCTATTAGCGAATTATGGGAAATATTTCATAATTGATTCTTCTTATTGTCATTCAATTTATTTAAAACTGTTACTAGCATATTATGTCGTGAATGCAATAACGATTTCTAAACACAGGGGCCTTAAAGTATAAATAAAAAACGATAAATTAATTTAAAAAGTAGGCTAAGACATTGTACCTAGTACAAAAACTCATTCCATTTTGTCATTTAGTGATAAATCGGTTAAGTATGTAAATGTATAATGTAAAAATCTTAATAAAAAATCATAAACATCACATACTAATATAAGATCCCATAACCGAACCCTAATAAAACCCGTTAAAATGGCACAACCCTATGTCAATTTCCACGCATGTTGACGTCACAATGCCCGTCCCACGTCTGCGTTTCTAAGCTAGGGTTGGCAATTGGCATTAGGACGGTGTCGAATGGGGCGTCGAGCCGCGCGTCGTTGAGAGATGTTGTTGGCAGCCTCGGCCAGTGTTGGAGACCGAGGTGTAGTGGCGGCCGCGGCGGGTGGCGACGCGCTGCGTGCGACGGACGCTGACGGTATCCGCACCCCTAGCGTGTGTCCCAGTATCCGAGATCCCAGTATCCGTACCCGTAGTCACGTGTGATCTGTGTCTGCGGCGGTGGGTCAACGACATACAGCTCCCGTTTTATGGCAGGGGATGACGGAAATACTAGGAATTAGAACAGGAGATTTTTATGACAGGGTTTGGAGAAATAAGTAGCTACCTTGTTAGGGTTTGTGGAAAATAATGTTAAATTTTAATGTCTGAACAGCAATTTTAGCCGTTTTCTATAGGTGTGAAAAGCTTTCGTATGGCAGTATATCAAAACCTATGAAGAGTTGCCTAAGAACAGTGACAAATACTAAGTAATTTCTCAAAAGTAAAAGAGTTTTTAAAAGTACCATTCCTAAAGAAAATAAAGTCATCTTGTTGGTTTTGTGAAAAAAAACAAAAATTTGAATCGAGCCTTTCCTATCATCTATTTTTGACACCTTATTTACTCATTATTTTCTTGACTTTAGAATAAACATTTTGATAAGTAGTTAATGTTTTCCAATGATTTTTCTTTAACACCGTCTCTGTATTGCTAAAGTAGTAAATTGAGAAATTCGTAGTTTTTTTTATAATTGGTTTACTAAAAATAAATAAATTTCTCCTGTATGAAATTAAAATCGAGGTAATTAGATTTGACATTAGTGTAGCTTACGAGAATTGACAACACTTGAATATTGGAGAAGGTGAACTAACACTAACTACTAAAACCTTGTTGTCCAGGGAATATGTTACTAACTCTTGTCTTTGAAAGTTAAAATAACTATTGTTTTGGGAAATTGGCTAATTCGTTTGTAATTGAGGATTTAATTAATTTTTAATGGTGTAACTTTAAAAATATTTTTTCCTTCAGTAAAGTAGTAAGTAAATTGAATATTTTTCCTTTTTAGAACTATAACTTTTTTGATTTGATTTAACGTGACATATAGAAGACCACCAAAATTATAATGGGGTGTTATGTTTGTTTTTATCTCTTGATATTTAATGATTTAATAATTGAAAACGTCCTCAACTAGACGAATAATGTCGTTCGCTCACCGTCCGCGTTGAACTAGTTCTGTTTCTCGTCTGTCATGCAACCCACGTCTGAGTAGCTCCCGCTCCCGCCGAACAAAACAAACGAACACCCCAAACTTGTCTGTTTATTTGTTTTGTTGTTCATTCAGCACCGTCTCGTCGGTCCGGCCTCGCACGGGAACGAATCAATGTGACCCATGCTTCGCTAGGTAGCACGGTAGCGCACGTAGGTCACGCACCGGTCGGTAGCTGCATGCGTAGTACCGTCGTCGACATCTCTGAGTACAGACAGCGGTGAATCCACACCACACTTTAATAATGTTAGTCGTCGGTCGCGGCGGGTCGGGGTGGGGGCGGTTTGTGGGGGTTCGCGGGTTCTGGACGTGTTGTTGGTTGCAGCTGCGCGTCGTTCGGGCGTTCAAGTCGACCCTGGAGGACCTTGAGGAGCGTCTGTCGGCGCATAGCGCGGCCGGACTGCGCATGCGCCTCCGCGCGGCGCCGCAGGACATCGCCTACATCGACGCCGACGACGTGCCTGCCGCAACACCCACGCCCGCCAACCCGCGCACTGAAACTACCATCTTTTGAACACACACACCCGCCACCCGACCGCACCATCCGTTTATACACTACATGCTCGAGCCGCTCTAGTCTTAATTTACTAGGTGTTTTTTGAACCGTTACATCTATTTGGAAAAACATCTTTGAACAAAAAACACCAAAATATTTTAGTTCGTGTAATCTCAAACTTATTGCCGTTATGGTATGTAACTGTGCAAAAATACGTTCTATATAACGAAAGACAGACACGATGTTGTCATAGATTTATATTAAAATCGAATTAAATAAGGTTGTCATTGTAACTACTTAATTAATTAGAAACGCACATGATTTTGTTGATGTTTTTATATGACACGTTTCGTTACGTTATTGACGAGTCTTATAGCGATGATTTTCGTTTTAAAAATCTGTGCCAATTTATTTTTTAGATTAAAATCTAAAAAAATCTATGACAGCTGAGAGTGAGGTGTTGTTGTAACTGTGCATGTGAGGTATGAAGGGATGGGCCGCACGTTTCCTTTTGTTGTTCTGTTGGTTTGGCGCCCGACGCCGCAAAGTACTTACCCGGGCGCTACTATAGCAATAATGTCGGCCTACAGGCCAAGTACTTCGTAGGCCACTCGGCCTTAGGCCACTAGGCTCGGTCTCGGGACCCTTTACGTACTAGGTTAGTCTTATCTGCCAGTCGAATGAACACTGCTATTTTAGAGAGGAAAATATTTGTACATAAGTTAGTGAACCTTTACTGTCTTAATGTTATGTATATCGGAGCAGTGATATTTTATATAGGTAGCTATAAAACGGAAGCGAAGATATCCAATTTAAATTTAAAAATGTTTTTTAATAATTAGACTTTGAAATTTTACTGAGGATTTTAAATTTTAAAAAAAGTTTAATAAAAGTTTTCGACTCTCACTAGCTTTTTGTGTAAGTAGTTTGTTACGAGGTATTTTACTGTGAAGTTATCTTGAATACTTTGCTCGGCAGCTTGTGTGTTTTGTTTCATAGTAAATTTTGGGACCACTTTTACCCGTTTCTATCTATATACGCTCGCATTGGTTGCATTTCGGAACATTTGACGCCTAAAGTTTAGTATGAAGGACACACCTCACGCTTGACCAAACATCAGACGAGAGCTACTATGATGTATTAAATACTATTCTGGTTTGCGAATGTTATCGAGATATATTTACATTGAATAAATTTTGAAGCAAACTCCATAGCATTTTCTTTCGCCACTTATGTTATGGGTGGGCCCGTTTTAGTGAGATCGCTCTATTTCAGATGTTGACGGTAAGTGTGCCTAGTAGCTCTGAGTCGCGTAGGGGAGCCGTGAGTGCATCAGCGGCGCGAAGGACGTAGGTACTGAGTCGGTATTCTGTAGCGCATGCACACGTTGACACCACCTCCGTACTTACGCTTGGCTTATTGAAGACAGTTGATCAATTAAATAAAAAAAAATCTCGACAGTAACTCGCGACTAATTGGCAAAAGTACTCTCAATAAGTCATTCACGACCACCTCACAAGGTGAGACCGAGGGGCGGCCATCTTGAACGCAATAACGCTCGACAAAATGGCTGCCCTGATAGTTTTAAGCGTTTCGAGTATATATTGATGAAATGTATATTTTTTATTTTGGTACAAAATGTTGTTTACAATGTTGATTTTACTTTTATTATGCTTCGCATTTATAGTGTGATCATGCTTATGTTACAGTGTTATGCATGTGTACAAGTGTCTGTGAGTATGCACAATTTGTATTTTTCCCTTTTTTATAATTATTAATAACTAGTTGTTTGGTATAGAGATTCTGATAATTAATATGATTTTAATTTAATAACTAGCTAGTAGTGTATTATTTCTGATTATCAGAGTCTCAGTAAAGGGTTTTATATCCGAATTTTTATTTTCATTTTTCGTATTACATCTTTCAACATAATAGATCTAATTTACTACCAAACTTCTAACACAGTAGTATGTAAGCAGATAAATAAATAAGGTCATAGTTAAAAAAAAAGTCGAAATATGCATAAAATGTAATCTCCACGTTTACACCAAAATTAGTAAAATAAGCAACATCTCATGATAATAAAAAACGGCTTTTACTTTTTCTTTTTCATTTTATTTTGTTAATCATAACTCGGTTGTGTATGTACTTATTTAATAAGTTGATTTCGTAATTTATTTTTGAGTTTTATGTAAAACGATTCTTTTATTGTTAAAAATACATACTTAACCGGCACCATAAACTTTCATTTTAATATTAAAAACTCATCTTAATAAAAGTATTTATTTAAAGGAATACGGATATTTCATTTGATAACCTTAAAACACTTTGGAATCGCGAAGTAGCTCACATACCGGATTTTTTTCTATTTTCTTGCGTAGTAGTAGCTTCAACACGACATGTTCCCCTGTCCCTTCATAGAGTTGCTATGGATGCCCTCGAACCCAGCTAGTGTGAATGCCCCCTGTACCTAGATACAGTTAGGCACCTTTTCTAACGAAACTGCTTTCTAAAACAACTATTTAGTTCTACAGCTCTTCACCTTTTGTAGTTTTGAGATTCTAAAGCCAAATTAAACGTTTTATTCGCAAGAATCCGGTTATTTTTATTTCTTAAAATGATAATTTGTTTGGTTTTGGAGTGCCAATAGTTTTTGTTTGCGCGATGGGCGACAGAGCAGTTTTGTTCGCGGACGGCACACTGACGCGCCCGTGGTGTTTTTGCAGCAAAAGGCGGACATATTGGCCGGCCGCAGGATATTTGTCAATAATTATTTGGCGGAGCACCGAAGGATCAGCGTCCAATCAGGTGGCAGCTCGCTGCCTGCACTCAGCCCCGTTTCGCATCAAAGCGATGAATAATAAAACAATCCCAAACAAAACTAAAATAATACAAACTAAATAATACATTTGGAGACGTGAACTCTATGACCACCGAAGATTATTACAATCAAAAACATAAAGTACTGCCATTATAACAAATATAAAAATAAAAACAAAATTGATATTCTAAAAGTAATCGCTGTGGATTCTAATTAAATACAAAATAACATTTTTTAAATTTTCTCTACTATTAATTATGTAAATGCGGTAGTCGTAAGATTAATGTTTACTAAAAATATTAGAATTAAGAAAAAATATTAGAACTTGCAAAGTATATTAAATAGATTGTAACTATGGTGCACCATTATTTAGATGGAGTTTATTAGACCTTTAGCAGGGCTGTCCGTTTTACAACAGATATTATATTATAAAACGGTTAACGTTTCCGAAATATTTATTTTTTAACAAAGTATATCTCGAACATTTCTTTCTGTAAATACATACTTTCCTTACTCTCATCGTTTTTATAATTAAATATTTACAAATAACTTTAACATGTGTTGTACTAAAAGTAAAAAAGTATATACTAAATAAATACATGTGCCATTTTTTATATATAAAACTCACAATTTGTGCTACTCAAGTGCTTTTATAAACGTTTTAAATTAGGGTGATATTTAAATTTGCTTGTTATTTGTTTGTTGTTATGTTTTTTGTTTGGAAAAGAATGCGTTTTTAGATATTGTGTGTCAGATGACATGGTCGTGTTTAATGTTTAGATATAGACGCTCGTTGTGTTTTTTTCTATTATCTTGTAGAACGTGCAGTTGATTCCTGTGTATGTTTCAACCACAAACGATAAACACGATTGCTATGCTGAATTATTTTATTTTTATTTAAAATAGAAACGAAATAGCAATACTGTAGTGCTCGCATACATCGAATGCTGTGAGAGGTTCTAGCGATATACACGATATTTGAACACTGGATGCATGAAAGTATTTTGAACAGCAATTTTTAAAAATGCGATACCTAGACACTTTCGGTCTATTGCACTTTAGTGTTTCAGTATTGGTACCCAATTTTAACTCACCGTGACGAAATTAAAGTCGCTTTTCGTGCACAATGTGTCTTAATCTGCAATGAGCAGTACTTATTCGTTATATTACCGCTGAATGCAGACAAATATGTAAGTTCATCACGCTGAGTTAAAAACCAGAAAGGTATACAATGTTTTCTTTTATATTGTGTACTAAAGTGTACCATCACTAAGACACACTTCACTTCTTCTACACACTATAGTTCGTAACTATACACACTTTCTCTACTGTCTGGTCTTCCAACTGTTTCTACTCTACTCATTTCTTTTTCTTTCTTTTTTCTCTTTTCCAAGGTATCGGATCTCAAGCAAATTTAACTATCCGTGGAGTATTTCTGTGGAATATAAGTGATTTATAAATTGTTTATATTTTAAGTATATAGTCTAAATTATATGAATATAACATATTGATTCCTAAAATTCGTAAAATGCACATCGTGTAGTGAAACCTTTAAATCGTTGCCAGCTACATGAATGTTAATATTAGATCTATAGTATATAAAAAAGATACTTATATTTAAAAATTATAAAAATTCATGTCTTGGTGTACACCATAATTAGTTATAAAATTAAAAAATAAAATATTTTTTTCAAAAATCTTATAAACTACGCTTTATAACTAGTGAGTTTCACGCCTGATAGCGAAGTCACGCAATAGCTAAGCATGATTTCCTGCTGTACTACTAAACTGATATCTGTTAACTCACTTCTACGCTTCATGTCTAAATGATAGTAATAAAGTATCTATACTCCAAAGTAAATTTAATTTCACCCAACTATGCCACGTGGGGAGCTGCAATTCTAAGGTAACTGGCCGTGGCTTATGTGCCGGCGCCGTTGTGTCGTGCCGTACGGTCTAGTCGATGTTAGCCGTAGCCGCTTGGCGCTTCTGCGTGTCGTATCCACAAACTTGACTACTATATACCACAGTGCGCCCTCACCACCAAAACTCTTCAGACATCTTTCAAATTCTCATGACAGTTATAACACTAGGTTATTGATGCCATGAATATTTGAGATTTTTAAGTATGTTTCATATTTTTTATAATTTCGGTTATACGTTAAGTAAAATAACAGTTAATTTTGAGAGTTGAGAGTGAGAACGTGCTGGCGTTGTTAAATGCTTCAATTAGAAACTGCCATGCTCAAATAGTGTAAATAGTAGCACCAAAATTAGGAATTTATTCAAACTAGGTATCAACCAACCAACGTATCCACTGTGAATGCTTGTGTGCATAGTTTAGTCTAGCTTTTAGATCTAGATTTAGATATATCATCGACATAGACATCTGGTATGTGAGCAACGACAAAAATCAATAAATGTGCTTCAATAGATCGTATAGTTCGCATGAGATACTAAACAGACACACGACAGTGCCGTCCAACAATCACAAACACGAACAAACAAACAAGTCGATGTTAAAGCTTCTCGATGACGTCACAATTAAATGTTCAATGTACAACGGTCAATGTTGAAATAATGTATTATATTTGTTTTATTTAAGTTATTTTACTTTTATGTTTACGATTTTTTTTTTGAATAAACGGAGCCCTGGATGGAAGCTGTTATATAAATAGTTTTAAGTGCACACCCTCCATGAATGTGCTTCTTAAGGTACCTAATAGGAAGAACCCTGCGTTATTTTATGTTAAACTCTGTATTTTTATTTTTTATCTTCTTCCTACAATCTGCTCATCGCTTCGCGAGGCACACTGCTTCGATCAGTCCCTGATAAACCACAACTTTCTGAAACACTCTGTGAAAATACTTCCACTTGCTAAATGTGTCTGACGCTATTCTAAAATCATTTCTAATAATGTTATAATACTGAATCTTCAATTTGAAAATAATCCAAAGAAGATTCGATTGAATTTAAGTAAAAGAAGATAAACTAAATGAAGATTTAAAATTAAGTCACTTTAGTTTACATTCAAGTAACTAAAGTGACTTTAGTTTACAATTAGCTGACTAAAGTGACTTATTAAATTGAGAAAACTAAAGTGGCTTAATTTTCATAGATTTCAATTTTCATTCGTTATTTTCAGTAATTTTTCATATAGTAAAACTAAAGTATAAAATGTAAAGTGATATTAGAAGCGCGTCGGGGCAGCACCGCCGACCGCGCCTATCTGCGCTCGCGCTCCCTGTCTTCTCGTGCTGACTCTTACTTCATGTTCTCGTTTTTATTTTCTTTTCCATGATCCCATTGCACCCGGAAGGTCATAGGTGGCGAGTTACAAGAGCGCTTGATTCCGGTGCCATACAGCAAGACTTCCACCGACCAAGCTGTAAGATTTCACTATATGCCGGAGCCTGCTGTTTCACTCACACGTCTCTTGTCTCAATTTTTATGTTGACCTTTTTGTTTTTATACGTTCAACTGTTGATACTGTACTATCTATCTACCTCAACTTTGTCCGTTCTCTACTTATCCCATTGGCCTGTACTGTTATGCTGACCTATTTTGTTCAAATTTAGTGAAATTACATTTAATTAACTTTACATTTATTCAGTTGTACTTTAGCATTTTAGGTTAATTTTTAGCAATATTAATTCATAGTGGTACTTAGTGAATTAGAGTCTAGAAACTAAACAGGTCAGTATAAAACTTGCATGCATGTTTGTCACCCATTTTGCATGTATCCTGACGCATGCGCTGTATTATTCATACACTTTTTCTAAATGTTTGGAGTAAAATACCGACAATCGACTTCAAAATATGTCTCCATTTAATCTTCAGTAAAATTGAAGACAAACTAACCAAGTACTTTAAATGAGTCAGAAATTACATTTAATATCAATTAAGATTTAATTGAAGTCGATTATTTTTGGATTTTTTCATCATTAATGGTTTAAGATCTGGGATTGTTTGTACAGTTTATTCATATTTGTGCATTGTACTTGTTTTCGTGAATTTTAGATTGATTGAACTTTTGAATCCCAGTGAGTAATAGTTTTGTCTAACAAAAAGTAATCCTACTGTTTTGACTAGTGTCTGAAGGCTTTAAATTGACATAAAACTTCACAAAAAATAAATAACTGCAGATTGAATATAATGAAAGTTAATATGAAGATAGATAAAGCTTTATTTTTATTTAGCATCATACATCATGGCGTTGTAGTTTCGTGTTTTATTTTGCCTCACATAATGCACAAATAAATCGTGGGGTTCTACTGAACTATTCAACTAGTAGTCTCAGTACCTTCACCGCCAGGGTTTCTATATGGTTGCTTTTGGACTCATACTAGAACGCAACAATAGCTTTTAGATTTTACAATTTTCTATTATAGGCTAGTGGACCGCTTAACGTATCGTCATGGGTCGTTGGTTCGACTCGGTTCGGAGATCGGATGTAGGACATCTTGGATTCGATGTTGCTTCGTTCGTGCATAGTCTGTGTTAAATCGGCAGTTCATAGAGCTTTGCGATCCTAGAGGTGAAATACAGTCACAGACGGTGCATGGCAACGCGGAGTCCGTTAGCTCTCACTGGCACGAGGATAGACATGTCTGGATTCAGAGCTGTCTGTGGTTCAGAGGACGTGACGTCACTGCATGGCATGCCGCGGCGAACACGAATTCTGTGACTGGAATTTTGATATACCTAACGCTTTCTCGCCTCTTTTTTATGGCTCGGTGTGCTTTTTGTTCCAATTCCGGTATCCACTTTAGCGGAGATTGGCAGACGTAAGGAAATTTGCTTTGAATGACCATAAAATCACGAATTGTGATTTTATTCGTTATTAATCGCAAATCTCTATTTCTTAGCCTGTCTCTGCTTTAGAGGATAACGAAGCTAAAAAATGTATATTACAAGCTGCGCTCTCTCTAGCTCTTCGAGTGTGAGCGAGCAAGGCTGCGTTCGTCTCGCTCTGACGCACTAACTTTCAAATATTTAACCCCTTTCCAAACTCTGCACTTTTTAAATTCTTTTTCTAGAAAGTTACGTACAGTTTTAGTAAGAACCTTAATTGTCACGTCCACCCAAGTTTGTATGGATATAAATACACTAGATGTCAGCCCACTCACCGTCCTACCCCATGTCAGAGCATGACGAACGCACGACCAAATGGATGGTTCGTCCTAACTCGGTGGCGCGTCGAAAATACGTCTTGTCGAGCATTACGTCAACTGGGCCTCTCGAGCAAAGCATAGTTACGGAAAAACTACGGTCAAAAAAAGCTACACGAAGTTACTGAAAGGCTAATCAAGTAATCAATGATTAAACGCATGTCAGGCGATGATTGGTTGATTTTTATATATAATTCAACCAAACGCTGAATTCGCACACCTAGAACAACAAAGGCGTAACTCAATAACACCGTTTGAGTTACGCCTTTGTTGCTCTTGGTATGCGAATGTTGACATGGGATTTGACAACTGGTTAATTCGATTGTCTTTTCAAAACTGGGGGCCATGAAACGTTAGTTTGACTGTAATTAATAAAGTTTGGTTTGAGAGTACCCTGTAAGATTAAGATCTAAACGTAGTTTTGTTTAAATGAAGCGTTCACATTGTAAAGTCAATTTATTGGTATAATTATTATCTATCTCCGCTTGTACCCGCTTGAGTCGTTAGTTACAAACTGTAGATTTTAAATTGTAAATAGCTAAATGTGTTTGTGGGTTTTCCATAAATACTAAGTGATAGTTTTATCATAATAGAATATTGACACCACTAAACACAGTTTTCAAAATATGAATCAATTTGACCAAGTTATGTAGCCATGACAAGTTCAAGAGAGAATATGTTGTGAACTGTGTTCAGCTGTCTGTATTCTTTTGTAATATTACTGGCGATGGCATTTCGTAAAAGGTCTTAGCAATATTAGAAATATGTAACGAATAGAGGTTCGGCACAAGCCAGTCTTGAGATATAAGCAGTCTACAGTCTTACAGTCGATATCATAGTTGAGTCTGTTGGGTTGAATAGTAAAGAAAGAGATATTTTGACCTACGTTTCGTAGCTTTTGTCGACAGTAAGATTCAGAAATTTGATTACATTAATGCAATGCGCACAGTGAGTTCTTAAGCTTACGTAGAACTGAGTTGTTCAAGTCAATAATGATCCCATCAGCAACTGCATTTCATCGCGCGATCCAACAGACAGAGTTATCGAGCTAGATCAGTTCGTGGTTAGCCTTCGCTTTACATTTAGAATCTACAGTATTGTACCGCGTTAAAAAAGAATGCTCGACGCGACGCCTTCCGCGCCGCCCAGCTAGGACGCTCGCGACGCCCATTGTAACCGTCTGGTGGTGCGTGGCAGATCCGCGTGGTGAACGCGTTCCGGCAGGGGCTCGACTCGCGCGGCTCGCTGGCGGACGCCGCGCTGGCTGAAGCGCTGCGCAAGCAGACGGCGCTGTCCAAGCGCTTCTCGCACTCGTCCAGCATCGAGTACGCGGACGGCGCGCGCGACACGCTCGCGCCCCACGACATCGACGTCGAACGCCTCTCCAGCCACAGCCACACCGAGACCGCCGTGTAACCGCCGCCGTGCCGCGCTCCTGCCGCGCCCGCGCCAGCCGCTCGGGACCGCACCCACCTCACCTATCGCTGCCGTCGCTCCCGCTAAACGCTAAAACGATCGTGTATAAAATCATATTTTTAATGTACCTAACGAGGAGGATCGAGTTACGTATTTATTTCGACGAGTACGGCCGGGGAGCGACCACCCCGTCGGACACCGTACCGCATCCACCGGTGTATCTGAGCATAAGTTATTGTTAACTAGTGTGTTTAATTATTCGATTGTTTTGAAAATATTTTATTATTATACGCGCGCGTCGTACCGCGCGCGTCTGTTGAACAAATAAAAAAATATTGTCTAATTATTAATTTTAGATTTAAGCGCAAGGACGAGCGAATGGGCGTGTGTTTTTTGAAAAAATAAAAATTTTCGCATACCATCGTGTCATCTCTTACACGGAATGAAATGTTTTATATTGCTTTTGTCAAAGACATGTTGTGGGCATACTGGGCATGCGCGACGGGCGCGCGGCCCCCCCTTTTGTATAAAGTTGTTCCGTTTGTAGCGCGCCGCACGTTTGTACCGCGGCCCCGCGCCCGCCCGCGCACACACTATATACTAGAACTAAATTATTCAAGTATTAGTTAAGGTGTTTGTTATAAATTTCAATAACTTTTTTTTTTGTTTTTACGACCTTTTTCCCCTAAATCTAAGTATACATTTAAGTCATATCTCGAAACGTAGACGCATCAACTGTAAAGTTTCTATACAAGAACCGTAAAACTGCTTTCTTGTGTAAAAACCGAGGTACTCCACTTTAAACATCTTCAAAATGTTTAAAATAGAAATAAACATTAAATTGTATAGCTGAAGGTATTTATTTGTAATGCTAGTCTCTTATGAAAACAAAATACTAATTATTCAATTATTATAATGTACTTATTGATTATTGATAAATACTTCAAGTTTATTAAACAAGATATAGTCTACGGTGTAACGAATTGATTTTGGAATTTTTTCTCTATGAGCAATAGCGAAGCGCGCGGTGGCGCACGGCGTGGTAGTGCGCGCTCGCGGTCGTGCCCGAGCGTGTTCGCGAGCGTGCAATGCGCGCCGGCGGCACGCGCGCGCTCACGCACCGACATAGGCGACGTAGGATCGCAGCAGTGGCATTTTCAACTTATAACGTAAGGACATGTACTTTATCGACTAGTGACGAGTTGATTCGAGAGTCGCACCAGAGCGGCGGAACCGCCGCCCACTTGTTTTAGTAATAAATTGAATCAAAACGATCTAGCGAATCGGCAATGTTCAATTTTGTATAGAACGTTTCATAGTAGCGGTATTGAAAGTTGTTACGTTTTATTTGTGAGCAACCGCGCGTGCGCCGCCCGCGGGACGCGGCGCGCGGCCACTATTAAAAACTATTAAACAATCTTGTAAGTAATTAAGTATTAGCTTCGAATGAATAAAGCCTTTTTAAAAAATTAGTTAAAAAAATGAAACTATTGAAACTCACATGTTTAAATAAATAATAATTAGTTATGATTTCAGTGAATAGAGGTCAATGGTATCGTTTTGTGTATATTACTATTTTTTCGTTGATATTCGTTACCGCGAGTTCCCTGATGAAAGACATATACATATAGGAGTCTACAGAACGTAGCTTCCCTAACAACCAGTTGTTTTGACGCGACGTCTGCCACTAACCATTTTAGGTGATAAGTCCCATTGTTGTATTTTTCGTCTCACAATAAATGAAAATCTATTTTATTGTTTTTAAAACTGTAGTTTTATTTATCATCATCTGGGAATAGCATGGCTATTCCGGTGCGGGTTCGATTCCTGCGAAATAGTGTTACAAATCTGTGAAAATATCTACATAAGTACCAAAAAACTACTGGATATCGCAAGCCTTTATCAAATGTTGTCTTCTCATAGAAATATAAACGATTTTTTATAAAATGAAGGTTTATTTTATTTATTGGTGCCCTTTTTAATCACAAATCAGATACCACAGGATGTACGGTGGACAAGATCAGCAGCGACGAATAAAAACACACATGTATAAATACAGACCATCAAAGTGCAGTCTCACCCCCGAATTCACAAACGCAAATCAACTTTGAGCATACCTTAGAAGTAAAGCTGTCCCTTTCAGTTCTATTGACATTTTACGAGTCAGCCTGAGCGTGAGCGCGTGCTTAGCGTTGATTGGCGTTTGGGAATTCGGGGGTAAGTTAAGGTAAAACGATGATCCATTTAATTTTGTTATTAGAAACTTGTAAGCTGAGCTGCTTAGCAAAGTAAAATAAAATCAGAGTGGTAAAGCTTGTCACAGCTATTATCTCAGAAGTTTGCTACGCCACTTTAAATTCAAATTGTTGGAAGTTCAACTTCCTTATTCAAGGATTTTTCTATGGATGTTCGTAATTTTAAATTGGAACTTAATTTGTAGACCGACTCAGTATCGATAACGATATTTTTGCAGGAAATACTGTGGCTTGATGAGCGATTTACCTACTGAAAAAACCTAGAGGCTGCAGTTCTGTCAGTCTAGGTCTAGTAAAAAAAAAAGGTCTAGTTAGCTCAATTGAAGGAGCAGTCGCCCAGCTTGAGAAAGATGTGTATGTTCGAATCTCACTAGATGCTAGACCTACCCCCGAATTCACAAACGTCAATCAACGCTAAGCATGCGCTCACGCTCATGCTGTCCCGTAAAACGTCAATAGAACTGAAAGGGACAGCTATACTTTTGAGGGATGCTCAACGTTGATTTGCGTTTGTGAATTCGGGGGCTAGTCAGTTGTTTTGTGGTATTTCTACCTTCATAATAAAATGTTGGTTTTTGTCAAATCTGCTACCTAGTTTTTACCGAGCTCTGCTGTTTTGGCATACAGTGTCAACATTTTATACATGAAGCGACACTTACATCACATTAGTATCGCTGTAGTAGGTACAGCGATGCGATATTACACGACACGCACACATTAATAAAATTCTGAAATAATATTATGACGCTGAAGCAAATACGCACACGGTGGCGCATGTTTCTTTTAGGTCAAACGCATCGAGTGCGGCAACGCGAACTCTTATTGCATTCGTGGTAGCGCCTCTAGTGGCGGGTGCACGAAACTATTTTTTTGCTGCTTTTCCACCAGAGGTGCGTTGCAAGTACATTTACTTAGCTTCGCTCAATGAAGCGATTCTATTGGTTCTTAAAAACACATTCCTTGCAAAACATCTCTGGTGGAAACGCAGCCTAATGCTCTCTATAAGTTTGATCCGGGAAACTCTCACTAGTAGCCTCTCACTTGTTCCCAACGAGCAACACCGTAAGCTGTCACACTGACTCGTTGGAAGAACTTTACAAAATAATTCCAACCTGTCATACATGTAACATGTTGGAACAAACTTCTAAGATATTTCTCAACCAGTCACCACTATGACATGTTGGGAGATCTTTTAGCTTTTTATGGTATCAAAATTAACGGAAATATTAGATTCTAAAATAACAGACGATTCAGTTAAAGATTGGATAAAAGATAGTCTCTAAAAGTGTCACAGTGGCGTGACTGGTTAGGAAATATAAGATGTCCCAACGAGTTTCAGGTTAGTGTTACTCGTTGGGAGCGAGGGAGGCCTTCTAACTGACCTAAGACATTATTCCAGAGTACGACAATTTGTTTATTTCTGTCGAGCTGTGATCAAAGGCCTAGTCAGGTCATGGAGTTATCAATAAAAGACTGAACATACAAAAAGAGGTCATTTATTTACAATAAAACTTAAATCTATAACGAGAAAGTACTGAATACACTGAGTTTCACTCTGTCACTGAGTTACGTCACTATGAGAAGGTGAGGAGGCCGGGCGGGGGCTCCGGGGGCAGGAACGGGGGCAACGAGTTCGGATCTGTAACGAAGCAGTTATTGTAAGTATATTTTACATTTATGATAAACATCCTATCCTGAAGATATACATAAGTTGCATATTTACGAAGTGTCTCAAAACTTAGAAAGGCTTAACCCCCTTATTCATAAAAACTTAAACAACGCTTCAACAACACGTTAACTTTTGTATCGCTTTGTCCCATTCTTGTTGTTGCCGCCATTTGCGAGAATGATACAACACGTCAATTGCTTTGACTATGCGTTAGCGTTGCGTTCGTTTTTATGAATAAGGGGGTGAGCCTCTAAAGGTCAGAGTTAAGATTGCAGTTGTTCGATTTTAAAAACAATAAAATATGATGCTCACCCAGGTCTTTGAAAAGAAAATGTGGAAACCTGTGCCGGCATTTGGACGTCATGATGATGAAGAATATCATGCGAAGGAGTTAACAATCTAACCCCAAGTTTCCAAAAGGACAGTCTAATAAATCGATTTTATTTTTAAAAAAAATGCGCCCTCCATTTTCGAGACTATCATTTTTATTGTGATTTTTCCGAGGGTAAAGCACGTAATAAAGATGATATAAGTAAGAGTTAACACATCGAAAGTTGACCAAATACGAATTTTTCATAGTGAGAAATCGTCATTCTGGGCAGTTTTAAGAAATCCTTCCACCCTCGAAATGACAGTCCACACTTAATCGCATCACAGCCACGTACATACACACACAAACTTTGATTTATCTCATTATTTTTGAAATGCAAGATTTAATGTCTAAACGTTTAAATGTGAACCGACGCTTGTTTAAAACTGCTAAGAATATTTTTTTATAAATCACTCACTGGCTACTGCGATACAGGTCTGCGAGCCTAGTGCAGAAGTCGCTGTACCTTTTTTTTCGGTACCATTTTTTAAATATTATTATTAGTTAGCATTTTAAGATATTAGCATTTTCATGCACACATACAAACTTTCGCATTTATAATATTTGGACAGTTTTTGTTTAAATATCTTAAATAAACCCCAATTAACGAATAAAGCGATTGGTGGCGCTAGTGGGCAGTGAGCACCCTCTTAAAGTAGGCGTTACCATGGCTGTCATTTCTCAAAACAGACAATTAATAAAGTTTTACTGCCACTGGTTTATGTTTACTCAATTCCTAATTTCTAAAACGGAGTCGGACTTACCGATCTTAATCCCAGCCCGTGGCGACGGCAGCAGCCCCACCGCGGGGGCCCGTCTCAGCAGATGCAGCGGCGGGGGCCCCGGTGGCGCGGGGGGCGGGGGGCTGCCGGGCGGGGGCGGGGGCGGCGGCAGCGCGTCCCATAGAGGGACGTGGTCCGGGTGCGTCGCGGGGCACGGCCAGGCGCAGCCAAGGCGGCGGGGACGCTTCTTCTGGGGAATAGAAAGGAAGGGGTTAAATATCTCATTACTCACATTTAGAGAATTAACTGAAAAAATTGTTGGACACTTTTGATAAGTGTAATTAAAATTTTACACCGCTAACAGCATCTCTGTCTCGCCCGATGGTTGACTGGTAGAGAATGCTTTTAGCATTAAGTCCACCTTTTGTACTATTTTTTGTGCATTAAAGATTAAATAAATAAGTGTCTATAAAGTGTCCACCAATTTATTTAAAAATAAATCTTTTTTGTTGTTCTGTAGTCAACCATTGACAGGTAGATATGGTTGCTACAGAAATACAAATATTTCTGAAGGTCCAGGGAAGGATTAAAAGGTGAATAAACATGAGAAAATGCTAGGAATATAGAGAAAAACAACAATTTAGTTTTCCTCGAAAAGTGCATGTTCAGAATTTTAAACAAAAAGACTTCGCGAGCTGGAAATCTAACCTGTGGTACAAACAAGAAGATGACTTGTATTATGGCACCATCTTGCGGTGTCGCTTATAAAGAACAAATTCTGAGTAGTAAGATTGTACAGCTATATTAAAATCTCTTATAATAAGAGGTACCCGAATCACCTCCCTGTAGGGCCTCCGATTTTGGATAGCATAGTAGATTCCCTAATTTTCATTTATCAGTGGTTTAAGATTATTTTCTCACTTTGTAGTATACTCAAGAATGTATATTTGAGGTCATATTGATGAACCACACAACACACATCAAACTACACAACTATGGCCATAAAAAATATTATGTTAGTGCTTAGTAATTGCATATTTTCAAGTAAATGTGGAGGCTCAGGCATGTCATTCTGCGAAAGGGACATTTTGAGAAAAGGATATTCTGCGAAAAGGACCTTTTGCGATCAGTGGACATTTTGAGAATAGGACTTTCTGCGCCTAAGCCAGAAGCTATAAGTTTTAAGTTATTTTCAAAAGCTTCCCAGGGCTTTCCTCGATCTATCAATAAGCAAATACCTTCTTGACGGGTGGTTCTTCGGTGTCAGAGTCCTGTCCGGGCTTGTATCCGTCCGCGAAGCTCACTCGCTTGGCGCCGCGAACGGGCTCACTCGCGGTTACCGCTTTCCTGAAAACAGAATAGTTTTTGAACAATGAAGAATGGTCTCTTGGTCGACTTCGAGGTTACTAAAGTGCACGAGTGCGCCATACATAGGTGTACCGTAAGATGGGGTTAATTGGTATCTGGGTCTTAATTGGGACAGGACTTTGAAGATGTTTCAAAGCTCAAGTGAAGTGCTGTATTTCTTTTATTTTTAGGTGTTTTTGTTTTTATCTGTAGTGAACATAAAAACATACAAGAAATTAAGAAACATAACGCATCTATGAGCTTTGAAACATCCTCAAAGTCCTGTCCCAATTAAGACCCAGATACCAATTAACCCCATCTTGCCGGTACTTCATTTTCATTACGATTTAGTAGACAACGGGGACGGCTTTTACACAATATGTTTGATAAGTTAAATGTCTGCCTTTCTGCCAAAACTCGAAAAAAGAAGTCATTCATTGTCTTAGGACATCGCAACTCAACTGAAGTGAAAATTCCTTTTGGTGGAATGTGGCAATGAACTTTTCTTGTAATCAAGACCTATATTGAATTTCATATTACCAACAATAGCAATAAATCAATAATTGGTAAAAAAACACAAACATCTAATACAAACAACAACTGTAAAAAAAACAATAAATAGGAAATTCTCGATTTAATATGAATCTCGCATTTGGCTGGACCCAGTTGGACATGTAAAGAAAGGTTAGATTTAAATATATCTGTTCAAAACTACAAAGTTTATGATCAATGATATTATAATGAAAAGGAGGTAGGTTAATTGTTCAACAAAAGTAGCACCCGAAATCAGAAATATTGGTGCACAAGTGCAAAGCATTGACAGTGTTGACAGCATGAGACGACACTGCGCAACATGTATCTATCTCGTTTACGCTCTAATAAATAGTCATACTATCTTCTTCACACGGTAAACACGGTCAAATTATAGGCTTAACCTATCTACCTCTTTTTATTTTAATATAATGGTTTCATATTTTGTATGGGACGTAAACGAAAAATCTATAATCGTGACATGATGTTTCACACTTACGTCATTAAAATCCCTTTTTCGCGTGTCTCTTTGTCATTTTCTGCATCATCCGTTTCTTTCGCTACTTCCCCAAGAACTGTAATAAATTTAAATGGTTATTGTCAGAGAAAATTCTGCACAGTCTGTTATTATCATGCCATAATAGCAGTACAGCCATCTTAAAAACCTGAAATTATTCTAGCAAGGATAGTCTATTATAAGGGATAGACTCTTTCATTAAACCCACTCATTTTAATTCCTTATTTAAATAATTTAAATTGTCATGCCCATTTTTTGGTGTATTGTACACACATCGGGGCAGCGTTTCACATTCTTGTAATCAACTGATTCAGTGATTTTTATTTATTTTGTAAATCACTCGGCCAGTGAAAGAACCTCCTTTGTAAAAAGCCGATGGCCTCTAGTACAGGCACCACCAGTATTATGGTATTTAAATTGAAAGGTTCTAAATCGCTATTACTTCTACATCAGGGATTTTCAGTAATTACTCATTCTCACGACAAAAGAAAGTAGTTTTCCCATTAGTGTGGGAAAACTGCTCTTGGTCTCTTCTTTTGGTGTATGGAAAAAAGACACCACTATAATACCCAGCCCTAGCAAGTTTTATCAATACAAATATTTGAGAGAATCTGCGCTCAAGAGGTCGTTCGAACACAAGTCACTAACCAGTCTCCCTTAGAGCGCGGTTGATCCGTTCATCCAACGTCGACAGCCGCGCCGGCGCCGCGCCCTGCTGCGCCCGTGCTGCGCCCTGCTGCACGCGCGCTGCAGCGTGCTGCGCGCTCGACATATGCTGCGCGGCGTCGGCGAAACAGTCGCCGTACTGCAAGCGGTCTGCGGCGCCGTACGCTTCCATGTATGCCTCGTCGTAGCTGCAGATATTATGTAAAATGTATCTTCAACCACCGAATTGACAAATGCGTGAAATTGACAGTTGGGGTAACTTCATAAATGACGAATTTTGCTCCTGCTCTGTGCATTATCACCGTGATCGTTATGTCAGTTTCCTAGATGAACAGATAAACAGCAATTTTCGCGTAAAATTGTTTGTAAAGATGTGAAATCTGTCTGAAAATACCTTATGTACAAACCACACCTTAGTGGTGAACTAAATTTGATCTAATCGGGTAATAAATAAAACACCGATATAGTGGTCTGAGAAAGTCTGTATATTAACATAAGTTTTGCTGGCCTCTTACCTAATTACAAAAACACATTGATTGCGCGTTTCAGCAACAAACCTATAGCTAGAATTACTAACGCCATCTATTGGTGTCCAGCATGAACTACTACCAGTTCATTAGTAGATCGCTGAGAAAATCTCAACACCGCGATTCAGGATCTTGATCTCCTAAATGGGGTGGCGCCATCTAGCGGTAGCGATGGTGACTTAACATTCTGCCCGCCAAGGACAACATTGACAAAATGTGTCCTTTCTGGGGAGTGATTAACATAAACATAGCAGTAAAATGCAATAATAACTCGTAAACTAAACTAAAATGATAATGCATTAACAACACTAGCAAACAACTACTAGCAAATAAATACTACAGCTTCCAAATTGAAATTAAGCAGTACACGTTTCTAAAGGCTACTAAATTAGCGTTCTATATACTACTATTTATATACTATATATATACTACTAGCAATTAAGCTAAATAAACACAATGATAAACTAAAACACACTTATTTAGAGACCGGGAGGATGCATACTTTTGAGGTTGGCCTTTTTAATGTTGACGTTTTGGTTTTTAACGTGACTACTCGGGTTATACCATCATTTCCTGGATGCTTTACTACCACCCGACCCATTAACCAACGACATGGTGGCATATTGTCCTCTTTAATAAGGACTACGTCTCCCACTTTGGGCTCATTCACTTGAGATGTCCATTTATGTCTCTGAAGTAGAGATGTTAAGTATTCATTGGACCATCGAGTCCAAAATTGCTGCAACATCTTTTGAACGAATTGCCAACGTTTGAGTGAGCTAATATTTGAATCTAAATAGTCCACATCAGGTACCGATAATAAGGGTTCACCGATCAGGAAATGACCAGGTGTAAGGGCAATTTGTTCGTCCGGGTCCTCAGTGCTAATCGTTGTCATAGGCCTAGAATTTAAGCATGCCTCTATTTGACTTAGAAGCGTACTCATCTCCTCATAAGTCAACGTAGATTCCCCTATGATACGTTTCAAATGAAATTTGGTAGCTTTTACGCCCGCCTCCCAGAGTCCGCCAAAATTAGGTGCGTGGGGAGGAATAAAATGCCACTCTGTTCCCTGAGACTCTAAGTGAGTTGCAATTGAGTTCTGTACAGTCTGCAACTGCTCAAGCTCTCTCTGCGCACCAACGAATGTGGTGCCGTTGTCGCTCCACAATTGGGCGCAGTGACCTCTCCTTGCAACAAATCTACGAAATGCTGCTATGAAACTCTCGCTTGTCATGTCGCTCACCACCTCCAGATGTATGGCTCGGGTTGCCATACAGACAAAAAGACATATATAACCTTTATACGAATGGTGTCCTCTCCCCTTTGTTGTTCTTATATTTATAGGTCCGGCGTAGTCCAAGCCACTGTGCAAGAATGGCCGAGCTGGAGTACACCTAACAGAGGGAAGAGAGCCCATGAACTGGCTTTTTATGTTGGCGTTCTGTCTGATACACGTTACGCATTGTCTAACTTGTAGTTTAGCGAGGTTTTTTATTCGAAGGATCCAGTAGCCCGATGTCCTCAAATAGTTGACCATTTGTTGTGGGCCCCCATGTAACGTTTTTAGGTGAGCATCCGCAACTATCAACTTAGTCAAATTGGATGCCGGGGATAGTACTATAGGATGCTTCATATTTTGATTTAATGTAGACTTTTGCAATCTACCACCCACTCTGATGATATCTTCTGGATCAAGGTAAGGACTTAAGGATTTTAATTTGCTATCTTTTGTTTCAACTAGGGTTTTTGTTTTTAATTGTGTATATTCTTTATTAAATTCTTCTCTTTGTGCTATTTTAATACAACATTTCATTGCTTCATCTATTTCTTGTTTTATTAAATATTCTTTATAATTTTTTGATTGTTTTTTATATTTCAGGAAACGTCTACAGTATGCTACAACTCGCACCAACCTTTGGAGTTTTGAAAAACGTTGAAGCAGTGGCTCCTCACGGGTAACTAAATGTGTCTTTACAGCTTCTTCTATTTGTACTTGCAAATCCTTGGGTCTTGTGTATATAATTTCACTTTGGCGTAGGAAATGTGGTCCATTTAACCAAATTTCGTGATCCTTCAAAGCGGCAGGTGAAATACCTCTTGAAGCGCAATCAGCGGGATTATTTTTGGTAGCCACATGAAACCATTGGGAAGAGTCAAGCGAGGTTAAAATCTCTGAAACTCGGTTCCCGACAAATGTCTTCCATCGACTTGGGTGGCTGTTCAACCAAGCAAGTACAACAGTCGAATCAGTCCATGCTTTCACTGACGTCTTGGAAATATTCATGACCTGCATTGCTTCTACCAAAAGACGGGTAAGCAGTACTGCAGCGCACAACTCCAAGCGTGGAATGCTAACTTGCTTAATTGGCGCAACCTTCGTTTTGGCAACCAATAGGGAAACATTTATTTTCCCATTACTGTCCACCAAACGGACGTATACTACCGCCGCGTATGCCACCTTAGAAGCGTCGCTGAAACCATGTAATTCCATGGAGGTGTCATTCTCATTGCTGCCAATCCATCTTGGAATTTTGATTTGAGCTATGTGTGGCAATTCTTCACGATAACACTTCCATTCTCTTACTAATTCTATGGGAACATCTTGATCCCATTGAATACCTGCTAGCCATAATTTTTGGATAAACATTTTTGCTACTATAACACTAGGCGCCAACCATCCTAATGGGTCAAACAGCCGTGCTATGTCCGAAATCATTGATCTTTTTGTTACCGCTCCTGATATCTCCGGAAGGCTTACTGTGAACTGAAAGCTGTCTTCGCTGCGATCCCAGGTAAGACCTAGTATTTTTGTAGTTACTGCTGTTGAATCAATTTTTATCTCCCTATTCTTCATATTATCATCACTTTTGTTCTTATCCGTTCTTTGTGTGCTCTTACATTTAGATATTCCTTCTAACAGTTCTTGACTATTACTATTCCACTTCTGTAGTTCAAATCCTCCACGATGTAATAACTCTTTCATTTGTTTAACTAATTCTATTCCTAGTTCCACAGTTTGAGCTCCAGTCATTAAATCGTCCATGTAAAACGAGTTTGGTACCTTATCAGCAGCCATCGGGTAATTTTCGCCTTCGTCGTTTGCTACTTGATTCAATGATCGTACAGCTAGGTATGGAGCAGATGCAGTGCCGAAAACTACAGTTATGAATTCATAGTCTCTTATTTCAGCCTTTGGATTATCTCTCCATACAATGCGTTGGCAGGATACATCTTCTTCTGCAACTCTGACTTGTCGGTACATTTTCACTATGTCTGCTATTATACCTATAGGATGGATTCTCCATCGCAGTATAGTGTGACGTAATTCTGGCTGAAGAGTAGGACCAACCATTAGAGTATCATTGAGTGATAAACCATTATTATATCGACAAGAGGCATCGACTACGACTCTGACTTTTGTGGTCTCTTTATCATTTCTAATGACGGCATGATGAGGTAAGTATATGGCTTCTTTCTTATCATTTTGTTTTACAGGGCGCATATGATCTAGCAGTAAATACTCATCGATAACTTCTTTGTACCTTTCTTTTAAATTGTGATCTTTCTCAAACTTTCTTTCTAATGTGTAAAATCTTTTCAGGGCAACATCGCGGGAATTACTATCAACACATGATGGCATGTCATCACGAAATGGCAGCCTTACCATATAACGACCATCTCCTGTTCTTTTTGTAGATATTGTAAATAGTTCTTCACATTTTTGTTCTTCTAGGGTAAGTATTTTGTTTGTACTAATTATTTGATCTTCTATTTCCCAAAATCTTTTTAATATATCATCTTCATTGACCTTTGTGTGCATTACTGTTATATTTGTTCTATTCTCGATTGAACTATCCTTGTTATCAACGCGTGTGGCATTGATCACGCCTGATATGATCCAACCTAATTTGGTTGACTGAGCAACAAGATTGCCAGCTGAACTCTTCTTTACGCCGTCATTCAATATATAGCTATAAACTTCAGCGCCAAGTAATACATCTATTTTATTAGGTGTATTGAACTGAGGATCGGCTAGCTTTACATCTGCCAACTCGATCCAATTATGCTCTTCAAACTGATTCTCCGGTAGACAGCACGTGATATGTTTGAGAACATATGCATTAAGTTCCATTTTGAAATTTGTATCTGTTAGCGATTGAATTACAAGCCTAACCATATATTTGGAAACCAATGAACCATCACCGCCTAACCCCGAGATTGTACTTTTGATAGGTATCTTTTTTAACCTTAAGTGTTGGACTGTAGCTTCAGTAACGAAGGATGCTTGGGAGCCTTGATCCAGCAAGGCTCGCAGCACTTGAAGCCCACCAAGCGTAGACTGAGCTTTTATTAGCGCTGTGGCTAATATGACTTGTCTGCCCCTGGTGATATTGCGTCTTGACATAAGTGACACAACAGGAGGACTGTCTGTGGAGGTGTTGCCACCTCCAGATGCCCTACCCGCGTTAGATTCGTCGTTTGATGTTTTCGGGTGTAACAGCGAGTGATGCCTTTTTTTGCATACTCTACAGTAAGTGTTTTTCTTGCAATCATAAACTGTGTGGTTGCTTCCTAAGCAGTTGAAACAAATTTTATTTTTTAACACAAATTCACGTCTAGCACCATAATCTAACTTAGAAAACTGCTTACAAAAACACAATTTATGGTTTTCCGAACAACATTCGCAGCGAATACTGTTCGTTGAGTTGGTCGCATGCAAAACTTTATTGTATTGGATTTGTGAACTATTATTATTTTGACCTGGTGACCTTTTCAAATCCAAACACTCTAACGCTCGAAAACGACTCTCTACAAATTTTTGAAATTGTGAAAATGTAGGCAATTCGGTTGATGAATTACTAGAAACATTCAACTCCCATTGTTTTCTACTTTCGTTGTCCAGTTTATAAGTTATAATGTGAATGATAATTATATCCCAAGTACTCACGTCAATAGCCAAATTAGTAAGAGCATTCAAACAATCTGTGGTGGTATCTAACAGATCCTTCAAAGCAGACGCTGACTCAACCTGCATGCGTCGCTGCGAAAATAAACGTTTTAAAATGCAATTGGCCAAGTATTTTTTGTTGTTGTACCGGTCGTTTAATTGTTTCCAACATTGATCATAACTCGAATCGGAAATAGGCACGTATCTAATTAACTGCTCTGCCTCTCCTACCAGATGACTCTTTAAATAATGCATCTTTTGCACTTTATCTAATCCGTTGTTATTATTAACCAACGATGTAAATAAATCTCGAAAAGTTACCCATTCGGAATATTTCCCCGAGAACAAAGGAATGGAAATTTTTGGTAATTTTACTAATGAGCTTGATTTGTCCCCAGTACCTGCACTAGTCATTCCTGAAATGGCTGAAATGGATGACGCAATTCTATTTAAATCTATTTTCATAAAGGTCTTGTACTCAATGTATGCCTCCTCCGTGGTATCGTACATAGATTTTGTTACATAAACAGAATCATCTATATCTTCGATTTTATAAGCCTCATACAACTTCGAATTATTTTTCCGAAACAGCATCCAATCTTTATCTACAATTTCCAACCTAGTTTCAATATACTCCTTTGTGATCCTATCCTTAGGAGATTTTTTATAATTAATAAATCCTTTACAAATTGAATTTTGGAGATCCTGTTGTACGTTAATAATACTATCCATTTTGGTGAACAACAATATTAACAATAAAAATAATGAATGTAAATGTAACCTTTGACCTAATTTAAGATAATTTTGTATTTTAAAAGTGTACAGATGTTACAAAATTACCAAACAAATCAACTCGCTACAACTAAATGTTTATGATCTAAATATTTACTTATTAAACACTAAAGCTTAAGCCCGTGAAACAAGTAAGCAAAAGTAAGCCATGATCTTGAAGTATAAAAATTTCCAAAATAATTACAAGTCGAAAAAACAACGATAAAATTTACAAGTGTTAAACACTTAGAGGAAAATCGGGCATGGATTCCCCGTCTCGTCGTTTTTTCGCAAACTATTCTAAGTGTCTACTTCTAAGCATGCAAATAAACTAAGTCTAAAATACCACTTATACTAAATTACTCTAAACTTAAAACTGGTGCGAAAATATTCAAAGTCCCAAGCTCTCAAAGCCGATGAATCCAATCCAAGCGAAATCTTCTAAGTTTTCTACGCAATGTCTATAAGGCTCAAATTAAACTGATAAAAGTACTCACAGTTGAACTTCACTTATGCACACACTTGCACTGGCAATACCTCTTCTGGAATGCTCCAGTTCCGGTTCCGGTTCCGGCGCTCCTTGGCTTCCTGTAGCTCCAGTTCGTCACATCCGCAGACTTCCGCTCCTTGGTGACGCAGCTGTTGCTGCTGACCGTACCTCCTGAACAGCGATCCACTGCTCCTCGAGGGCGGTGTGTGGTACCCAGTACCACAAGTACTCAAAAACGTTGAACTTAGCCAGAAGCGCTCCGGCTCTCAAGGACCATGTACAAACCACACCTTAGTGGTGAACTAAATTTGATCTAATCGGGTAATAAATAAAACACCGATATAGTGGTCTGAGAAAGTCTGTATATTAACATAAGTTTTGCTGGCCTCTTACCTAATTACAAAAACACATTGATTGCGCGTTTCAGCAACAAACCTATAGCTAGAATTACTAACGCCATCTATTGGTGTCCAGCATGAACTACTACCAGTTCATTAGTAGATCGCTGAGAAAATCTCAACACCGCGATTCAGGATCTTGATCTCCTAAATGGGGTGGCGCCATCTAGCGGTAGCGATGGTGACTTAACACCTTATTCTGCTATAATTTTACAGAAACAGTTTACACCCTATGTCCTTTTCAAAGATACACTCTATCTGTGCACTAAATAAATTTCCTTAAAATAGTTTCAGCTGTTTTGGCGTGAAAATGTTACAGACAGAGTTTCGCATTCATAATAGTTTTGCACTTAGTAAAACTTTATTTTAAATGTGATAACCAGTTGTGTAGCTTCAGTATACTATTAAATTGTTCAATGACTTACTTTTTTATGGTGTATTATTTATGGGTATTGTGCAACAATATTACACCATAAAAAAGTAAGTAATTTGTGTAATATTGTTGCACAATATTACTGTTCTAATAAATAAATTATTATATTACTAATATTACTATAGAACAAATATATCTCTTTTAGGAAGTATAGTGTATTCCATACCCAATAGTGTTAGAGTCGGTCCTGTTGGCCAGACTCTGTATCTCGTAGACTGGCTCAGGCTCGAGCACGCTGCGGATGCGGAACTGCTCGGGGGGCTCCCCGGCGCCCGCGCCGCCACCGGGGGACTCCCCGGGGCCCGCTGTCAGCACTATGTTCACATCGCCCGGCTTTAGACCTGGATAACGGAAACACTGAATGTTAGGGATATTAGGCAAAAACTGGCGTTGAATGTTTAGTAAGTATAAGATGAACGGAAAAGTAGCTTTAATTAAATTGTGAGCGCATCTTGAAATCACTGCTATGGTGTACAGTCGCAAAACAGTGAGAATTTAAGGGGGTAGATGTAAATATCGATTAGGTGATCTGATTAGGTATCTCTGTGTCCTCCTGCTAGATCTAAGGTCCACTCCACTCCACAGGTGGGACCTGGAGAGGATCAGACAGTTTTTACCAACAACCTGTTACCTCAATGCTTTGCTGTACTAACTCGAAAGTTACTGCTACCCCTTGTGTATGCCAGACCATTATGTAGGTTTAGCACAAACCGATAAAGCATCGTTTACTTCACGATTCGAAACGTTATCTTTCGTGCTAGACCTACTGGAGAGCCCTTCCCCCAACTAGAAGAGCTCTGGCATTTTCTGCGGTCTATTGATTGTCTAATAGTTAATACTTACTGCTGCGTCCCTGTACAACGACGAAGCTTTCTAGCAGCTACTCAACCCACCTGGAAAAGCTGTGACAGTTTCTGCTTACAACATTAAACCTCAATGCTTTGCTGTGCCAATTCAGTAGTTACTGCTCCATCCCTGAGTACTTCAGCTAGACCTTACACAATCCTAGATAACTTAATAGTAACTGCTAAACGTCCCTGTGCACTCTTGCTAGACCCTAGCCAGTTCCAGATAACCCAAGAGTTACAGCTTATCCCTGTACAACCCTGTTAGCCCCTAGCCAGTAGTGTGCATTCACCACCACTCACCATAGTCGCTGCTCCGTCTTGCAATCTTGCTCGATCCCAGACAGTTTCAGAAACTCAATATTTGCTGCTCCGTCCTGCAATCCTGCTGGATTCTATGGTTATTTCTAGAAGGCACTTACCCCAGCTGGAAAGGAGTCTGTTATGTTTTGGCACTCCACCTGGAAAGATTCCCAACAGTTTCTGCCAATACTTTTTAAGCTCAATGTTTTGCTATTCTCGGTCACTGCTGCGTGTATTCTTGCTAGATCCAATAGTTACTGCTCAGTCCCAGTTCGAGGTAACTTAACAGTTATTGCTCCATCCCTGTACAATCCTGCTAGATCCTCCAAATAGTGACTGCTGCGTCCACTTCTGCTAGATAACTCAACAGTTCCTGCTCCGTAGCTGTACAATCCTGCTAGATCTTAACTCAAATAGTGAGTGCTGCTTTCACTTCCGCTAGATCCTACACAGTTCTAGATAACTCAACAGTTCCGTCCCTGTACAATCAGGCTAGATCCTAACTCAAATAGTGACTGCTACCCCTAGCCAGTGTGACTCACCCCAGCGCGAGGGTGTCGGAGGGTGTCGCACGGCGGGCAGGTCCCCGGCGCGCCAGTCGCACTTGATCTCCCCGCGGCGCCGCACCACGGTCTCGATGCGCGACACTGAGCCCGACGTTGACGTTGCTGACTCTGATATGTGCTAGACAGTTATAGCTAACAACTGTTCCGTCCTTCTGTACTTCTTCTAGATAACTCAATAGTTTCTGCTTTGTCCCTGTGTATTCCTGCTAGATCCAATAGTTACTGCTCCGTCTTCGTCCAATTATGACTGCTGCGTCCACTTCTGCTAGATCCTACACAGTTCTAGATTACTCAACAGTTCCTGCTCCGGCCCTGTACAATCCTGCAAGATCCTGACTCAAATAGTGACTGCTGCGTCCACTTCTGCTAGATCCTACACGGTTCTAGATAACTCATCAGTTCCTGCTCCATCCCTGTCCAACCCTGCTACCCCTAGTTTAGACTCACCCCAGCGCGAGGGTGTGGGGGGGTGTCGCACGGCGGGCAGGTCCCCGGCGCGCCAGTCGATCACTCTGACAATGATGCTAGACAGTTCTAGATAACACAATAGTTGCTGCTTCGTAATACAACCCTGCTAGATCCTACTCAAATAGTGACGGCTGCGTCCCCTTCCGCTATTTAACTCAACAGTTCCAGCCCCACCCCTGTCCAACCCTGCTCCCCCTAGCCAGTAGTATCACTCACCCTAGCGCGAGGGTGTCGGAGGGTGTCGCACGGCGGGCAGGTCCCCGGCGCGCCAGTCGCACTTGATCACTCTGATATATGCTAGACAGTTCTAGATAACTCAACAGTTACTACTCCGTCCCTGTACAACCCTGCTAGATCCTAACTCAAATAGTGACTGCGGCGTCCACTTCTGCTAAATCCTCCACAGTCCTAGATCACTCAACAGTTCCTGCTCCACCCCTGTACAACCCTGCTCCCCCTAGCCAGTAGTATCACTCACCCCAGCGCGAGGGTGTCGGAGGGTGTCGCACGGCGGGCAGGTCCCCGGCGCGCCAGTCGCACTTGATCTCTCTGATATATGCTAGACAGTTATAGATAACACAACAGTTGCTGCTTCGTAATGCAACCCTGCCAGATCCTAACTCAAATAGTGACTGCTGCGTCCACTACTGCTAGATAACACAACAGTTCCTGCTCTACCCCTGTACAACCCTGCTCCCCCTAGCCAGTAGTATCACTCACCCCAGCGCGAGGGTGTCGGAGGGTGTCGCACGGCGGGCAGGTCCCCGGCGCGCCAGTCGCACTTGATCACTCTGATATATGCTAGACAGTTCTAGATAACTCAACAGTTACTACTCCGTCCCTGTACAACCCTGCTAGATCCTAACTCAAATAGTGACTGCGGCGTCCACTTCTGCTAAATCCTCCACAGTCCTAGATCACTCAACAGTTCCTGCTCCACCCCTGTACAACCCTGCTCCCCCTAGCCAGTAGTATCACTCACCCCAACGCGAGGGTGTCGTGGGGTGGCGCACGGCGGGCAGGTCCCGGGCGCGCCAGTCACACTTGATCACTCTGATATATGCTACACAGTTCTAGATAACTCAACAGTTCCTGCTCCACCCCTGTACAACCCTGCTCCCCCTAGCCAGTAGTATCACTCACCCCAACGCGAGGGTGTCGGAGGGTGTCGCACGGCGGGCAGGTCCCCGGCGCGCCAGTCGCACTTGATCTCCCCGCGGCGACGCACCACGGTCTCGATGCGCGACACTGAGCCCGACGTTGACGTTGCTGACTCTGATATGTGCTAGAATGGAGTTGTTTCAATTTAGTTTCAATTATTCTTTTCAAAATTATGAATTATTTTGTTCTAAGTTCATGTTGTAATATACTAACAACTATTGTAAAAAAGAAAGGTTCTTCTCAGTACAGAAACAACTTTCCAATCCGATAGTAGCGTCACATTCGGTAAGTACAATCGGGGAACGAAAAGGTTGACCAGTTTTCAAAAAAATTCATTTACGCGTTGCAAGCACATGTTACCTTTTCAAACTGTGTAACTTTCAAACCTGTGAACCTGCGAAAAGTAGGCTTTATTGTTTAAAAATAAAATTCGATTAGTCGTATTTTCCTTCACGATTGACAGTTGAACCAATACTTTTTATTTGTTTGATCTTGCCATTACGCCGCAGTGTCAAGTTTAATAAATCGAATAATTACATCCTCTTTGCTTATAATGATTAAAACTACAATTAATGTGATTAACAGTTCCTGTCAATGTCATCATGGAGCAATCAAAAACAGATATTAGGGTGGTCCGAACCCTTTCATTCCCCGACTGTACAGTATATTTATTGTTTACATTTAATATTATGGTATTCATGTCTATTATTAAGTTTGTTGTTTGTTAATTAGATTTGACGATTTAAAAGTACTTTGTAACATGTTTATTTAAATAAAGCTATTTTTGATTTTGATTAAGATATAGATACTAAACAATACAGAGGATGCTCTTTGTGACTCCTAGAAAGGTCACATCGACCTCATAGCTAATAGACTCATAATCACAGGCGAGAGGCTATAGTCACAAAGTCAGATATATACATCGGAATTCGGAATCTAACGCCCAATAAGTTTCCACGATTTCTACGATTTCCGTAAGCTATCAAGCGACAACTTCACGCGCTTCAGGTATTTACACACTTAATTTCTCAAGAAATCAAACATCAGGCGTCTTTAGTCCGTTCGCGTTAAGAGTGCAGTGATTTCATTCTCGTCCTTCGACCTAGCACGCCCCCTAACCAATCAAATCGTTCCTTACTAGAAAGCCAAGTTCACAGTGCCAAGTTGAACGCATTCTTTCAAACGCAACGGTTTTGTACCTGAGTTTTACTCCGTGTAACGGAATTTAATTAAAAAATTACTGCATTCTTAACGCGAACATACTATAGTGGCTGTTAAGTTGATGGGAGGTCATTAGCGCTCAGTATATATTTCGTCTAGATGTGATAGGTCAAAAGATGCTATATTCGGGGAGAACCTAACCATCTGAACATTTGTGACTGTTGCACTAAAGCAAAATCGAAGCATGATGTATGATTTTTTGACACAAATAGACTGAGACTCCTTTCGAGTGGTTTCTCTATTCGAAAAATTTACATGACTTGTTGCCGCCGGAACATGTTTTTTCAAAATGGCAGACAAGCCAGAGCCTATACAAAAATATTGGAACCTCTTTAGAACAGAAACATGGGCTCATTTATGTTATACGAGCAATTGAACGCGCTAGAACTGTTTTTTTAAGATTTAAACTTAAGTAGCGGAAATGGGAAAAATAACTTTGTATAAGCCTATCTAGGTATGTGGACTAAGTCGCAAATAACAGCTAGTCAATAATCAATAAATCTGCTATAATTGTGAAAAAAACTTTAAAATACCTGATTGGCCACGTCGCTCTGGTACGCCATAGCCATTTGCTCAAATAACTCATAGTTATCTGGCTCGTATGCATCGCCAAATTTCTCCTCACAATCGGACCCTGTCTCCTTAGGATAGAGCTCAGTTTGGCTCGGCACTTCAGCATAGCTATAGCTTGGAGGTTCTACGTTGGTTGGTTTGATTTCAGGCGGTAAAGCGATGTCACTCAAGTTTTGAGGAGCGTTTGTCTCTTCTGGCAGAGGTATATCGTGAGATTCTTCTGTTTTTGGCGAAGGGGTTTCTTCGCGTACTACTGGGGATGGCTCCTGTGAAAATAGTTAAGAATTAAACCCGTAAATGTAACCACTATAAATACACATAATACTTCTGATAATTAAGAATACATAATGGTGTATTTTTAGCCAAAGGTTATAAAGAGCCCAATACGTTTGTGCAAAGTCCTCATAAAAAAGGGATATTTTGACTAAGTAAGATAGAAAAGTTCAACGTAAGAGTGTTCGGCCGGCTTGCGTTAGATTCAGGTTCGAATCCCGCCTCACACCAAGACGAAATTATTATTTTCTGGTTAATACAAGAAAAAAATAATTTGACAAAAAATATATGTAATAAATACTTTACCTGTACTTTCAGTTCAACTTTGCTAGTTGGTTCCACCTTAGTCGCAACAACTTCTGCTTCAACTATCGGCTCCACAACCTTATCTTCTTTCTCGCTCACTTTTTCTTGTTCTTTTATTTCCGTCTCACTCTCTTTAACTACTTCTTTGACTTGTGCCGGTTCTTCCAATTTTTCTTGTTTTATATGAATATTGTTCCCAACAAAGTCATTTTGCAACTCTTTGACGTTAATAATTTCTCTTTCTCTTGGCTTTTGTCTTCTAGGGGAAAAGTCAGTTATTTTCTCGTCATCAGTCAACCTTTCTGTTTTAATATTCTTTAAAACATTCACGTCAAACAAATCTTCACTTTGCGAGGATTCGCTCGATTGTTTCCTATTCTTCTTTTTGTCCTTCTTCTTTCTCGCCTGTAATTCCTTCTTCTGCTTTTTCTTCTTCCGTTCTGCGTCAGATTCTGTGTCGGAGCTGCTACTGCTGGATGAGGAACTACTGGTAGATTGGACTTTCACTTTCTTCTTCTTTTGAACCTTCTTCTGTTTGGGCTCTTTCTTCAGTTTTTTTGCTTTCTTCAGTTTCTTCTTATCTGTAATAAGTAGTGCAATGTGATGGGATTTTTAAATCTAGTTAGGTCATGTAAAACAGAGAACATGTTTTTGTTTTACATAATTTTGTTTAGAGACTTAGCTGGCTTTCTATTAAACAAAGAGAGATAAAGCCGTTTCACCTTGTGTGACGTCACTACATACTAGTGGAAATGATTTAATATACAAGAAGAAGTAAAAGAACAAAGCGTGAATTATACATGGATAATTCGACGTGAGAGGGTCGGAAGTGACCACAGAGAATAAATTAAACAAACACTACACATCTGTTTGTAGAAGTGGAAGCGTTCGCAATTTAGCAAGAAACATAAACCAGACAAATTCGGCCGATCTGTTAATGGTCTCGGTAGCACAGTGGTTCGTGCAGTCGCCCGGTTTGCCAAGACCGAATGTCTTATTCTGATTTTTCTATCTTCAAGAAACACAAACTTTGCATAATATATCCTATTGATAAGCGCAAAAAGTTTAGAGAGCTTTGTAAATAATAAATACTGACCCTTTAGTTCGTCAGTGTCGTCGGAGACCTCGTGCACTTTCCCTTGGAGTTTCTTCTTCTTCTTCTGCTTCTCTTTTAATTGTTTCTTCAGTTTCTTATCTAACCGACGTTTCTTCTCTAACTTCGCTTTTAATTTCTTGTTACCCTGTTGGCATACGTACAAATATATTTATTAAAAAAATTAAGTTACTAGTAGAAATACACACATCAAAAGTGTCTAGGGATATCTCAAGCATTTTCATACAAAGTATAGCTATTGGGGAGGCTGTAAAAATTAAAATATTGATACCAACGTAGAAATTTTTAGGACACAGAAACTGCTATATCTGCCCTTTCAGATTGTATAAATAAATTCATTGTGGTAGCATTATTGTACAATCGTAAGGACGTTAAAAAAAAGACAGATTTTTCTTTTAAAAGGTTTCAAAATTTTAGCAAAATCAGCATATCAATACTGAATAAATAACAAAAAAATACATAATCTAAGACAGTTTTAAAAAACAGAGGGCCCCAAACTAAGCAGCAGCGGAGCTCAAACTTTGAGCGAATTGTGTGGCTCTGACTACCCAGTTCGGGAGATAAGTAATTTATTTATTTGGCTTGTCACATGGTTTTACAGGTGTTATTTAAATAAACAGTACATTGAACACATGACACCCCGTAGGGGCACTAAAAAAATATAGCAAAGAGAACGTCACATACACACAAATAATAAAAACAGAGATACACAAATCATTTCTGGCGACTATCCTCAAAAAACGCTTTTCGTAGAAGGTAGAGCTTGAGTTGTATTTGGGATGCTGTCAAATATTTTTATGGACATCCAGTGAGGTCCTGATCTGACAAGTTGGAGCGGGTTTCCTAACGGGAATAATCGTGAATGTATGTTACGTTATAATTGAATAAACATGCAAACGTTAAACTACCTTCTTCTTAACTTTCTTCTTCTTCTTGGCTACTTGGTCGTCGTCAGACGCGCCCGACTCCGACGAAGTGGAGTGCTTGCGCTTGCGCGACTTCTTGCGCTCTTGCTTCACTTTAGCACTGAAAGAGAAAGTTTTTCGGTAATAAACAATAAGGAGAGATAGCGAAGGCTGTGATTATATTCCTATAACATTTAGAAATCAATAGCGGCATGAAATAGGGGTAAAAGAATAGTTATAACATTCAATGAGGCATGGCAAAGAGAAAGTGCGTTTTGCATGTTAAATGCATTATTTGTATTTTCTTAAATTCATGCGTGTGCAATATTTGTGAAAAACTAAGAAAAAAATATTTATCTTCAATTTTTGGAGACTGTTCATTAAATGAAAAAAACTCTCCAGAGACGTTTTTGCAATATTCGGGAATAGGCATCATAATTTTTCAAAACCACACCACGCATTTTTAAGAAATTAACTAAATATTTGATACACAAAATTACGACTACGAATCTCATAAGTGAAAACCATGCAAAACGAAGTTATAAACCATAATAAACCATTATCATTCCGCCGAGAAGAAGAAAACAAAATTGCCTTATTCATTCTTCCTTTATAGTTATATTTTTTTCAACTTTGCATCATTGTTTGATTTCATGATTTTTTTTAAAAGTGACACTCCCCTTTAACTCGTTACCGTGTATATTAGCGTGTAACTAATACATCCCACTAAAAATTTAAAGTCAAAATGCTCACATCATATTTAAAGGCCGTATGTAACTTTAAAAAAAGTCTGTGTAAGTAATATTTACTCAAAATAGGAATTATTTTACACATGCCTGTTTTTTACCAGTATTTTTTGGTTGATTTAAAACGGATTTTTAATTAGCCTATCACTAAACGAATGAAAAAGGTGCTCAAAATGCTAAGTGTTAGGGTCCACATGTACACAAGCAGTACCATTCGGTGGGGGGCAGTGGGGGGGCGGGGCTGAGACCGAATGAGCCTCGAACAGGGCCCCCCGCGGCCATCGCTCCACATCTGCGTGTGCGCATGGAAATAATGACGTCATCGTTTTATACACATACATAAATAGTGGTTACATACACAATACTTAAAATACACATTTTATTTATACATATTACTGAATGTACAGAGGCGCACACATCAACCTTCACATAGAGGCACCATATGCGGCTGACATTAGACCCATTCAGCAATGTTTTTATAAAGGCTGGTGTGTGAGCCTCTGTACATATAGTAAAATATAAATTTTGGTCTTGAGAAAGATGCATTTATTTCCTAGGCTAATTATAGGCCCAGCATGTATTTTCATGAAGAATGATTGAACACTTACCACATGAAAGTGAAGCTTTTTTTAAATCATTATGATGGTCTGGTAAAATTCTAATGCTTAATTAGTTAAAATAATGACCTATCCGATTTACCAAAAAATTACCTTTTCTCAGCCTCCTCATCCAAATCTGACTCCTGGCTCCAACCCTCGCTGCTGAGTTTAATCTTCTTCGCTTTCTTCTTATCTTCTGCGTCCTTATCCGTATCTTCTAGCTTCTTCTTCTTTCTGGTCTCTTGACGCACAGGAGTGGTGCTTCGAGACGTGTCTCCTGGTTTGTCCACTGCTTCTGGCCATACTGCTTGCATAAATCTATGGAAAAAATATCAAAACATTAATGCCTGTCAAGTATTCTTGCACAGATGTGTTAAATATTTCTTTTAAACTATGATGTTTGGTGTAGTTTCAAATCATTCTATGCGATAATTGGACGGTTGTTTAAATTACACCTATTAATAATACGAACATCATCACGTATGTTTTCTAATTTACCTAAAGAACAATGTAAAATATCTTGCAATAACTAGACTCTAAAACGCAAGCCCAGTACAGATTTTCAACTCTCAGATGTTATTAGGCCACCTGAAGGGCACCGACTAGGCTTCACTAATGACCATCCGGAGCACGAAGCCATCCTTATCCAGCGAAGAAGACATAATTAAATTTCGGGTAGAGTGGCCACCCATCATGCGTAGCTTAACGTCAATTATCACTTTAGGTTCCTTGTTGTCGCTGTAATAGCTGCACTTCATGGTGCCTTGACATTGTTATCTTACCTTTGGTACTCCCTATCCAAGAACACCTCCTCAGTTTTCTGCGGCGTCAGTGACCTATATCCCTTGGAGCCGGGCGGATCCTCCATCTCCCACTCGTTGTCCGGTTGGAGCCCTGGAGCTTCGGACACGCACGCGTGGAGCCGGGGGTACCACGAGCGACCGTGGGGGAACGGCTCCTCGGGGATTCTGGGGAATCATTCAGGAATTTGTGGCTTTATGTGGATATACATACTTAGCTGTTACCTATCTACAAAAAGTAGGTACAGTTTCGGGGAAACTTCAAATATTTTATACAAAATGTGAGCTTTTCTTTAGTTTGCCATATGATGTTGCTTCACAGTATTTGATCCTTATAAGCGACACTACGGAATGGCGCAATTATACGGGGTAACTTTTTTTTATAAAATGTACTTTGTTCTCAGTACTCCCTTGAGCATTTTTTCATATTCCTCATAGTTTAGGATGTGGCCTACCACGCCCACTTGAAAAAAATACTCTTTATAATAATGTAGACATTCAATATTATAGTAGGTTATCATGCCTATTAACTTTACTATAGTTCGCACGGCGAATGATGATCCCTATGACGTTTCAACTGACAGTGGTATTAGTGATGCGAAACAATTTCAAACAATTTCGATGAAATACTATTTTTTAGGCAAATGTCATGTCATTCAGCCAGGTCATTCAACATAATAAGCATAATTAACATTAACATAATTCATATATTTTGAAAAAAAGATTACGCGCATTGATGGACATAAAACACTAGATAAAAAAGTAACAACCTTATTATATTTTATTTTACTATAATTCAAATCTTATTCAAATTGTATAATTAAAGAGTTAATAATTCTTTTTGAATTGAATTTTAAAGAATTCATAATTGCCTGCTTCATGAAAAAATGGTCAAAAGAAGGCCACAGACCTACCATATTAAAAAATAAACGTCACGGATAGCTGCAGTTCAGACTCAGATTTTAAAGATAAATAAAATTCAAACTCAAAGCATTTGTTACATTTTTCCAACATACTATCGATATTTTGTTTATCGATATGTCCCTTCTTAGTCGATAACAGCTTGACGACGTAACTTTTGCAGCACGTACCATGTACATTTGCATTGAGTTTTTTTCCATTATTTACGAACATTACGCAATAATTTCTTCTTATTCATTTTTATAATTCACAAATGAACACAAAAATGATTTATTCGATTTTTTAATGGACCTCTAAAGGATTTGTTGTGACAGGACGTCAGTACAATGTTAAGCGCTAATGAACTGTCATAGGGATCATCATTCGGCGTGCGTAGTATAAGTATGTTTTGTGAGGTTAATTTGATTGGACGATTTGTTGGTTCTTTAAGATTTTTAAGTAACAAGTTTACTCGAAAAAAGTTATTTTTGATTTTATTAAAGAAATGAAAGGAAAAAGGTAATGTGTTGTAAGACTCACGGATCACACCCATACACTCGGTCCACCAGTCCCATCTTGCACATCTCCAGCTCCTCATAAACCACGGACCGGTCCTTCACACAGCTGCATACTTTAGGGTTCTCCGTAAACCAGATCTTTGGGGCTGCATGGGTCTCTCTGAAATAATCGCGGACAAAACATAAGAGATTTTATTTGATAGATGGATTGTCAATATGACAATATCTGACTGACATGACTTGACTTTTAAAGATCAAAAGACATTTTTTTAAACGATATTTCAATAAGTTTTCATAGTTCATAGCTATGAAAACAGTCTGAATTCCCATCGACCTCATAGCCAATAGACTCATAACGACAGGCAAGGCTATGGTATGGTCACAAAGTCAGATAAATACGCCGGAATTCGAAATCTACAACCTTATGAGTTTATAACATTTAGGTGAGCTGTCAAGCGACAATCTCACTGATTGTACAATAAGCGTATTGACCAATCAGTGAAGTTGCCCCCCGCTTCAGGTGACACGCTTAATTTCATACAAGATATCAAACATCAGGAGTCTAGTGCCTGTAAGGTCGATATAATATTATCCAAACGATAGGCCATGTTTGAATGGTGATTTGTTTTGATATGCTGAAATCTCTTGAGGTTGATACACTATAAAAAGCATTAGAAATACTCACTTATAGCATTTATTTTTATCATGTCTAAAAAGCAGCGGCTGGCAGATCTTCAGAACAAAGCTCCAAGTCTCTAAGGAATCCACAGTACTCTTTGCCATCTTACTAACTTCCAAAGCTTCGTCTAATTCCTTCTCTACCGACAGTCTGAATTCATCCTGTCTTATCTCTTGTCTGTAACCGTCTTTAGACTTACGACCTTGCTTGGACTTATAACCACTACCGGGTGATTTATAACCACTTCCGGGCGATTTATAACCACTTTCAGTTGACCTATAAGCCTCTGTCTTGTAAGGTTCTGGCGATGAATACCGAGGTTCTGGTGACTTGTAAAGAGGTTCCGGTGATTTGTACCCATCTTCAGTGAACTCATAACTTTCATTTGTTTTGAAAGCGCTGTCAGTAGACTTATAACCACTTTCAGTGGACCTGTAACCATCCATGTAGTTACTATGTTGACTGGATTGCAAATCTCTCATCCTGTCGTCTAATTCAGGAGTCACTGAACCTTGACTGTATTGGCTATTATCATTCTTATCCTCGTAGTCTTTAGGTGAAATATCGTACTCTACAAGACCTTTTTCTTGACTTGAATCATCACTCATATTCTCCTGCTTGATCTCATTAATAACTGATTCTAAGAAGTTGTCATCATTGGCATCTATAACACCTTCTTTGGACATGTCTTGATCGTAATCGAATAGCTTTAAATCAATAGGAGAATCGAACGGATCTCTTCTCGAAGTCGGCTTTGCGAATTTATTCAGTTCCGTCACTTCATCAAACATGTCTAAAACGTCATCTTCATTGGGATCTATTTCAAATTTAAACGAATCAATGACGGGTTTCAGCTTTTCTATCTTGGCTGGTACCGGTTTGGGACTCTCCGACGACTTTCCGTCTTTCATTTTTAAGCTTTCTTTCACTAAATCTGCAGCTTGTTTTGCCTTTTCATATCGTATAGATGCCAATTTCTTAATCTTGCTAACGTTAGGACTAGAAGTATTTTTGTCGTCGTTATCAAGAGACCAACTATCACAGACTAGGTAATCATTCAAGTTCAGATCGCTGTCTTTAGGAATATTTTGTTTATTTGTAGCTGGATCAAGCTTTTTAGCTTCTTCTTTCACTCTGTCGTCTTTAGTTCTGTCTTTGCTCTTTTCTTTATTTCTACTCCTATCTTTGTCTTTATATTCAAGTCTGTCTCGTCCTCTGTCATCCTTTTTGTGATCTGATTGGCGTCTGTCATAATGTTCACTCTTTCTTGGAAGGTTCATAACTGGTTTAGGTTTATTACGGTTATCATCTTCTTTTGGCATGGTTTGATCTTTTTCCGCGTTCGACGGTTCTTCTCTTTTCCTCTGGAAAGGGTTGTCGTAATCAGGAAGCAGCTTCTGGTAGTCGAATTTGAACTCCCGACCCTCTGCTCTGGCTCTCTTGGCTTCGCGTATGAGTTCGTCCACTTTTGTTGAATCTAGGATCAGATGAGGTTTTCTTTTAGAAAAATCATATGTATGTCTGTAATTATGTTTCTAAGTTTTACATAACTATAATCTAAATACATATTGAACTATTTCTAAAGAAATTATGGAAGAAACTGTCTTGAAAATTTATTTTGATTATATTTCTTGCCTGTTAAAATAAATCAATACATACGTTAGTTCGAACCTCTACAAATACCATTACCCGCGTTTTGTAGCCTTATCAGCGGCAAAAACCATGCGTTACATAGGATATGTGACCTTTTCAACTCTTTATGACGGACTCGAACTCTATAACTCAATATATTTTTCAAGACACTTTACTTTCCTTTTTTCTAAAAATACTTAAAAATTACTTATGGTTAACTAATCTTAATCTAAGACCCATACTTATAAATTCTACCTTCATATAAGTTCTTTAAACACAAACCGTAGCCGGCATCTTAAAATACATTTAACTACCCGTACTTACGAACTGCATCATTTAACCATCCCTTAACCACTAAAACCGATCTACCTTCTCACAGATAAATTATATGGTTAAAATGGCTCGCTGAACAGAAACTCTAGCGTCACCACTTCAATCCAAATCTACAAGATCACTTGTAAAACATATTAAAGATCTTAACTTCATACAGGGTGTCCCAAAAAGGAGTGTCAAGCCGAAGCTTAGAGGTCGGCTGACCGTCTTTTATTTAAAGTTGTAACTTCACACAGTCAATAACCGTGAAACAACGTATATTGTCCCATTTTTTTTTCCAAATTGACGGAACGGTTTTTCCTATACATTTTGTTCGATTAGCGTATTCATTTGACATACTGTATTTTGAAACCGTTTTTGGCATGATGCCTTCGACATAGCTCAATTAAATTAACAGAGCTCAGTTCAGACGAGTTTTTGAAAAAGGTTTGAGCGAAAAAGTTCAGGTAACTTTTATTTTAAATTCGACTTCGGGTGTAGTTTGAAAAAGGCGAAACAAATTAAAAAAAGTTTTTCTTTAAAATCTAGAACTTTGCAACGCCAACAACATTTCCGTATTTTCAGATAGTTTATTGGAATGCTTTTAGCATTAAGACCGCGTTTTTTATTAGTTTGTCAATATAGGATTAAATAAACACACAACCAAAACTAATTGTATAAGATCTAGAAACATTTTACAAGTGATCCTGCTATCTGCGCAAGTCCTTACTACAACGGTGCTCACGTCTTCTGCGCCGGAGTGCTTCGGGAAGCTTGAACACCGCCGACTGCGGCGCCCGCGACTTGAACACCCGGAAACTGCGTCCTTTATACAGAAGCTAGTCAGCAATGAAGCCATAGGCACAGTGAACAGAGAACAGTAAAATATCTACATACAAACGTGCCGCTCTCGGTTTGAATATGTGCGTGCGCATCGCGAGCCGTGTCGGCACGCGATTTCACGCACACGCTAGCATAACAATATGGGGGAATAAGGTGACGGCGGGCTGTGCCACGTGTCTGTGAGCACGCTAGGCTAATATCTCGGCGGAAGGCCTTAGATAACCTACTGTTATGTTTACTGTGCCATAGGGAAGTGAGGTGTTGGTTCTAAACTTGGCCCCTCTTTGGTGAGATTTGATGCGTGATGGGACCCGCTCCTTCCTCAAATAGGTTGATATTTTATGTTTGATTTAATATATTTTATGCAGGGTATTTTTTTACCAGATGTGGTAGACTAAATAATCGATATCGATAGACGTCACCCGCGCGAATATTTATTCCGAAAGAATTGTAATTTTATTCTTTCGGAATAAATAGTCGGAAAGCGACCGAAGACTGCAAACCGCAGACCATTGACTGCAGGCTACACTACTGGTTTCTATGAATCTCTGATAAATCAATGCCGAGCGGCGACACAGCTGCTGCTGAGCACGATTGCATACCGCAACATGGCGCTTTTATACTTTTTGTTCAAAATGGACCGCAGCCATTGTGTCGCCGCAGTTGGCATGGGGCCACAAGAAACACTGTGCAGTGCGGTTGCAGTTTGTAATTTGTCTCGGAAATTCAATGAACGTGAAACGTGAACCTTTCACGTTCTAATTTAGCATTAGAACGTGAAAGGAACACAAGCTAAATTATAACAAAAGCATAAAATGAACATATTATTCAACTGCTTGTAACATTGTTGTTAAAACGTGAATTTAATGCTTAGTGAGTGAGTGCTTAGTTACTAAGCTGAGCTGTTTTTCAATAGTCAAACACCATTTATCAGACCAATGAACTAATAAAACAGTCGGTTTCAAAATGTTAAACGCCAAAAAGTTATCTATACAAATATTATAAAGAGGATAGGTTTGATTTTTTGTTTGTTTGTTTGTTTGTATGAATTGAATAGGCTCCGAAACTACTTGGCAGATTTGAAAAATTCTTTCACTGTTGGAAAGCTACATCATTCCTGAGTGACATAGGCTATATTACATTTTCAAAAAAAATAGGCATCCTTACTAAAATTACGAAAAAGCGGGAAAATATTTTTTCACATACAGCTAAGTCCACGCGGACGAAGTCGCGGGCGGCTGCTAGTTTTAAAATAAAGGGATAGTCATTTTAGTATGGTTAAAGAGATTAACAGTTAACACAGTTTTAAAATCTGTGGATACAACTCATTAGTCTAATACGGTATATATTTTTTCTGACTATTGAAAAGTCAGCCATAAAAAAGTTTATACAGCAAAAACCCAAAAATAAAACATTCGCAAAATTAAAAATATAGCTATTAGATACAGCAATTCTCTAGGCAATTTTACCAGAATGATCACGTCGTTAGATTCGTGTTAAGCGTGACCCACATTACGGGCACGGTAAGGCAAAAAAATCTGAGCTTGTATATAAGGTCACAGGTCAATTCTACACACTTGGAAAGATCATAACACGTTATTCATTTCTTGAAAATGGCGTGAGTTCTACAGTTCGTAGAAAGTTTGTTAATTGTTTATTTATTTATTATAATTACTGCCACATGGTACATATTAATACAATGAAATAGAAAACATTGACATATAAAAGTTCTGATATGTACCACAACAACGGCGTAAATAACATTCAAAAAATATAGTACAATAAGACAAACAATAATATTAATAAAGAAAAAGAAAGAGAGATAGGCTATTACATATTAGGTTGGGTTAAAACCTTTAATTTAAAACTAGGCAAACTGTCACCAAATACATCCAAACCTGGAACTTTGCTAGCAAGAGCGTTATACTCGCCACAAATACGTGCTAAGGGAGACTGAAGACCAAGGTTGGTTCTGCAAATGGTATCGCGAACAATTTGGAAACCCGATGTCTTGGATATCTGTGTGGCACCGACAGACACACGCGCGACGTAAGGTCATTGGACTGTACCTGCCCGTTAATTAATTTATACATGTTCAACAGGCTTCTTCTATCGCGGAGACTGGTCATCCCAAATTTTGCTAGACGCTGGTCATAGGGTTTGTAATAATCTATATATGTCTGGTAATTGTTTTCGGACACACCCGTCCGAAAACAATTGACAAACTTTTAGTTACTTTTGGTTGTGTTACTGTTACACAATCATTTTATGATTGAATTTTGTCGACTGACTCCAAATTCAACCAGTAGTGCTGGATGAAGCCCCTGTACTTGCTATGCGGATCAAAGGCTCATTGATACTTTATTGAGCATCATTAAAAATACTTACATATTTAAGTACTTAAATTGTAGCATTGTTCATAGAACTTGCCAAAGGTATGTCAGATCAGATGAATAACTATGACTAAATATGCACATGATTTGAGCTACTTGTCTTACTGGCCCTGTAGTAAAAGTTATAAGAAATAGTGTTTCAAAAAACTGTTGTTGGAATAACCTATTTATGTATCATTTAATATACATATTCCGTAAAAAAATGGGTTATTTGCATTCAATCTTGTGAAACCAAGGCCGACGCAACAATGTCTAGGTGTTATTATTATTAAACAAACTAAGTTAAACCATAACGATTATTATTCCGATATATCAATAAACAAAGGCAATAATCTTATTCAAAAGATAAGGTTTATCAAAAACGCTACATCGACAATTCGTAGTAACTATACATCAATTTGGACGCTTATAGTATAGCCTTCGTGGCGCAATTGGTTAGCGCGTTCGGCTGTTAACCGAAAGGTTGGTGGTTCGAGTCCACCCGGGGGCGCAACACTTTTTGCGTATTTACAGTCTTTTGTTTTAGTAAATATTTTACAATAATACTGTAACTGTAATTCCATGAAAATAAGCTATAAGTATTATTTTTAAAAAACATGAACATGTGGTGTTTTTTTTTCAGACCGAATGACAATTATATGTATTATAGCACAGCCCAGGAATTTAAAATGTTGTCATAAGCTTAAATAAAAAAATAAATAAAAAAAACTTAATTCGCCATTTTTAAAAATTATGTACTTATGTAATCCGTTATTAAAAACGGTAACTCTCCATTCAAAGATGATTTATTTCGACCTATTGCAGCACTTTATTGAATTTTTCTAGCTTGACCACATTTGAAAAAAAAACACCCTGTTTGCTAGGTTTGCTATAAGGATATAGGTACCTACGGTACACCAGAGTTAAAAGGGTGAAATTTAGTTGCACGGAAATCTAATATACTGACGCTATAGGTGCAAAAAACATTTTTTATCTCCCGATAAAAAATCATCAATGATGAGACTCATAGTTATTTAAAAATAACAAGCTAAAAAGGGCAAAGAAAATATGAACATTACATGCGAAGTTAGCGACAAATGCACTAAAAATGACGAACAACACACACATATTTACTTACAACTTTTTTTTAATTTGTGAAAATAGTTCTTGTTGTTTTTAAGAAGTTGTCTGAACTTTTCAAGCATGCTTATTAATTAATGATCTGACTATTTAATCGCTTATCGTATCTTTATACCTACAATACGATATTTGCTATTCGGCTACCGTTCATTGTCATGGTATTAATAAAAATAAAATCCAGCTTCAACAAAACTTCATTACAATTATAGAACATCGTTCCATCTGATTTTTTAACATGTTATCTAACAAAGGTAAAAAAACTATGACCTGTATAAATTCCTGGCCTCAGGTGGGATTTGAACCCAGAACATTAGAGGTAAGTTAGCTGTTCATGTCCACTCTGATGTTTCTAGGACACTATTATTGTAATGTTCATGCACAGGCAGAAAGTAACTTATACTTATCCACTAGGATTGTATAACATACCTAAGAATGTCTTGATAGGAGGCATGGCCTTTGTAGGCATGGCTTTGTCACTGGTCGAGGATGGGCAGATGAGGCCGAGAGGGATGCCGAGGTCGACCAGCTCCATCTTGCGTTTCATGTCCTCGATGTCAGCAAGGGTTCGCTTCTGAAGTTCCGTATACGAATCTGGAAATAATGGAGCATAGGGCAATGAGACATTTATCTTTTCTGCGTGAGGGAATGCAGCTATGCATGCCCAGAGCCCTAGGTTTGGAACAACTGGTGTATATGGGACTCGGAAGTCCTGGGAAACAAACCCTTTCTAACTAAAACACAAACAGAGAGAGGTTGAGCGACTGAGCTAGTGGGTAGCAACACAATACCTTCCAGCTGCCTAACAGTCAGCATGAAGAGGAGCAAGGTCAACTCCAGTGCAAAAGCACAGACCACAGTGTCCGCAGACACGAATTATCGTCCTCGTAATCGTTTCACGAAACGCACGCACATTTCAGGACAAGAAAGGCCAGTAGCCTTTCTGATACCGCGGGAGTATTCGGAGCCCTTAACCCCAGGCGCATGTGACAGTTACCTGGTTAAGGGCAGGTTATCCCACGCCCTTGAACGAGAAGCAAGTAGAGCTAGGAACTAAAACTAAGTACGCAAGCAGCGGGAAGCGAGTGTAGTTGCAATGATCTTGTAACTGGGCTCCAACGAGTATGCAAGTGCAACCGCGACGGGACAATACTCACCCACTTTACACAAATGACTGCTGATGGTCCCTCGGCGTAGTGGCCCGCCGAGCGACTCAATAAGCAAGTTATTATCTTTAATAGCTCTTGTTGCTCAGCAACAAAGTAGTGGAGAGTCAGCTATCAACTCTTAACTGAGGTAAATGTATCTCTTTTGTTTACACGGAACATATACCTATTCTACCGTACGTTTCGACTCGCTGACTGAGCTGAAGTCTTATGTTAACATAAATTTTATGATTAAGTCATATTTATACTAAGCACAAAGACTCGTGGCAGCCGATGGCATTGGCCATTTAGAGATGTAAGTCCCCAAATACCACGAGTCTTTGCGTCTAGTATAGTGATTAATATCATAAAAAGGAAAATTAGATACCTTTCTGTCAGTAAGGCCTCCGATGAGGTTAAACAACTAGTCAGCCAGGACAAACTACTTAGCGTTCCCAATCACAGAGTTGCCCAAAAATGAATGAAGTCTTACCCTGTAGATTCTTTTTACTGGCTCCAGGTTTGGGAGGCTTGGGCAGCTTTTTCTGATCTGGCTCCGGTTCTGGCTTAGGGGTTGTCCGTACACTGCTGAGCTTGCCGATCAATACCGTGGTGGCTATTTAAAACAACAGAATGTAAAATTGCATTTCTTTGTAGATTTTCAAAATATTATATTTAATAACCAGTATGTACCTGCAACTATTCCATAATATTGTCAGCGTGAAATAAATAAGATATTTGTTAAGTAGGGTAGTATTTTTTAACTGGGTGTGGTAGACCAAACTTTAAAATAGAAATGTTGTCTGCATACATAAAACATTTATGGCTTTTTATTTTGATTATGTCATTAACATAAGTAAATTTTATTTTTTTATAACTTAACTTCAATTCTTACTGCTCATTATATTATTACAGTTACAGGATTGGGTCTATCAAGCCCAGTTGACAAATTTACTACTTGAAACCAACATATAAAGTTATAAGACCAGGGCTCCAGTCTGCTAATTTAAGAACGCTTTAATTGAATTGTTCTAAAATTAGCAGAATTGGGGCCCAGGAGAGCCAAATATATCATTATTTACTCAACTACCCCTATTATTTGGTTTTCTTATTTGCCTTCATCAACCAGATCATCACTTACCATCAAAATCAAGACCATTCACTACTCAACTGGCAGACTTAACCACTGCAGTAAATAGTATTGATGTTTTGGCAAATAAAACATGTTTTGATGTGTAAAACTGCTCATACATATGACAATTACTATTTTACTTTTTTAAATTTGCAATACATTATTTGATGAAAACGATAAATTACACTTTCTACCCTTAAACATGACTATTTGATCTTCATAGATTTGAAATTGATATTTATACTAAATGAGCAAAGAAATATTGAATAACTAGTAACCTCTTCAGTTAAAAAAAAAACATAAACCTCCTTTTTGCTGTAAAAAGAAAAGAAATAATTCAATTCAAAAAACATTGCTGGAATATTTCTAAAAGGCAGTATTTAGTCCCAGCAAAATCTACTGGAGAAATTTAGAAGGTTATAGTCAGCTTAATTGAGCAGATGTCAGTCAAGATAGCAATAAGTTGTTTGGTTGAAGCCACACCGGGCACATCATCAGGAAAGGATATTCATCTTTATTTACATACTTCCAGTGTTAACAGGTTTGGGCACGGAGACAGGAGTGATTGGTGTCTTCTTCTGGATGGAGAAAGCACGTAATTTCTTCTTCGCATTTGTAATTCCCTTCCGAGTAGTGGCGGTTACCATTTTACTCCCAGGCATGTTAGTTGTTGACTGGAATGAGAAGAAAAATAAATAAATATGTTTGTCAGTTATTTCCAATCAGCACTATCATTGTTCATAAGCCTTATGAAATTAAATCTTAACTCATAAACAAAGTAAGGAGCAAGTTTTTTTAACTACAACAACAGAGAGAGAGAATAAGCCTACGAATAATGTTGATCAAGAAAGTTCAAGGAAAATAACCATCAGTGGTGACACGGTTCAAAGTAAAAAAAAATGGTAGTGGCCTTTTAATTCATACAATTTGTACAGACTTAACAAGTTGCAAATTTGTATGGATGAAGACGTAAATAAATACTTACGCTTTTGGGGCCCGGCGGCAGCAAGTCATCCGAATCCTGGGAGTCCGTTCCCAGGCTGGAAACGCTGGGGCCACGGCTAGCCATTTTATTAAGCAATATACACTATTATATCAAATCATAAGTGCACATTATACTTCTCATAGTTCTTTCAATTTGTAGTTGTAAATAAATTCGCATTTACAAACAAAAATCTCTATCTGAGCGACCATTTAGCCATTTACATTTTTGACTTTTTTTTTTTTTTTTTTTTTTTATATTATGGCTCGCACGGCTTGTGCATTTGCCAATTTCAAAGTTAGGGAAACATAGGACATTAAAGGGATTTCGGATATTTAGAACGGATCGGATTTTGGATTTATAGGATCAGGGAAGCTTTTGGGTTATAGATAACATAAACTAATTATATATATGTTTTTTTTTTAAAGGAATAGGAATAATTAAATTTTAATATTATTTACAATTATAAAAGTAGAAATAATTTTATAAATAACAGGGTCGTTTGTACATAATAGGGCAGAAATGTTAGTGGGAAGAGGAATTTCATGGGATGTAAGCTCAGTAAAAAACAATGAGTGGTCATATAAGGGACAGGCAAAAATAATATGATTTAAGTCGCCTACGGCCTCTCCACATTCACAAATATCATTAGGAATAATGTGAAGTTTAGCAAGATGGGCTGGAGTACATACATGACCCAATCGCATACGAGTTATGATGGATGTTACTGTCTTGCTAAACTTCACTTTGCAGAACCAGGGTTTTGTTGGAATGGAAGGTTGAATAGAATAAAAATGTCTGCCTTTAACCTGTGTTGATATTTCCCACATATTAGACCAATCGCTCTGCAAATATATTTTAGGAAGCGTTAATAAGTCATGAGAAAAATTTATGAATGGAAACTTGTCACCACATTGCACCGCCTCATTGGCAAGACGATCAGCAATCTCATTGCCCCTGATTCCAGTGTGACCCGGAATCCAGGCAAAATGTATCGTGCAGCCTTTTGACATACATTCATATGTTACAGTTCTGATTTGGAAGATTAAAGGGTACGAAGATTTCAGATGAAAGGGGAATTTTTCTAAAGCTTGAAGAGCACTCTTTGAATCTGTAAAAATGATAGCTTTCTTTAATTTCATAATTCGCACATACTCTACAGCTTTGAATAATCCATAACATTCGCCAGTAAAAACGGAGGCTTCGGGAGGAAATTTAATTTTCTGAACAATGTTAAATTGAGCATGATAAACCCCTACTCCGACACACTCTGAAGCAGAGTGTTTGGAAGCGTCAGAGTAAAGGTTATGGAAGCCATCGAACTGTGTTTCAAGGATATAAATGAGGTTATTATTAGCATTAGGATCATTTTTGCTTATTGTGTCATAATGAATAATAGGGGAAAGGGATAGAGACTCATAACTATTACTGAACAAAGGTAGCTTACTAGAACTATAGGAAGGCGATGAAAGGGACTGTAACTTTTGATAACTTATTACCAGAGGCGGGAGGGATTTATGGGACCAATAAGAAGATGTGGATGACAAATCTAGGAGTGACTGTAGTTTTGGAATAAGGGGGTGATTGGAGAACTGAACAACCTTGAATAAAAATCGATCGGATAAAAATTGTCTTCTAAGTTTTAAAGGAGGTTCAGAGCATTCTACTTGTAAGGCGTTTATGGGGCTAGATTTCATTGCCCCTGTTATTATGCGCATAGCCTTATTTTGTATGAGATCCAATTTTCTAAAAGCTGTTATATTGCCAGGTTCAAGTAGGAATGTACAATAATCTAATAAACTACGAATTAAAGCATTATACAGAAGTTTCATAGAGTAAGGATGGGCGCCCCACCAAACACCTGAGAGGCACCTCAGGATGTTCAAAAGACGTTCACACTTAATGACAACGTAGTTGCAATGAGCAACCCCAGTCAGTTTTGAATCTAAAATTACTCCCAAAAATTTGAACTCTTTTACCATCGGGATAATACAATCATTGTAAATCAATTGAATTGGAGGAGGTAAAAGTTTTCGTGAAAACAAAACAGTCGCACATTTGGAAACTGACAGCTCAAGGCCATTTTTGTCCATCCACAACTTAAGAAGTGATAGGGAATGAGATACTACGGATTCAGCCTCTATAATAGAACTATTGGAGTGATACAAAAGTAGGTCGTCAGCATACTGTAAGATCTCCACATTATTACCTACAGAAGATTCTAAATCATGAGTATAAATGTTATATAATAACGGGCTTAGGACCGATCCTTGTGGTAAACCCTTCCACACAGATCGCACAATTTCAGAATTTGAAAATGGTAATTTTACTTGCCGCTCTGATAGCATGTTCATGATAAAGTTTGAAAATATTAGAGGGACATTTAAAGACTGTAATTTTTGTTGTAAAATCTGCAAAAGAACATTATCATATGCTGAATTTATATCAAGGAAAACCGCAACAACAGATTTATTTTGTGTAAAGGAAAGCCGGATATCCGAAATAAATAAACTAATACTGTCAGATGTACTCCTACCTTTTCTGAACCCAAATTGAGTCTCAGACAAATAACCGTGTTTTTCCATATGCCATTCCAATCTATTTTTAACAAGATGTTCGGATATTTTTAAAAGGACTGATGATAGAGCGATAGGGCGATATGACGATATGGCTGACGGATCTTTGCCCGGTTTCAGAACAGGCAGCACTATTTGACATTTCCACGACGACGGAATGTCACCGGTTAACAACAACGAATTGATTGTATCTAAATAATAACAAAGAACATTGTCATCAACGTTTTCTAAAAAGGAATACGAAATGTTATCATGGCCAGGAGCAGAGTCTCTCACATTATTGATTACACCTTTTAGCTCATATAGTGAAAACGGAGAATTAATACCAACTAAATCTGTTAAAGGATGACTAGGAGAGAAAATTGTTAGGTTTTCAGGAACCCAAGGGGGAGCTAACTTGTCCATGAACTCTACGGCCAAAGGCTCAGGAATAGTCGTGAAGGAGGATTCCGTAAATGCGGATCTAAATCTCCTAATATTCCTCCAAACAAGTGTTGGGTGAGTATTAGGAGAGATGGAAGAACAGAAATTACGCCAACTATCAAATTTTTTTTGTTTAAATAATTTACGAGTGTCTGACATAATTTTTGAGAGAAGCTCATAGTTATTGTCAGACATATTGTGTCTATAGTTAAATTCAGCTGCCTTTCTTTTTTTTACAGCCTCCGTACATTCACTATCCCACCATGGTGGTGATGGAATTTTTGAGAAAGAACTATTTTTAAACGGAAAGACTTCTTTAGCAGCTTCTGTTAAAATATTTGCTAAAGCAATTGCACAATGTTCTTCAGAACCCGGATTAATATCTGGAAGAGATGAGATCTTGCTTTCAACACAGTTTTTAAATAAATTCCATGAATCACTGCTGTTATCTGGAACTCTAAATCTTGGGCGACTCATTAGCTTAGGGCTTACTGGCTTGTTGGTTGCAAATGAAATTATAATTGGGAAATGATCACTACCAAATGAAGATGATAAAGTTTCCCAAGACAATGCTGAAGCTAGATCAGGTGAACAAAGAGACAAATCTACAGCACTTATTATTTGATCAGGTAGTGTGCGTCTAGTCGGAGAACCAGAATTTAAAATGCAAATGTTATGAGAGTCGAATATTTCTACTAAATCTTCACCTGCACTATTTGAGATTGAACTACCCCATGAACAATGATGTGAGTTGAAGTCCCCTAAAATCAAAAATGGTCTTGGGAGGAGAGAAAAAAGGTGATTAATACTAGCTAAAACAGATGGAGATGGAGAGTGAGGAATGTACAATGAAACTATACAAATATTATACACAGATATAGCTACAATTGAAATATTTACATCATTTACAGGTAGGGCAATATGAGAAAATGGAATACCATTTTTTATCAGTATTGCAACACCACCATAACTATCAGATCTGTCATCTCTGATTGTGGCATAGCCATTAATTTTAAAGTTAAATGATGGTTTAAGCCATGTCTCTGACAAGGCAGAGACAAAGGGTTTAAACTTATTCAATAAATATATGAGGTCATGCTTTTTGCTATTTACACTGCGACAATTCCACTGAAGGATCTTCGCTATGTTCGCCATCACGGATAATTTTCATACATTTTTCAACTATATTGGCAGCGTAGGACGGTGAATTTGAGTTGAATTTTGCAATAAGATTCAGTAGGGTAACAATTAAATTTGTAATAGAAATTTGAGAGTCAGATTGTTGCATCATATTCAATGCACACCCATCAGCTGGAGTGGGTATGGCATATTCATTGATAAGAGCTTGATGTTCCCTCTGATCATAGCCTTTCACCAAAATAGGAGGAGGACGAGGTTTCAAAAACTTTGTCTGTTTATAAGATGTGTTTGTGTGTGCATTCATTACCTGATGTTGATTAGAGTAATCTGGTTGAATTTTAGGGCTGGAAGAAGTGGTATCAGCAAAAGATTTTGAAGCTACGGGATATAATTTAGATGCTTCTGCATATGATAAGCAGTTTTTGGCCATTGAAGTTTTGATATTTTTTTGCCTTAAAAATTCTGGGCAAGATTTATTTGTAGCAAAATGCGGACCTGTACATGAAACGCAAGTAGGATTTAGGTCTAAATGACAAGAGTCACCAGAGTGATCTTTGCCGCATTTAAAACATCGAGGTTTGGATCGACATAAAGTTTTTGTGTGCCCAAAACGGCAACAGTTGTAACACTGTATTGTTGGAAATATATATAACTCTACAGGTAATGAATTATAGCACATAAAAATGCGCGGCGGTAATATCTGTCCATCAAAAGTTAAAACAACCGTCTGAGAAGGCTTCCAAACGGGAGAACCATCAATAAATGTTTTATAATTAAACCTTCTTGCTTTAATTATTTTACCACAGCCATCTGGAACTGAAATATTTTCGATTACTTCTTCAGGAGACCAATCTGCTGGAATACCTTTCACGGTACCCTGTCTGGTTACAGTAAATGTGGGAATAAAAGCTTTTAATTTATTAGCCTCTAAACTTTTATGTAGGAGGAATGAATTGGCATCTTCAAAGTGTGAGAAGGCTAAGGCTATTTTGTTACGCTGTATTCGCTTTACGCTACCATTCACTATATTGCGGATTTTCGCCTTTTTCATTATATTTCCAAATTCGATGGGGTGCAATGTGGTGCCAAAGCTTGGTGACATTTCAATTTTTTGAACGTGCACTACAAATGGAGCAACATCTGAAACATTGTAGAACTTGCGACCAATCGGAGTAAATGTAGAGGTTGAAGGCTGTGCAGGTTGTACTCGTGAAGGAGGAGGAGGGCGAGACGACTGAGAATCACTCTCAGAATGGGAACGAACTTCGTTACAACTACAATCATCAGGACTCAATGTGCCCTCTTGGTTTCTCCTACGTTTTTTATTACATTTTTTACAAATTCGTTTACGCCGTTTTTTGTTAGAAGAGACGCGCCAAGATGATGACTTGGAAGCCGCCGAAGCGTTACCAGCATCAGTCTCGAAGTCCATTGCAGCCTCATTATTTTTGCTGGTTACATCCTCAGACTCTATAGTAACAAAGTTTTCAGCCGGGGGGACGAATCCCCCCGGATCGGGATCGGGAGGATCGTTCATAGACGATCAAATAATTGAAATTGTACAAACTCACCTAATAAAGCCGGAAAAATATACAAACTACAAATACTATACACTTAACAATATATAAACAATAATACTACACTCCTCTGATCACTTTTAGACTTAATTTACAATAATTTGATAAAATTACAAAAAAGACGCGACCGCCAAACCGAACGTTTCCCGCCCTTTTTTTTCATTTTTGACTTTTGTCTGACGACAACCAACATGACACAAGACGAAAATGACAGAAGTTACTGACCACAGATAAACCCGCAGTCCGATTCGCGGCAAACGCAGCCTAAAAAATACTGCTGTCTACCTATTTTACTTCCAAAGCTTCGTTTTGGTATAATAATGCATTTTTCTATTTATATATTTCACCAAGTGAAAGGTAATTAATACTCCTACCAACACTTAAGCGTAAAGCAAGCGTTTCCAACTCAACGATATCAAGATCCCACCCTTAGTGTCGCTATTTCCCTAGGTGGTGGGTAGATGTTAAAAAAAATTAAGGACTGAAATAAAACCAACATTTCCATTGCCGTTATTAAACTTAATTTGCTGGAAAGTTAAATAACTGGCCTTTTTAACCTTATTTTATAATAATGTTGTCTTGCTATTATCTTATGTTAAGCAATAGCACAAAATAATCTAATTATTTTGGGGAGATAGGTACTAGGTACACGTGTTTTGGAAGGGCTATTTCCACTAAATAACGGCATCTCACTCAACTGAAACCCATGGTTAACTTAATGAACAAATACTTTCAAAGTTAGACGGTGAATAACGGTGCCAATTTAACTCTAAACTTTTGTTGTTCCATCTTGAAAACAAAACCCAAAACCTGACTGAAATTCGTAGGGTATTCGGTAAATTATTTCACGTTACAAGGCCACCTTACAAACTTGAAACAATATTGACGTTAAAGTCAATGTCGAAGCATTTATTTGCAAACTAAGTGCTTACGAATTTCAGTCAAATTATGTAGGTGTACTGGATTAGGATAAACTAATTATGGAAGTATTAGGGAAAGAATATTCAGTGAAAGACAAAAATTTAATCAACTTTCTTTTATTGAGCCGAAACAGATGATCACATGTTACAATTAAATTATCACAAACAACTTACAATCGAAATTAACATAATTACATAAACCAGTCTTAAAACTTTGAGAGGAACTATCTACTTAAACGTGGACTAGATGAGCTGAGTTGTGTTCTTCAACTGCAGTTTAGTCCATTTCTTCTATTGTGGGACCGTCGTGCCCTCCTTGCATTCCACCGAAGCCGCCTGGCATTCCTCCTTGCATGCCTCCGAACATTCCACCAGGCATACCACCCATTCCTCCTGGCATACCGCCCATTCCACCAGGCATACCACCCATTCCTCCTGGCATACCGCCCATTCCACCAGGCATACCACCCATTCCTCCTGGCATACCACCCATTCCACCCGGCATACCGCCCATTCCTCCTGGCATGCCACCCATTCCTCCAGGCATACCACCCATTCCACCAGGCATACCGCCCATTCCTCCTGGCCTGCCACCGGGCATTCCCCCTTGCCCACCACCAGCGCCGCCGCCGTGCATCCTAGTCATGATCTGCGAGCACACTTGCTGGACCTCCTTTAGTTTGTGCTCGTATTCTTCTGTCTCAGCCAGTGTGTTGTTGTCAAGCCATCTCAGGGCGTCATCACAGACGTTCTTGGCTTCGTCCTTATCTGTTTGACTTAACTTCTCTCCAGCTTCGTCCACAGCCTGGCGCACGTTAAACACATACGCCTCTAGTTGGTTCCGAGCGGCTACCCGTTGACGTTGCTTCTCATCATCATCCTTATATTTCTCAGCTTCTGCTAACATCCGATCTATCTCGGCCTGCGATAGCCGCCCACGGTCGTTCTTAATCACGATGTTCCTGCTTCGTCCTGTGCTGTTTTCCTTCGCTGATACGTTTAGGATACCATTTGCGTCTAAATCGAATGTGACATCGATTTTGGGCACACCTCGCGGCGCTGGCGGGATTCCAGTGAGATCAAACGTGCCTAATAAGTTGTTGTCCTTAGTCATGGCACGCTCTCCTTCATAGACTTTGATGGTGACGGCTGGCTGGTTGTCGGAGTAGGTGGTGAACGTCTGCGCTTGCTTGCAAGGGATCTTCGAATTGCGCTCGACGATTTTAGTCATTACGCCGCCGGCAGTCTCAATTCCAAGAGACAAGGGCGCCACGTCCACAAGCAGAACATCCTGGATACGAGAATCGGTGGAGCCAGATAGAACAGCAGCTTGCACCGCCGCACCATAGGCCACTGCTTCGTCCGGATTGATGGAGAGGTTCAGCTTCTTTCCGCAGAACAAGGTCTGAAGCAAACTTTGCACTTTAGGAATGCGCGTTGATCCTCCGACTAGTACAACGTCGTGTATCTGGCTCTTGTCCATCTTAGCATCACGCAGCGCCTTCTCAACAGGTTCCAGCGTGTTTCTGAACAAGTCAGCGCATAGTTCTTCAAATCTGGCGCGTGATATGCGTGTGAAGAAGTCAACGCCTTCATGTAAAGCGTCGATTTCAATCGTGGCTTCTGTGCTTGAAGACAGGGTCCGCTTAGCTCGTTCAGCAGCCGTTCGTAGCCTTCGCAAAGCCCTAGGAGCTGTGCTGATATCTTTCCTGTACTTGCGCTTGAATTCGTCAACTAAGTAGTTGACGAGCCTGTTGTCGAAGTCTTCTCCCCCAAGATGAGTGTCGCCTGCCGTGGCCCTCACTTCAAATAGAGAACCCTCGTCGATGGTGAGTATGGACACGTCGAAAGTACCACCACCCAGATCGAAGATGAGAACATTCCGTTCGCCTTTGAGGTTCTTATCGAGGCCGTAGGCTAAAGCGGCGGCAGTAGGCTCGTTGATGATTCTGAGGACGTTAATACCGGCGATAGCACCAGCGTCTTTGGTGGCCTGTCGCTGAGCGTCGTTGAAATAGGCCGGCACTGTGATCACTGCGTCTCGCACGTTGGTTCCAAGGTAAGCTTCTGCCGTCTCTTTCATCTTGGTCAGAACCATGCTGCTGATCTCCTCTGGCGCGAACCGTTTCGTTTCTCCCTTGTATTCGACCTGGATTTTGGGCTTGCCGCAGTCGTTGACCACTCTGAACGGCCAGTGTTTCATATCTTGCTGGATCTTCGGGTCGTCGAATTTGCGGCCGATGAGTCGTTTAGCGTCGAACACGGTGTTGTTGGGGTTGAGGGCGACTTGGTTCTTAGCAGCATCGCCGATGAGTCGCTCCGAGTCCGTGAATGCGACGTAAGATGGGGTCGTTCTGTTTCCTTGGTCGTTGGCGATGATCTCCACGTTCCCATGCTGCCACACTCCCACACACGAGTACGTGGTCCCGAGGTCAATTCCAATAGCTGGCATTTTTGTACAGTTGTATATTTTCACTCGGTAATAAATTCACGTTGAAATTGTTTTCGTAGAACTGTGGTTTCCCACTCGCTTGTTTCACTTCGTTCACTTTGTGTATCAAGATAATACTGAATTCTCGCGGGCTTGACCCTGCTTTTATACCCCAACCGCGCGACCAATCAGAGACGAGCATTTTCCACAATAATCTCGAAAGCCAATCATGACTGTTCTAGAAACGCAATGGCATGGCTCTCGAAGGTTCGAGTAAAAGCGGGTCATAAACAGAGATGCACTTATGCGATAGAAAGAGAAAGGAACATTTTGGTGATGCCAGCGCAAGAAAAATGCACAATTTGTGACATTTTAAGATATTATTGGGGACTGAAACTCCTAATAAAAAGCAATGCATAGATGTGCTTTAAAGAAACATAATTTATTATACGAGGTTACTGTTACTAGTCGATTAGTTGGCCGGATTTCGTTTTCCGTATCGCACCTACATAACCTAGCATTCCATACAAAAACTGAATAATTTTCTTTAAAAATGTTTATCTTGTGTTTGTATACTATGTATTCATGAAAAATAAAGCAAGTTGCTAATATTAAAAGCTGTGTGTACAAACAAAAACAATAGCAAAAGTTTTGTTGACTGTGCAAATGTTCTTAAGCGTATGGTATCCCTAAATCGTGCAAAATAATAATGCCAAGCGCGCACCAGGACTACAAACAAGGCGGTTCTGCATATTTTTTTTAAATTATTTTGTGCTCTATATTTCATTTTCAATAATATGTGGTGGGTATGACCTATGTATGAGGTGTGTTTAGTTATTTTAGATTTGACACGAAATCGTACGTTACAATTCTACATAGAATCCTATTCATTGAACAAAACTTTTGAGTGGGAAAATATTACTACTTATATTTTTTTGTGTTTTTAACTAAGGAGGGTGTTAGGCACCTACGTTAGAAGTAACTTGGTAAAACACATTGTGTATTTATGTAAGCCTGACCAGGTATTAGACCTCTGACTGAGATTTTTTAAATAACGAACCCCAAAGGCCTGCACCGGCAAATGATTGACATCCGAAAATCCGAAATGATTGACTACTAGAAACAAGCCCTAAAAAGTACGAAACAAGAAAGTACGAGTAGTCTCCGCTAGGCTGATAGGTGTGAAAGGAAGGATAGCCTCACCGTTTTTTTAGTTCCTCACTTAAACCACTACTTATTTTGTGCTTTATCGCCTGAATTCTCACACATGTCAATCTCAATCAACGCTAAGCCAGCCACCCTTGCTTGCTTTGCTGTGTCGTAAAATGTCAATAGAACTGGAAGAGATTGTACTTCTGAGGGATGCTCAACGTTGATTTGCGTTTGTGAATTTGGGGGTTAGTCTCCTATTTAGTAGCATTAGTAGGTAGTCAATTCAACCTAGCCCATAACCAGCGGGCAGTCAAGAGGTTTACATCATTTGTCTAATTCTTAGAATAATTACACTTTACATTAGTGTAATTATTCTAAGGTCTAATTATGATTATCTACTGATGCAGAAGTTCCAAACTGTTGAATTTCCACATACGTAATACCTTAGACATTATTCTGAGCATAATACATAGATACATACTGGTCAAAATCATAAACCTGCTTTCTTCGCTAAAAAATAACACGTGCTATAAGTATTTAGGAAAAAATACAAAAGCACTCACGGGCATTTTTATAATTTACCTGGCTATGCGCTATGCTATTGTTTTTTACCTATGTAAAAGGTTGCCGTGTGTCCGAACAAAGAGTTTGAGAAGAAGTATTCCTCAGCACTCATGTACAGTCAACGGCACATCGGGATACCGGTTTTCTTTTTTTTTAACTGCGCTTACGATGTCATTACTTTGCAATAGAACAAGGATGACCGAATGGAAATGGGGGTACCCATGTAAGCGTACATTTTTATGGTGGTGGTTGTAACCATGCCCTGTCGTAAAGTAGGTATAATCAAATTATATTATAAATATCTGTCATATAAACTTATTATCAACAAATATTCGTGTACTCGACTCCACTGCACGAAGTGGGTACATTACTCTTGTTACTAATTTGAAGACCGTAACAGCAAATGAAAACTTAATTTTTTGGTTGCATTTTTAGCTCGTTCGTTAGGTAGGCACCCTGTTTTTGTAACTGACACAGATACATAGGGTTCAGTGCCAACTCCGATGCATCGATTTATTTATAAACTCTGCTGAATTGAGTTGATGTTTATTTCACAGAATGAGGGTTTTTTCCTAGTCGATCTCGATCACAGCGACTATTCTCAACGAGATTAACCAGGTAGGTACGTAGGAGATATTATAGAGCAAAAGGGTACACAGGTGCACTCCCTATTCCATCACCTTACTATGACCCGAATGGGACGACAGTTCCACACGACCGACTTTTTACATGCCCATCCGATAGCATGGATCGTCTTACTTTTCGGACACGAGGTGATCAGCCTCCACAGTCCTACCCAACTCGAAACAACAACACAAATACGTTGTTGGTTCGCACGGGATTCGAACCCACGAACTCCGGGTTTTAAAGCCCAACGCTCGTGGTGCAGACCACGGAGGCGGTAACTGGGTAAGTGCATAATGCCACAAGTGTGTATTTTCTTACGCCCATAGATTTATCAATGCAATAAAAGCGATATTGCAACTACAAAACTAAACATCAGCTTTTACGTCCCACAGCTGGGCACAGACCTCACGGCTGCTTCCATCAGGTGTTGTGTGTTGGTGGTGGTCGAAATATAGGTAAAAAAAAACGACATGTCAGATTTCAAATTCTTATATTGTTAATATACAATCTCGTAATAAGTTGAGTAATTCAGGTGTATTTGAAGACCGTTTTCTCGCCGTTGTTGGTCATTTCTATCATCAGTTCGGAGAGGTCGTCACTCAGGCGCACGTGCATCAGGGGCTGCTCGAAGGTGTTTTCTAAAACAAATCAAAATAAATATATAATAAATAAGTCATCATAGGGAATTTCTCCACGCAGCAACGCCTTCTAGCCCCGAAACTAAGCAAGGCTTGTTTTATGGGAATATCTTTTTTTTCTGTAAATACATATGGGAAACGCTCAGATCAGTGAAAACAGATTTATGTATATTTTTATCGCAATCATCCATGTACTCTTGTTTAATAATTTAAATATATTTCAAGTCCTTTGTAACAACGATAAAATAAATTCAGGAAAAACACACGACTTAAACCAAAGTTAGGTAGGTTTTTGTCTAGATTTTCAAGTTCATTTTTGGGGCTCAAGAATGATTATTACCTTCTTTTTTACTTTTTTCTTGAGAAAGATCTTCTTTATCTTAGCTTACCTTCAGTCCCGCCCACCTCGCCGGCCGCAGCAGGAACTACTTCGTTCTTCACATCAACCTGGTCTTTGTAATCATTGACATCAGCAAACGCCACCTCTAGAACTTGCTCAGGAATCACCTTCGGGATTTCCACTTCTTTTTGGGAGACCTTTGTATCTACTTTAGCCTTTTTGATGTTCTTGCCTGTAGATAAAGAGTCATAATGTTAATTGATAAATTAATGATTATGAATATCATCATTGTTTGGGCATTATCTGTGGAGACACCAATACTGGCAGTCTTACGCCGTATCGCACCTGTCTACCGGCGAGTCTGTCAGTTGGGTTGACGTGAGGACAACCTAATCGAGACCTATCGGAGAACCTAACAATCATAGTACCTAAGTAACAACATTTCAGTCTTTCTTTTAGTTCTCTTACATTGTTTAGTGCACTTCATTCTCACTGAATGTTTGGTAAATTAATGGTCTCAGCCACCCAGGATGCAGAAGACACTGGTTCGAGTACTGCCTGAGCACAAGACCGAAAGTATATTTTTCTGGGTTTCCTATCTTTAGAATGCACTTTGTTTAAGAATTAAGTAACTAAAACCAAATTGTCCAAATTGGTGGACAAGCTTCCAAAACAGACCCCAGGATTTGATTCTTACCTGGTTTATCAACTAATTTCTTCCTTTTCCTCCTTGCATCAGGCTTCAATGCCAGAACCCTCGTGATCTCATTCCTGATGGTCTCCTTAACATCTTCAGCGAGGTCTACTCCACTGTCATAGTTCCTGACATGCTTGCTGATTGGCTCGTCGTCACTGCTGTGCCCTGATTGGTCGTTGTCGCTGCAGTCAGGGTTCACATGCTCTGCTTTGAAGAATGTGCGCCATTTCTTAATGAGATTGTCGGCGATTTTCTAGAAATAACCATTTGAAGCTTAGCTCATTTGAAAATATAAAAACTATTTATTTTATACACATTGAATATAATAAACCGTAAAAGAACATTTAGATTAACTAAAATAAATAACTCAAGTAGTAACAAAAATGGATTCCTTGAAAAGGAAGAGAAACAACTAACAAACAAATGAATACCCATTTATAGGGCACTTCATCTAAGTAACTAAACAACAAACTCCAACTCAAATCAAAGTTAAGCAGCTCTCACAAGCACAGATGTACAATTTACTTTGTTAAGGTGTGAAAGATAAATAAAATAAATTTCTCTTACAAACTTCATGGGCTTTGGTATCCGAAGCATGTAATGTCCAGGGTGTGTCTCGAGCATCTCACACTTCGGGCAGAGATCATAGTCGTCACACGTCACACACTTGTAACGGAATCCCATGATTGTTTTCTTGCAGCTGTCACAGAGGATGTCATGGTGCGGTGTTGAAACACTTTTGCTGTCTGTATCTAAGAGATTTGATTGATAAGTTAGTGCATAAAAATCATTATAATTAATTTATGTTATCTCCTATTTGAGGTGAAGAAAAAATCATCCAATCAAAAACTATGACAATAAGTCAAGGTTTAAGAAAGAAAAAATGTTTATTTTGCAAGAATGTGGTTAAGGTGGTTCCAGAAGATACAATAGGGTAGATGACTATGAGTGATTTTGCATGTTTTTTTATGTTCCCCAAAAATAATAATTGATTACAAATGTTATTGTAAAACCACAATCGAAATTCGTTTCAAAATGAGGCTACAATAGGCCTGCAAACTTGGGTGGGCAAGTCCATTTCATATGTGTTAAATTTTTGTAAAACAATATCACTTTTTTGTAACCCAAACTATTATGAAGGAATTATGTTAGGAGACCATTAACATAAACGCAATATTGAATATAGCTGTCGAACAAAGTTATTACGCGCTCCTTACAAAAACAGCGAATGTCACTATCGCTGTCACTTTTGTATGGAGTGTTTTTGGGCAAGTCCAAAAATGTGCATTTCAAATTGTGATATCTCTGGTGGTATTGATCCAGATGAAGTGATTCTTTGAGGATTGTTTACATAAATGTAAGGTCTTTCGATAATAAACAAAAAAAAAATACAGTCATCATGCCTATTATGAGAGCAAGACACATTCACCCGTGTATTGAAAAACACGCAACTTATTCTAGAACTGTGAGAAAAAAAAAGGTCACTGAGGACCTGTTCTTCTGACAAGTGAAGTTAAAGATATCTTAGGACCTTTAAATAAGTTTAACAGAATGCCTAAGTCTTCTAGTGATTGATTTTAGTGTAAGCTTTCCCTGATGTTTAGTTATTATTTAACACCATTACCTGCATCGTCATTCGGCAAGCACAGAGTAGGTACAGCATTGGATGTGAGGATTCTGTTCTTAATGCAAGCTGGAGCAAAATGCCGAGAACAGAAGCGATAAGTACCCTTTAGGTTAGCGTTCTTCAAGAGGTCGTCCCTTTTTGCCACCTTCAGCCACTGATTTCGACTACGAACACAATCTCATTACAAGAAAATAATGGGTAAAGGGACAAGATACACATAGAAACAGATAGGTAGAATATCTCAGAGTTACAGGCTATTCAATCGACTAAATAATTCCAGAATCTAACCAGAGCTTAGAGCTTAAACCTTTCTAATTTTCTATGCGTACCGTGGTTTCTCCTTTGGTAAGGTGTAGAAATTCAAATGATTGCTAAGCTTGCTGCTACGACCGCAGCCAGTAACACAGCAGTAGTTCACCATTATCTATTTATAATTTTACACAGAAACAACTATGTAAAAGTCGAGTTTTTGCAGTTGTAAACAAACACGACTTTTTTAGACATTGACACATTGATTGACAGTTTACCTTTTTTTAAATGATCAGTAGCACGGTAATGGAATTTACAGTAGTGTAAAGTGTGATCATGTTATCAATCTTGCTGTGCGGTCCGTAATGCGATTACAGGTCAATGAGCGCTCACGGCGATAACAGGCGTCCCGAATTGAAATATCGCGTCAACAGCGCTCACAGCGCTATCAGCGTCAAAACCAATTCGGACCGCTAGATAGTGACACATAACATAAAAAAATTTAAACTTTTAATTTCCATCATTCCCAGGTTAAACGTGCGGATCTTGTAGTAAAACTTTCTGTAACGTTATCACAGAAATATATTTGTCCTAGCAAAGATCTATTCTGCGGAATATTGACAAAAATATTTTTACGCGAAAATGTCTGTTTGACGTTTCATCTATGAATCTGACATAAGGCCCATGGTGATATCGCTCTGGAGCATTATCGTTGTGAGCGCAATATGGCGCCGTTAGTGACGTCACCCATGACGTACAGCTGTCTGACGTTTGATGGCCCGTTGGCGCGATATCTCAATTCGGGACGCTCTGTGAGCGCGCTGTAATCGATTTCGACTCAATTCGGAACGCACCCTTGGTTGATCTTAGTTAATTAAAAATCCGGTGTTGAACATCAGCTTCACCCATGAATATCTAAAACGACTCGTTAAATCGGCATTTAATCTGTCCATCTTGCAAGTCTCACGAAGGTGTCCAGCCCCCTTAATGGATTTATTTTTTAATGAATTAACAAAAACGAATGAATACTTAAGTTTTAAGAAAGGTGCAAAAAATCTAGCGGTAATAGGTAGTGCAAACGCAGAGTACTAGTCAGAGGATCGAAAATACAAACCTAGGTACCCTTTTTATTAAACAAATAACTACTGCGTCGTAAAGTTTTAAAATCATTTTATTAATTTTTATTGCTTTTAATGATTTAATTTTTAAAATGGTGCCATAAATATGAACTGTTTAAAATGTGATGGTTTGTTGAAATCTTGAAATATTTAATCGGTAAGACCATTTTGCGCCATCTAGCGTCGAGTAGACGCCAACTAGCGTCTCTGTGATTCCCGTGCCCAAAGCCCAACGCTGAGCGGCAAACAACATTTTTTTTAGTTTTGCCTTTCCTCCAGGTTTCATCAACATTTAGCTAATTTCTTAAAAAAGGAATGTAATGTTGTGAAAACACCTTTACAGGTTGGTTAGTTTATGAATTGTTCATTCTGAAAACTCAAGAGTAAATTCAATATTATGATGTAGGTATCTCAGGCTCAAAGCATTATTGTTTAAGATCTCAGGCAACTATAAAACATAGTTATCTAGATTAGGAACAGAATAGTGTAAGACTTTTAGAATAGTAGTTTAAAAATGGTACATAGGTGAACATTCCTCATAAAATTGGTATTCTTTCTTTTTGTTATTAAGGGTCCCGAGTTCCATGCCCGCCTCGGAAATATGTTCTTAATTGTGCTGCGTCTTAGTGTTTTTGGTGACTTTTGTTGTTTCTGGTTACCAGGACACAAGAAGAAACCTTTTGAATAAAAAATAGCCACCACTTTTAAATCAGCGTCACTCCTGTGGGCCAAAGGTCGCGCGTTTGTTTCCCGCCCAGGACAAACATTCATCAGATGAACATTTGTGTTTGTTGTGTCTGAGTGCCATTATCTATTAAGGTATGTGTTTAGAAATGTTCGAGTGAGCTAGGATTTACAGAATCTGACGCCCAGAGTACCGAAGATCGGGCAAATTTAGTACGAATGATGTGAACACTATCTAATGCAGATGAAACCCAGACTTGATATTTTTTCAGGCAATGGTTTGCTTTTAAGTGTTCAAGTTGCTTTGTCCTGGTTTAGGATCTCTGTCCAGACATTGATATCGATCCGCCTGCAGTTATATGAACATGACGTATTTGCATCTCACTCAGCCATCGAGCACTGCCGAGCAGTCTAGATGCTTTGAAAGACAGCGTCAGATGATATAGCAAAATGTATGTGTAAAACTATCAAAAGCTCAGAGGTTATATGAACACCTTTTCATAAGATTCAAACCCATTTTTAATAAGAAGACTGCAGCAAACAACATATTTGTCGAGTTAAAAGGAATATTATAGTTAGAATTTATAAAAAAAAATGCAATTGCACTCCGTGAATGCGCCAAAAGTAATTAAATTACCGTTTATATTGAATGGTAAAATGGTCAATAAAGCTACAGTAATCATATCATGGCCCTCCACAAGGCGGACAGACAGCGCAAGACCAATCGTTGTGGAAATCCTTGGTGGAGGCCTATGCCCAGCAGTGGGCATCGTTTGGCTGAGATGATTATGGTGATGAATAATAAGTATCATAAAAACAAACATAATGTAATTATCGAAATAAAACAACTTTACGGATTCTACTCGCGGTGTTATACCTATTTTCTTTCATTTTCTAACCCGACGTTTCGACTCCTTTACAGCAGTCGTGATCACGGGATGACAAAGATGTTCTATGTCACATAACAGTACAAATTTTTAGCAACCCTCACTTAACTACCGTAATTAAAAAACATCCGAATTTTTAATTAAAAAACATCCGAACTTCAATCGTGGATGGTTGGAATTTACCACCAGCTTGGGAGCCTGTTATACGCTTGATCAATCCCAGAGGGCAGCACAATACTGTGAGGTCTCAAGATACGGTTAGTTCGTACTGCGTGGATAGGAACATTTCCAATAATGTTAGTGGAAATGACGGTAGTTAACCGATTCAATGCCACAACACACACCCGTGATTATTTTTATACTAGCGACCCACCCCCGCTTCGCACGGCTACAATAGGATGTTATTATTCATATAAACCTTCCTCTTGAATCACTCATATTAAAAAAACCGCATCAAAATCCGTTGCGTAGTTTCAAAGACTTAAAGCATACAAAGGGACATAGGGACAGAGAAAGCGACTTTGTTTTATACTATGTAGTGATTGCATTTTTTGATTGGCAGCGAATGGGTGTGAGGGTTGCTAAAAATTTGTACTGTTATGTGACATAGAACATCTTTGTCATCCCGTGATCACGACTGATGTAAAGGAGTCGAAACGTCGGGTTAGAAAAGGAAAGAAAATATAACACAGCGAGTAAAATCCGTAAAGTTGTTTTATTTCGATGTATAGTGTTCGCGTAAATATTAGAAAACATTATAATGTAATTATATTCTCGATTTTATGAGATGATAAGAAGATGCCTATTGAGATGAAAAGGTGTTAAGACAGCCCATTTTGAAGATTTCGTACTTTAGTCGAATTCCTGTTGTATTCACTCAATGCATTCAGCGAAGAGGCGCCAGCCTGCTATTCAAACCAAGATTGCAACAAAGGCATGCATTCCAAGAACTTCATTCAAAACAAAAATGCGCGTCCGTTAATTGATAACCTAACCACCTTTATTTCTTTGGAAAATTCTAGAATGGGGTCGAATTTTATGGCCCCTTGATGCTAACATCCTGTTGCGTGTACTTAATATTTTGTTGTTACTGTTCATCTTCATTTATATGCATTCAGGGACGGTCGGTAAGTGCATTGAACTTAGTGCAATCGCCATGAGCTAAATATAGCGAAACAGTTGTGTTGCTAGGCTAATTTAAAGCTCAGACGTGTCTAGTCATACTATTTACATTCTGACTCACATATTAGCCACTGTTAATTTTCTGATTCATATGACTATTGGTTTGTACTTCATTAGATAGCTTATGAATTCAAATTCAAATTTCTCTTAATTCAAGTTGGCCATTACACAGTACTTTCGAATCGTCAAGAATCTTTTTTTTAACCACTTAATTCAAATTACGAAAGATATGTACACAATGTGACTCTGACTCTAACGCTGGCGTATAATGATTGCTCTGCGTGTCCTAAAGTCCACGGTGCATTATCCGCGTAATAAACATCAATCATCCTCAATCAATTAATCATACTTCATGCCTATATACTTTGTATTGTGTATCTGGGACATATTTAACTCAAGATCATCTGACCCTAAATGTAGGCAGAGCTTAACTTCATAGGTGACATACTTAAATAAATATTAACACCCAGACACTCAACAAAGAAACAAAATTCAAAATATCTTTAAAAATACTTGTTATAAGTGCTTTTAAATCGTCAAGAACTAAATCAATCAAACACAACTTGAATACTATAATAGAAATAATAAATGTATACACTCAAAACTATCGTAATGTTCATCACATGACTGTGTTTTCGTCTGGGATCAGAATCAAAACTGTGATCTTTGGCGCTATAGGCGTGCCCTCGACCTATTACGTGAATGGACCAGCCTTTCAGGCTGAAAACTTTAAGTACTTTTTTGCACACTATAGCAAAAAAATATTTTTTCATTATTTTTATAGCTGGTAAAAAAAGGGCATGTGTAGTTTATGACGTGATTTTTGTGTCCTTCATTGCATACTATCTACTATTTATTTACTCGATACTTTGCATGTGTAGGGTGTTATAAAGGATATGGTGCAAATAAACAGCTGATTCCCAAACATTGTTCTAAAACCTAAAATGGGTATCTAAAGTAATCATTGTAATAACAATAACAAAACATATCTCTCCTGCCATTCTGCAACAATGTAAATGTAACACTAGCTTATCAGAATTTAAATTGCATAACACACACAACACACCCACCTCGGCTAAAACGATGTCAGCAACCTTTGCAAGGACAAAGGAACAATCGAGAATGCACTGGAACATCCGAGCCGGCCGGTGTGCGCGATCAATAAACAGCTGGCTGGGCGCTCCCTCCGACACACACAAACAAAACATTCAAGGGTTTACGACCACTTGCTCGACGGTTCGAGTAAATTCTACCAGGCGCTAGATGGCGCGCAGCGTCAAGGGTATATAAACGCGCCGGCCGGCAAAACGGCACGTTAATTTTCAACAAGCTCTAATAGCGAAAGCAACTGGTGCGACTACGAGTGCGCTTAGCGATTTCTGAATCTCAACGCGAAAACAACCGATATTAAAACAATGTCTCTGCCTTTTCCATTCCTCGCGATCGACTCTCGCCACCCTAGCCGCATGATGGATCAAGGTTTCGGCCTGGGGCTGACTCCTGAAGATATACTGACGGCTGCGGTAGCTCCCATGCTGTCCCGCGACTACTACCGGCCCTGGCGTCAGATGGCGACTGCTGCGAGAGACTTCGGCTCCACAATCAAGTCGGACAAGGACAAGTTCCAAGTCAACTTAGATGTTCAGCACTTTGCGCCGGAGGAGATCAGTGTGAAGACCGCCGACGGGTTCGTTGTCATCGAGGGCAAGCACGAGGAGAAGAAAGACGAGCACGGCTACATCACGCGGCAGTTCTCCCGGCGGTACGCTCTCCCTGAAGGATGCAACCCAGAAACTGTAGAATCTCGTCTGTCATCTGATGGCGTGTTGACTATCGTCGCTCCGAAAGCAGGTGCTGTGCTGAAAAACGAAAGATCGGTGCCAATCGCCCAGACTGGACCAGTCAGGAAGGAAATCAAAGATCAGACCGCTCAGTCCAACGGAACCCCGCAGTAAGAGATCCTGATGCTGTGATAAAGAAGTCATGTGTGTGTTAGTCGTCTATATCTTAATTAATGTGTTAAGTATTGTTTTTTTGTGATATGAGACTGAGATAGCAGTTATTAAGTATCTTATTTTTAATTTTTGTAATAAATGTTCTATCTACCCTCTCCATTTTGACTTTGTTTTACCCGCAACATCGAACCCACGATTGAAATAGGTACTACTACTACTACATTGAAAGTAAACATTAGTGACATTAAATGAATTTCGTTGTACGAATTAGAATTCTCCTCAATGGGTTTATAAAACCTAAGATACATAGGTACTTATTTCCAAAGCCAGATAATCAGACCATCAGATTGTTAAAATGTTTAGTGTCAAAATCTGTAAATTCCATTTTATGCCGTTTATTACAAAATTATGTTTTGTCAAACAATTCAAAATCTGTCATGTGGATATTTAACGGTCTGATGAATATTTGACTAAACTACCTATTACCAACACAAACTAGCAACTTGACAAACGGTCCGTATATATTTAGACGACACGACATCGCGTCGCATCTTGCTACGAGCTACCCTACGACACGGCATCGTGAGAATTTGCCGGTTTCATAGACTTTTGCCGGCTGACAAATTTGTAAAACCTGGCAAAATTTAGCCTTTCACGTAAGATAAAATAATTAAATTTACTAAGTTAGCATATGCCGTAGATTTAAATAAGTTCGGCGTCAATCTCAACAGTTAGAAAGAAGAAAGAAAGAAAGAAATATCTACAATTTATTTGACGCATAACACACAAAAAAATAATTCAATCATAGAAATAAATACCTAATATGAAACGTGTCAAACAGGCGTGACCCACTCAGCATGTGCCGCGCTGGTGCAAGAGCACCACGATGCCGGTTTTCAGGGGTCGCCTTGTTGGATTAGAGAGGGAGAAAGTGGTGCAACATTTGAATTTACATAACTATGTATGATACATAACAAAACAAAACAAAAACCATAATGAAACAGTTACACAATCAAAAACAAAAACGAATTCTTTTTTTATAACATTAAAAACAACATTAAATAGCTACGTGATTAACAACGATTATACTTACATGTATTGTAATGCTATCTTCAATAAATACACATTTTAATATCTATAAATAGGTATGGTTCAATTACATGACCAACACTTTACTGTTTTTGTACTTTCAAAAGATGCAATTTAAATTTATTCTTAAATGAGTTAATTGTGACTGTGAGTTACGATATTTATTGTACTTTTACCATAAAGTATACATATAGTACCTAAATGGAGTATAGTTTGGGAAGACATTTACATACGTCGTACAATTTACAGGGACCTAGTAAGTCTAAGCATCATCGTAAACTTGACATGTTAGGTACCGCACTGAAAGAGAAAAGCTTTTGCAAACGTGACTTCTTTGAATGTTGAAAGTTTCCATTCCTTACGTAAACACAAACAATCAAACCAATCGACTGGGTCTCAACGTGGCTTCGCCCCCGACCCGACTCACGTTGCTGGCACGTGACGGGTCACTTTTGTCCAACAAACAAGTCTGATTGCTGTCGCCCAGTAAAGCTCTAAGTGCCTGTTCACATCTAGATTCTTGGAGATTTAATTTCAGACCGATTTCGCTACGAGCTCGTGGCGTCCAAGAGTTTTTTGTAGTGATATTGCAACGCTGCAGCGGGTGAGCGGCTGAGCGCCTGAACCGGCGATTTCACCGTGATAAATTAACACACAAAAAGCAAAGTCGCGGCGATTTCGCAGCGAGCGAGCGCGTGCACGCCGTGAGCTCGCAGCGGAATCACACAAACGCTAGTGTGAATAGGCAGTAAGCCGAGGTTCCTTCTCCCCCTCTGGGACACACATAACAAAATGTTTTTGAGATAAAACCTCTTCAAATTAGGATAAGTACGAGTATGTCTAAAATACCTGATGTAAAAATGCTCTCGCAATCCGTCAACTAACTCATTATTTTATTAATTGTGAATTAACAATAAAAGATAATTTTTGCCTGTAGTTTTGGCAAAACATACAACAAGGTTTTTATGTAGGTTCCTGTGTAGCGATTCACAACCGAGTTAAAGCACGATTCGGTAATTTTCATTGAATTTTGTTTATTTACTATCACACAGTCTTTTGAATCTATTTTTCAATTTGAGAGGTGTCTGTATTATCCTCCAAATAAATACTAGGTAGATGCCATCGGCTTTAACATACCTATTTCTGACATACCTGCTGTAACATTCCTTTCTAATTCAAAATTCAAGCGCTTTTGCTGAACAAGCGATTTACTAAAATTAAATGAAAGTTACCGAATCGTATGACACCTCGGTTGTGAATCGCTATCCATGCTTATACGATCGCGATGTTTTCTAAATGAAGGAGGATGATAATTAAACGACAAAGTAAGTATTTAAAAAAAAGTTTATTGGAATTTCAGTCTGATAATTACCTATTAGAAACTAAAATTAACAGTTAGGACTATCTACACTTTGCAAGACTTATCACTGGCTTGGCAAGAACCATGTTCCTCGTGTTTCTGCTCCTTTCTGACTGGACCAGTCTTGGTGATGGGCACAATCCTCTCGCCCTTGTCATCCACTACTGTCCTCGGTGCAGTCACTGTCAAAATTCCGTCACTGGAGAGCTCAGACACAATGTTATCCGACTCAGCACCGTCTGGCAAAGCATACTTCCTTACAAACTGTCTGGATATGAAACCATGCTCATCCTGCTTCTCTTCATGTTTAGCTTCCACAACGACGTAGCCGTCAGCTGTCTTCACAGTGATCTCCTCAGGACTGAAGTGTTGAACATCCAAGTTTATCTGGAACTTATCCTTGTCAGTTTTTATAGTCGATCCCAAATCTTTGGACAGCGACGCCAACTGGCGCCAGGGTCGGAAGTAGTCGTGGACCATCCAAGGTGACAACATCGATGTCAGGAAATCGTCAGGAGTCAAAGCCATTCCGAAAGTTTGGTCCGCCAGCTTGTCGCCTTTACCAGCACATTTTTCTTCGGCGTTAACAAATCTTCGGGAGCCGATGCCGAAGAAAATAATAGCCAAAGTCAGGCAATACGAGAACCCTCCAAATGATTTCATTTTCAGTCACTTTCTTGGTTAAATAATTCTGAGATTTCACAAAACGCACGTATTCAACTCGATGAACCGCTTCGTCTGATATTCACTAGAATTCACTTGAAATGCGCGCGTTTCCTCCGTTTATATACCCAGCCCGACATCTAGCGGCGAGTAGAAAATTCTCGGTTGCTCTCGAACGGAGTCGAATTTTCCAGTGCCCAAAACAAATGGAAGTTAATTCTTGTCTTGCTTACTCTTGTAATGGTTGCATCGTGTTAAAAAGAGACGAAAGGTTCAGATTTGAGCTTGCATTTTAAGTTTGCTGGATAAAAGCAGACTTAAAAATAAACAGATTAACGTGTCTTAAAGTCGGTCGCCCACGTCATTTTATCGCTCTCTTATCACGTCCTTAATTTGACTTATTTTTTGATTGTTTTGTAATCGATGTTATGTAAGTTCTAGAATTTGATGATAACTTTTTTACAATACAGGGATTCTTGTTTATTTGGGAAAGTCCTCTTTTGATTACATACTATTGTCTTAGGTAAGTATTTTAACACATTCCCTGGTCCCATGAATCACATGTGATTATTAACAATGGATTTAACAATTGATATTTAATGGAGAGGGGACGTGTTAAATAATGTTTTTGAATTAAAACGTGGTGTAGACTTACCAACCAGAAAAGTAAAAAGAGGAATTTGATTATCTTTGATTTGAAATAGGTACTTACTTAACTTAACATTCTAGTCTAGCATTCATGTAAGATAAAGCTTCCGTGAAGTTAATGCTCAAAGGGGCGGCTGCAGCAGTGCTGTCCAGGGTAAGTGCGAACTAAGTAACCTATTCAATCTTGGTTGATGACTTTAATATTTTATTCTCCGAATACGGGAAAACATGAAATGATTTAACAACATGAATTTGTTAGAGTTTATTTTATTTTGAACTCCTACCTGCGAACCCGTAGCGACATCTAGTGGGGAGTAGCAAACAATAAAAATGCATTCCTATTTGTGCTTGCTCTACACTGAAAATACAGGACTTGCATGTAAGGTAGGTAGGTATCTACTCTACTGTAGTGTACCTACATGAAGTAGTATTTTAGCATCACCATGGCAACGGTCACCGACTTTGATCGATGCAGCGATGCACTGAGGATCCGTTTTCATCGGGTAGCTCGAACCTTCTAGTAAGTCTGCGATTTCAATGACTAAATCTGCTCTGTGATTTCAAGATCTATGTTTCTTGCAGTTATTATTTTGTAAGAATGCACGAACAAAACCAAACGGTTTTTTTTGTTGGTTTACCCTTGTTTGATCGAACAACGTTTCGTCGAAAATCAGTTGGTCGAACAACGTTTGAGAAAATCATCACTTTGTATAATATCATTTGATAGAATTTTCAGTTCGTCGAATGTTTATTTGCTATAACAACGTTTGCACTAATGATCAAAAGGTAGAATGTTCATTTGATGTAATTTTCAGATGGTATAACATGCCAAGCAGCATGTAATGAGGCAAGTCGTTTTTTGGGTTTAAAAAAAAAATAACCACGAAGGCCTTCTAACCTAATCTAACCGAGTCGGTTCCGCCCAAACTATGGTATAGGGCAGTGACGAAATTCGATAATATGAAATTAGTTCAAATGAAATTCGTTCAAACAAATAATTACATCAAATAAAAATTTACCAATTAAATATTCGGTCAAATGAATAATTCTACGAACTGATATTATTGCAACTGAAATTCGACCAACTGATTTTCGACGAAACGTTGTTCGATCAAACAAGGGTAAACCTTTTTTGTTACCCACAATAGATCACATCACAGCCTTATGAAGAAGAAATGAGGGCTCGTACACTATTAGAAGACATGACATTGCATCGTTGCACGGTACGACGTCGCGCTGAAAACTTACTTCATCATTATCAGCCGCAAGAAGTCCACTGCTGAACATAGGCCTCCCCCATTGATTTCCAGAGCGCCCGGTTGCGTGCGGCCTGCATCCACCGGGATCCCGCGACTTTTATCAAGTCGTCGGTCCACCTTGCGGGTGGGCCCCACTCTGCGTTTGGCCTCGAATGGTCTCCAGTCCAGAACCTTTCGGCCCCAGCGGCCATCAGTTCTACGCGCTATGTGCCCCGCCCACTGCCACTTCAACTTGCTTACCCGCTGGGCCACGTCGGCGACTCCAGTCCTTCTACGAATCTCCTCATTCCTGATTCGACCTCGTAGCGAGACGCCGAGCATTGCCCTTTCCATAGCACGTTGAGTGACCTTGAGCCTTCTTATGAGGCCCATAGTGAGAGACCACGTTTCCGATCCATACGTAATCACTGGTAACACACACTGATTATATACCTTCGTCTTCAGGCACTGTGGTATGTTTGAAGAGAAAACATCACGTAATTTCCCGAATGCTGCCCAGCCGAGTTGGATTCGGCGATTTACCTCTCTCTCGAAGTTGGACCTGCCTACTTGAACAACCTGTCCTAGGTAGACGTACTCGTCGACAACTTCGAGAACCGAGCTTCCAACAAATATTGGAGTGGGCATAACAAGGGCGTTTGACGTGACCTTCGTCTTGTCAAAGTTCATCTTTAGGCCCACTTGTTGAGAGACTTGATTGAGGTTCTCGAGCATGCTGCCGAGCTCTTCAAGCGACTCTGCCATGACCACTATATCGTCGGCAAACCGAAGGTGAGTTATACGCTCGCCATTTATGTTGATGCCGAGTCCTTGCCATTCCAGGAGCTTGAAGGCGTCTTCCAATGCGGCCGTAAACAGTTTCGGAGAGATAACGTCTCCCTGTCTTACGCCCCTCTGCAAAGGAATTGCCCTCGTGCTTTGCTCCTGTACTCGGACAGACATGGTGGCGTTTGCGTATAAGCTCTTCAACACTTCGATGTACCGGTAGTCAATGTGGCAACGCTGGAGAGACTGCAACACTGCCCAAGTCTCGACCGAATCGAAGGCTTTCTCATAGTCCACAAACGCTAAGCAAAGTGGCAGATTATACTCCTCAGACTTCTGTATAATCTGCCGCAGCGTATGGATGTGGTCTATGGTACTAAACCCTTTTCGGAATCCGGCTTGTTCGGGTGGCTGGAAGTCATCAAACCTGCGAAAGAGAAAACTTACTTACCCTTACTAAAGATAGGAAAACCAGAAAAAGACTTTCGGTCTTGGCTTCAGGCGGAAATCAAACCCGCGTCTTTCTCAAACCGGGCGACTGCACTAACCACTGCTACAGACACCATTAACAGGCCGGCTTCAAAAAGTATGGAATGACGCCTTACATGTATTTGTCTCCATTGAATAGGATTAAACAATGGTTAACTCTGACAACAATTTTATTTTCTCATAACGTTCTTGGGTTTATCTGCTATCAAACGGGATCAACGTATTTGTTGGTTGTCAAATACTTTTATTGATCTGTCACGGCACAGCCCATAGAATGTGAGTTCGGGACAGCTGACGAATAAAAAACAAGTTTTCTAAATAGTGGTATATTTTCAAAAATATTGTATTACACGACCTGCATTATCTATTTACAAAATTAGAAACATAATTAAATTAATTTTTTCCGATTACAACTGTCAAGCTTACATAAGAATTAAATAAAAACACATCGAGCTAACTTTGATGGCCTTAATCATAATATTTACAAAATAAAAATAAAATCTTACAAAATTTAGTTTTTTCTTTCAAATGGTGTTACAAATATGTATCAATTTAAGGAAAAATGTTTTATTTAGGTTAACTGATTTTGTAACATGTGCATGTTTCGTGAGCAGAAGATAGGGTTCTTACAATATTTGTTGTATAAAAACGCACATACACAATATAAAACAAGTACGAAAAATACAGTTTGAGCATTTGTAAATAAAGTAGGTAGATACACAACACAGAAATTCCAGCCATAATTGCTCGCAATCAAAAAAGGTAAAACATTACCATCTCACCTTATTTAATAAAAATAAGTTATATGTATAAGAGTATACAACGATAACCCCGTGTACTACCTAATAAAGTCATACTTAAAAACATAATAGTTAAATACACATGCTACAAAACTTTCAGAACTCAGTATACGAATATTCTAGTAAATTAGGGCCTTTTATGTTTGTTTTAAAATTACAAAAAGCGTGAGAATCTACTGCAGAGAAGCATTTTAGGGCGCAAGGCCTAATATCGAATGTAGAAACATATTTTTTATTTATTTATAGAAACATAATTACGACTATTTTACGGAATTTTACAACACCGAAAGGCGTATTTTATTGTGATTTGACATTTACTTGTCTTGTCGTATGATGTAAATATCTGAGTTCAACTTTACGATAAAAGTACGTATCTCAGCAATCGGAAACCCGGTTCACAACGTATACTAACTTATCCGATATTAAGTCTTGCAAATATCAAATTTCAGAACGGGCATTACTAATCTAGAAGTAGTTGGCTTAAACTAGAACTCTTCATCTCAAAATCAAAAGTTCTAAGTTAAGTAGACTGCACACTCCACTAGCCGAATCCTTACTTTGAACCGTTATAAAATAAATGTATTGTTCATACTACAAATAAATGCAAGGAGTTCGTAGCGCAGTACTAGTGGTGCTTTTGGTATTGGGGAAAGTTTAATAACTAGTTTTATTTATTTGAAAATGTCATATATACAAAATAATTTACACAAGTAACAAAAAGAGTAACAAGTGCTTGGAGGAACAAAAACCTTGAAATCTTAATTAATACAAGATGATAGCTGATCTGTTAACACAGTATAATCAAATGGAAAAAGGAACCACTAAAAGTTAAAATGAGCTTTTAAAATATTATTCTCTAAGTTCCAAAGTAAATCTTTCTTTCTGGCGTTCTAAGCCAATGAATAACCACATTTTTCGCTTTAGAACCGGCATAGAAGATGCAGAAAAATCTGCAAAGTTGAAGTGGGAGTGGGCAGGTCACGTCATCCGAATGCATCTAAACAAATGGTCTCGAATCGTCACTCTGTGGCAGCATTCAGACGGTTTTCGTTGCAGGGGAAGGCCCAGAAAACGTTGGAGTGACGTTTGAGACACCATGAGGTAGATTGTCAGAGTGTAGGTGAGGAAAAAAAAGAAGTTATAAATCAACAGGGTTCCTGGAAAACACAGGTTGAGTGTGGAATGAATAACTCTTTGGTATTTTTTTAAACAATGTTAGCGGTAAAGAATCTTACAACACCCCCGTAGTTGCCGACCCTTTAAAGCATTCCAATTGTGAAATTGTCCGAATCAAGCACTATTTAAGATAATAAAATATGAAAATATTTAAGCCCTACATATGAAAAACCTGATACTATATTTATTTGACTTTCCCCAACACCACAGTTTTAGCCAATCATAGTCTAGCCTAACTTACTAACTACATTTTAATAAAAAACCTCATAACATCCCTACGGTTTACATCGTTACAAAAAGCTAAAAAGACACACTCAGTCGTCTCCCAGGACTTGCACCTAATCCCTAATGCAAACCCTATTCTAGTTTACAATAAAATTGAAAATCACTCATCTGCATTTATGACGTATTCAACTAGGGTGCGGTCCGTTTTGAATCAAAAGTAGTATTAGCGCGGTCAACGCGTCCCGGATTGATTGATTTTATTTCATGAGTGTGAGCGTGTTATTATCACTTTCGGCTCAAAATAGACCGCACCCCTGGTTAGCAAGAATTCCAACTCATTACTCTTGATATATTTAGCTGAAGCATAACTATGTGTTGTATTATTTCTGTTAAAGACGGGCAATTCCTATACTTTAGGTCTATTTAATCTAAGTTCGATGATTTTGGAGTAAGATGTCCTAGCATTTGATCGATAGTATAAATATACAAGAGTACAATAGATGCGGTTTCTATGAACTGTAAACTAGGATTAAGGTGCGCTAGATAAAACTAAATGAACACAATATAATGTGAGATCACAATCCAGGTGGTTTATTTTTTAGTTAATATTTTTTGCGAGTAAATCTATACTTTAGTATACCTTTTAAATTCTAAATTTAAATCTTATACACCAGATATGCGATTCTTTAGGAAATATTGACGCAAAAACAAGTTGCGAGCTCCAATTTTTAAATATCGTTACATTTGAAGTGGTTTAAACTTAAAACTCGTAGCAACTCGTAACATCAAATTCGTCAAACTGCGACTTTGTCGACGTCAAGTTTGTCAAATCTCATACCAGGTTTCAGTTAACATTACCTTGAACACCTTGAAGGAACACCACAATTAAATCTGCTAAGCGTAGCCTGCTATGCTTCAAAGCTTAAATTAGACCAATTAAATGTTACTTTTGGTAAACTTATAACAAAAACTTTACAAACTAAATAGTAGGCCAAGGGCCCATAGCCCATAAAATTATAATTAATTAATAGCAACAAGTCAGCCCACGAATGGTATAAAGGGATCGTGCAAGTCCTTCGTAACACTAAAGGATGGTTTTGCACTTAACAGCACTAATTAGCACTAATGGCAGTATTGCAGAACAGTGAAATAGTGAAATCTCCAGGTGCTCATACATAAAAGGAGATTCAGAACCGCGCTAAGAAAGCTTCACTTTTTAATTTTAATTCCATTTTCTTATGAGGTGTCTGTATTATCTTGTTTATGACAAAATATGAAATTGAAACACTTTCGCTGGACGAGCGAAATTAACTCAAATTAAATAAAAAATATTCCATGAGGTTCTGATTCGCTACCCAGGTGAGTGAACATGATTAACTGATTTATTAGTCTTCACATTGTATTCTCGAGTGAAATAAGTTTTGGTATCCAACGACTAACAATAAATAATAATTTATAATTTTTAGTTCAGGTAAACTACGTACGTACGCAATCAATGCTAATAGTTGCTGTTAAGTTACCTAACCATCCCAAACTCCATCTGACACAAAAGAACTCCCCTCCCGATCGTAACTGTAACACGAACATTCTAACGCCATGTTTCAAGGACGATTTAAGAACATGTTGTGACGATACGGAGAGTTCAATGTGCGTTTCTTGCTTAGATTATGAGGATCGGTTTGACTATTATTGCAAATTTTTAAAAGGGCATTTTTAGATTTTTGCTTACAAATATAAATTTAATATTTTTTCAGCCACAGATGATCGGGTTCTCGTGCAAATAATATTACAGTAGATAAATATCAAGTTATTCCAAAATACACTTATTTTGTATGGCACAAGTCAAACATTTAGGGTAAGTTGCACCATAGTAGAAGTTAAAGTTAAAGTTTTTGTCAAATTTGACAATTTGACGTCATTTTTGCTTACCTAACCGGTACTTTAACTGAAATTTTGATGTTTGTTATTGTTAAAGTCAGATGGTGCAACCCAAACTTACTGTTTTAGCACTGTTAACTTCGTGTATAATTTGTCTGTATTTTAGTTTTTGAAAGGAATATAAAATCTTTGCAATATTATCGTCAAACCGAACACCATATTCTAATGTATCCTCAAACGCGCGCACCTTAACATCAACATATTGTATATTTTGTTTAGCTCATACAAAATCTAATTACATAGCTTACACCTAGTACATTACATACGTTAGACAGTCGTACATAGGCAAGACAATAACTAGTCTTGCGTTTAGGCAGATACAAGCTATCGGAAGGCAATGTGACGTCATTATACACTGCGAACATGTTCCCACTGACATGGATACCGTAAGATAATTTTCCCAAAGTCGATTAAGTTTTGGTAGTAGTAGTTAATTCGTTCAAATTTTATTATATCGTGTATTTTAATGCTTCGTTGTTATTCTTCAGGCTGCAAATACGGACACTATGCGATTATTTATGAATAATCGAAACTGTCAAAATGCGAGCTTTTGACATATTGACAGCTTGAACAGCCTAGCAACAATTGAGATTGAAATCCATAACCATGTCCAAGTCCTAAAGTTTTCTCTTGCGGGTAATTATAATCAATAGAAGATAATGACATTTTCCTAATAATAATTAGTTTCTTAGTGAAATTAGGCCTTCTGTTTAGTAATTAACGACGACACACCACTTTCCGATAATTTATATCTGTCCTTTTATCATAAGAAAAAACAAAAACAATCCTAATAGTAAATACATCAAAAATGTCGCTGTAAGGGTTTGTGCACACTGATATATTCCGAACAATTAATTCCACCTTACTAAATTCACTTCATATAAAAGGATTATTTACAAATTACACAAAAAGTTCTTCCTAAACAGCTCAGTATGCACGCACCTTAATACAAAATTTGTGCTAATATTGGGGTATATTTTTTGTTACGCAATAGTTTTTGGCCTTGACTTTTCATTAGGTCTTTTTTAACTTTTCATAAAGTCTCCTTGACTTTCCATAAGGTCTTTTTGAAAAACCTTACCGTTTTATATAGAAAATGTAAGTCTTATATAGTGACTCGATATAAAATAACCTAAAATGGATACAAATGCATAATTATATGGCCTCTTCTGTTATTAAAATAAATATGTAGACTTTAGATTTACTTGTTTAATCTCATGATATAACAGCTTAACCCTCTCTTTGGACACGTTTCAGTTTGGTATGTTCCAATACCAATAACTAATTATACCTATTTTACTTTTTAATATAAAGACAGATCTATTCTAAGGTGGTATGGTAGTCAACCAATATAAGTTGATTGGGGGACTTTCTTTAAGAAATGTGACCGTAAGATTGAAAATATTATCCGTCAAACCACTTATATCAGCCAAGAGTATACAAACGCTTCAAATCTTTCGAATAAAATCGCTGTAAGATCGTTTTCTTCCATACAAGACAAATAGTTTGATGCAAAGCGGATTTTAGTTTAAACCTATCTAAGAGCTAAGATAAGACCTACCATCAGATGTATATCACTGATTTGTACACGATTACTTATTAATTAAATAAAAACAAAACATAAGAAAAATAGATTTTACAAATTGAAAAAAAAAGTAAAATAAAATTTGTAAATTCGTAAAAAAGGCAAATGTCAGGAATAAAAAAGCACCTACAGGCGGGTAGCAAAATTCGTCTGTAAAAGCTAAATTTTAATATTTGGTCCTTCTCTTTCTTAAGTAATTAGAGAGAGAAAGATAAGCGTCGGTGCGAACTAAATCTATTTTGTGTAGTTAATATTAACATGAAAAATTGGGAAGTCTTATGAACAGTCATTTCTTAATGTCCAAAAGGCAATACAAAACCTACTATTACTGATAATATACATTTAGAAAAGTGTTGATATTTGTAATTCCTATGTAACAGTGTTGTACGTCACACACTGGCAGAATTTTATATTGCGGATACATGTAGTCCTAGCTTATCATTGAAATATGTAGAAGGCATAGAAGTTTGACGAAAGCACGAAGAGTTGAAAACTATTTTGAATGCCAAAATATTTGAAGTATAGTTAAAATTAAAGCACCTTTCCATGGTATGGCAGTGGTAGAAATTTCTATTATAAATATCAAAACATCAATTATGAAAAAATCTATGAATAGGTAGGTTATAAAAATGTCCAGTGTGTGCTTAAAACTGTTTTGAGCATTTTGAAACAATCAGCTATTTGTACCACAGTGTAGCAAAATACAAAAGAGCAGTTTGGACAAGTTGCAGAGTACTCACTTTTCATTTCACCTTGCGTTACCTACGTACGTACGTTGCCGTAAGTGTTTCAAAACTCTGTCGTAGGTTTAACGAAACTGTACAGTTGTTTTCCTCCTCAAGGCCTTTTACCTTCTTCCTCAATCTCGTCTTCACGCGAAGAAAGTTTAGAGAGTGGCGATATTTATAAATTAGATTACCTTCAGTAGATGTTTTAAAAAAAAGCTATGATATCACTGAACGCGATTGTTACGTAATGACGTCATGGTCCTGTCTTATGCAATATTTAGGAGCTTCCAGCTGAGGTTTTCTCTTTACATTACTTTAATACAAGGTTCTTTACAGATTGCTTTTGAGAGCATTTTAAAAAAGTCCCATTTTATATCAAATGGGTATCTACCAGGAAGTATCTAGTAAAGATTCTTTCAGTTTTTAACTCGCATATTACATGAAATGTAATCAAAAAAATGAACTGTAAGTTTCGAATATAATTCCACTTTTGTGTTGTTTATCTGGCACTGGTCCAAACTGCATATAAAACCTGTGCGTTCAGTAACTACTTGCATCCATTGCGTGTTCTCCGCACCGACACTAGATGGCGCGCACAGTCGATGTATTCAGAACTGGAGTAGTCGACGGAGCTAGAGAGATGAAGTTGAGAGCCAAGAGGTTGTGGTCAGCAGTTTAACTGTCTTCAAGGAGATTGTGGAGCTCCGCGTAGTTGAGTATGGCGCGGTGCAGGAATTCGTATTGCAACTGCGGGGACAAGTACAAGATGGTAAAGTTAACTGCTCTGTTTTTAAATAAAACCAGGAGAGCTTTTAAGAGATTTATTTATTTGGTGACCTAATAACAAGACTTACACTAATACAAGTCGCGGCACCTAAGTCTAGCGCTGAGCGAACCGTGGAAGGGGTAGCTGCGCATGGTACCGTCGCGCACGGAGAGCTTTATCAAGTAATCATTAAACATCATTCATTAAATAATTAGTAGTTGAAACAATGTACATTATGTTATTCTAAAGGACTGACAAACTTACGAATAGTATGCAGCAAAAATAACTATGGAAAAATTATTAAGGAGATGGGTATGACTTTTGGTATTTAGCCTTGAATTTTGGAAAGTTGCCCTCCTGTGCGCGATAAATGGCTCGCAGTTTCGCTATGATGATTGCTAGAAAGTATGACATAAACGTTCTGTGAGTATCACAGAGAAAACAATGCACGTCATAGACCATTTTTCGTGCTTGTCTTTTCAATTATTTCTCCTAGGCATATTCACTTATGAAATAGAAATAGTAATGTTTACTCTTCGAAACAAAAACAAAAAACAAACTTAACAAAAAAACTATAACAAAACTTAACAGCAATAAAAAAACGATTTTGTACGCGACGGTGCTCTAGGATGTGCGCGGGACGTGACATCAGTGCGGGGGACGTAATGCGACCGGAGAGCCAATCAGCGCTACGCTCGCTCGCCCTTCGTCACTTTACCCCTCTGTGATACCTTATTTTCGTCTTCTGCGCAGAAACGGCCAGCGCTAAAGTTACGTGCCGCTACTTGTACAATGATGTAGGATTCCAAATTTCAACCAAAATACTGCTAAATATAGCCTTACTTATAGGTAACAACGGCGATAATATTGACTTACCACCATAAATCTTTATTGTATTTCAGAAAGCCGTCATTTTAAATACCTGTAGAATAGTAAGGAACTTTTTGCAAATGGAGGATGAAGCCCAACCACAGCCAAACAATCTCGCTACTTTAATTCAATTTTGAATATAAGGTAGGGACAATACTTGGCTTAGGCCCGTGTTATCCTGAAAAACCAGCAGATCGCTGAGATACATAAGTATACAAATCAGAGGCCTTAGGGCGGCTTGATAACATCTGGCATTAAGGTTGCTCACTATCCTTACATCCCTCCAACAATCCAACGTGAGCCCGCGTGTTGGAGTATGGCTCGTTCCACCTCATAGTTGAGGTGAGGCCTGTGCCCAGCAGTGGGACGTACAGGCCGTGTGATACGCACCACAGTGTCGATGGTGCGCGCGCGCTGCATCCGAATCTTGCGCACGCACACGCTGACGTCACAGCGCCGCTCGATGCGCAGCTGGTAGATCAGGATGCACAGCGCCACGAACAACGCCGAACGCTCCGTACCCAGGCTGAAATAATAACATTTTGACAGTTATACGGATAAGGGAAATTGATCAAAAATTAATTACAAATAAGTCAGACATAAATACTTTTTTGATATTCTTCTTACACTTACAATTCTAAAATAAGTAGAACAGTAAAGTAAAGTAAAAGTAAAAATAATATTTATTCATGTAAACTTATTAAGAAGCACTTATGACAAGTCACAACATAAAAAGTAATAATGTAATTCTACCACCCGTTCGGACGTGTTAATTCCACCGAGAAGAAACCGGCAAGAAACTCGGTAGTTACTCTTTTTTAATCTTGTTTGTTTAGAATAATTGCAGTAACAGAGTAGCAACAGTAAAGTGATGAAGCAAGGCTATTTATAATGTCAGATTATTTACAGGACAAGAATTTGTGGTCATCATAGGATAATCTGCTCCTCTGCACATTTTGTTATGACTGTATACTCTGTTACTTCAATAGGTAGCTTCTCGCTAGAAACAACTTCCGTACCGGTGGTAAAGTAACAATAAGTGTTTCTTACATCATTTTATTTTTTACTGTAAATTATTTTACTGACTTTTCATAAACACTTGTAAAAGTTGACATGATATAATTAATTTACAATTCATTTCATGAACCCTGTAGGGTTTATGTTCTACTTATTTGCTATTACATAGACCAAAACTATCCTTTGTGTACAAGATGCTACAACAAAAAAATCTTATTATGACGACCATACGTTTGAACGTAGTCTGACCGAGGTAGAAGTGTCAAAAGAAGAAGGAAGATTAAGGAATGAAAAGTTTTATCAAAATTTTTTAAAAAATGTTTTGGGCAGTGTAAAAGCAGACAGAAAAAAGGGCACCTTTCACCTTTGGATGACATCTGGGCCCCAAGTTCCATTCAATCGTAATTGAGTCTCAATCGGCTATTTTGACACATTTTCTATGGAAAATATGTCAAATTTGACTATTGAATAGCAGACATAAATTAGCAGACTTGGGGCCCTGCTGGCTACATGGATTGCAACGAGTAAAGCTGTTGGAAAACGTGTTAAACGCTGTTGCAATCAATAGAACAGTCTCAAGCACGTTTAAATTTGGGCATATTTCCAGTGGCTTTGGCGAGGAGCAGTCGAAGACCGATTTCAGAGGCGTAATCGGAGAGGCCAACGATCTGGTCAAGGTTGCGGGAAGCCGCTGGATGCGGACAGCGCAGGACCGATCGTTGTGGAGATCCTTGGGGGAGGCCTATGCCCAGCAGTGGGCGTCGTTCGGCTGATATGATGATGATGAATAGGAGAGGCCTATGTCCAGCACTAGGCTGCAACGGAGCTCGGAGTTTTGCAATTTTCTTGGAGCATTTCGAAACTGCGTACTCCAGGCACTTTCATGACCTCCCTTACGTAGGGATGCTCGGAGTTTTAAAATCTTTTTGGAGCATTAGCAGGGTAGCATAACCCCTTTGTTTAGGCACAGTATGAACATACAGCAGAACATCTACATACAAACGTACCGCTCTCGGTTTGAATGTGTGTGTGCGCGTCGCGCGCCGTGTCGCGATTTCACGAACACGCTAGCATAAAATAGGGAGGCATAGGGAGGCGGCAGTACGGACGGGCTGTGCCGCGTGTCTGTGTGCACGCTAGGCTAATAACTCGGCGGGCGGCCTTAGATAACCTACTGTATGTTTATACTGTGGTTTAGGGGTGTCAGGAGTACTCACTGGCAGTGCAGCAGCGTGGTGGAGGCGGCGACGTGGTGCGCACGCGCGGCGTCACACAGCTCCGCCAGGCCGCGCGTCACCTCCGGCACGTGCCGTGGCGCCGTCGGCCAGCCCTGGTACTGGAGTTGTCGCACTGACTGCGTATCACCATTCTGTTAACAAACCACTTGTATTGAATTTCTCACAAACTTTTAAGATGTAGTTTTGTAACAAATGGTTGAGTAAAAAGAAAGCCGTGTTATCTCTTCACAAAGAAAATCTTTATTAATTTGACATAGTTTTGCCGCCAAAAGCGTGCACGTGAAAAAAAAGGTAATAAAAAAGTTAGGTCTTCTTTCTCATAAAAAAAATTAAATAAGGCAGTGGAAACATCAACGTTTTCCAAAACACCACTTGTAATAACTAATTTGGTCAAAAACCATGGCAAATACAAATCTACATTTGTTTAGATACCAGAGGCCCTATTACAATCTCTTATAACCTGACAGTTTTAGTCACAAGCTCAGCTTTTGAGCTGCATATTTACCGTCACAAGTCGTGTTTTGTGTGATAAATAGTGTCCAAAAAACCTTAATTTTTCTTCATTCCTGTAGCAACTTATTTTGCACGTTTAAGTCAAATTTCAATGAATGAAAAGACATAAACCGAGCTGAAACTGATCTGTAAAAAGATCGTAATAAGGCCCCTGTAATTAGAACTAAGCTCATTGTATGCTTGTGCAACTATTGTATACATCTAGCTGTTGGTGTGCTTAAATAAATAGATAAATGATTTAACTTAAAAACTGTAAGGTTGTGCCACATGCAACGAGAAATTGTTTTGACGTTGACAGCACCGTGAGCCCTGTAATCGCGATTTTCAATTCTAACCAGTAACACTATAAACGCTAATATTGCATCCCAGACCTTAAATGAGCGTTTGAAGCAAGCTAAAACATACCTTATTGTTGGTAACTCGGAACTGTCGACGCGTGTAGTAGGGGCAGGACTCGCTCTCTTCATACTGTACTGAGATATGTTCGTACTGCGCTGTGGTGTCCTCCCAGTACCTCGGGCATTTGCCCTCGCCGATCTGGACAGAACGTTAAACTTTTAATGTAGATAGAAAAACGAATAGTATTTCCATTTATGTCAACAGGCTACCTATTACCGTTTTATTATCCTGCTCTTGCCAAATGACATTTCTTTGTAATAGAGCAAGCTGTACTGACCGGAAATGGGTAGCGTGATGTGCCGTCCACCTAACATTTAAAAAGTGAACTTTATTGTCTCAGTAACCGCCAAATTCACAAACACCAATCAAAGTTGGGCAGCTCTTACAAAAATAACTGATACTTTTAGTACAATAGGCGATTAGCGAGACCGTTTGAAGGCATGCTCAATCTTGTATATTCTCGAACTTCAAGTTTGTCAATTCGGACGTAAGTCTGTCAACTAACCAACTGTCCTAACTCACAGCCACTGTCTAGTCTAGCTAGTCTATCAACTAACTGAGAAGAGTGAAAAGCTTGACAGCTCAGAGACATGATTGCATTATACGTTATGGGACGTATTAGTCTCACAGACTTCCAAGCAACCCGAAAAACGACGGTAACTAGGGTGCAACGTCTCTAGGCACAATGTGGGCTTCTAAATGTTCTATTAACCATGACGAAAACAATAAGTCACATGCGTTAGGTTATGTATAATAATCTTGTCTTTACCTCACTGAGCATCACGATCGTGGAGACGTTGTGTTCAGAGACCATTCGCCAGAAGTCCATTATCGTATTCGGTAGAGGATCTTGAGTGATGATGAACCCTTCGGAATTGTCATACGCTAAAACGAAAGAAAAAAAACTTATTATCCGAACATAAGAGTAGAGCCTCCATTCGTGTTTTTTGTCTCAAATCCGAATGTCCCTCGCCGTTTGTCCACCTCTGGGGAAGTCGGGTTGCTATATTCCCCAGTAGAATGGACACCACCAATGAAATTTTCTCTTTGGGCCTTTAGAATACGAATCAAAAATAGCTGGTTTTTGTTTGTAAATGTTCTATTTCATGGGGCTTGAAGGTTCCAACTATAACATTGGTCTCACCTAGGGTAAGCGATGACGAGGCCGAATGGTGGAACACGCTTATCCAGAAAATGCATATTCACTCTTCCGTTGAAGACACCAAGGTTGTATCTATCCGGAAATACAAACGTAGAGATTGTTCCACTCTTTAGCGTTCCACATATGGGTGGAAGCCCTCCCAGCGTCTAGTAGTCAGGTGGTGGTGATATTTATAAAATAACTAGCGGCCGCCCGCGACTTCGTAGTCGCGTTTTTTTCTCAACCAATATCATACCACAGCTGGGCAAAGGTCTCTTTCAATGTTCTCCACAGCTCTCGATCTTGGATCCAGACTTAAGTAAGGAGCGACATTTTAAAAAAAATTGTAGCCTATGTCCTATTCAGATGTATAGGCCATATTATTGTAAAGTCGTGTATCGTTCAAATCCATTCAGTAGTTTTCACGTGAAAGAGCAACACGGCACATCCACACATACAAACTTTCACATCACTACATAGTATAAAACAAAGTCGCTTTCTCTGTCCCTATGTCCCTTTGTATGCTTAAATCTTTGAAACTTCGCAACGGATTTTGATGCGGTTTTTTTTAACAGATAGAGTATTTCAAGACGAAGGTTTATTTGTATAACATTCTATTGCACCCGTGCGAAGCGGGGGCGGGTAGCTAGTTTATAATATTAGTAGGATTACCTTCAATGAATGACGCGTTGATATACGTAGAGAAGTCCCGTCCCGGCAGCGGCGTGAGTATGACTCTATTCCGGTCGTACGGCAGACAGTCCTGACTTCTATTTTTGGCGCGCACCTCTTCGGCGGCGGCGGCTGCGCAAGACTTCACTGGTTCCGCTACTGGGCTGTTTAGGATTTTCTGTGGAAATACAATAATATAGTTAGTAGCAACACAAATATGTAAGAAATCGACTCAGAGACCTCTTGAGGCAAAGTTGTTGCAACCTACTAGTGCGATTCTAAATACAAGAAAATTATTGTTTGAGATCTTTCAGTGTTAATACAGCATTGAAACTACTAAACGAATTTACACCTAAAATAGACCGAACGTATGCTTTTGACCATTTGAGAAGTTTGAGAAGAATAACAAGTTGTAAAATCAGTATGACGTTGGAATGCAAGTACCATACTACAGTCATGTTGACACATGAATCACGAGAGTAATGCAGAAAAACAGTCATTTAAAAAACGGGTTTTGCTGTAATTCTCAAACATTTTATTGCATGTTTATTCAGAATATTACAATATATGATCACGACATTTTTAGGTACTTTATTTGGGATACAACGCAAGTAACTGATCGTCGTTGGGGCTAAAAAGTTCCGAAATGAGATCATTTGAAATGTCAATATCTTTTTGCAGAAATGCCGTCTCACGCCTTGCTGAAAGAAGAAAGAAACACATGTTTCGGCACGTCTGATCGTACCCCAAACTTATGCTCCTTGAGGCGCTTGTCGATATCCTCGTGCGTTTTGCATGCCGCCGGTGCCTCCAGTTTCTCGGTTAGAGCAAGTATTGTTGGTTACTTGTGGTGTAAGACGTACCCATTGACCCCATTGCCAATAGGCTTCTAACGACAGGCGAAAGGCTATGGTCACATAGACAGATAAATAAGTCAGAATTCCGAATCTACCACCCAATGAGTTTCTGCTGAGCTGTAAAGCGACAACGTTACTTATTGGACCTTATGCGCAATGACCAGTTACCCCCTGCCTCTAGTAGTTGAAAGGCTTAATTTCATACAAGAAATCAGACATCAGGCGTCTACCCCAGCCATATTCGATGAAGAATGTTTGTAAACAAAATGTTGTGCATTTTTCGTAATTATTCCATTAATACAACAAACCGTTTATTTTATTTTATTACAGTTAACGAATACATCAAACTTGGAAAACGTAAGTAAGCTGTTTATGAGATGCACATGTTTTTAAAACGTGTTTATATAAATTGCTTTTGAGCGTAAGAATGGGCGGTTTGTTAACAAACATTCTTCATCGGATATGGCTGGAGATATATTTGGCTGTTAGATCGATGGCGTCGTAAAGGTCGGTTGACGTCGCTAGATGTCAGTCTTTAAGCCTAGTCCTTAGAGGCCTTAGGGCGGCTTGATAACATCTGACATTAAGGTTGCTCACTAACCTTACACCCCTCCAACAATCCACACTGAGCCCGCGTGTTGGAGTATATATGGCTCGTTCCACCTTATAGTTGAGGTGAGGCCTGTGCCCAGCAGTGGGACGTATATAGGCCGCTTATGTTAGATCGATGCACATACCTCGAACTCGTGCTCCATGAGGCACTTGTCGATGCCCTCGGGCGTGTTCCTCAGCCGGTCCACGGCCGCCTTCAGCCGTTCAGCCGGCAGCTCCGTGTCGCCGTAGTGAGCCCACTCCACCAGCGCTCGGTATACGAATACGTATTGTTTCTGTCAACAACACAAAACCGTTATACATCTTTTGAGGCTACTCTAAACAATTATATTTTAATTAAAAAAGGTAGATAGTTTACTTGGGCTAAAAAGTGGCATCCGAAAATAGAACTATAGTGCAGCTGACCCCCTAATTCAGAAACGTCAATCAACGCTGAGCACGCTCATGCTGCCCTGCAAAATCTCAATAGAACTGAAAGGGACAGCTATACTTCTGAGAGATGCTCAACGATGATTTGCGTTTGTGAAATCGGGGGTAAGCAAATCACTGAGTGTTGACAGTTTGAGACGACACTGCGCAACACGTTTCTGTCTCGTTTACGCGCTAGTAAATAATCATACTATTTCGTTCACGCATTATAGGTACGGAATTACTGACGCAGTGGGTTTTTTTGACTTAGCATCAGTACTGACATAACCTATCTACCACTCTACTGTCTAAATATACCAAAAGCTGCTTGTTTATGATTGTCAAGATATTAAACAAAATATCAAGTTATCAAATATCATGTGAGTTATTTCAATCGCTTAATGCATACAATTTTTATAAAATGTAAGAGCTTTTCGAAATGAAACGTTAAGGTCAAGTTGGGTAACTTTGAATTGCAGTGTAACATTGAATCCACTCTTTTAATCAGTTACTGTTGAAAAGTACTAAAACTAAAAGATGTCGTTGAGTCTATGAGGGGTTTGGAACAAAAACAAACCATAAACAACAGTATACAGGTACTTTTTCTGTTTTTAAACAGTGGATTCAATGTTACACTGAAATTCAAAGTCACCCAAATTGACGCCTCACACAGTCCCACCCTTAACCCGGAAGGGTGAGGACATAAAGAGGCAGGTATTCCGGTACGGACTTGTCGGTGCGGGTCGGTACGGATCGGTGCAATATGCCCTACATAAAGAAACAGGTAAATTTGTATGTAAAATTTGCCTGTATGAACCTGTCCAGGTAGTCGGTACCGACAAGTCCCAACCTGTTTCTTTATGCGTGAGTGCATATGATAACATTGGAATATTTTACCTGTACGAATCGGTACCTACCAGTACCGGTTTGTCTGCACCGGGAACCCGCCTCTTTATGTCCTCACCCGAAGGCGGGAAGTCCATAAAAGGATACGCCCCGGAAAAAATAAAACAAAAAAAAGGCTCGACGCCTCATAATTGAGGTGAGGCCTGTGCATAGGAGTTGGAGGTATAAAGGCTGTTTTATTTATTTGTTTGTGACCAAACGGGATAACCAGGTCAGTACTGTGGATAGAAAATAGCTCAGCTGTTTTTATGTTTTATTTTATATTTTGCATACTTTGTGAAGTCGGCAAAACATGAATGTACTATTTTTATATCACTTGTTGACTTGAAAGACCCTAAATACCATGTTTTTTGCAAATGAAGATATTTCTATTTCTTTTTCATTATAATATGATTGTGTGTGTCATTGTGGTGTACTCACCAAGGACTGCACAAGGAAGTTCCTCTCAGCCGCCTTCCGCCTCAGCTCAGCGACGCAGTACCCTTGGAGTACTCCAAGGAACGCACTGCGAACTTCCACTATCATTGGGTGACTCACCAAGGACTGCACAAGGAAGTTCCTCTGCCGCCTCAGCTCAGCCACGCAGGTGAAGACGGAGGCCTGCCCCGTGGCCTGCAGCTGCTCCAGGAGGCAGTCCAGCGCCACCAGCGTGCCCGTGCGGCCCACTCCGGCCGAGCAGTGCACCACCACTGGACGGCCGACCATGTTCGACCACGCCTCGTTTACGCGCTGGAAATAACAAAACAAAAATAACTTTATATAGACCTGTCACAAAGTACTTTCAAATCGTCAAATTTAACTAACAAACAAAATATATTCATCCTAATCATCTTAATCAGAAGTTAAATATTTGAAAGATATTTCTTCCGAGTGTTGGCGGTGGATGCCTATAACATTGATGAAATCACCCTGGCTCATAGGGTAAAATATACCAGAAAGATTTAGCCGGTCTGTTAAATGGTCTCGGTAGCATAATTGGTAGTGCAGTCGCCCGGCTTGCGAAAGATGCGGGTTCGAGTCCTGCCTGATGCCAACATGACCAAATGTCTTTTTCTGGTTTTCAGATCTTTAGTAAAGATACTGCATGGAAAATGCTAAAACAATAATAAACAAAAAACAAAATATAATTAATTATTAATAGACATGATGGTAGCCATGTTTGTTTCAACAAAGTTTAGGCATATAGCTTAAACACTCGAGAGAATGTTTCTCTCGATTACAAATGTTTTACTGTCGAAAAAGATGAAACTATGTTTTTAATAGGTTCTTTTATTTTAGCATTAGAGATAATGCCAGGTAAAATATACCAGAAAAAATCGGCCTGACTGTTAATCATAATTTTTGAAGCCGGTCTGTTAATGGTGTCTGTAGCACAATGGTGAGTGCAGTCGCCCGGTTCGCGAACGACGCGGGTTCGTTTCACGGCTAAAGCCAAGACCGAATGTCTTTCTGGTTTTCCCATCTTTAACAACTGTATGGTCACTGCAAACTTACCTTGATGAACTTAAGTATGGAATGTGGATGCTCTGGCGCAGCGAAGTCTTTCCACATAAGGAAGTGGTACTGGCGCACCGTGCGGCCCTCGCTGGGCTCTTTGACCTCCCGGGGGGACGTCGGGGCACTTGACTCGGAGGCCTCTTTGCAATCTGGAAAATATTATCGGTTAACACTATTAGTGGAGCGCCGTAAGGTTTATACCTCGGAATCCAGGGCCAGTCAATGAATCTCAATATAAACCTTGAAAATATGATTTTAATAGTATATAGAAAAATGTTAAAAAAAAAAAAACCGCGCTCTCAATTTTTTTTTATTATTATAAACAATTATTAATTTTTTGGAGTTTTCATTGATTTATATTAGTCAAAAGTCATATTTTAATTTAACAACTATTACAAACTTGAAAACTTGATCTTGGATCTTTAGGGACTGCAGGTCGAGGTTGAGGGGCGCCCAGCTTGGAGGAGTTAATATAACAGCCTATGCCGACGACACCCTTGTCACAGCGGTTGAGAACTCCTACCGAGATGCGGCAGTCTTGGCCACGGCCGCGGTGGCGCATACTGTCACCAAAATGCGGAACCTGGGCCTGAAGGTCGCCCTTGAAAAGTGCGAAGCAATATGCTTCCACGGACCGCGGCGCGCGCCCCCTAGAGGGTCTGACATTGTTGTTGGCGGGGTCACGATTAGCGTGAAGCCCACACTAAAATACTTTGGGCTGATACTCGACGCAAGGTGGACGTTTGTGCCCCATTTTGAGAGCTTGGGCCCGAAACTGCAGGCTGCGGCTGGCGGTCTGTCTAGGCTCCTTCCTAATCTGGGTGGGCCAAAGTGCTCGGTCCGACGACTGTACACCGGTGTCGTCCGTTCAATTGCGTTGTACGGTGCACCCGTCTGGGCAGATGACCTGGCGGCGGGCTGCGTGAAGTCGCTCAAAAAAGCGCAAAGAGTAATGGCCGTCAGGTCTATCAGGGCATACCGGACGGTGTCCCACGACGCTGCAATTGTTCTGGCTGGAGAAGTGCCATGGGACCTAGAAGCCCGCTCCCTTGCCGCTCTTTACGAAAGGAAGAGGACTGAAGTGGCCAATGACAACCGCATGGCGCCCCGGGAGATGGAAGGGAAGCGTGACGAACTGCGCCAAGTTGCTATTGCAAAATGGACTGACCGGCTAGAAGAACCCACAGCTGGCAGAGACACAGTGTTGGCTGTAAGGCCTATGCTCGAAGAGTGGGTGGAGCAAGACCACGGGCACCTCACGTACCGCCTCACCCAAATGCTGCCGGGCCACGGCTGCTTTGGCAAATACTTGTGCCGCATTGGTCGGGAGCCTACAGCCGTGTGCCATCATTGCGCTGACCCCCTGGACACAGCGACCCACACCATTGCTGTGTGTCCAGCCTGGTCCGAAGAGCGGCAGGACCTTATTGCCTGCGTCGGCCAGGACCTCTCTTTCCCCTCGATCATTCGTGCGATGGTCACCAGTAAAGAGAGGTGGGACGCTACTGCTACGTTTTGGGAAGCGGTACTTGTAGCGAAGGAGGAGGCTGAGCGTGTGCGAGAGCGGGAGGCTCTACTACCATGCCGCGCTCGGCGCACACGCCGCCGTAGAAGGGTGGACGACCAGCGTCCGCCATAATATGTTTTGCAGGCCGGGAGCTCGGGGGGGCTCCCAGCCATTGCACTGCAGACCCAAGATGATGGCCGCCTAGTTCCGGGTGGCCTCTCTTAAGGCGCCAGCCCAACGGGCAATACCAGCCAGGTGTCGCAAATGCTATGCTCACGCTTCTTGTGGCCCTGGACAGAAACTGGTGCGAGTGGAACAGTCAGGTTTTAGTGGGTATTCCCTTGAAGTCACCTTCAGGGGCGAGTCACACACACGGCCCGCGGCTTCCTCTAGTCGCGGGTTATGGTGCGTAAAGGCATTTCCTGACTTAAAAAAAAAGAAAAAAAAAATCGAGATCGGTCAATTATTTTTTTTTAACTTTTTTATTTGAGGTTTTAATAATGCAGTCTCATACTTGATATACAGATTCATTGACTGGCCCTGGGTTCCGAGGTTTGACCATTTTTATGCCTTACGGCACTCTACTATATAGTATGTTCGCGTTAAGAATACAGTAATTTCTTAATTTAATTCCGAAATACTCAGGTACAAAGTCAGGTACGCAACGGCCGTTGAAAAGAATGCATTCAACTGGGCACTGTGAAAGTCCACAGTGCTCAGTTGAATGCAAAGCCAAGTGATTTTCTAATTACGAATGATTTGGTTGGTAAGGGGGCGTGCTAGGTCGAAGGAAAAGGATAAAATCACTGCATTCGCAACGCGAACGGACTATAGTCGAGAAACTTAGGGAACTCGTGCTCGTTTGGTCACTAAAGATGCGATCTTATAGCAAGCGCTAGAGTTCTACTTATCATTTACCCTTTTTTGGTGAGCACGCAAAATGCAAAAAGCGCGTCAATATATTGGAAGCAATCCGGACATTTGTAAACACATTCATCTGAATTTAACATCTATCTATCAAAATCTAAGAAAATCATTTCAACAGGTGCCAGTGTCATTAGAAATTAAACTTTATGCAATGCTAAAAGGATTCAAATGTTCTGTCAGGCTCAAAAGTCAAGCTACAGCCCATGAATCATATTTATAATTTATTGAAGTACAATTTCTAATGACACTGCTGTCGAAATGTATTTCTTAGATAGGTGGTACTGTAGTTAGCAATTTCTCCATGCTTAATTGGTTTGATTCGTAACAAGTTCTCAACTAAACCCTTTGACTTACCACCGTTCTTTTTAGCGACACCATTATTGTCGACAATAGGCTGTCCTTCAGAATTTGTAGGCTGTTTCGTAATCCGCAGCTCTCTTACGATGTAATCGGAATATCTGTAACAACGAGAGTCCAAAATTTTCCTTGTTTGTCATCTTTGAAAACCTAAGAAAATATCGCATGCATTCATTGCTCTTTCGTCCAAAATTCTTGATTCAACCGAAACTATTGGGTATCCGATATACTAATCTGTTACCGTTATATAAAAGTTTCGGATAATTTCGAATAGGGGCGGAGACACGTTATGACATGTTGGTTTTGATCGGCCGAGACTAAAGCTGTTCATAGACTGATTGTACATATTACCTCCCAAATTATGAGTACCTATTCGTATCTTACTCGGGAAATTATTTATTGTCCATATCCGAAACCATCTGGACAATCTGGAATAATTTTATATTCGTATCCGCCCCATATCCGAAATTTTATATCGATAACATCCCTTATGTTTTATGCTCTTACCGTTTTTCAGAGACGTGGTGTACTGTGATGCTGCCGAAAGCCCGAGCGCCTCGCACCTCATCCGGCCAGTACTTGCTGCACTTCACCTTGGAGTACTCCTCGAGGTTGGTCAGCATCACGATCAGTTCCAGACCATGCTCCCATATCATCCGCCAGAAGTCGTTCACAGTCGTGTCGGTGGGGCCTTGCGCGCAAATAAATTGTTTCCGCTCCTAAATTGAATTTTAAGTTAAGATTTTTGTGTGATTTTTTACATGATGTGTACAACGCCAAAGAAAAGATAAATTCAGGCAAATTAGAAAAAACACAACACTCAAATAAATATTTATTTAAAATAATAAAATTAAGCATAGACATACAGACAGAGTTGGTTTGTACTATCGTGAGCAGACAGTTAAGTTTTTACATGTTTACAAAGGAAAGACATACAAGGTGTCGAATGACGTTGCTTGGCAAATTCGTTAGTGAACCCATAAACTAAGTCGAGCCTCGTGGGTTGGATTCCCACACGATTCGCCTCTTTCTAGGTTGTATGAATATTTGAAAAAAAAAAATGTTTGTCAGAACTAACAGTAGGTACATCAGTATCTGACGCCTATAGCAAATGCTCTAGTTCTCTGATGGAATTATAAATTGAAATAATGGTATTTTTGTTTCAATCTTTTCTATGATGTTATACACAGGCAACAAACATATTGAAGCTGTAATACTATTTGCTGTCATAAATCAGATAACGTTGCTGCTCACGACTGTACAGAAGAGACAAAAGGCATGCAAGTACCTGGTTAGGCTCCGTGGGGTCCTTAGTAGGCACAAGACAGACACACAAGTTAGACACACCAGAGGAAACGATAGGAACAAAGCTTTATGTACGCCAATGTGCAAAGGTGTAGACAGGTTTTGTGTATAAATCAATTTGCATAACAGTGATAAATTCTTTCAGAATTTAACTTTAGGTAGAAACCCAACATGACATTGTATAAAAATCTTTATTATTTGATAGCTGGTAAACTGTATAGTTCGTATAAAACTTAGATAAGATAAGATTATTATTTATTGTCATAACTGTGTAGGTACATAACTAACTGCTGAAGATACTAAAATAGTTGAAACTTTTCCGTGCTACAATATCCTGACTGTTTGTGCTAACTTTGTTTTTTTATCTAAATTAGATAGTTCAATGTCAGGAGCGCAATGGTTCAGTCAACATGAAGTACAAAATCACCTAGATTTAAACAACCCAAGTTAATAGCACTGGTATTTGTAAATAATAGTCAGCAATAAGTCGCTGTTTGTTTTTTCAGTCCAATTACAGAGCAACGAATAACAATTCGACTGTTTTACCGACATAGCATGCTCCAGTCCACATATTTGATAAGGTCAACGGCGCGCATTCGAACTTATTGATCATAAACCTTATTCCTAAAACTGTAGATAAACTGTCCTGCCGTGCTATTCCGGCGGTGCACATCGGACATCACTTCACATCTCGGAGCTTCACGCTTACCTCAATCATCAATACGCTTTACTTTGAATTAGTATTTTCCTTATACGACCACAGTTACAAAGAAATTGAATTTTAAAGTTCACTTACACGAGCGATGGCAGTTTTGGCGTCCGCCGGGATAGCATAGCTGCACTGATTTACGCTGTCGAAGTTAAAATTTACGCGATAATAACTGAGAAGTAGGGAAAAAAAAGGACTTACTCTATATCCCATGACATAGTTGGCGTTTATGTAGTCCGATCCAGCGACGCTGTCAATTTGTGACAGTTTGACCCTGGTTTGGTCGTAGGCCTTGATGTCGGGGTATCTGTTCTTGGGCTGGTTCTCCCGTGCTTCCGAAGCGTGGGTGGTCCGGTCCGGGAAGCATTCCGGCAGCATCTGTAACAACTTTATCGGTTGGTTTTTAATATTGACTTTTTGATAGATATACATTACCGTCCGCAATCAGATTTTAAACTAGAACTTTTGCGTGTATTCCACGAACGTTATTCCAGTAAATAGTATTTTACATTCGAGAATAGAGCCGTAAAAGTAACGAGAATATGAGTACCCCACGTAGTCGTGAAGTCCTTAGTTGTGCTTGTATCATACATAAAATGCGAGGAATATAAATGTTTCTGGACATTATTCCACACAGCGACATTTAGCCCCAAGATGAGCTGACTAAAGCCGGTTTTCATGGGATACTAGACAGCGGATAAACATACGTAAATACTTTCTTTTTTGTAAATACATAGGAAACACCCAGACCAATACAAACAGACATGTTCATGCACAAATGTTTGTACTGTGCGGGGATCGAACACGCGGCCATTGGAGTAGTAGCCGACTTCTCAACAATTACACCAAATCGGTCGTGGACCGGTCGGCATGTCTTAAGAAACGTACCTCGAACTCCTTCTGGAAGCCATAGTCGGAGTCGGCCTGGCGCTCGGCGTACGCGGCCGCCAAGTCCTCCTTGGCGATGGGCGGCAGGTCCGGCGGCACCGCCGACAGCAGCTGTTGCCGCCCGCCTATGCGACCTACTACGATCCTGCACGACAAACAACAGTTTTAAGGCTAGAATCTTATACATCAAAATGGATTTCTGTTCGTTAGTCTCACTACTCTCACTAAAACTAGAGTTTATAACTTTAAACTAGAGTTGTAGAGATTTTGGTCTTGAAACCGCTCTCGAATTGACAAGTGATAAAAATTATAGCTAATTTTACCACTTGTCAATTTGTGTTTCCTTGATTTATTGAAGTAATTCGCAAGGTCCAGGATGTTTCCGAATCACGGCTACGGGTTTGGGAAAAGGGGAATTTTTCGGCTTCTGATCAGTATTATTTTAACATGATACTACCGTGTGATTCGAAGAAGAAGAAGTGCGATAGTGATTATGTTTAGTGCGGTGTTCACTGATTTTAAGTAGATTCCGTGTATGACGTTGTTGATTTACGTTCCTTATTTCGGGCATTTTGGAACCCCAGTAGGACATTGCGACGGCCGGCAACTCTTTCTTCATCCGTGCTGCTAATGCTTTTAATACAGTGGCTAATTGTTCCGAGCTTGATTTTTTTTTACTCTAGCGTAGCTAGTGTTGAAAAGCATATTTCGCGGGACTGGTTCGATAGGCACTCAAACTAAACCCAAAATGTTATGTAGTAAATAAGTTGTTGTTTTTGGTCTATTTGAATTATATTTTTTTCTCTTCTTTTCTTTCTTTGTCAGTGAGTCTCTAGCAAGTGTTTTTTTTTTTGTCTATAGGTGAAAACATGTTTATAGTAATTAGTTATCCCATTCTGTATTTTATAAAGAAATTATAATGTATTGATTTCCTGATTAAATAAAAGTAAATTAAATTTTGAATTCTCTACCAAACCTGATAGGAGTGTTGGTGTGCATACCTGATGGCCTGCTGCAGTCGGTTCATCTCGAGCGGCGCGTGCGGCGGCAACTTGCGCGTGCGCTGCGTCTGCATGATGCAGAACACTATCATGGCCACCAACACCACGCCTGCCACTGCGCATGTTACCTGGACATTGGAGGATATAACACTTATTATTGCTGCTCGTCAAGTTCAGTTTTGTTTCACCAATATTTAATTTCCCTACATTCTCTCATATCTAAAACTGATCTTGTCCGTTAATCCGTTGTCCTTTGTTCGTATTTTTGCGGACAAATCGGCTCTGGTTTTTACTTTTCTATGTAGTGAATTTTGTATGATTATGTGCATTGTATGTGAACATAAACACGTTCTTCCCGCGTTCAGTTTTGAATTTTAGATCAAACCTAGATTCAATGGCATTTATTACATTTGGTATAACAGGTGCATGAGCAGTAAATAATTTACAGCATCCTCGATAGTTATTCTTTTCGATATAATTTATCGAAATTACGAGTATGGTCATGACAAAATGTAAAGAGTAGCAGATTATCCTATGATGACCACAAATTCTTATAATTTAAACCATCTTTAACGTTACAGTACCCTTGAATTATCACCTACTTAATCTGTACATACCTGCAAGGCGAGTTCGAGGGCACTGGAGGGCACGGGCACGGGCGGACTGGGCGCCGGCGTCAAAGCGTTCACGTACTCGCTAAACATAGGGTCCAGGCTCACCACACCCGCTGGTAACAAACATCGACATTAATACACACTCAGGTTACCAACGAAGAAGTTAGCTACTAGACCAGAGGTCAGGAGACATGATTATGCAAACATTCGTGTGTACGATCATGTCTGTTTGTTTTGGTCTGGGTAATAAAACAAATAATACATATTATTTGCAAAATTATTTTATCAACGGATAAACAAACCCAAATTCACAAGCTCGGTTTAGTTGGAGGATAGCCAGCGCTGTGTGTTATTATTTTTTAATTATTATTCCTAAAGACTCTTTAGCAAATTTTAATTCTAATGTACTGTCAACATAGCGTTGTCACTTGCCACAGGAGTGACCGGATTAAACAACCATAAATGTCTCAGCATGCCTTCACACAACACATAATTAAGATACATCAATAAACAAAGTGTCCATCGAAAATTAGGAAATTTATTTATTAGTCTTACGAAAAAAACTAGTTCCAAAATATGTTATAATAAAATAGCGCTGAAACAACACCATAATGGATTAATACCCGTATTGTTCAGCTCAATCAGAACTTTCCAGGTATCTTTAAATTGACAATGGCAATACAGATTTCTATTCACCTACCGTCCGTTCGCGTTAAGAAAGCAGTGATTTTTTAAATTGAAATCTGTTGCACACAATAAAAATTTCAGCTCCACAACCTTTGCGTTCGAAAGTATGCGTTCAACTGGTCACTCTGGACTTGGCTTACTAATATGGAACGTTTCGAATAGAACGTATAGATCGAGGGACAAGTATAAAATCACTGCATTCTTAACGCGAACGGACTAAAGATTAAAAAAATATAAAACGGAAGACAAACGGCAATAATATGTTTACTGTACTCACCTATGAGCTCCACGAACATAGTGTAGTTAGATTTGGAGTCAAGAAGTCCGTCGGTAACCCTCAACTTGTTATCTTGCATCTTTTCGTCCGCGTTCTTGTCTCTCATCATCGGGTTGCTGTTGTAATCTCTGCAGACAACATCAAAGGGTTAGCAGTCAAGTCATTGGCTACTACACCAGAGGTCGCGGGTTCGATCCCCGCTCAGTAGAAACAATTGTGTGCATGAACATGTCTGTTATCTGTATGTATATCCGTTGTCTAGTTTCCCAAAATACGAGCTTTAAGTAGAAAGAAAGAAAGAAAGAAAGAAAGAAAATTTTTATTAGTCCACACAAGATAGTTTAGAGTTTACAAAAAATATATCTAGCGGAATACAGCTACTATATATATATAAATATATATATATATAGTAGCTGTTTGAAACGTTTGAGCCTTTTCTAATATTTACTTTTTAGGGAAATTCGGAGTTCAAAACGCAGACTCTGCACATGAGGAAATCCGTAGGAGAACTAAAGTCGCCGACGTAGCCCAGCGTGTTAGCAGGCTGAAGTGGCAGTGGGCACATAGCTCGAAAGACTGATGGCCGGTGGGGCCGGAAAGTCCTCGAGTGAAGACCATTCGCGGCTAAGCGCAGCGTGGGACGCCCACCCGCAAGGTGGACGGATGACCTCATGTAGTGTTTAGTCCGTATCTTCTGACCTTATTTCAATTATTTTATTTATATTAGTTTTATTAATACTTTCCTCTACTATTTTAGCTCATCCACATTTGGTTTATTTAATTCACTTACGATCCTCTACCTGAAGGTTGTCTGGAAGAGATCGCTCTCTAGCGATAAGACCGCCTAAATTGTACATTGTTCTCTGTAATTTGCTTAAAATGTAATGTTTTTGTACAATAAAGAATATCTATCTATCTATCTATTTATCTAAAGATCACAGGGTTTCGGTGGATGCAGGCCGCTGACAACCGGCCGCTCTGGAAATCTGTGTGGGCGGCCTATGTTCAGCAGTGGACGTTGTATGGCTGCTCATGATAATGATGATTCTATGAAGTTATGTTTTAGTCAATGAGGGCACCACTTGGCGGTTACATGGGTCTTAAACCAGTTTAACCACTTCTGATTAAGGCTTACCTATCCAAAGATCTTTTCGGCCTAGCTTCCTCCTCGAGCACATCTCCAGTGGTATCCTCAAACAGGTCATCCTCAGTGGTCGTCGGCATGGTACTGGTGGTAGTAGTCGTGGGGGGGACAATAGGAGGGGGTTCCCGACGAGGCTTCAGCAGACAACGACGGCAGGCGTCCGACAGAAGCATTGGGTCGGAGTCTTCTAGCTTGGTGTCGTTGTACCTGGTCCTGGCGTCGCCGAGGATCAGCTCGGAGTCGGATGGGAACTTCTCGCTGGAAGGACAAAATTGATGTTAGTTGGTAAGGTCAAATTTTACTGTTGACTTCAATTTTGAAGGTCTAATAAAAATAATGTTATGTAAATTAATACAGTCTACGGCAACGATATTATAATAAAAACCCGTAGATAAGTTACTTGTGCTAAAAAAGTGGCAATCGAAATCAGAACTTCGAACACCTGAGCAAACATTGATAGTTTAAGACAACACTGTATCTGTCTCGTGTTACGCTCTAGGAAATAATCATGTTATCTTGTACACACGGTCAAATTATACGTATGTACGCCAGGGGACAATTTTTGACTTCGCATAAGTACTAACATAACGTTAACGTTAAAAAGATACCTCTTTTAAATATCATTTCTCACAACCATATCCTAATCGTGTAGTCACAGGGCACACTGATTGTTTCCGTCAAGCCCTCATAGTAAACAGAACAATCGAATCCTACATTCCACCTAACGATTTTTTGAACCTAGTGTGGCGAAAGGCGATCTTACCGCTGTGCCGGTGTTTGGGTTTTACCAAGGTTTTCCCGCCAGATCTTTCGAACGAGTTCGGAACCACACGGGTTTCCAGCCAGATTGTTCAGTCTCGCGCTTGCGACTTGAAAAACCGTTCAAAACAATGATATTATAATAAAAAAGGTAGATAGGTACTTGTGCTGAAAAAGTAGCACCTGCAATCAGAACTTTTCGTGTACCTGAGCAAAGCATTGAGTGGTGACAGTTTGAGACGACACTGCGCAACATTTATGTCTCGTTTAGGCTCTAGTAAATAATCATACTGTCATGTTCACAAGTTAACATGGTCAAATTAGCTACGTCGTACCCGTTGACAATTTTTGAGTTCGCGTCAGTACTGATATAACCTATCTACGTCTTCGTCAATGTAATATCATTGGTTCAAAGCACTTACTTCGAGAAGACATCAACGACGTAAGCGCCGAGGAGTGGCTCGGTGGGATGGTGTGCGTCCTCGTAGTCTATGATGGTCATGTCTCTTGGCAGAGGGAGGTTCTTCCAGTCGGCGTTGGGCAGCATTCTCAACTTGATTAGACTAGAATAGACGTTTAGAAGACTTACTTCGAGAAGACATCGACGACGTAAGCGCCGAGGAGTGGCTCGGTGGGATGGTGTGCGTCCTCGTAGTCTATGATGGTCATGTCTCTTGGCAGAGGGAGGTTCTTCCAGTCCGTGTTAGGGAGCATTCTCACCATGTGCACTCTGCAAGAAAGACATACATTTTTAGACGGTACACGACATAACCGGCCGCAACGATATACTAACTTTAACCTGATTTTAAAACTGTTTCAATCATTAAGTCTTTATGAGAAATAAATAAATTTTAACCGTTTACATAGAGGGGTCCGTGGCTCAGTGGCTAGCAGATCGGAATGGCCAAGAGCGCCAGGTCTTGTAATTGGAACACGGATCACCTGATCGACTTTTGAAATGAAATCCTACAGACACCGCTTCGACGCGATCTAGGTTAGCTGGGATGAAATACCGATGTTAAGTTACCACGGCAATGTATAGAATACATTATCAAGCTAGCTAAATGCGGAATGATAGTAAGAAGTTCAAACTATGTTTCACCACATGCATTAGGCGTATTCCTACTACCACACGCCTACCAAGACAGAACTGCTATGCTATACCGGTTGGAGTCTAAACTCACTTCAGTTGTGTCGAGTTAACTTTAAAATGCAGTTTCTTAGCGACTGTTGTCGTTTGGGAGAAAATAGTTAAGACAAATGTTTTGTTTTTAATTCTTTTCATTCAAAATGAGAGAAAATACTAATTCAAAGTGAAGCGTATTTATGATTGAAGTAAGCGTGAAGCATCGAGATGTGAAGTGATGTTAGCCGGAATGCCACCCCTGAATATAAATAATGTTTCATACCTGTAGCAGCAGATAGGTCCACTTCGTTCCGTTATCCTTGGCAAATACATCTTGAACATGTATCTGTTGTTTTCCAAAATCTATAAAAAACAATAATAAGTTATGGTTACACGTGTGTGGTCTGAATACTTGGAATGGTACTTTGAAAACAATTAGAACAGGAGAGAATGAAAGGAATATAGACGTACTGGTAATTCTGGTTCACTTTTAGCACTCAAAGACAGTTTTGAGCAGTAACACGTCACCTTTTGCTTGATAAACTAGACACTAGTATTTTGTGTAGGGGCGCACGCAGGCCTTTCGATTTGACGAATGAAATATTCGTCTTCACTTTTGTCGGTAGCATCGACCTTACAGCCACTAGATGCCTGATGTTTGATTTCTTGTATGAAATAAAGCCTATTGTCCAATCAGTGACTTTGTCGCTTGTAAGCTCACGGGAATAGTAGAAATTTATTTATTTATTTATTTATTTATTAAAGGATCACCAACATAAGAATCAGCATTTCAAACAAAAAGATAAAATATGGTTGCTTATGGCTAACTGTTCTCACAATTAAAGGTAGTTTTCGATGATAGACGTGAGTCAGACTTTGTGACTATAGTTGTCCTGTCATAGTCTATAGGCTGAGGTCGATGGTCGGAAGTCGTGAATGAATGGGAAGTTTACGATTGGGAAGTGTCGTTTAGAGTAGGGATCAAAAAGAGAATTCAAAAAGGATGGTTTATTTCAATAACAAAAACAAGATATGCACGTCTTATAGTTGGGGTGCCCTTGGCGCAGTTGTGACAGTGATCGGCGACGATCGCTGTGGAAAAGCAACACACGCCGGGTCGGAAATGAGATGGGTGTCCACCCTGACCGAAATTTAGTGATGTGTATTTAGGGCATTTCCGTGCTTCGGAAGACACGTTAAGGAGTTTGGTCCCGGTTGACGACGCTAGATGTCAGTCGTTAAGCTTAGTCAGAGGCCTTAGGGCGGCTTGATAACGTCTGACATTAAGGTTGCTCACTAACCTTACCCCCCTCCAACAAACAGCACTGAGCCCGCGGGTTGGAGCATGGCTCGTTCCACCTCATAGTTGAGGAGAGGCCTGTGCCCAGCAGTGGGACGTATATAGGCCGTTTATGTTATGTTCTGGCTTGCCTTCCTCCAGCGCGGGCGCAGGGGCGCCAGGGGGGCCCCGGGGGGCGTGCGGCACTGTGTAGTTACTGTTCGGTCGGATGTATGTATGTATGTATGTGTGTGATAGCTACCTTCCTCCAGCGCGGGCGCGGGGGCGCCAGGGGGGCCCCGGGGGGCGTGCGGCACTGTGTAGTTACTGTTCGGTCGGATGTATGTATGTATGTATGTGTGTGATAGCTACCTTCCTCCAGCGCGGGCGCGGGGGCGCCAGGGGGGCCCCGGGGGGCGTGCGGCACTGTGTAGTTACTGTTCGGTCGGATGTATGTATGTATGTATGTGTGTGTTAGCTACCTTCCTCCAGCGCGGGCGCGGGGGCGCCAGGGGGGCCCCGGGGGGCGTGCGGCACTGTGTAGTTACTGTTCGGTCGGATGTATGTATGTATGTATGTGTGTGATAGCTACCTTCCTCCAGCGCGGGCGCGGGGGCGCCAGGGGGGCCCCGGGGGGCGTGCGGCACTGTGTAGTTACTGTTCGGTCGGATGTATGTATGTATGTATGTGTGTGATAGCTACCTTCCTCCAGCGCGGGCGCGGGGGCGCCAGGGGGGCCCCGGGGGGCGTGCGGCACTGTGTAGTTACTGTTCGGTCGGATGTATGTATGTATGTATGTGTGTGATAGCTACCTTCCTCCAGCGCGGGCGCGGGGGCGCCAGGGGGGCCCCGGGGGGCGTGCGGCACTGTGTAGTTACTGTTCGGTCGGATGTGTGTATGTATGTATGTGTGTGTTAGCTACCTTCCTCCAGCGCGGGCGCGGGGGCGCCAGGGGGGCCCCGGGGGGCGTGCGGCACTGTGTAGTTACTGTACGGTCGGATGTGTGTATGTATGTATGTGTGTGATAGCTACCTTCCTCCAGCGCGGGCGCGGGGGCGCCAGGGGGGCCCCGGGGGGCGTGCGGCACTGTGTAGTTACTGTACGGTCGGATGTGTGTATGTATGTATGTGTGTGATAGCTACCTTCCTCCAGCGCGGGCGCGGGGGCGCCAGGGGGGCCCCGGGGGGCGTGCGGCACTGTGTAGTTACTGTACGGTCGGATGTGTGTATGTATGTATGTGTGTGATAGCTACCTTCCTCCAGCGCGGGCGCGGGGGCGCCAGGGGGGCCCCGGGGGGCGTGCGGCACTGTGTAGTTACTGTACGGTCGGATGTGTGTATGTATGTATGTGTGTGATAGCTACCTTCCTCCAGCGCGGGCGCGGGGGCGCCAGGGGGGCCCCGGGGGGCGTGCGGCACTGTGTAGTTACTGTTCGGTCGGATGTGTGTATGTGTGTATGTGTGTGATAGCTACCTTCCTCCAGCGCGGGCGCGGGGGCGCCAGGGGGGCCCCGGGGGGCGTGCGGCACTGTGTAGTTACTGTTCGGTCGGATGTATGTATGTATGTATGTGTGTGTTAGCTACCTTCCTCCAGCGCGGGCGCGGGGGCGCCAGGGGGGCCCCGGGGGGCGTGCGGCACTGTGTAGTTACTGTTCGGTCGGATGTATGTATGTATGTATGTGTGTGTTAGCTACCTTCCTCCAGCGCGGGCGCGGGGGCGCCAGGGGGGCCCCGGGGGGCGTGCGGCACTGTGTAGTTACTGTTCGGTCGGATGTATGTATGTATGTATGTGTGTGTTAGCTACCTTCCTCCAGCGCGGGCGCGGGGGCGCCAGGGGGGCCCCGGGGGGCGTGCGGCACTGTGTAGTTACTGTTCGGTCGGATGTATGTATGTATGTATGTGTGTGATAGCTACCTTCCTCCAGCGCGGGCGCGGGGGCGCCAGGGGGGCCCCGGGGGGCGTGCGGCACTGTGTAGTTACTGTTCGGTCGGATGTATGTATGTATGTATGTGTGTGTTAGCTACCTTCCTCCAGCGCGGGCGCGGGGGCGCCAGGGGGGCCCCGGGGGGCGTGCGGCACTGTGTAGTTACTGTTCGGTCGGATGTATGTATGTATGTATGTGTGTGTTAGCTACCTTCCTCCAGCGCGGGCGCGGGGGCGCCAGGGGGGCCCCGGGGGGCGTGCGGCACTGTGTAGTTACTGTTCGGTCGGATGTATGTATGTATGTATGTGTGTGATAGCTACCTTCCTCCAGCGCGGGCGCGGGGGCGCCAGGGGGGCCCCGGGGGGCGTGCGGCACTGTGTAGTTACTGTTCGGTCGGATGTATGTATGTATGTATGTGTGTGTTAGCTACCTTCCTCCAGCGCGGGCGCGGGGGCGCCAGGGGGGCCCCGGGGGGCGTGCGGCACTGTGTAGTTACTGTTCGGTCGGATGTATGTATGTATGTATGTGTGTGTTAGCTACCTTCCTCCAGCGCGGGCGCGGGGGCGCCAGGGGGGCCCCGGGGGGCGTGCGGCACTGTGTAGTTACTGTTCGGTCGGATGTATGTATGTATGTATGTGTGTGATAGCTACCTTCCTCCAGCGCGGGCGCGGGGGCGCCAGGGGGGCCCCGGGGGGCGTGCGGCACTGTGTAGTTACTGTTCGGTCGGATGTATGTATGTATGTATGTGTGTGTTAGCTACCTTCCTCCAGCGCGGGCGCGGGGGCGCCAGGGGGGCCCCGGGGGGCGTGCGGCACTGTGTAGTTACTGTTCGGTCGGATGTATGTATGTATGTATGTGTGTGATAGCTACCTTCCTCCAGCGCGGGCGCGGGGGCGCCAGGGGGGCCCCGGGGGGCGTGCGGCACTGTGTAGTTACTGTTCGGTCGGATGTATGTATGTATGTATGTGTGTGTTAGCTACCTTCCTCCAGCGCGGGCGCGGGGGCGCCAGGGGGGCCCCGGGGGGCGTGCGGCACTGTGTAGTTACTGTTCGGTCGGATGTATGTATGTATGTATGTGTGTGTTAGCTACCTTCCTCCAGCGCGGGCGCGGGGGCGCCAGGGGGGCCCCGGGGGGCGTGCGGCACTGTGTAGTTACTGTTCGGTCGGATGTATGTATGTATGTATGTGTGTGATAGCTACCTTCCTCCAGCGCGGGCGCGGGGGCGCCAGGGGGGCCCCGGGGGGCGTGCGGCACTGTGTAGTTACTGTTCGGTCGGATGTATGTATGTATGTATGTGTGTGTTAGCTACCTTCCTCCAGCGCGGGCGCGGGGGCGCCAGGGGGGCCCCGGGGGGCGTGCGGCACTGTGTAGTTACTGTTCGGTCGGATGTATGTATGTATGTATGTGTGTGTTAGCTACCTTCCTCCAGCGCGGGCGCGGGGGCGCCAGGGGGGCCCCGGGGGGCGTGCGGCACTGTGTAGTTACTGTTCGGTCGGATGTATGTATGTATGTATGTGTGTGATAGCTACCTTCCTCCAGCGCGGGCGCGGGGGCGCCAGGGGGGCCCCGGGGGGCGTGCGGCACTGTGTAGTTACTGTTCGGTCGGATGTATGTATGTATGTATGTGTGTGTTAGCTACCTTCCTCCAGCGCGGGCGCGGGGGCGCCAGGGGGGCCCCGGGGGGCGTGCGGCACTGTGTAGTTACTGTTCGGTCGGATGTATGTATGTATGTATGTGTGTGATAGCTACCTTCCTCCAGCGCGGGCGCGGGGGCGCCAGGGGGGCCCCGGGGGGCGTGCGGCACTGTGTAGTTACTGTTCGGTCGGATGTATGTATGTATGTATGTGTGTGTTAGCTACCTTCCTCCAGCGCGGGCGCGGGGGCGCCAGGGGGGCCCCGGGGGGCGTGCGGCACTGTGTAGTTACTGTTCGGTCGGATGTATGTATGTATGTATGTGTGTGATAGCTACCTTCCTCCAGCGCGGGCGCGGGGGCGCCAGGGGGGCCCCGGGGGGCGTGCGGCACTGTGTAGTTACTGTTCGGTCGGATGTATGTATGTATGTATGTGTGTGTTAGCTACCTTCCTCCAGCGCGGGCGCGGGGGCGCCAGGGGGGCCCCGGGGGGCGTGCGGCACTGTGTAGTTACTGTTCGGTCGGATGTATGTATGTATGTATGTGTGTGATAGCTACCTTCCTCCAGCGCGGGCGCGGGGGCGCCAGGGGGGCCCCGGGGGGCGTGCGGCACTGTGTAGTTACTGTTCGGTCGGATGTATGTATGTATGTATGTGTGTGTTAGCTACCTTCCTCCAGCGCGGGCGCGGGGGCGCCAGGGGGGCCCCGGGGGGCGTGCGGCACTGTGTAGTTACTGTTCGGTCGGATGTATGTATGTATGTATGTGTGTGATAGCTACCTTCCTCCAGCGCGGGCGCGGGGGCGCCAGGGGGGCCCCGGGGGGCGTGCGGCACTGTGTAGTTACTGTTCGGTCGGATGTATGTATGTATGTATGTGTGTGTTAGCTACCTTCCTCCAGCGCGGGCGCGGGGGCGCCAGGGGGGCCCCGGGGGGCGTGCGGCACTGTGTAGTTACTGTTCGGTCGGATGTATGTATGTATGTATGTGTGTGATAGCTACCTTCCTCCAGCGCGGGCGCGGGGGCGCCAGGGGGGCCCCGGGGGGCGTGCGGCACTGTGTAGTTACTGTTCGGTCGGATGTATGTATGTATGTATGTGTGTGATAGCTACCTTCCTCCAGCGCGGGCGCGGGGGCGCCAGGGGGGCCCCGGGGGGCGTGCGGCACGTGCCGGCCCACTCCTCGCCGCGCCGGCGCGTGCGCGTCATCGCGCTCAGACGGACTGTGTAGTTACTGTTCGGTTGGAGGTCGTCGAATCTGAAATGAAATGAAATGGTTTATTTGCCTAAGAAGCACGGTATACATTGGTCTTAATAATAGGGTCGTCCAAGCGTGTTCTACCAAAATGTTGGCATGCAAAATCTGAGTGAGACACAATAGAAAATTACTTACAAATTCACACATTATGATCCAAAAAGAAATCAAATTAAAATATAGTATATTAATGTCCAATAAAATTAAATAATAGTGATAGTAAATGTCATGCATGATATTGGACTTGTTAAATAAAATCAATTTGAACAATAATTACATTTTCCTACTCATGTCCAAATATTCTCCCAAGTCATAAAAGCATTCATCAATAAGCCACCGCTTCAGTCTACGCAAAAATAAACCTGTAGGGAGCCGCCTTATATCTATAGGAATTCTGTTGTACACACGTACAGGCATGACAGAACAGTTGTTTCCATTAAGAGTAGTACTATGTTGAGGTACCTCCAATTTGAAAGGGTCTTTTGGACGCAATCTCTGTATACGTGTTTTACTTTTAAAGAATTCCATGTTGTGTCTTACAAAGCCTCCGATTTCGAGGATGTACATACAAGTTACCGTAAGCAAATAATGTTTTTTAAATATTGGTCTGCAACTATCGCGGGGTCCAATACCACTCAAGGCCCGAACACACTTCTTTTGGACAATGAACGCCTTTTGAACGTCAGTGGAGTTTCCCCACAAAAGTATACCATATCGCAACACTGACGTTACATAGCCGTGATATGCAAGAAGCGTAGTCTTCTCATTAGTAGTGTTTCTCAGACGGTAAAGAGCGAACACGAAACGACTCAACTTATAACAAATGATCTGTACATGACATTTCCAACTACAGTAACGGTCTACTGTGATACCCAAAAAACTTGCTTCATTAACTGCATTTAATAACTGTCCCTGGCATTTTAGGTTGAGATAGGGGTTTTTAGATTTATAGTTTGAAAATTGTATATATTTAGTTTTGGAGGTATTCAGAGAAAGATTGCATTTCCGCAGCCACTTATCGATGGTATCTATTGTTTCGTTAATGGAAGTTTCGTAACATATTGTATCCTCGATGTGCGGTATTACAAGTGATATATCATCTGTGTGACAAGTGATGTTTTGATATGGTTATTACTGTTTTTAGCGTAGAAAGATGGGATCGATTCCCGCCTGATGCCAAGACGACCAAATGCCTTTTTCTGGTTTTCAGATCTTTAGTAAAGATACTGCATGGAAAATGCTAAAAACATTAACAATCATAGTAATTGCTTTTTCATCTTAATCAAAAGTATTGAAAGTGGGTGCCTTGAACATTGATGAAATCACCCTGGCTGATATTTGGATTTCTAGTTGTATTCACTCAAAAGGAAATTTAAACCGTGAAAATAATCTATTTAGACATAAACTTTTTTCGTAATCACAACAATTAGGTAGGTAGTTTGAATCAAAACCATTTGACCTATCAGACCTACCATATTTTCGAAAGGCTCTCCTTATTTACATAAATTCCACGATACTAAATGTTGCATCAATCAGACATGTTGAAATTACTCATATTCTTTTATTGGCTAGGAAAGAGCTTTTGATCTTCAAACGGTTGGGTGGATGTTGTTGAATCATAGCTGAAAGCACTCCTGCTGACATCTTTCAAATGAAAAAACTTTATTGTAATTCATCCATTTGGGCTCCGCGTTGCCACCAAACAGACACAGATACACAGCCTTAAGTTTTTCTGTTGATATTCTTCAAAAGTATGTGATGTTAAGTTAATATGTGTGTGGACACATACCTGGCAGTTCTGGAGTCGTTCGTCATAAATCTAGACAGCGGTCCCCACATGTCTTCTTTTAGAGTACCATATCTGTCTTTGTAGGTGGCATTGCCTGTTAGCTCCATCTGAAAGAAATATTCGTTTGAGAAGGTGGCCCTATGTTAAGTTTTAAAAGCTGCGATTATTTTCTTTCAGTTATGGTCTCCTACACTTAGGTTTTGTATGAGATGTATCCTTCCCAAGACATTAAACCCCTTATTCATAAAAACTAAAGCAACCCTGCAATTGCAGTTTAGCTATTGACGTGTCGTCACTTACTGCTAAATGTTGACTGCAATAATAAAGAAGAGAAGAATGCTGTAGGGTTTGAGTTTTTATGAATCCAACTGGCTAAATTGTGAAATAAACCTGTCGTGGTATTCCCGATAACGTTTACCATACAGCTCTTCAAGAAAGGTTTGAAAAGGTTTTAACAGTGTCTATAGGCTGCGATAACTTCTTACCATCCAGCGGTGGGCAAGTTTGTTTCTACAAAAAAACACTTCTACATCAAACTTACAATATATCCCTTGATCTCCGCGTTAGGCTTGAGTGGGGGGTCCCACGTGAGGTTCATGAACCCCCCGCTGCAGTTGACCGTCACGTTGCTGGGCTTGCCCGGGAACCCATCCAAAGTGGCCGCTTCCATCTTTTCTGACCAGTTTCCGCACGTTTTTGAAAAGTCTGAACATGCGCGCACCTGAAGAAGCGAATATAACATTTATGGTCTTACTTTTAGGTTATTAAGTTAACTATTTTTAGCATTAGGGATAATGCATTTTACATCTTGCATTTTGCATCTATTTTAAGGTATATGCCTAAACATTGGTAAAACCAACCTGGCTGGTAGGTATACTATACCAGAAAAAATCGTCCGGTCTGTTAATGGTCTCGGTAGCATAATTGGTTAGTGCAGTCGCCCGGTTTGCGAAAAACGCGGGTTCGAGTCCCGTCTGATGCCAAGACCGAATGCCTTTTTCTGGTTTTCCTATCTTTATTAGGTTAACTGTTTGATGCTTTTAATCATTGAAGTAGACCCTCGAAACGAATATAGTGCGATTATCTACGAGAGATAAAAACATTTGTTCTGCCGAGAATCGCCTTTGTATTGATTATTTACTTCTGTTATTTAGTCATAACTACCAATCTAAGTATTCGTTAATGTCAAAGTTAATTATGGGTAAACTGGAAGAAGAAATTCTTTGCAATCTAATATTCATAACCGAAACCATTCAAAACTAACGGATAATTCGAATCTGGATCATACAATTACTTGTGTCATCAAATGCGTATCCGATATTTCATATCCATACCATCTCTGTTTAAAACACTCTCCCCCATCACACATCTCCCCTTCGTCAAAAAAGAGTTAAAGGAGTCACAAAAAGATGTAGGAAAGCCAAGTAATTTAAATATTTAAGTTCCAAGCAATTAAGTTATCAATCCACTTACCCGAAACACATAAGTGCTATGTGGTTCCAATTTCTCGAACATGTACGGTAGATTCCGACTGTCCCGCGAATGGTACGCTGAACTGGACTCATTGTTCCTCGCGTCTTTCTTCCTCGCTTCGAGTATGTAGTAGTGGATCAAGTCTGCTATGTCTTCCGGGGGTGGTGGCCAGCCTATGGTCACAGATGTGGCCGAGAAACCTTTGATAGAAATGTTGGGCACGAAGACCGGCTCTTTGTCTAGTGTTTTTACAATGTTTTTCTGAAGTTTTACTCCTGGTGTTGTCCAATTTTTTGTTCTCACCTAGAAAAATATTTATTCTATAAAAATGATGGTTTCAAACTGGCAAGCAGCTAAACGTATGTAAGTTGATGAGGCTTTGCTCTTTTTTGCGTTTTCTACGGTATCTGCAGCCCGTTATAAGACTTGGTATATTAGAATTTTGCTGTGGCTCTCAAGCACAAATTGAGCAACAGTTTCACCAACCTCAATGACTTCTGAATTTACGCTCCACACATAGTTTGCTTTTTATGTCTATCAAACCGCAAAACTCGAGAACGGCCGAACCGATTTGCCTTTTTTTAATGCGTTTGATGAAGTTTGAGAAAGGTTTTCTGGGAGACAATAAATTTAAATATACGGTGAAAATATAAAAAACTACAATTTCATCCTACTTCCTGGGTTTTGTATCAGTTAAACGGGACAGGATCAACATTTGTAGTTGTGTGTCAAATATTGTTCTTAGAACGACGTCTGTCGGAACAGCTACTGATAAAATAAAAATACAATTACTTACCTCCAGTTTAAACTGATATTCAGTTGATCTATTCAAGCCCTTGATTACAAAAGATGTGCTATTCGTCCCAATCCTTTCACTGAAGTCATAAGTGAAGTTGTCGAATGGGATCTCTCGTTTCAGAAGCATGATACTTTCTATAGGCGAGTTGTAAGCTTTAATCGTCCAGTTTATGTAGATCTCCGTCGTGTTAATTGGTATAGCGTCGAATTCTACTATCTGCGGAGGAGCGTACACTTTGATATCAACAGCTCCAGATATGTTGGTCTTGTTGACAGAGTCGTATATTTCGCAAATATAGGTGCCGTTGCTGTCAGCGGTGATCCGAGGGTCGTAACTACTACTGATCTGCTTGAGGTCTATCACGTTTGCTGGTGCCAGATCGACTTCTTCAGTGTCTTGCTTGTACCATCTCACTTCGGCTGGTTTCTCGTAAACTGAAAGAAAGGAAATTGGTTTTTACCACCTTATACCAGTATCGGATTCATATGGACTCGTGGTGCCTTTTTTGGCTGCCCACTGTCAGAAACTTACCACCTCTAAAAGCAGTTCGAACCGAGTAGTGTCAGAGGTTTGAAGAAAAAAAATTCGAAGAGCTTTTCCATAGGTACTCCTGAGAGGTTATTATAATATTATCATAATATGATTTATACCATGGATTTTGATTTTGGATATATGTATATAGATTTTAGGGCCGATGTAACCGCGAAATAAGTAAGGCACTAAAATAATACATTTCCTTTTACATACCTTCAAAAACACAGAAGAGTTTAACATGTGTAGTATCAGTTACTTTGAGAATTATCGGACCCTCTGTCTTATTGACCAGTCGGCCCGTATACTTGAGGTCGAGGTTTCTCGTCTCATTCTTGATGACGTCACCAAGTTTCGCCAAGCACATGTAGTCGCCTGCGTCAGCTTCGGTGACGTTCGTGATCGTCAGGTTGAAGGTTTTGCGCTTCCTTGTGTTGCCGTCTCTGTCTTTCTCGTGCAGCTTCGTTTCTTGGACTAGCAGCTTCGTTCTGTTAGGAAGGATACTTGGAATTAATAAATTTACTGCTCGTAGGGATTGAGCACAATATACTAACTAACTTCAGAGATCACAATGGAACCCAATGGTTTCTTGCCGGGTCTTCTCAGTAGAAACAACCTTCCGACGCCGGTGGTAGAGTCAGATTATGTACAGTCAACAGCACATCAGGTTACCTCATTTCCGTTTTTTCTCTCGCTCTTGCCAAATGTCATTCCTTTGTAATAGAGCAAGGAGCACTGACCGGAAATGGGTAGAGTGATGTGCCCTCCACTGTACATGTATTTTAAGTATCTTTTATATGTTGTATTATTATGTGTATGTTTATTAAGTGGTTAAAATTAAGATTTTTGACGGTTCGAAAGTACTATGTAATGGTCTACTTGAATAAAGAATTATTGAATTTGAATTTGAAAAGTGTAACCCCCCTAATTCATATAAACGAACGCAACGCTAAAGCATAGTCTAAGCAATAAGCAATTGTCGTGTTATATCACTTACTCGCAAACGGCGGCAGCAACAAGAATGAAAGTGACGCAAAAGTTAACGTGTTGTTGAAGAGCTGTTTGAGTTTTTATGAATAAGGGGGTAAGTCGCGTGTTGGATTGGACCATTGAAAACAAAAATTCTTGTGTTTTGCCGAGCTGACTGAACGAATGAGTAGGTGTATATTGGGAAGTATACTTCATTTTTTTCTTCACCACTCGCTCTCTTCGTTCGCTCATTCGAAAAAAATGAAGTACCTTCCCAATATACACCATTGGAGCACAAAATCAGAAATAAACCACCTAAAATATTTCAGATGGTTTATCATGAACGATGAACTTCAAACATGTTATGGAATTAAAAATTTTGATCAAAAAACCACTAACCGAAAGTTAAATAATTATTCGCTTAACAGTTTGCATGCACTGTCATCATTTCCTAGCCGACCCACGAGCGCTCGCGCTGACGTCGTGCGTCCGGTCTTGCGATATGACACCTCTACGCTACACATACCTAATGCACCGATTCCTGATTGTTTAACTAAATCGTTGAATGAAACTTGATACGAGTTCATTTTGGTGTAAGACGCAACATGATTATTCGAAAAGTGAATTATTATCGTCAATCATAAAATTAATAACAAATTCATAAAAAACATACCTGTGATTTTTTTCCCTTGAGATCTGGTATTTCACAAAAAACACAACATAACTACACTGATTGATAGATCATACATGGCGCTCTTAGATACCCGATTAGAATATGACGGCACCATGAAACTACAACGACCACAAGTGGTGGTTTCATGCCAGATTGGTCGTGCCGATACAAGTGATACTCTATTCAACCGCGTGTTATCCAGCAGCAACATAGTCAATAATCACATTTATGATAGTAAAAATGTCGGCACCATGAATCCTCGGTAATTCCATGATGGAACAGAGATTCATGCCTGATTGGTCGTACGGACAAGTTTGAATGCAATTTACCACAACTATGAGCATGGACGCGTTAACTCAAAAAGGTGTGTGGGAGCCGCGACGATCCCTTCAATACTGATGCAATGTATGAACAAGACCAGTAAATCGTAATTAATTAGTAACGCTTTTTGTTTCGGGTTCCGTATAATTGTTGTTAGGACAAAAGTTTATAAACATAATTCTACTAACTGGTTAATACGTTGGTGTAATGCTAAATACATTCAGTGAGGAACCTCATCATCTTCAATGATGCAGTAACAACCTTAATAAAAATCAAAATTATGATTATTTCGCATTACCATATAAATCCATATTAAGCATAACATTAGGAATCATATTTAAAATAGATTTTTTGCAAATAATACAATATAACTGTAAAAACAGAAATAAATGTCAATTAACTTAAAACAAATAAAAAACATATTTAAAATAATATTTGATAACTACTTATTAAATCTAATCAAACAGATAAAAGTCCGCTGTTTATTACGTAAAGATAGGAAGGAACCCTAATGCAATAATTAAAATAGATTTTTAAAATAAGTCATATCACTGTAATAAACAGAAATAAATATCAATTTACTTAGTAAGTAAGTAAGTAAACATTTATGCAGAATAAAAACTTAACCTATGAAACAATGGTATCAATACATTTACTTAAAACAAATAAAACTCATTTTAAAAAAATATCAAATAACTAATTATTAAATTTAATCAAACACAAAAAAGTCCGTTGTTTATTACGTAAAGATAGGAAGGAACCCTAATGCAAATGCAACACAAGCAGGTATTACTTTGAACAAACAAGTCACTACATTTTGCCAACGCTGCACTACCTTATCTGTAAGCTCGGTAATATGATTCAAGATTCAAGTATAGTCAACCACAATAAAAATGATTTTTACTTTCATAATTTGAACGTATTTCTAATTACTTAATTGTGTAATGGTTCAGAAGTTGTTTACTACAATAGAAGTCGCGGGTTCGATTCCGCACAGTACAAACATTCGTTTGCATGAACATGTCTGTTTGTATTGTTCTAGCTGTTTCCTATGTAAACAAATGATGTATTTGAAATATGTTTATCCTTTGTCTAGTGTCCCATAACACAAGCTTTAAGAAGTTTAGTTTATCACTAGACGCTGTTGTGTAGGTAGTGCAACTCTACACATGACATGTAATATCATTTAGGAATGGCTTAATGAACTATTACAAGGTTTTCGCCTTCCTCCGTTTTGCAGTGCCAGTTGCCACAAGTTTGGTTCAAAGTCAGTCAATTCAGAAAAAACTTTTTTTTTTTAATTTTCCTGCGTCTGGGAGTTAGTTTGTTGGACTTACCATACACGGATATTCAGTTTCTTACTTCTGGACCTTAACGCTTACAAATGGCATGTTCCCTGACGCATGTATACACAAATAATTTTACGTTATTAACAGCGAAAAATGGGAATTTTCTATCGTTCATTAATAACAGCGCAACATTTTTTCTTCTAAATAAACTCAAGTCAACTGTACATAAGTACGTACCTTTCAGCCGACCTAGTTAGTGAATTAATATTTTATTTTTCACGAAATGTATTGACAAACCGAAATTTTTGCTGACAGCTTACAATTTTAGACAGTGTTAGCTAACCTTTTATTGGAAAGACTTTATAGGTCGTTTTTGCGATCACTTCCTAGTAAAATTGGAGTTTTACAGTAAAAATGTTATGCTCCTCTTTGTCTGAGTTTGCAATATTTTTGAATAAATTAGGAGCTATAGATCAATGAAAACCATAACATCAGTGACAGTGAGTGATCATCAAGGACCATCAAGAAGTTATTCAACGTTATTAGTGCTACAGCAAGAAAATTCAGCAGAAATCAATCATGTTCGTAAGTTTTATCTTCAATTTACTATGTTAAAACGATAAAGATTTTATTTTACATGTTTGTTTTTATTCTTCATATGATAGGTCTGACATCGAATGCAACTCCGAGGTTGAAGTTAAACGCCGGGCAGTGCACAAGCACTCAGAGTCTGACGCCGAGCCCTCCAAACGCCGAGCACGGAAGGCCACTCCAGCACTTTGCGATTCTGACGCCGAGCCCTCCAAACGCCGAGCACGGAAGACCATCCCACCACTTAGCGACTCTGAAGACGAGTGTGCTAAAAAACGGTGAGATAACGACCTGCATCTCAGTATTGTGACAAACAGTGAAGATTCTTATAACCACTTATAACGCTTATGTTTATGAACGTGAATACTTAACATTTGAACCAATACTTTTGTTTTCATTTTCAGGAGCAACAAGACGGCTGGGGCCAAGAGGAAGGCGAAATTTATAAAAGAACTTTTTTACACGGACGACGAAGTAAATAAGCGGTAAGTTTTATGTAAAATCATAGCGAGGAACGTAATGACCAGATCTTTTCAAAACAAATCTTTTTTAAACCAAACATTAGAAAATATTGACTTTATAAATTATGAACTCTATGTACCTTATACCTTTATAGTTATGTACGTGATACATACCTTTTTTTTCTCCTGATTACGTCAAAGCAAAGGAGGGTTATGATTGTTTGGTACCTAGCAAACTTATTAATTAAATAATCCACGAAGCATAGTAAGTAATAGTTTCTCATCTAACTTAATCATTTCAGTTCCAGTAAAGCGGCTAAAAGACCTACGAAGCGCAAGCCAGCTGAAGGCAGCGTACCGAAGCGAGCTCGGTCTGATGGATGGTGTCTGGACTTAGACGACGAGCCGGAGATCGTCGTCAACCGCACGCGCGCCGCGCCTTCCCTGCAATCCGTGCTCACGCGCCGCGTGGCGGATGGTAACCTACGTCATACCGCTGACCTATCCGGCGATCTGTTCGTGGAGCTCCGACTCTATAACTCAGCGGACATCAAGTCGATACCGGCGAGAGATCGCTGGCAGAAGGCGGTATTATCGCTTAAATATAGAACCGATTCTGACGCTGAACAGCTGGACTTGCTGCGCAAGTTTGTCAAGCGAGCACGCGCGGATTTTACCGACGAAGGACGGTTTTTTGTCGATAACAAAAAATAAGTTATCATCCTAAACATTAAGAAATAAGAGTCCAATCTATTTTAGTTAAATTTAAATCAATCTTTTCTTTTACATCAAGTAACAATGTCAAACAGATCGATATATTGTTCCGTTTGTAATATTTCTGTTAAAAGCAAAGCGTTTTCCGCTCATCTTAAGAGTACAATACATAAAAATAACTCTGCTATTGAAGAAAGCGATGGTATTGAGAAAATAGGTAGTGCTTTCCGCAGTCGCATCGCAGCGTACAGGTTGTGTGGTGATGCGGGGAGCGCCGTGCAGGCGCCGGCCTCGTTCATGCGCAGCTTGCGCGCGCGCGCCGCTCAGCTGCTACGAGCGCGCCAGTTAACTTATGATAGCATCAAAGTTAACTTTGAATTATTCGCTGAATTTCTTTTAAGATCGAATGATTCTAACAAGTCCGAAATAAAGTCATTTGCTACGGAAAACATTGTAATAAATAATAGTTTTGATTTTGAAGAAGTTTTCTCTCAAGTTATCAACGTGATTACTTCTAAAGTAGACGAGTTTGAAGAACGAGATAGCGGTTGGTTATTTTTACGTAATTGTTACTTAGAAATTAACATTAATAAGTACAATCCTCTGAGAGCATCTAGATTCATTGATTTGCCAAAAGCATTGAAACTCAAACGCGCATGTGTTAACATTCAAAATAAAGATGAGTTCTGTTTTTTATGGAGCATAATGGCAGCTTTATTTCCTGCAGACAGCAACGGGCATCGAACATCTTCTTATCCTCATTTTAAGAGCGTGCTCAATGTAAATAAAATGTCGTTTCCGGTTAAGTTTCCCGACATAAAAAGATTTGAGAAAAATAATCCTAATATAAGCGTTAATGTATATGGACTCAAAAACAAAACAAATGTTGTTGGACCATTGTACCGCACGTTGAGTAAAAAAAGCAATCACATAAACTTATTGTACATAGAAAGAGGTAATCTTTCACATTATTGTTTGATTAAAAACCTAAGCCGCTTAATAAGGTCGCAAGTAACAAAACATCATGGTCAAATATTTTTTTGTGACGACTGCATGATATTTTTTCAAAACGAACGTAAATTAAACGCTCATGTGTGCGGTGGGGTTGCGACTATTTTGCCAAAGTCGGGTACATTTATTCAATTTAAGAACTATGAGAAAATGCAAGACATGCCTTTTGTAATTTATGCTGACTTTGAATCTTTATTGCAGCCCAGTCCTAACGAACCCAGTTCCAGTTCAACGAAACTGTTTCAAAAACATGTACCGGCTGCGTTTGCGTATTATGTTGTTTGTTCTTATAATAGTTCTTTAAATCGATACGTAACTTATCGCGGTGAAGATTGTGTTGAAGTTTTCATAAATAACCTAAAAAAGGATGTATCTCAAATTTTACAAATTTATAAAAATACAATTCCTATGAAAAAACTAACCACACAAGAAGTTTGCGCATTCAAGGAATCAAAAGTATGTTATTTATGCAGTCAATTATTATTCGATGATAAAGTTCGGGACCACTGCCACTTGACAGGCAACTATCGCGGTGCAGCTCATTCTTACTGTAATCTTAACTATCGTTTACCACAATTTGTTCCTGTCTTTTTTCATAACTTGTCTGGCTACGACAGTCATTTATTTATAAGTCAACTGGGACAAACATCAGGACCAATAAAAGTTATAGCTAAAAACAAAGAAAATTACATATCATTCACTAAGTTTTTTACAACACATGACAATAAACATATGGCGGTTCGTTTCGTTGACTCTTTTAAATTTTTGGGAACAAGCCTAGAAAAACTTGTATCGAATCTAGATAAGAAAGATTTTATTCATTTGCTTAATTTTTTCCCAGAATCTGAGAGGTTCGAATTGTTAAGACGGAAAGGCGTGTATCCGTATGAATACATGTCTACCTGGGACTCGTACAAAGAGAAAAAATTGCCTCCACAGCAATGCTTCTATTCGAGCCTTAGTGACACTACTGTTTCAGAATCTGACTATAGCCATGCTAAACAGGTCTGGAATGAGTTCAATTTAAAAACTTTGGGTGAATACACAGATTTATATTTGAAATCTGACGTTTTGTTACTAGCAGATGTATTTGAAAAGTTTCGTTGCACTTGTAAAACAAATTACAAGTTAGATCCTTCATTTTATCTGACAGCTCCTAGTTTGAGTTTTGACGCAATGCTCCTTAAAACGAATGTAAAACTTCAGCTAATTGATGACTTAGAAATAATTCGATTAATACAGAAAGGTATTCGCGGGGGAGTATGTTTATGTTCTACGAGGTATGCGAAAGCAAACAATAAATACTTAACAAATTATGAAACGTCATACCCCGATAACTTTTTATTTTACATAGACTGTAATAATTTGTACGGCTATGCGATGTGTTCTTATTTACCTCATTCGGATTTTAGATTATTGAATGTTTCAGATATTGATCAAATTGAAATCCTTGAAACACCCGATGATTCCGAAGAAGGGTTTATTTTAGAAGTTGATTTAGAATATCCCGAGAATTTACATGACCTGCATAATGAATTACCATTTTGCCCACAAAAATTTTCACCACCAGGATCTAAAACTCCAAAATTAATACCGAACTTATATGACAAATTTAACTACGTTATCCATTATGCGCATTTGAAAACGTGTTTATCACATGGTTTGAAGCTCACAAAGATTCATAGAGTAATTAAATTCAGACAAAGCCCTTATTTAAAACAATACATTGATTTGAATACAGAGTTACGAAAAAAGGCAAAGTCAAGTTTCGAACAGGATTTTTTTAAGTTATTAAATAATAGCATTTTCGGCAAAACTTTAGAGGACACCGAAAAAAGGCTTGATGTAAAACTAGTCAATCAGTGGGTTGATACAAAAAATAGAACGAAAAAAATGGTCACTGCAGAACAACTAATAGCGAGGCCTAATTACCATAGTTCTACCATTTTTTCAGAAAATTTTGTGGCAGTTCAGTTGAAGCCAGAATCAGTTGTACTTGACAAACCTATTTATATTGGATTTACGGTTTTAGAAATTTCCAAAAGCCACATGTATAATTTCCATTATTCTGTAATGAAACCATTTTATGGTCGTAATTTAAACCTTTGTTACACAGATACAGATAGTTTTTTGTACTCGGTGAAAACTAGTGATATATATAAAGATCTGAGACACAATTTTCAAGGATATTTTGATACAAGTAACTATGAAGAAAATAATACGTACGGTATTAAACGCGAAAATAAAAAAATACCTGGATTGTTCAAAGATGAACTTGGCGGACATCTTATTACAGAATTTGTTGGTTTAAGATCAAAATTATACTGTATCAAAACTGAAACCAAAGAAATTAAGAAAGCTAAAGGTATTAAAAAACCTGTAGTCAACAAACTGTTTTTCAAAGACTATCATAAAGCTTTGTTGGAAAAGGAAATAATTCGCAAAAGAAACATTGTTTTCAAATCTATCAAACACCAAATATTCACTCAGTGTGTTGATAAAGTAGCCTTATCATCTAATGATGATAAACGTATCTTATTAAGAAACAATATAGACACATTAGCATGGGGACATAAATCTAGTACCTTTTAATTTAGCTACAATAGATTGGACTAGTTAAGTCAAGTATCTAGTTTTAAGTTTGTTGTTATGTTAGATTTAGACCACGTAAGATTGTATGTTAAGAATAATTGTGTTTAGTTGTTTAATAAATATTTCACCAATTTTTTTGTTTCATTGCTGAACTCAAACCCAGGTTTGAATTGCCTACTTAATTAGTTCATAGCTACTGCTCAAAAACCTATACAACATAAGTAGTGCACACGTGATGATTTCTGCAAGTTTCAACCTGTTATGATTACCTAAGACTACGAGGGTTGTCAGTTACATATTATGAAAGTTAAAAAAATATTTTTGATAATGTTGTTTTAGTTTCAATACGTTAATTACAGCTCATACTTGCCAAAACTTGTTTTATGAACATCATCAAACTATCACAGTGCGTATCGAGCTGTGATATAAGAGAGTCAATTATAATATAGTAGGTCACCTAACAACAGGATGATTGTTACTATAAATTATAATTCGAACCCAAACTAACTGCAAGACGATAAGATTTTATAATCAACTTTAAAAAGGAGTAGGATTTAATACATTACAGATAAAATCATACATTGTAAAATGTGGATTGACAGCCCTGCATGTTCCATTTAAAAGTGTTTAGCTTGTAAAATTTTAAAACTATGCAAAACTATTTTAGTGAGGTGTTGGTCATGTCATTCTTTTAGTTTCTGAGCTCGAGTGAAGTGGTGTGCTATTTACTTATCTGTAAGTATACTATTTTTTAGAAAATTGTTTGAAAGTTACATTTGTACAAATGATTGATAATATGTATTACTGTTTTTTGTTACAGAAAATGTCTGAATCCGACATCATGTTCAGTCAGTTCGCACAAGATCCCTTCTCAACTGCTAGTGCGTTTCGGCAAGCTTGTCCTGAACTTTATCGGTCTAGCCCTGCACCCAAAGAGAGGCAAGCGAAGCGGAAGAATCATAAATGCAAGAAGAACCGACTGCGCAGAACCTCCTACGTGATTAATAATGAGCATCAGCGAGGAATACGCCTTATTAAAATAAAAGTGATAGATATAAGCGGTGAATCTCTCAACAAATCGGACATTGAATGTGATGAAGATAATGTAGTGTTAAGTGCACAATATATTGTGAAAGAACCGTTGGATGACATAATGGACGAAACAGAAACAGTGATTAAAAAAATAAGTAGGAAAATTAGTGATAATAATAATTATTAGCTTTAAACTTTATTTTAGATATAAGACTAGTTTTAACCTGTACACTTGTATAAATATCAGAAATATTATTAAAATAAATACGTCATGTGAAAAACTGTGTTTGTTATTTTTTACTTATTATTTAAATTCGTTAGGTAGGTAGAATTAAATAAAACTATGCATTGATCATATTTAATGTTATGTATATTCACAATTACTTAATCAATAAATTATTTAGTAAAAACAGTCAAGTCAAATAATGAGTATCCATTCAAAAAACACCATTTTTTAATACACAAAGCACTTCTTAAAGCACATTTATTTTTGTGAACCAAGCAATTAAACATATTAGTTTTGTACAGGTCATTTAAACTATTAAGATTAGGTATACCTGTATAACTTATATCTACAATATTATCATGACCACACAACTCTGCCACCCATTTAATCTTTTCTTCACCTTTTACAATAATTTTCATGTCTTTCAGAAGAGGCTTGATAGTTCTATGAAATTCTTGAAAATCGATGTACCCTTCACTCCATTGGTAACCTCTGTTTCTTTCTATCCATTTAACATGTCGTTTCTCTTCCTCAGTTAATTTAGTAAATGGATATGGAGGTTTGATTAAGAATGTTTGAGTAAACTCCAGAGTTGCTATAACGAATTCTTTTACTAAAAATTCATTTTTACGGTTTTTGAATCCTTGCAAATCCACAATCACTGTATCGTTATTCATGATAATTTCTTCACAATATTGCTCAAAGGTTTATACTCAAATACACAATCGTTCAAAATTAGACAGTATGCAGCTGTCTGATCTGGTATTTCTTGATCTGTTTCAATTTCAACTCTTACGTCTATCGATCCTTTTAACGTCTCGTGTTGGCGTGAACAGTCGATTACAAACATAGGAGCAATGTCTCTGAATTCTTTCATGCTCATCAACGGCTCTGGTCGGCGTCCGTAGTAAGACTGTTGGAATCTAGCGTACTGCTCATATAATAAACTAAATTTATCTTCTGAAAAGTTGATGTTTAAACCTTCATAAGGATAATACGATGAATTCAAAAATACTTTAACATCACGCACGTGACAGTGGTCAAATTCAGCCATTGAAAGGGCAGCGTTATGTTTACGGTTGGTTTGCATTGCAATAACAACGAACCGTGGTTTTTCGATTTGTGATGAAGTTTTTATCGACCAAGTATGCTTACGTGTCTTAGGTAGTAGTGGATATTCGTATAGATCCCAATTACGATACGCGAGTTGAATAGCTCGATCTTTCTCTAAATGTTTTAGCAAATTAATTCTTTCCCGATCAGACACTTTGATGTGTGGAACTCGCCAAACAATTTTATTAATTACAATATCGTCGACAACTTCTCCTGCATTTAATTTGATAGAATTGAGATTCGTATTGCTCCTAAGCAACACCAACTCATGTTTACAGTTTATAATAATTTTTTCATAATCTTCAGCGAATCCTAAAATTTTGTTCAACGGTATGGATGCTGAAAATGCTCCACTATCAGTGTTATTCGATCCTGTAGTTGACCACCCCCAAACTCGACCACACTTGGATTCATCACCATTTAAAGATAGGTAAGATTTGATAGTTGAAGTAACACCAGCATTTTTAATTTTATCTATTTCTACTCCGTTCAATTCATATCTTATATCTTGAAACAGAAATAGTATCGGATTATTAACGAAATGAACATTTGTTATTTTTGCTTTAGTGGTACTGTTAAACACATTCACTTTTCCCTCTATGTATAAACTACTTAGTGATGGCAGTACATACAAATCTTGTTGGTTGATAGGAATTCGTATTTCATCATTTTTGTTGAAACTTGACACATATGGTTTGTATGAATGATACTCAAAACTTTCAATACTGGTATCGTATGAAGCTTGTTGTGATATATTTAAAATATTCATTTTATCAAGCCTACTAATTTAAGAAACTCCTTATTACTTTTAGTAAGCTTATTCTTTAGCTGAATCGGTGTGTCTTTGCGGGATGTTTTTTTAGAACTGAATTGAACACACGATGTAGACGGGTTTTTATGGAAATTTAACATTTTTTTCTGAAATGTAAATAAAGTTGTACTTCTTCACCTCGTAAGTTTATCTCTTTATTTTCAGCGTCCAACAACCTTATATTAATAGCGCTAATAGAACTTTGGTTTACCGGAAAGTAAATTAAATTTTTAGGTATTTCAATTATACGATAACCGGGTGGTACATTAGGCACGAATTCGTAAATAATATGACTTCCTTTTCCGTTTACAAAAGAACCACTGACAACATCGCATTCGATCCTTACGATGGTTGTTGATAGAATGTTGACAGGATATTGTGAATCAGTTCTTATATTTGCGTTTATTGTTTGTTGACCGAAACCTAAAATTTGTCCCAATGATTCAGCTTTATCAAAATAAATATTCTTGGAGCAGAAAATATTCGTTTTTAATGTATTGTTATTGCATGTTAATGTTAACACGGTATGTTTAATATTACTTTTCAAATAATCGCAAATATCTTGAAGCTCATAAGACCCTTCAGGAATTTTGATGACTTCATTTTCCCCATAATAAAACTTATTGTTCCTTTCATCTATATTGGGAATAGAATTGAAGGTTGAAAATGACAAAAGTCCGCATTCGTAATCTCCTCGAAGTTCCAACGTAGGGGAATAGTTTGTGCTCAAGGAGGCTCCGCTTCCAGTTATAGATACAGTAAAAGACATGTTTGAACTGATACTTTTATTTATTTCACACAGTATTTAAATGTTTTTCCAATAATTCCTCAGAAATTTTAAACATAAATGACCGCAGTTTGTAGTGCCAAAGGTTTGCTGTCGGTCAAAGTTATAGTTTATAGATAAGTTACTCATGTATTTAACAAATTCTAGAGGAGGCTTCAAATTGCCAAAACTATCATAATACTCTACGTAATTATTGTGCTTCACGAAGGCCACCCAATGCGTGCCGGGGTTTTTATTGCTGTCTAAATTCAATATTCCACATTCTATATTTTTGGGTTTCAAAGGTAATGTATCTCTCATGAAGACTCCACGAAAATAGGGAATATCATAGGCATGTTCTAATATATCTATGTTGGTGAGAGCACGTTTGGGTAGCCGCTTAATTAGTTTTTTGATGGGTTTAGATATAAACCAGTGCCAGTTTTATGAGGTTTAATATATAACCCTTTCCCGATAGAAACAGCTTCCATCATTCGGTTGTGTCTTTCAGATTCCTGAAGACTTTTTTGTGCAGCTTTGGAATCGTTAACAGCTTTAGCTATACCAGCTGCCCCTCCAGCTAGTGAACCTAAAGCTGATAACCCTGCGAATATAGGAATAAGTGGTAAAAGCCCTCCGCACTTTGGAAGAGGAATGCAACGCGGCAAACGTATTCCTTTTTTATTACTAAATAATTTTTTTGCAGCTGCATAGGCATATTTAATGGCAGTGTGACTGTCTTTGGATTTGATTTTTTTTAACCGTGATTTAATTTTCCTAACACCCTTTTTGAATGACTTCATACCACTACCAGCCCTAATTTTTGCGTTCATCGCTTTTTTCACAACCCATGATGCAAGTTTTTCTCCTTTTCCGGCATCTTTCGAGTTCAACCTTCTCTTTGCCATATTCAACAGTTTTAAGTCAGCTATCTGTCGAGCACGCGAATCTTTGTTAATATAGGCAATGTCGTGGTGCATGCAAGCTTCATCCAATTTGTTCACCCCTCGATCACCTCTAATTAATCGTTTCTGAAGTTTCGTTCCGGGCCCACAAAATTGATACCCAGGTAAATGTAGTTCAAACGGTAAACGATCTATCAAGTTATTAATTATACCACTGCCTTTCTTCATCGATAGGCAAAAAGTGAGATGATAGCACAAATTATTTTATTTATATACTATGAAACTAAATCACTTTTTTTAACCCAACTGTTGTCTTCATCACTCAAGCCTAGCCATTTTACATAAATTTTGTTTCCTTTTTTCTTAATAATTTTCTCAATAAGGTAAATTTCCGGCACCTTGGTTTTCTGTAATTCGTATCCATAAAAAGAACCTAGAATATTTTGTTTGTGTTTGTCTTGTATTTGATACGTTGGGGGACTAGTTTGATTATCTTTTACTATGAGAAATATTTCGGTTGACCAATTAGGAGTGTAACCCTTGTAAAAATCTCCTTTGTGTTTACTTATACGTACACAATCACCAACTTGAAAAGTTTTTCCTCGTCGTATCTTTGACTGTTGGGATTTGATTATATTAGACTTTACTAGAATCTCATTCGATTGATTTACATCGATTGGTTTAAATTTAGTTATGCGATGTAAAGTACTGTTATAATTCTCCACAGTGATGTCTAAATTATTTTGAAACCATTGATAGTTTCCATATAGACTGAAAATTTTGTAAAGGTGAGATTTAAGAGTTCTTATCACACGTTCTACTATGGAGGCTTTCTTTACAGAGTACGTAGAATAATGATTTATTTTATGCCTTTTCATCAACTGCTTAAAATAATCATTATAAAACTCTGTACCCAGGTCAGTTTGTAAATTTTTAGGCTTTCTTCTTGTCTCTGATAGTATACTGCACATTGCGTCCGTTACACACTTTTTTGATTTTGACTTCAACGGTTTAACCCAAACGTATTTCGATAAAGTATCAATAACTACAAGAACATACTTGTGTCCGTTATTATACGACGAATATTTTTGAAAATCCATGAGGTCAGCTTGCCATAAATCATCCATTCCTTTGATAATCGTATGCCGACGACAAAAATTCCTTCTCGCTGCTTTGTGCAACTCATGAACTAAATCTTCTTTACTCATTTTGAGTAGGTTTTGGTGAAATCATGAGATCAACTTCTTTTTTAGTGTAATACAATGTATTCAAATTTTCAACAGTCAGTTTTTCTAGATTATTTAGGTATTTTTTAACATTACTTTGAACTGTTTTTATTTCTTGTTTTAGTTCGTGAATACATTTATCAACGTATTCTTTACTTACAGCTTCATCGTCCTTCTCGGGAAGTGACAGTCCTTTCAATTTCGATAATTTTAAATCAAAATCTCCTGCTTCGGACCTTATTAATGCATCTGTAATAATATCAGCATTTAAAGATTGTCGTAAACGCTTATGAACGTGATGACCGAATTTGTCTACATTCATTATCGTCTTGTCGGCTTCTCTAGTGCAATGGTACTGCCCGGTCCACCAGATGGAAGCTTTATATATTTCTTGTATTTGATAATGCCAGCTTCATGCAATTCTTCGATTATTGCATAAATTTCATTTCTTACTCCTGTGTTACCAGCTGTCCATGAAGCCAGTAAAAGTTGTAATCTTTCCACTAACTCATTAGGATCGTTCCAGTAAATCAAATCAGTATCATTCTTAACTTCTTTTAATATATTTACCCCTTCTCCTTGCGGAAGACTTTCAACACTACTGGTATGATTTCTTGAGAACTTGAATAACGGTTTAATAATATTCATGTATTTAAAACCTTTATTACTGTTTATGGGTTTAGAAGGATTGCAATGACGTTTGTGTGCATTAGTATCAATAAGTAATAATCTGTAATTTTGCAAGTCCTCGTCTGTAACGTTTTCTAAATTTGGTACCTTTTTGTACAGTAATTCTTGAAGCCCTATGGTTTTTTTCAGGCTACGGTTTCCAATTTTCAATATTCTGTCGTCGTCATAAACACGAGTTTTGCCAAGCCATAATTTTCCTCGCTCATGTTTAACACCATAAGGTATATCTTTCATTACTTCAGATGACACGGACCAAGATAGAGAATCGTTAGCAATACTTGGTGATGACTGGAGAGATTTAAATGAGTTCTCATTAACATCATGATCCTCTGATGGGGATGTAGTAAGAGTCTTGTTAGAAGGCATAAAAATCTCATGATCTGTGATTTCCCCATCAGAGACAGGTTCTTCAACATTTTCGGAAGAGGTACTTGATGACTCGCTCTCGCAATATTTGGTTCTTTTCATTAAATGGTTCACTGGCGTTGATTCTTCATGTTTATATTGTTTATTGTCATCTTTTTTACTTGACATTTGGTTTAGGGGGTTGATAATGGGTTTGAATAATGTTTCGAGGGCTATGTCATTTGTTCTTTTGTAATCTTTCATAATATCCACCTTTCTTTTCACAGCTGCAGCAGACTTTACAATTTGTTCTTTGAGATTTCGTTCCATCGTTAAAGACTCCACACTGACTGACAATCTTAATCAAACTGAAACATCAGTAACCTAGCAACTATTTAAAAAGATTAGTCTACTTCTATGAATGTATCGAAGTTCAGCCGGTAACATCCTTTGTTTCGTTCACAGTCCTTATTTATAACTAAATAGTTGAAAGGTTTTCTCCAAACAGTGGAGCACATTTCACGAAACTTACACCATGACATATCAGAGCCTACATGTTCATCATAAACGTGTTTAAGGTTTACATCATCTTGCTTAAATAATATGATAAGATTAGAATTGTCTCTCACTAATTGTTTGGGTATTTTGGTGTAAGTTTGATTGATATAAAAACAGTCAATATTTCTATGGCGACCCATTGCAAAGTAATCTCGTATATTATTCTGATTTTCACAAGCAACGTCGTCGAATATGATAATTGAGTTTGGTAATGCTTCGTGCGGACTCAAGACCGCATTATTATCATTGTATTTGTAATAAGATATGTCTGCCACCTCATTCAACACGTTCTCCAGGAAGATGTATTTTGGTTGATATAATGATTTCGAGTAGACATAAAGGTTACAAAAACGTGGACCGTCCTGGTGTAGTAATAAACTCAGGACCAAGTTTGTCTTTCCGCAGTTGGAAGGACCACAAACGATGCTGCGTATTGTGTTTGGTAGTAAAGGACCATGTCGCTTAGTTTCTGTTGATGACGTAGAAGGACAGATGCATTCCAATTGCAATGAATCTTTTTGCTTCAGGAACTTCATTTTTGTTGAATAAATTTGTCTGGCAAGTTCCACGGGTTTCATAAAAATGACTACTTTTAATGTTGTCACAAGTTATAAACCATTTAAAACGGTTTCATGAATGCTTTATGCTCTTTTCATCAGATTAGACACTACAGGATTGAAATTTCAGAACAAAATCGATACGTTTTTACTAATTAATGGTGTATATTGGGAAGGTACTTCAATTTCAGAACAAAATCGATACGTTTTTACTAATTAATGGTGTATATTGGGAAGGTACTTCATTTTTTTCGAATGAGCGAACGAAGAGAGCGAGTGGTGAAGAAAAAAATGAAGTATACTTCCCAATATACACCTACTCGAATGCATACTACAATAATGTTCAATTTGTGAAAAATGCAATAAGAAAGTTTAAAAACCTATCGTAGAGGAAAAAGGTGCCCGTGTTCAGTGGTAACAGTCGACCCTATCTGATGCGTGGCTGAAGCCACACCGCACCGACTCATGTGGTTCCTCCCTTAAGCTGCGCTTCCACAACCCCCGAATTCACAAGCGCGAATCAAGGTTGACTATCCCAAGATGTCCCTATAGCTGTCTTTTTCAATTCTATTGAGATATTACAAGACAGCATGAGTAAGCGCGTGCTTTGCGTTGACGTTCGCAAAGCACGTCGACAAGCAATAATTTTTCATCGTTTATTCGGCCGATCACTATAACTTACCGATTAGGCCGACTAGCGTCCGACACCGCGGAGCCATTGAACAGGAACTCAACAGTGGCCGTCTCCGGCGACACGCTGCAGTTGAAGCTTGCATCTTTGCCGATCTCGCCCTTCGGAGGCCCAAACTCCACGGTGAAGGCGACTTCGGTTGCTTCTTGAGCTGTAAGTTGAGAAATATGTATTGTTGAGACATCTTTAGGGTACTCGCCCACGGCGACTTACAAACACATGGTCAGAGTAAACATAACAGTAGGTTATCTAAGGCGGCCCGCCAAGTTATTAGCCTAACGTGCTCACAGACATGCGGCAAAGCCCGTACGTACTGCCGCCACCTTATTCCCTCATATTTTATGCTAGCGTGTGCGTGAAATTGCGTGCCGACACAGCGCGCGACGCGCACGCACACATTCGAACCGAGAGCAGCACGTTTGTATGTAGATATTTTACTGTTCTCTATTTACTGTGGCATGGTAGTCGCATTTGCAACGCGCTAATACATCGCGTTCGCGACTGAATTGATGAAAACACGCGAGCTTTCTTTCGAATTGACTAGCAGTTAGTGGGCGTCCACACTGCAGGCCTAGCGCGGGTGCGATGGCGGGTGTGGAAGTATCAAACATATGAAACGCGCCTTTGTCCACACTGCTGTGACTGCGGCGGAAGCCTAGTGCGGAAGGTCTGAGCGGGACAGTGCGCAGTGTTCTCAAACGATCCTATCCGCGCGCTCTGGCCACACTGCGGGTCTAGTCTCCAAGCGATCACACGCGCGGGAGCAGTGGCTTCGAATCAGTTCGTCTCTTGGACTCTACGTGGTCCTTGAGTCGTCTATGAATGACACGCTCGTAAAGTTTCCCTATGGAAATTTAGAGACTGATGGGGCGGTAACTGGTTTCTTTAGATATGGGTTTGCCTGGCTTGGGAATACCAACGACAATAACTTCTTTCCACACTCGCGGAAAGATGCTGTTACTCAAAGTTGCGTTTGAATATCGCAGTGAGAACTACAAAGAGAGGAGTGGAGAAGTGCTTGAGCAATTTATTGGATATCCCGTCAAAGCCTGGTGCTTTTCGGAGGTGGAGGTCCTTGACGATAGTTTGAACTTCCTCGGCCGTGCCGCTAGCGAGAGAAGGAACGGAGGGAAAATCGGAGGGAAAACACGCGACCGTGTCGGACGAAGTACCTAGTAGTATTTAGCACGACAGAAGCGCGACAGTATAAGGTTTGCATAGCGACTGAATCTGGGCACCCTGTGATGGTACACAGCGAGTGACAGCTTCGCGACTGTGTCGATGCAGCCGCGCGACAGTATCGCTACAAAAGCTTGCTGTTAGGTCAGGTTAGGCACTCGTGTAGAGGAGGTAATCAGCGTATCTGTCTAGCCTAATGATTGGCTGTGCTAAACTCAAATTCAGGTGAATAAAATCACATAGCTAATATAACAATTTAATTCACTTAATTTTTTTCATGAATTGTTGCCATTATTATCCTCAATGTGTCAAACAGAATAAATGATAATTCAATTATATTATCAGTCAGTATTGTTGTGAATGTCTCATCGCAATACCAATTTGCATCTCATGAGGAAATACCAATAAATAACTTTTTACTTGATGTGGCAAGTGCAAAATATGAAGAGTTAAACAATTAAATAATATTACTTAACTGATAAGAAACAAAACAAAGGTCAAAGATGGGAAAAAAGATAGCAGTAATATTTTTGTTATTTATTTCTTATGGTGTGTTTTTGCTTTGTTTGTTTAGTGCTAATGTATAACCATTTTCAAACCTCAGGCATTTACGGAAGACTGGGTCGCGGTCTCTGTAACAATTCCGCGGCACATGCCGTTTTGGTGCCACAATAATGGTTTTTAACATGTTTATCTTTGCATTGTATTGTGACACTAAATTAACTATTTTTCTTCCTTTTCTCTCTTCCAAAAACAGAGTTAGAACACAGAAGGGCAGATGGACTGGACACATAATGAGAAGAAAGGACAACAGATGGTCAAACATTGTAAACAAGTCTTTTCCAGAAGGTTGCTGGGCAACTGTGGAGGTGGCATGTCTTAGGACAAGCTTAGGATAAGCAATAAAAGAAACATTTCAGAAATGTGAAAACTGGCTACAATAAAGGCCTATTTTATTTCTTTACTGCTACAAAGCAATCTATCTATTAAAGTTAAAATTAATCTATTAAAGTCACAGTACAATGTTCATGCTCTGTGAAAATTTGGCTTTTTTTGGTTTACAGATCACATTAGTAGTAGTCACCTATGTTTTTCTTTTATTGTTTATACTTTGTATGGTGGTGTATTGATGTGTTGCTAGTAAATTTACATGAATTTATAATAAATATACTTGTGTTTTAAGTGTGCGCATTTCCCTCGGTCACCAGACTGCTGCCCTGCCTGCCCTCAGTGCCCTTAAGATATCTTCACCCTGTTCATTGGATGGAGAAAATGTTTAACAAGTTCTGCTAAGTAGCTGCTGTGTTTCTTGTGTGTAAGTGCCAATGCACTAGCAACAATAATGATCAACATGTTTGTAAACAGCAATGTCTAATATCATTCATTAGCAAAAAAGTATGACAATTGTTTAGTATATTTTACTACAGTCATCAGTAAGATAGTTAGTAAGTAGATATTTTTTATTGGATACTAAAAAAACAACAAGTTTGGCAAGTAGTTATAAATTAACATGTAAATGTACAACTTGAGCAGCTTTAACAATAAAAAGCATTATTTTTTTGGTTGTGCCTACTGCTGTTTAGCCCCTGATGGCTTTGACAGCTTTGCCAGACTGTAGGGTGAGTGCAGAAGGCTCACAACCCTAACATTTAAAGTAACAAAACTAAAAAGCAATCTCTGCTATTTGATTTCAGATGAGATTTGATCATTTGAAAGTAGGAGGTCTAATAATTGAATATTGGATTGGTGAGTGAGTAAATATTGCAAAAAACAATTCACACAAATAAGCTGTAGCCCTTACTTCTTGTCCAAGGGAGTTCTTTACATATTTTAAGACTTGATAGAAAAGTACCTATAGTAAGTTACTAGTCAACAAAAATATTCAGTAAAATCACTGTCATTTTACTTTATTTATTAGTCACAGTTTAAAGGTTCACAGAGCATGGACTTTATGTCTGAATAGCATATTAAGTATAATTTTCTCTTGACCTAGGACAAAACATTGTGCTTATTCTATTGTTGTGTGATTTTTTATGTAATTATCGCAGAATTTACAATATCTATGTATGAGTCTGATGTCCATAACTGCCCCTGTTTATAATTTATTTGGAATAACTATTTTTAAAAACATTACAGTACAATAAATGTTTCGGTTATTTGTTTATACCTAATAAATAGAAACAGGAAGATCTAATAGCTGAATACAAAACCAACACATTGTTTAGTTAAAACACTGTTGCAGATACCAATTCCAACCATGAAATAAATGTACACTTGACTGCTACTTGGAATCAACAATACTTTGAACAGAAAGTAAATATGCAATAAGTAAAAGGAGACAGTGACTTGGGTCATGCGGTTCCCACAACCGTAATACCATAATGAACAAAAAAATTCAGTTCTGGGTATTTTTTCATGAAACATCAACTCAAAAATACACGATGAAAAAATAGGTACGCCGCGGCTCATCCTACATGAAGTGAGAATATCCCAAGGCTAAATACACACATTCCTTGAGTTAAAACATTAAAATGTATGTTATTACTCACCTGAAACTGGATAACACAACGCAATACATGCAAAATATAGACCAAATGTCGCCGACGACTTCCTGATGGTGCGACCCATTGTCATGGCGGAAACAAGTGTTTTTTGCTAACAGTACACGTAGCAATGCGATAACAAACTCATCTCACAGTTATTAAACCATTTTCTATTCAATTACACGCCGATAGCACTGATTATTTCTCTAATTTTAAAACAAAGTTATAGAATGACACCCTACTGAAGCCGAACAAACAATTCTACTGGGGAGTGTTGCCAATAAAAATTTAAAATATCCCAAATTTAGCCAGAAATCATCAAAGTTGCCAGGCCGGATAATTTTATTCGCTAAGATGTGAGAGATTTCCAAAAACTACCACAAAACAGTGACCGTGTTGTAACTACAGATGGCAGCACGTTATCGATACCACATTAGAGACACATGTGTGCGATCCGTTTTGTCCAAAAAGGACATTAAAACCTCAACCTCACGTATCATAACGCTCATACTGAGAGGTTACGCTCGATTTGTTTCTGCTACATCTTTAAAATCTTAAAATATCAAATCAAAATCAATATTTCAGAAAAAAATTGGAAGCGCCGGACCAGCTCTAGGTTTTTCGTGGCAGTAGTAGTTAGGAGTTGTGAAATAATGAAAAGCATCAAAAGCCGAACAAAAAGTTAAATGTTGTTCAAATAAATGAGCTAAGTCATTGACATTATCAGTTACAGTCAGTCAGTACAATATAGTGTGGTTTTTGCAATAAGTTGAATTGAATTGAAATCTTTTTAAGTGGTTTTGATGAGAACAATAAAAAGAAAAAAAAATGGTTTTCGACAAAACATGCCTCATTTTTATTCGTATTCATAATCTTTCGAAGTATTAGTACCGTCAAAGTAAAGTACAGAGTAAGTAAGATTCTCTAACATTTATACGCACTCGATTTTGCAGGCTGAGTATTTTTAACAAAAGACAATTGTATTTGTTTCTTCTGCACGTTTGACTAGGGAACTGATTTTGATCATTCTTTAATAACTGAAAGAAGAAGAAGAATAACTGAAAGGTAGGTAGTGGACTATTCGAGTAATAATCGTCTGCAAAAAGGACGTGATGGTCGAATACTTGTCGTAGTAGTAGTAATATGATGATCAATCGCACTCCTCAACAGCTCAGAGAGCAAAGGTGCCATTTATTTTCTGGCAGAAATTTGTACTGTTCAAACGAAACTGTCTCATTTAATGTGAAAAAAAACAACTACTAACAACTAATACAGGACAAATTGATATTATTATGCACTAAAAGGTAAACAAAAGCCACGTGTTTCTACAACTTAATAATCAAGGGATTTTTTCACTAATTAATATTGTTATTTTTGGAGTTGGTGTTAGCAGGAAACACGTTAGCATACAAACAAAATACATTTTTTATTTTCAGTTCAAAGTGCGTTTTCAAAAATAGCAAAACTAGCGGTTATGATGATATTGTAACTAAAATATTAAAGTTAAGTGCCGGTCTTTTATGTCGTCCACTAGCACATATTATTAACTTATCGTTCGAAGAAGGTTGTTTTCCCGAGCGTCTAAAAAAGGAGATTCTCGTCTATTTACAAAAAAAAGGAGATAAGTTAGATATTTAAATAATTATAGACCAATAACGATTATACCTATAATTTAAAAAGTACTACAGAAGGCCATATTTAAGAGAATAAATGACTTTCTTTTAAAATTCAAGATTTTGAATACGCAGCAGTTTGGATTCCGGAAAGGAAGTTCCACAGCCTTAGCATGCTTTGACTTTATCAAGTATGTAACTGAAAGTCTAAATGACAAAACACCAATTTTTGCAATTTTCCTTGTTATGACGAAAGCGTTCGATTTTGTGGAACATAACCTTTTACTACAAAAACTTGAAAAATACGGTATAAGAGGAAAAACAAACGAATGGTTACAAAGTTACTTGGAAAACCGACAGCAGTGCACCGAAATCTCACAATTCAGTAATGGTAGAAACACCCTGATAAAAAAGCGCTTCAGGTCATCGTATTTAACAAATAGTACCGGTGTTCCACAAGGCAGTATCCTTGCTCCCTTGTTATTTTTAATTTACATTAACGACTTACCAAACGCAACTAAACATAAATAAATACTTTTCGCAGATGATACTACACTACTAATAAAAAGTGATAAACATGACTCAACTGAATATATTATTAATACAGCGCTCTTTCTGATATAATTCACTGGCTCCAACTTGATAACTTACACATTAATCTTACGAAAACAAAAGTTATGGAATTCCGATCATATAACACGACGAAATCAAATATTCAGATTAAACATAATGCCATAGAAATAAAACTAGTTGATACTTTTAAATTTTTAGGTAAAATCGTTGACGAGCACCTTAACTGGAAAAGTCATATTGATTTTATCTGTAGCAAACTTGAACGTTATGTTTATGCTCGGAACCGTTTAAGACAAACTATCTCTACCGAGGCCTCAGTTACTGCTTATCACGGATATGTTTCCTCCGTTTTATGCTACGGAATTATTTTATGGGGGAATTCGGTGGATTTTGAAAGAGCGTTCAAAGTGCAAAAAAAATGTGTGAGGGCTATTTGTAACGCAGGCTTTATTGACAGAAACCACTTTTTCAAAAAATGAACATTCTATCATTACCATGCCTTTATATTAGAGATATTTGCTGTTTTGTGAAATTCCAGCCCCACTATTTCAGAAAACACACGGAAGTATCAGGCAGACGACCACGGGCACAATATCTCAATCTATTACATCAACCACCAAGTCAGTGCCACATTTATAAACAGAATGCCCACAATATGTGTTTACTATTCTATAATAAATTACCGGTGCACATTAAAAACCTAGATGGGAATAACTTTAAAAGGCATCTAACAAACTGGCTCATCAAAAAATGTTTTTATACTATAAAAGAATACCTTTTTCACGATAAAGACTATGTAGTATTATTATGTAGATATTAGTTTGTTCGCTAGTAGTGCCACCTGTCGAGCTGAAATACGGTAGGTTGTAGTAGGCCCCAACATTGTCTTCCTTCATTCCCCTTTTTCGCAAATCCGTAATGGACTTGCGCTTCACCTTTACCTCATGTTTTTCTTCGTCACCGCCAGACAACTCGCGCATAAATACACTGCACAACCGAGATCCCGTCCGCGCCGGCGCGGGCCCGCGTCGCGCCCCCTTTTTGCTTTCCCGTTAACTAATACCAGCACGAGTCTGGTCTCTTTTGTTTTCCCCAAAACATGTCCCATTGCCCTCTCTAAGTAACGCCCTAGGCCGAGGTTCTTGCCCCATTCTGGGGACCCTTAGGCACGTTACTTTAAATATTTGAGGTTGAGAGCCCTAAGCGCTCACCCAACAGTCCGGTAAAGCTGTCAAGGCCATCTGAGGCCACACAGCAGTAGTCATTCAGAAAAAAAAAAATGTCTTCCTACCTTACCTCCTAGTTTCAAAATGGTAGTTTTTTTATTGAGCGGCAACATTACTTGTTTATTGACAAGTCGAATGACAGACGGCGGGGTCTATCAATGGCAGCTACCGAAACAATCTACATGAATTTATTGACTCGATAGTGTGATTATTTCCTTTTTGTCTATAATCGGAGTGAAAATGTGGCTCAATAACTCTGTCTAGTATATTAGAGCACGCTTAAAACGCGTGCATCGCGATTAAAATGTATATTCAGTACTCGTTAGGAGCCATTTTTATTGTATTTATTTTATGCGTTCATTGTGTAAATGGAGCAAACGACAACGAAATTAGGGAAATTTATGGTGAGTTGAACGTTTTTGCGATGTTTTTGGTGCTTGTAGTGTGTGTGAAGATACGTTTTTGAGTTTTATTGCCTTGGTTTGTGTAGGGCTTGTGCCTTGGGTGTAGGTATATAGGTCTATCTGTCATGCTCGTGGTCATGAGGCGTGTTCCAGCAGCCTGGACTAGCTGTGGTTTTCACCGGCTACCATGTAAACCTTGACATGATTTGTATTCGTACTACCATAGCATTCATAAAAAATAGTTAAATAATAATTGTCTTATTTACAACAAACAGTAAAGCAATAAAATTATTAAACATTCCCAATTGGGGACTGTTTATTCAAGTTATAAACCAAATCGTTATTGTTTTCAAAACTATTTAATTTAATTTATGACTAAATTCTGTATCTTATTGGATTCAGTTAAATTCTTGTATATGTTTAAATTCAACCCTTCCTCTGAGATGACGTTGAAGATGATGATGATGATTAAAAACCAGACTAAAAATGAAGGTTGTATTAAACTCTAATAATAAACAAGAGCATTCGATTTTCTGTTACAATTTCTAAGCAAAAGGAATTGCTTCCTTGAGATGCTCAAATAGTTCATCAAAAGTGTTAGTATGAGTCATCTAATGCTTGTTTGTTTACATGCTTAGAAGATAACACTAGAAAATTAATGGTGCTAGAGGTTTTAAGAACCTTTGTCCATTATCATAAAACTTGAATTGCCTATAAACTCGCGTTTAGTGGTCAGATTATTTCAATGTTACTGTCGTAAAAGTATGTATTTAGAGCTAATTATTAAGTATTCTTTCTGCGCAAGGTTCTAAAAGCTGACATAGTTTGCTCTGTCGGAGAGAATTGGTGGCACAGATTTTTATTTTACAATAAGTTTGTTCTTATTTAAAACCAAAATACCAGATCTTTTTACTATGGAAAACTTCATTATCTCTGGGCTTAATGAAGTTTTCAATGGTGGTTAATGTATGTTAAAAGTCCAAATATAATTGGACATTGAAAATACCTGTTGACTTACAAACAACACTTTTGCTATTGTCAGTCAAAGTGTTCACTTTTCTGCTGTGGAGCCCTATCTAAAGCCCTTAAACCTAATGACAGCAGGGTGAGAGAGAAATTGTAATTAGAATATGCCAATTCATTTACACATTCTGAGTCAAGAAGCATTAAGAATATTCATAGATATAAATAGGTAAGTCTTTAGAAATCTTTCAATAAGATTTTAAGAAGTTAGCCCTTCCATTCCATTATTGATTGATGTTGATTAATTAGTTCTTTGCTCGTATTAGGTGTCCAGGGTAGAGACGCATAGTAAGTACAGAGGTGTCACAGCAACCTTTACATAGGGGCCCTACCTTTACCTTACACTGCTGACATAAGACTCATTTTGCAATGGTTTTGTAAAGGTTGAACATTCTGCCATAGTTTTTACCAAAGATGCATTTGAGTCTACAAAAAGGTCGTGAGATACCTATGAGTATTTTTTGTTTAGGAAATCTCTTAATTAACTAACTAGAAGCTTTTGAATGTCTAGGTAAGAAAAGTACAAGCATTAAAAGATTCAGTATCAGGATAAGAAATTGAAAGATTCAATACATAACGGTAAATATGAGATTGCCTTGCCTCACATACATTGCACTGGTCCAGAAATCTTCCCTCGTGTTAATTTCTAACTCAGACTTGGCATAAATATTTGTTTTATCAATTTGTGCTGATGCTGTAACAGTATTTTTTCATCCTGTTACATATTTTCGACTTTGTTTACTTTTTAGGTTATAATTTAGCCAGCTGACAGATCATCTGTTCTGACAGTGACATTTTGTTTTTTTTAATTTCTTCGGAAAGGGATGCGCCTACGCAGACTGCCTAATGTCTCGACTCTATAGCACGTCATCTGCTACATCTATGGCACGCCATCCGCTGTAAAACCGATAAACTATGACAGTTAGTTAGCCTGTGGTTTTGCGATAAAAAGTCTAGACAGCACTACTTCTCCGTTTGGCCGCCATTCGTCGACCCATCTTTTTCAGAGGAGCTGCAGTTTTTGCAACCCATTTTAATCTCCCATCTTAGGGATGATTTTTCATATTTAAACCTTCTGACGAAGCCGCATAATGGTGTCTGAACACCTCATGATGATATCTATTGGATAATTCGGTAAGATCTCGTTTAATTTTGACTTTGCATTTTTGTCATGAGGTTAGCAATTATTTCCTTATTCTCACAAATAGTGTTTTGTTTACAGCTTGGACGACTTATATTTAATGATGCATACTCTGCAATCGATATTAATTTGTTAAAAAAGAAATAAAACGGTAAGTTCTCCACCTGGATAACCTCCCATTTTCTCTTGCGTTGGGCTTTCTTATTGTAATTCGTTTACTAATTTGAGCTTTTGTTACAGCCTCCGGCGTTTTATTTTCTTTTAAATTTTTCTCCACTTTAATTCTTCGGATCTAAAACGATTTCGTAAAGTCATGGAATGTTGAACAACTAAGTAAGAATGACTGGATCTCCAGGTAACACAAACTCTTTACTTCTACCTTGCGGATTAGGCGCGTTACCCTTCAAGACGACCACTAACTGAAGGACACAGTTCTTGCCCCTGTACCAGCTTGGGATGTCTGCTGAATCCATCTAGCCTTCTGCTAAATACTACCTACTTAGTTAAATTTCTTATTCCATGATGATGCAACAACTTAACAACTTAAAAAACTTAAAATCTTTCTAATTTCTAAACTTTATGTAATCTTAAGCATTACTGCCACTGCTGTGAGCTGGTAAAATTTCTTTTTGAGCTTAAATATACTTTGTTAAAGAGTGCAAGTTTGTTTTTCTTGATTACCATGCCCGTCTTGTGATTAAAAGTGCTAATGTCTACTGACCGACTATCCAGGGGAGGGTCTGGCGCCCGAGATTAAAATTACCCTTATTTTTTGACTCCTCCTCATAGGCATATTTTCATTCAAAACACCGAAAGCATTTTTTTTATTCAATAACATTACATTTGTCGCTCGTTTATCTAAAAACATTACATTAATGTCTACTGACCGTAGTGTACTGTAATGTTTAAAATTAAAAACATTACAATTGGCGCCCGAACAGGGACCTTTGAGTTTCAGTGAAAGCTTTCTTGCCTCTTATTTTTTTATTGTTGTTGTTGCATCATTTTTCTTTTGCATTTTGAAACTTTATATAAGACTGCATCTCCTCATTTACTTGCTATATAGTGTTGCGCTTTTAATACTTATTTTAAGACCCGATTTTATTTTTGAATGTCCAGTGTTTGTTTATTGCGCTCAAACACTTGTTACATTTTGTGTTTTTCTTTTTGATGAACAATGTTTATTATGGGTAAACTTTTGCCTTCATTCACCTTTTATTATGAATGAACAACGCTTTTATTGCATTTTGTTAATGTAAAATACTTTCAATTCCTACCTAATTGACTTTAAAACATTAGTGTTTGCAAACATCTATGCACTTATTTTCTTTAAAACAACTACTATTTACCTATTGCTAAAATGTATTCACCTACAATTCTGCAAGCTTTCTAAAGTGACTAAGATTAATATGTGCAACTTTTTGTCATATTGACTGAACATAAACTTAACTTTTAACGTAACTTGTTTTGTAGCTTTCATTTCTTTGAATTCATTTCAATGTTAACTTTATTTAAGTAGTTCTTTTCTTTTGTGAAATGAATATTTCTATTCTTTATTGAAATGTATAATTATTTTCTTTTATAGAATAAATTACTTATTTTACTATAAAATAAAACTCAACTTTAAATAATAATTTGCTTGCATTTGCATAGTGGTTTGGCTATGCTAAACATTGTTTAAAAAAAAAATACTTTGATAATTAAACTTATATATTTATATTTTAACCTTTGTTACGGCTTCTGAATAATGACAGTTTATAAGATCTTTATTGCAATAAGTTTAAGTGCTTTTACACTTCTATTGTGATAAGTTGCTGCATCCTTCTGGTTATACATACGCACGTTATTCAAAGCGATTTATAAACAAGCCTTTGCTTGCTTTGAACTTAAAGATAAAAACATAGTATTTTCTTGGGACCAAAATGGAAAAAGTCAAACTTGCTGACGCTGGTACATCTTCCTCACCACAAAAATACGCTACTGTTGCTACTGATACAAGCGATCTTTCGCCTGCTTTGAATTTCACTGCGGAACATGAATTGATTACACTTTCTGAAGATCCACCTCGTCTCAATAACACTTGTCCAGTTGAACACTCTGCACTGCTTGACTCAAACATACATAATGTTTCATCACTTCAAAGAGACATGCTTACTCATACTTCTGCATTACAAAAACCTAGTTATTACAAACGTCCTGATGTTACAAAAAGTAAAATTATTTTTGATGGTAAGTCTTGTGTTCGAGAATTTATAACTAATGTTGAAGAATATATGCTATCCCGAGACATTGATGAATATTTTATATCGACTTTGTTTTCTGACTTTCTTGCTGGTTCTGCGAAGAAATGGTTTCGTGTTGCTCGTTCCGGCTTGCACTCTTGGTTTGAAATAAAACTAGCTTTGCTCAAACGTTTTGATGAGCTTGATTTTGATTATAATTTGGAATATCTTTTACGTACTCGTAAACAAAAATCTAATGAAGGTTTATCTGATTTTATTATCGATTTACAGGATATGTCATATCGTTTAACTGACCCACTTTCAGAACAGGGTTTAATTCAAATAATAAAACATAACATGTTGCGATCTTATGCCATCCACTTCATTGGTAAGAAGGTCGGTTCCATTGACCAAATCGTTAGATTCGGGCGTGAAATCGAGGGGCTTACTTGTGTTAAAGACTTAGTTAAGTCAGATAGTAGATCAATAACTTCCAATAGGACCCCTAAAGTTAATATTATTTCTGAAAGTTTAACATGTTTAAAATGTAAACAAAGTGGACATAATTTTAGTAAATGTAATGTAATTTCTGGAATTATTTGTTTCAAATGTAATTCTAAAGGTGTGACTACACAAACTTGTAAGAATTGTAACGAACCTAAAACTGAAGATAAACAAGTTGCGATTCCAAAAAACTAGCTAGCTTTCGTCGAGCTCCTCTTCGTACTGAAGCGAATCGAACCTCGGCGAGTAATAAAAATAAAATACCTGCTCCTAAAATTTATAAAACTCATGCTCCTGATAGTAAAACTATTAAAAAAGAATTCTCAGATTGGCTAGATTATTTAAAAGTATTTTTCAATATGCATAAAGTAGCTCCTGTTCTTTTTGTTAAAAATAATGATAATAGACCTTACCTTAACTTTTCCGTTAAGAATAATTGTTTCACTGGAATGTTGGATAGTGGTGCTAACTGCTGCGTCCTTGGTGGAAATTCGCATCAACAATTTTTGAAATTAGGATACAAAATTAAACCTATTTTGAGAACCGCTCGTACTGCTGATGGTTCCTGTCAACGTGTCATAGGTAGACTTGATATACCAGTAACTTGTGATAACTTAACTAAAATTATTTCTTTTATGATCATACCTTCTTTTGAACCAAATATTATTCTTGGTTTTGACTTTTGGCTAAAATTTGATTTGACAAAAAATATTTTGAAAAATGTAACTTTTATTAATGAAAACGAAATTCAACCCAATATTTGTTCTATTACCGCTGCTGCACTTCTCTCTCCTTCTGAGACTGAACAGTTGAATGAAGTTGTAAAATTATTCGAAGATATTTCCTATGAAAAGAATGGCTTGGGTTTAACTCACCTCACTGAACATAAGATAATTACTACAGGTGAACCTATTAAGCAACGTTATTATCCCCTTAGTCCTGCTAAACAAAAAGAAGTTTATGATGAAGTAGAATCGTTACTTAGTGAAGGAATCATTCAACATTCTAAATCTCCTTGGAGTTCTCCAGTGTTGACCGTTCCTAAAAAGGACGGTGGTATTCGATTATGCCTAGACTCTCGTCGATTAAATTCAGTTACTGTTAAAGATTCTTATCCCTTGCCTTATACCTCTCATATTTTGGATAACCTTAGAGGTGCCAAGTTCATAACAGCAATAGATTTATCTAAAGCATTTTTACAAATAAAACTAGAAGCTTCCTCGAAAGAGAAGACTGCATTCTGTATTCCTGGTAAAGGTTTGTTCGAATTTGTTCGGATGCCGTTTGGTCTCACCAACGCACCTGCTGAGCTTCAAAGATTAGTAGATAGATTATTTGGCCCTGAATTTGACAAGAATACCTTCTGTTATCTTGATGATTTAATTTGTGTTAATAACTCATTCGATTCCCATTTAACTCTCTTAAAGAAAGTCCATCAGGTTCTAAAAGATGCTGGATTGACAGTGAATTTAAAAAAGTGCGAATTTTGCAAAGAGAGGTTAAGATATCTTGGTTATATTGTTGACAGTGAAGGACTACACACTGATCCTTTAAAATTAGATTCTATTAAAAATTTCCCTCGTCCTAAAACTGTAAAACAAGTTCGTAGTTTCTTGGGATTATGCTCTTATTATCGAAGATTTATTCAAAATTTTGCCGACATTGCCTCTCCACTTACTAAATTAACAGGTGGTAGTAGAAAATCGATAAAAATTTGCATCTGTTTTTCCATTATAATTTTCCATTTAACAGGTAAACAAAATGATAGTCTGAGGGTGTGCCAAAATTCAATGGAAAGAAGTGTCATGGGAATAAAAATAAAAGATAAAATTAAATTAACAACCATCAAAAAGCAAACTAAATTTAGAGATGTAACAAAAACTATAAAAAGGCTGAAGTGGAGATGGACTGGTCATATGATCAGAGATCCAATATACAAATGGACAAAAATCGTCACTGAGTGGTATCCAAGAGGAAATAAAAGATCAAGAGGGAGAAAAAACATAAGGTGGGAGGACGCCATAAAGAAAACGGCAGGCCCCTTTTGGATGCGCACGGCAAGAGAGAGAGAGGAATGGAGAGCCTTGGAGGAGGCCTATGTCACAGGACAAACTTTCAGCAAATAGAATTAAGGAACTTATTTTCTACATTATGTAAAGTGAATGAAACTGCTACTGTAAAAATTGTTGAAAGATAATAAATGGCTTTATTATTATTATGTTTTTTAGAGTATTTTTGAGCTCGAAATTTTTGGAAATTTCGGTGTTTGTAGAAAGAACCCACGGGCTAAGCCAAGTGAGTCCCTCTTTCAGGATTTTGTTGGTGGTTGGTATCGTCCTGTAAAAATTTTCTGACCATTCGGCAGGTATTCAAAATGGCAGCTTTTTGCATTGTTAGATAAGTGTTTTCGGGAATTTCTAATGTTTTTAATGACGTGAGTAAGTGCTTTGGGATAACTCCAGTACTAGAGAGCACCAGTGGTATTATATAAACTTTATTCATTTTCCAAATTTTGAGGACTTCTTCCTTCAGCTCTGTATATTTTTGAATTTTATCGGTTATGCTTTTACGAAGATTGTGTGTGTTGGGTACTGCTATGTCAATTAGGTAAACTGTTTTAGTCGTTTTGTCAATAAGTGTGATGTCTGGTCTATTGTTATGTATAGTTCTGTCTGTAAGTATCGCTCGGTCATAGTATATTTTATGTTGGTCGCTCTCTAGAACTGGTTTTGGTGTGTACTGATAGTAGGGTAAAGGTTTACCGGGAACGAGATGATATTTCAAGGCGAGTTTCTGGTGTATGATGTTGCATATCTGATTGTGGCGATGTGTATAGTCTGTCTGAGTGAGATTAGGGCAAGCACCAGTAATGTGTTGTATAGTTTCGGATTGTCTATGGCATTTCCTGCATTTATCAGTGATGAGGTTGCGATCTTTGAGAATGTATTTTTTGTAGTTCCTAGTATTTATGACTTGATCCTGTATGGCTATAGTAAAACCTTCGGTTTCTGGGAAGAGCGAACCCAGTTTTAACCATTTGTTAGAAGCAAGAAAATCAATATGTGGTTGTTCAAGATCGTGTATATGTCGTCCATGTAATTCCTTGTTTCGCCATGCGGTTGCCTTATTAGTTTCATGCTGATTCCTACTGTTGAATTCTAAGTCTCTATTTTGTAAGTTTAATGGTGTATAGTTGTCGTCACTTTCCACTACGGCCATATGTATATTGCTCACTGTAGCTTTGTTGAAGAAAAAGTGTCTCATACCTTGGAGTTGCCCCTCCCATAGCAACTTCAAGTCAATTAGACCTCTTCCTCCATTTTCCCTTTTTATAGTGGTCCTCTCGATTGCTGATTTAGGATGTAAGTAATTGTGTTTGGTAAGCGTTGTTCTGGTTCTAATTTCTAATTTGCGTATATCTGTTTTCGTCCACTTGATTAACCCAAATGTGTACGTAAGAATAGGAATGGCGCACTGTGGGCTGATTTTCGACTTTCATAGACTTAGGGATCACTTTTGGGAATCTTAACTTTTTTTTCCTGGAATCGCTTCTAGATACATAGTTGTAGTAATATTATGGCTTAATAATGTAAGTATTTATGTTTTCGTGCATTTTTTCTCATTTGTTTGAAAAAATTGTATGGAAATACACTTTTAAACATTTTTATCTCGACTTTCGTGCGACTGCCCCTAATATCCTCTGGCATGATTAAACTCCATATTTTTCTTCATTTTTTGACATATTGCATAGGGGGCGCACTCGCTAGATTTCAGGCGCAAAAAAATAAAAACTTATTTTATTTTTTTAATATTATATTTAACCGTTTAAAATTATGTACATATTAGTAAATAACATAGTAATATAAAATTACGCGAGACAAAAATTCACAATGAAAAATTTAATGTAAATTCAAAAACTACAATTATTATGGTCTGTTTGATAAAAAATATACGAACTTCTATCAAAAGTGTACAGCTAATGAAGTAAAACACAACACTCTTTTTTTTGTGTGTGCAATTAACACTATTTACATCATTTATATTCTGCCTGTGAGCTATTCCTCCTAACACATTAGTACACAGTGGGGATTAAAAATATTAATATAATGCAAATTGTCTTAAAAATTACTAATGACACGATTATATCACCAGTAATCATTAGTTTTGGCCAATTTTTGGGGTAATTAGCTAACTACCTCATTAGAAATGATGATTATATTTTCAATGAAAGAGTAAAATCTGTTCCATTAGAAATTATCTTGAGACTTAGCGGGTAGTTAGATAATTAGTTAATTATTTGGTGGGGGTAATTTTAACGGGGTTTATAAATTGACTGAACTTATTGAGTTCTTACAATTGACCTTGATTTTCCGAAGAGTAACGATCTTTCTTTACAAAATGGAGCAATCCAGGTTAATTACCAATCTAGATCTGTACGTGATTTTAAAACAATCTGGCAAGTTAAGTAACTACAGTGTTTTGCTAGATAAAGTTGTGTCTCAGTTACGTTTAAGCCTTTCCGATGAAGACTTGGACATTTTAAAGGAATTTTGTAGACGATTCAGCCAAGCTGTGACAAAAAGATGGAAGCAAGCCAAATCAAACACGGAAACCTTCAAAAGGCTATACGAGGAATGGTTGGCACTTCATGTTGATTGGCCGACATGCGTTACCAATACTTTCAATACATTGGGAAGAACCACAAGTGAAACTTTAAGTGATCCACAACCGTCAACAAGTGAAAGTTTTAGTGATCCACAACCATCAACAAGTTCAGTATCCGTTTCAACATCAACTGCAACATTATGTGCACGTAAACCTTTTGATGACTTGGGTATGAAGCAAAGAAAACGAAGGGTCTCCGAACTTGAAAAGCAAGGAAACAGCAGTGAATAGGCATGACGAACAATTTTGAAATCTTCTTTCGTGATAAAGGTACACATGTATTGTATACTAAAAAAACTTTATTTCGGTTTCAAAGGTCAGTTTAACAAAGTTTGAGGACATTATTCTAGTATTTTATCAACAGCGCGCGAAAACGCTCGCAGGTGTCATGGCGTCCGTGTGACGTATTTGTAATGTAAATATCAAGTGTCTGTCAAACTCACTTGTATGAAATACGACAGTGACATTTGTTGATTTCCACTACAGTGACGTCATAGTGCGTGATTGACGTTTGAGTCAAAATGGCGAATTGGAGTATTTTATCCTTTTACTTTATCGAAAATCTGATTAATCTCAGATTTTAAAATCAAACTAAATGTGTCTTTTAAATCCTTTTAATATGTATTTTCCCCTAATGTATTCAAATCGTTGATTATTTGATACTGTCGTCATGCCTATTGGCTTACGCGACAATAAGTAAGTTGAAGAAAGATGGCGAAGAAGACTTAGCATCCGTAATCGAGTACATAATGAAAAATCGTGCAGATGCCAATAATATTTTAGAAAAAATCAAGTCGGAGAAGACTAGGGCCACCAAATTCACCCCTGATAAAGGTTTGGGTTTGTTACTGTCACTCAAATTATCTAAGTGGCAGTATATAACATTACGGGAATCTGCCATTCGAGAAGGTGTTCCAAATCTATATCCCTCCTATTATAAAATTCAGCAAGCGAAAACCGAGTGCTATCCTTTACAAGATTTTTTTACAGTGACTGATATCATAGCTAAAGTGTCTCTCCAAGCTCTTTTAGATGTTACGGTAAAGCGAATACTAAAAACTGTGCAATACCAATCGACTGACCAGACTTTAAATTTATTGTCTAAGTGGGGATTTGATGGGGCGTCAAGTCAAAGCCGATACAAGAAAAAACTTGAAGAAGGGGAAAGTGACGAAGCCATTTTTATGACTAGTTTGGTCCCGCTGAAACTAACTGCAGGTTCAGATTCAAAAGTAATATGGGAAAATCCAAAACCGTGTTCGCCCATGTACTGTCGACCCGTTCAATTTAAATTTATTAAAGAAAGTGAATTAGTGGTGCAAGAAGAATTGAGAAAAATGGAAGCAGAAATAGAATCATTAAGTCCTTCTCTTTGTGATGGTGTCCAAGTGTCACATAATTTAGTTATGACTATGATTGATGGAAAAGTGTGTACTTATTTGTCAGAAGCACGTTCAAGTGCTTCATGTTACCTGTGCCTAGCAACACCATCACAAATGAACAACTTGGACACAGTTTTGCAGAAAGAAGTTGCAACGGAGATGTACAAGTTTGGATTGTCCACATTACATGCACAGATCAACGCAATGGAGTGCCTTTTGCACATTGCGTATAGGCAAGATTTAAAGGTTTGGGCTGTGAGAGGAGAAGAAAACAAGAATATCATGTTGCAGAGAAAGAAGTCTATTCAAGACGGATTTCAGAAAGAGCTAGGTCTTCTGATAGACATAGTGAAACAGGGATCAGGGACGACCAATGACGGTAATACGGCAAGAAGGTTTTTTGAGTTCCCTGAAAAGACAGCAGCAATAACTGGTCTGGATCAAGAACTTGTACACAGGTTTGCTGTCATTCTACAGGCTGTCACGTCTAGTGAAACTATTGATGTGGACAAATTCAGGTCATATACACGGGCTACCGCAGAGAGATACGTAGAGTTATACAATTGGTACTATATGTCAGCAACTGTGCATAAGTTATTGATCCATGGAGCCGACATCATTCAAAATTCGATTGTTCCAATAGGAATTTTGTCTGAAGAGGCATCTGAAGCCCGTAACAAGGACTTTCGCAGATATAGGGAACATCATTCAAGAAAGAATACTCGAAAAAACTCAAACGAAGATATTATTAAGATGATGATCGTTAGTTCTGATCCCTATATTTCATCAACGAGGCCAAAAATGCACAATTTCAGGCATAAACAATTTCATAAAGATACACTAGACCTCTTTATATCCGAGCCAGCAAATTCTGATGTTGAATTCTGTGATGTTAGTTGTATTAATTATAGCGACACAGAATCAGATGACTCGGATATAGAAGTCTAATGTAGAATGTTATTTACTAATGGGTACAATGTTTTGAACAGTTAAATGTGTTATTTTTTTACCTAAAATCTAGCTAGTGTGCCCACTGTATTAGGAGTGTATAAATATGATGTAAATAGTCTTAATTACACACACAAAAAAGTGTTCTGATTTATTTCAGTAGCTGTATACTTTTGATAGATGTTCGTATATTTTTTTATTATATAAGCAAAGTTATTATTACTTGTGTATGTATATATAATTTTAAGGAATTAGTCTGTTTAGTAAGATAAAGCTCCAAAAAAGTATTTAATTTGTTTTCATACGCTAGAGGAATATTTTGGTGAGAAATATTTTTTTGTTTTGTAATTTAATTATGTTTATATTTTAGAAATGTTACTTTTAGAATTACTTTTGCAGTGACCTTACAGGGTTTATGTGCGGAATTGTATTACATATCTTATTATGTACCACGAAATGCAATAATTTATTAAAAATAAGTGGAGTGGAGTGGAGTAAGTTTTTCGCTGTGATTTTTTTTCGCGCATAATTTTATAAGTATTATTATGTTATTTACTACTAGGGACATTATTTTAAACGCTTAAATATAATATTTTAAAAAAATAATAGTTTTTATTTTTTTACGCCTGAAATCTAGCGAATGCGCCCACTGTGCAATATGTCAAAAATTGAAGAAAAATATGATGAATAATCATGCCAGAGGATATTAGGGGCAGTCGCACGAAAGCCGAGATAAAAATGTTTAAAGGTATATTTCCATACAAATTTTACAAACAAATGAAAAAAAATGCACGAAAACATAAACACTCACATTATTAAGCCATAATATTACTACAACTATGTATCTAGAAGCGATTCCAGGCAAAAAAAGTTAAGATTCCCAAAACTGATCCCTAAGTCTATGAAAGTCGAAAATCAGCCCACAGTGTGGCGTAAGTATTAATGGCTTTAAAAAGGTTTTTGGAATACAGATCTTTTCTGCAGATTAAATTAAGACGACGAATGTATTCTTGGATTAATTCAGTTTTTATTTTTGTGTGGTGAATTCCTTTTGCCTGTTGGATGCCTAAGTATTTGTAAGTCTCAGTCGGTTCCATTAAAGTGAAATCAAAGTGTTCATTGTTGCTCGCATCGTTACCTTTTACCTTACCTTTCACTATTTTCATTATTTTACACTTGTCCAAGCCGAATGACATGTTTATATCTGAACTGAACTTCTTAGTAACGTCAATCAACTTCTTCATCCCTTTGTCTGATTTTGAAAAAAGCTTTATATCGTCCATATACATCAGATGGCTTATCGACGTGTCACTTGTTAAGTTATATCCGCTGTCTGAGTTGTTCAGTAAACTCGAAAGAGGGTTAAGGGCAAGGCAGAACCACAGGGGACTGAGCGAATCTCCCTGGAAAATACCATTGCCGATAGGGATTTCTTTTGTGCTGATGGTGTTGCAGTCAAGGTTAAGTAAGAGAGTAGTCTTCCACTCGGCCATGGTATTTTCCAAAAAGGTGATTATGGTCGGATTTACTTTATAAATTTGCAGGACTCGTATGAGCCAAGAATGGGGTACACTGTCAAATGCTTTTTTGTAATCGATGTAGGCAATGTTTATGTTCCTGTTATGTTTGTGTGCGTGTTTGAGTATTGTGGAGTCTATTATTATCTGTTCCTTACATCCCATATGGTTGCGTCGGCATCCTTTTTGTTCCTCTGACAAGATATTATTACGTTCGATATGAGTATTGAGTTTATGAGTAATGCAGGATGTTATTATTTTATATAAAGTAGGCAAGCATGTAATGGGTCGATATTGTGACGGATCTTCTGTGTTCTGACTTTTAGGCAACATGAAAGTTATTCCTTTTGTTAAAAAATTGGGCATGTCTACTGTTTCTGTTATAACATCTGTAATAGCGCGTCCTAATGCTTCGTGCAAAATGAAAAACTTCTTATACCAAAAGCTATGTACTCCATCTACTCCCGCTGCTTTCCAATTTTTCAGTTTTGCTGTGACCTCCTCCAAATCTGTCCTACCTATATTTGTAAATTCCATCTCCTCTATTCCTCCCCATTTATTCTCCTCTTCTCGTATCCAGTCTGCTTCATAGTTATAATCTGAGTGATTTTTCCATATATCGGCCCAATACTTTTCAAGAGATTCTGTAGCCGGGGCCTCTCTTTCTCTCACCTCTTCATTTTGCCTACTACCATTCAATAACCCCCTATAAAACAATTTTTCGTTTCTTGCAAACTGTATGTTGTCTTCTTTGCGATGCAGTGCTTTTTTATATCTTTTCAGCCGTTGAGCTTTCAGTGAAAGTTTTTGCTTCAAAGTATCCAAAAATTCTTCTGGCCTGCTGTTAGGTCTTTCGTGAGTTGAGTGTTTTCGGTTTGTTTTAAATATCTGCTCTACTTGTTTAACTACCTTTTCAGACCTGTTATTATGTATATATTGAGTCAATCTGCCTATATCTCTTCGAAGCTTTGTAATGTCCTTTTCTAATCTTATTTGCCAAGCTGGTTTTCTAAATTGTTTCTCTTTAGTAGTGTTGTGTAAGTTGCGTGTTTCAATCTTAAAACCTAACTCTCTTGAGATAACAAGAGCACTGCAGTAAATCAATGTGTGAATATGTAATAAATCCGAATCAGTTGAGATGTAACTATTTAAAATTGTGCTATTGAAAACACTAATTAAACGGTATAGTTTTTTGCTATCTCGTAGACGTGGCAACCTAGGTCTTGTGGTTGGATTGGTTCCAGTGTATTCAGCAAGTGCTGTTTGTAGCTTATCTGATAGTTCTTGTATGAGTGTTTCTGATTCTAGTTCAGTGATGTTCGATTCCTGTGTATTTGGATGATTGAGTGATGTATTTAGTGTAGTTGATTGCAAAGATGTTAACGGCTGTGAACATGTTATGTTACTTGAATTTGTGCACGCAATGGAACTCAAAGGCAAGTTGTCCTCTAAGCTAGAATCATGAGATTGAGTGTTACTGGTTTGGTAGAGTTCAGTGGTAGTATGTGTTTCACGCTCTTGATCCATTTTTAATCGCTCTCTTACCTCTTCTTTAATTTGATTCAATGTAGAATCAGACAGCAACTTATTTCGTAAAATAGCCCTGTATTGGTCTGCAACTCTTTGTCCGGATACATTTATATGTGGGTATTCCTGTTTAAATTGGTCAAAAAGATTTTTACAGTACATAGTACGATCTGTATCTAATTTAGTGATGTAATAGTAGGTGCGCATGATGAAAGTATTTATTTCGTCATCCCACTTCATACGCACTCTGGGTTTGCCAGCCTTGGTGGTCAAAGGATTAGCGGCTGATGCCTCCTTTGAAACATCCAGGGTTGGTGTGGTAGCTGCTACTATAGTGGAATTGTTTGAAAGTTGGGTGAACTCACATTGTTCAGGATTCCCACCAGAGGTAGGTCCCCCGGCAGAGGGCCGTCCACCTAAACCCTCGCCACCGATGGCTCGTATGCTGAAGCGCCCAGCATCGGCTCCAGGCGCGCCCCGGCGATCGCCCCCGGGAAGCGGCAATATACGTGAATTTTTACTTCTTAACTCCATTTTATTGGGTTTGCCATGGCCCTGTTGGTCACCCGCATAGTAGTTTTATTGCAGGTGTCCGCCCCCTACGTGGCTTAGATGGTCAAGCACGGACGTATGGTTGGACTTTAGGGGGCTATGGTTGGACTTTAGGGGGCTTATTATTATTATTATTATTTATTTTTAGTAGAAAATCAAAAAGTAACTTAGAATGGAACGATGATGCTGAACAGGCCTTCGTTGATTTAAAATAATCTCTTGTAACTTCTCCAGTGCTTGCTTGTCCAAATTTTGAAAAACCTTTTAAACTCCATTGTGATGCTAGTTCTGTGGGTTTAGGAAGTGTATTATGTCAAGTGGATGAAAATGAAGATGAACATCCAATTGCTTTCTATTCAAGATCATTTAATAAATGTGAAAGAAATTACAGTGTAACTGAAAGAGAACTATTAGCTGTGTTAGATTCCATTGAACATTTTAGACCATACATTGAAGGAATGAAATTTTCTGTAGTTACGGATCATGCTAGTTTGAAATGGCTGTTAGGATTAAATAACCCCTCTGGTCGACTTGCTCGTTGGGCAGCTAGAATTTCACAATTTACATTTGATATTCAACATAAGAAAGGTTCTTTACATGTAGTTCCCGATACTCTCTCCCGTTATGAAATTTTACAATTAAATATTTCTCCTGTTGCTGTAGTTTTACCTGATGAAGAAATAACTGATCCATGGTATAAGAAAATTTTTGTTAACTGTCAGAAAAATCCTTCCAAACATAAAAACTTCAGAGTTGAAAATAATGTAGTATACAGATTCTGTAAATCTAAATTTAATTTAAATGATAACTTGAGTTGGAAAATTGTTATACCTAAAGAAAATGTTATTGATACGGTGCGAGAAAATCATGATAATTTAAATTCCAGTCATTTAGGCCTTCATAAAACTTTACATAAAATAAAACTTCATTATTATTGGAAAGGTATGTTTAATGATGTTAAAGAATACATAACTAGATGTGATACCTGTAAAGCCTATAAACATTCTACTTCAGCACCCTTAGGTTTCATGGTTAATCCTAAAAAAGTAGATAAACCAATGGTAATGTTGTCCATGGACATCATAGGTATTTTGCCCAAAACTTATTCTGGTCATCGTTTTATATTATCTGTGGTAGATGTATTTACTAAATATTGTTGGATTTTTCCACTAGCTATTGCGACTACTAGATCAATTTGCAAGTTCTTAGAGAAAGATATATTCCTAAAGTTTGGATGTCCTAAGATAGTAATATGTGATAATGGAACACAGTTCACTTCTAAAAACTTTGTCGAATTTTTAAAAAGTTTTAATATTGATAAAATATTTTATAATACTCTTTATACTGCTCAAAACAATCCTGTGGAACGTTATAATAAGACCATTGAAACTTGTATTTCTTGTTTTGTTCGTGATGATCATAGGACTTGGTCTAAGTTTTTGCCTCATGTGCAATTAGCTTTGAATAGTAGTGCAAATTTGGCTACTGAATTTACGCCGAATTTCCTAATGTTCGGTAGGGAACTTATTTTTGATGCTTCTTTACATCGCTTTAGTAATTCTATTGATAATTTGTCTCAGGTCGACATTGTTGATCGTTCTGCATTTGCTACTTCTCTTTCTTCTTTGGAAGGTATTTTTGAAAAAGTTGTTCGTTCTTTATTTAAAGCTTACAAGCGCAACGCTACTTATTATAATAAGGGTCGACGATTCACTTCTTATGGGTTAGGGGATATCGTTTGGAGACGTAATTTCGTACAATCCAACGCTGCACGATATTTTTCGGCTAAATTTGCACCTAAGTTCGTGAAGTGTGAAATAATAGATAAAGTTTCTGATAATGTATATGTATTGAAGGACTTAGAGAAGCGTACTTCTGGTCGGTACCATATTAAAGATATTATTAAGATCTAACTCCTCTTATTTTGTTAACTTAAATGTTAGTTTACCTTTGTACTTAATGGGTCTGGTTTGAATTTATTTTGGGGATTTGAAATGAATGTTGTATAGCGTGAAGAATGTAAGAGATAATTAATTCCCCGTTGCTAGTGAAAGTGTGTATGAAAGGAAATAAATAATTCGAATCTAGATATCTTACTTACAAAATTTTCTGAATTTCAACTTAGGTAACGACTATTAAAATTTTAATTTTTGGTTCCCTTCAATACTTAGAAAATTATATTCCTACTCCCATAAGATTTTATTCTTTTTTTATTTAGACAAGGTTTTGGGTCACTTGTTTAAAAAATTTTTTCACACCGTTTTGTTGTGTGTTATTTTCTTTTCTACACCGTTTTTGTTGTGTAGTTTTGTAACGTTGTTCTGTTACGTTTTCTTTTTAGTCATAGTGTCGTTCTTTTATTTAAGGTTTGTCCTCGGCTATGACGATTTTTTCCCAGGCTCTGTCCCTGTGGGCTTTTTGGCACTCCTCATGAACGGAAAGCTGGTGGTGTTGAGCCGGTCATGTTGGTTGTACCCTTCTTTTGTTTCAGATTTCTGGACATCTCTTTTGTTGCGCCTCATGCTCGGAAAGCTGGTGGTGTTGAGCCGGTCATGTTGGTTGCATCTTCTTTTCCAGTGCCTCATGCTCGGGAAGCTGGTGGTGTTGTGCCGGTCATGTTGGTCACTTGGGTTTTTCGTTTCAGCTCCTTTGGACTGCAACACTTTATAGGTTCCAGACGCCTTTTGTTCTGTGTTTTTGTGCTTCGTGCCCGGAAGTTCGGATAGAGTTGCGCCGATCATGAAGTCACAAACCCATTTAAGCCTCATGCTTTGTCATGTAGGTGGGCCTTTTCTTTCTTTTTTCAGACATTTTTGTTCTGAGTTTTTTGTGCTTCGTGCCCGGAAGTTCGGATAGAGTTGCGCCGATCATGAAGTCGCAAACCCATTTAAGCCTCATGCTTTGTCATGTAGGTGGGCCTTTTCTTTTTTTTTCAGACATTTTTGTTCTGAGTCTTTCTCCTCGTGGCTGTTCACGTTGGCGAATTTTCTCCACGTCATGTCCGGAAAGTTGGTGGTGTTGAGCCGACCATGATTGTGTGTTAGAGTCTGCGACTATAGGGTTCGACAGGTCTCTCAAATAGGGGTTTCATTGTTCGAGTCCGCGACCCTGGTGTCCAACGGATCTCATATAACAACAGGGGTAGGGTTAGTATTACAAACCGAACTTTGGCGAAGTAGTCGAAATTTTCAGTTTGAGTCTGTGACGATGGTGTCGAACAGATCTCCATAACTGTGAAGGGTTTGAAAGAAGTTAGGAGATGAATCTTTTCGAGTCTGTGACGATGGTGTCCAACAGCTCTCCTTAAAGGTTTCTCGCTTTTTGGATTTGGTGGTTGAAATTTACTTTGAGTTTGTGACCAGTGAGTCCAACAAACTCTTCCTTATTGGTATTTCTTTTTTCTGTAGGTTGTTTCTCACAGATTTCTTTTTTCTTTTTCAATTCATTCTTATGGTTCGTTGAACTATTTAAGTTGGTTTCCCCATTTTGGTTTTAAGGTTTTGTTCTTAGGAACGCCTTTTTCTTTTGTTCAGCTACAAAGCTTAACATTTCTTTTCTCTTTTTGAGTTTCAGATATTCACTTTGGATTCTGGAAATTTCGTTTTGAGTTTTGGAAATTCACTTTGGATTCTGGAAATTTCGTTTTGAGTTTCGGATATTCACTTTGGATTCTGGAAATTTCGTTTTGAGTTTTGGAAATTCACTTTGGATTCTGGAAATTTTGTTTTGAGTTTTGGAAATTCACTTTGGATTCTGGAAACTTCGTGTTGAGTTTCGGAAATTTCTTTTTGGGTTTTGGAAATTTTATTTTTCTTTGCTTTTTCTTTTACAGCCTTGATTCTCGATGCTTAAATCGGGGAAGGGTGAATTGTAACAGTATTTTTTCATCCTGTTACATATTTTCGACTTTGTTTACTTTTTAGGTTATAATTTAGCCAGCTGACAGATCATCTGTTCTGACAGTGACATTTTGTTTTTTTAATTTCTTCGGAAAGGGATGCGCCTACGCAGACTGCCTAATGTCTCGACTCTAAAGCACGTCATCTGCTACATCTATGGCACGCCATCCGCTGTAAAACCGATAAACTATGACAGTTAGTTAGTCTGTGGTTTTGCGATAAAAAGTCTAGACAGCACTACTTCTCCGTTTGGCCGCCATTCGTCGACCCATCTTTTTCAGAGGAGCTGCAGTTTTTGCAACCCATTTTAATCTCCCCTCTTAGGGATGATTTTTCTCCGTTAAATATTTTGTCGAAGCCGCATAATGGTGACTGAACACCTCTTGATGATATCTATTGGATAATTCGGTAAGATTTTGTTTAATTTTGACTTTGCATTTTTGTCATGAGGTTAGCAATTATTTCCTTATTCTCACAAATAGTGTTTTGTTTACAGCTTGGACGACTTATATTTAATGATGCATACTCTGCAATCGATATTAATTTGTTAAAAAAGAAATAAAACGGTAAGTTCTCCACCTGGATAACCTCCCATTTTCTCTTGCGGTAGGCTTTCTTATTGTAATTCGTTTACTAATTTGAGCTTTTGTTACAGCCTCCGGCGTTTTATTTTCTTTTAAATTTTTCTCCACTTTAATTCTTCGGATCTAAAACGATTTCGTAAAGTCATGGAATGTTGAACAACTAAGTAAGAATGACTGGATCTCCAGGTAACACAAACTCTTTACTTCTACCTTGCGGATTAGGCGCGTTACCCTTCAAGACGACCACTAACTGAAGGACACAGTTCTTGCCCCTGTACCAGCTTGGGATGTCTGCTGAATACATCTAGCCTTCTGCTAAATACTACCTACTTAGTTAAATTTCTTATTCCATGATGATGCAACAACTTAACAACTTAAAAAACTTAAAATCTTTCTAATTTCTAAACTTTATGTAATCTTAAGCATTACTGCCACTGCTGTGAGCTGGTAAAATTTCTTTTTGAGCTTAAATATACTTTGTTAAAGAGTGCAAGTTTGTTTTTCTTGATTACCATGCCCGTCTTGTGATTAAAAGTGCTAATGTCTACTGACCGACTATCCAGGGGAGGGTCTGGCGCCCGAGATTAAAATTACCCTTATTTTTTGACTCCTCCTCATAGGCATATTTCCATTCAAAACACCGAAAGCATTTTTTTTATTTAATAACATTACATTTGTCGCTCGTTTATCTAAAAACATTACAATGCGGTATTCACCCCGGCCATTCTCAGACTGCTGATGGATTTCACAGCTTTACCAGACATTCCAAGAATTCTTTCTTCTTTCTCTTTGGACATTATTCCACACAGCACCTTCTAGTCCCAAGGGGTCCGCTATTATGGATACTAGACAACCGATAAACATACTTAAATACTTTTTCTTTTGTAAATACATACTAAATATACATAGGAAACACCCAGACCAATACAAACAGACATGTTCATGCACACAAATGTTTGTACTGTGCGGGGATCGAACCCGCGACCCTTGGTGTAGTAGCCGACTTCTCAACAATTACACCAAGACGGTCGTCAATTGGTCAATTAAAGACCATGTAGTCATTTCGCGAATACCAAGCGACATTCTCACGATGTCTCAAGATGCGACGCGACGTCGTGCCTATCGTCTGACTGAGTACAAGCCCTTAGGGTCCTCTAGAGAGGGCAATGCAATCTGACATATGATTAGGTATTAAACTGACCTAGAGAGAGTTTCATTCAATCACACACATCAAGCGCGTAAACGTTATAATGTGTGTGATTGAATTGGTGACCTCTGTGAAAAATTAATATAATACAGCCTTATTATATGTCTATGCAAATCTGCATTTTCGCGGTCGATGTGTCATCAAATAAACTCGTACTCGGCCCTCAGAACAACTTCACATAAATATAAACAACAGGAAGGAAAATCTACATAATATACAGAAGACAGGTCAACTTATACACTCTGAGAGTTCACCTTATGCTAACGCATTACAGGCTATTTTCCAACTTGGCTTAACGAGTTGCTCTCAGTACGTGTTTCTAGGCAAAAATTGTTAACTATGTTGCTATTTCTCAACAACCTGCGCTATTCGTCACCCGCGAAACAATAGGGTCTTCTAGTGTTGACGTAGGAAACTACGACCAATTTATCTTGACCTCATTTGTGAATGCCTACTTGTTTTGATCAGGTCAAGTTATTGGGCTTCCTTTGACCAACTTAGATATAATACTTCTTTCTTGTGTTGTCTGGCCTTTTAGACGCAAATAATGCACTGACACAGGCAGCTTTTTGATTCAAACTCACCCCTTGCTGAGCTTAGGCGTTTCTATAGATCTTTTCAGACTTCAAATCAAATCACATCAAATCTCAATTTAAATCGACAAAGGGGACATTAAAAAATGTTGATATTTTTTGGGAAAAGTTTCGGAAAACCTTCAGTTTGGAAAGGCCTACTGCCGTTCGTGCTGTCATAGTAAATTGTTGAAAGCGTACATAATCAGTTCGAAATTGCTCTTGATTTTCGGTTATTCCAAGCAAAATAATATTTTATTGTACAAATACGTAAATCCCATAAAAACACAATGGTTATAATACTTAAAAGTTACGGAACTCCGTAAAATTGTGTACCGGAGTAGACCCCCAAGGCGCTAGTACTACTAGTATCAACACAGCTTGTTATGGAGTCTTCCAATCAGTTAGTGGTTTGGAAACACTTGTGCCCAATGATATTATAACAAAAAGAGGTAGATAGGTTACTTGTGCTAAAATGTGGCACCCAAAATTAGAACTTTTCGTGTATCTGAACAGAGCATTGACAGTGTTGACAGTTTGAGACGACACTGCGCAATATGTAGGTAGCTGTCTCGTTTACGCTCTAGTACTGTCTTGTTCACACGACACACTGTCAAATTAACTACGTCGAACCCCGTGGTCAATTTTTGACTTCGCGTCTGTACTGACATAACCTACCTCTTTTTGATCATAATATCATTGCTTGTGCCCGTATGCGTCGTCGCTGGACCCGCGGCCGGTCAATGAGTCAGCTGTCTAAATGGATATGACCTTCCTTGCTGCGCTCGCACACCCTCGGCATTGTCTTTGTCACACGCGGTCTAAACAATTCGAGGTACTAAATATAAATTCGCTTTAAAGTTTAATTGCAGGACACGATATTTATTAAGCAATGGACTCAGATGTTAACAAATTAATTAAATTCGTTTACCACATTACCATCACCAATGTACCACCACGTGCCGAGTAGCTTTTCTTCCCAAGCATAAGTCAGATTGACCTCCCCAAGTAACGCCCTCACCCCCGAATTCAGAAACGTCAATCAACGCTAAGCACGCTTACGCTCATGCTGTCCCGCAAAATGTCAATAGAACTGAAAGGGACAGATATAATTCTGAGGGATGCCCAACGTTGATTTGGGTTTGTGAATTCGGGGGTAAGCAGAGGTCACGCGCCCTACGCTGCGTTAATCTAACGTTTCTATTCAAGAATGTTTGAAAGTTTCTGTCTTAAAGATTAGTTTTTGTGCTTTATGTTCCTCTCAGTCCACGCAACTTCAACTTACTCACTGGCCAACGTCGATGGGTTCAATTCGTCCCCAGATACGTAACGTATTCAATATAATTTACCGCAGAATTATCTAAAGTAAAGACATGAGAAGTATTTTTTTTAATGTCTTCTACACCCTAAACGGACCCCGTAAATTCTTGAGCAGATAACTCAACTTCACTATTTTCTTACGAGCTTTTATTGTTACTTTAATATAAAATTTAATATATCTTTTTTTACGGAAAACTAGTCAGCTCCTGATACCAAGTCGCTCCTAAAAATTTGGTAAGCACCTTCTTGCAAAAACACCCTGTATTTGGAGTCGGCCACAGGTCTTAAAGATTAACATTATGAATTAATATTAGGAGGTGTGACTTAAAGTGTCGAGTATTTTGAAACATAAACGACCTTTCGTTTCTTTGTTTCAAACAACAACAATCACAACATTGTTAGCAAGGACATTGACCTCTAACTGTTGTTTTTCACGTGTTGCATAAGTATTGTTTCAGCGCCAATTACGGCTGCTGTCATAATTACCAGCTCATTCACTTTCGACAATGGTCCGCGGCAATGCGCATGAGTGGATGTACAAACACGCGCGAAAGTGTTAGTATAAACAAACTTTATTTGAGTTGACCTGTTACAAGTACTTTCAAATCGTCAAATCTAATTGACAAACAAAATACAAGTAATGATAGACATGAATACCATAATATTAAATGTATACAATAAATATACTGTACTTAAATAAATGTGACGCTACCACCGAATCGGAAAGTTGCTTCTGTACTGAGAAGAACCGGCAAGAAACTCAGCAGTTACTCCTTTCAACTAGCGTTGCAATACAATAAGAAGTAAAAAAATTGCAAGTAGAACTTACCAGTACTTACTCAGTAGTACTTGTATTTTACGGTCAACGGCATGACAGGCTACCCATTTCCGGTTAATTCTACCTGTTTTATTAAACAAAAATGTAATTTGGTAACAGGGAAATATAAAACGGAAATCTGTAGGCTGATGAGATGAGCCATGACTGTACAAATGGGAGTTACTGTATTGTAACACTAGTTTATTTTTAATTTTAAAGTAAGAAAATAATCTGTTCATAAATATTGACTGTTCAGGGACGCCAAAAATATCTGCAGTTTGAGACCAGCATTTATAACATTGCATGATGAAATCTAAAACAAGTGCAATAGGTACTTAATGAAATTCGGTAGTTATTGGTTGCTTTTCCCACAGATTTTAGCTATATTTGACCACACTCAAGTTCTGATGTTGGTATCTACAGTTCTTGTCTGCAAAATTATCTAGCTTCAAAACATTAAACATTTTGTGTTTGACTGTACTTTTCGGTTTTTGATTACATAAGTGTTAATTGCCGTTACTTCTAGTTTATCTGAAATGTAGATTTCTTTATTAAAATTAAGGAAGCGTTTGCGACTCCAATTAATTAGAAAATGCGCAATAATTGATTATTAGGCATTTCTTGTAGTTTTAATAAAATAGTATATTTAAACGTTAAATTGCGGTATAATCGTTTAATTGATGCCGAGGTTAGTTATAATTGCAGTAGCCAATCAGAGATTGTCGTTTGCCGTCCGGCTACAAGCGTAAGATTATAAATGTCCACTGTAATGACTAATAAACTTTGCAAGATGACAATTAAAGATTCGTACTAATATTACATTACAACACCCACATTCAATATAAAGGCAAAAGCAAAAGTATGTCTTCTGTCTCATGTTTTCGTCACTGAACCTCGAAAACAGTTGTATAAAATTGTTATTTAAAAAATCAGAAATATTAAGGGCAATCTTGCCTATACCGCTAAAGGTCCCAGGTTCGATAGTTAGTTTTATTTTTCTGGTTTTCCTATCTTTAGTAAGATGATAATGCATTGTCCCTAATGCTAAAATAAAAATAACGTAGTTAGTTTTCTGTCTGTCTGTGTTTTCAGCTTACCTGTGTCTAACAATTAAGTCCTTATGCTAGAGCTGTGTCGAACAGATGGTTGTGAACCTGGGTTTTAAAAAAACAATCAGACATTGTTGAACCGATGGCCGTTAGGGCGGAAAGTTTCTGGAATGGTGAAATGCTGACGTTCCGTAGGCAGGCCCTCCACAAGGTGGACTGACGATCTGGTCTTAGATTTCGAGCCAGAGTGCTTAACCACAGTATAAACATACAGTAGAACATCTACATACAAACGTGCCACTCTCGGTTTGAATGAGTGCGTGCGCGTCGCTCGCCGTGACGCGATTTCACGCACACGCTAGCATCAAATAGGGAGGTGTAGGGAGGCGGCCAGTACGGACGGGCTGTGCCGCGTGTCTGTGTGCACGCTAGGCTAATAACTCGGCGGGCGGCCTTAGATAGCCTACTGTATGGTTTATACTATGGTTGTGTAGTATACTTACAATACAACCAGATACTCTTGTCACTACTCCGTCGCCCGTCGGACGTGGCTCTTAACGTCGGAAGGCGCCGATAAGCGCGTCTATTCAGCGCAGGCGCATGTCAGAGCTACTTTATCAGTTCTTAATTTAGATGCTCGTTGTCTTCATTGGTGGTCATTGGCAACTTTGTTGTCGGTCTCTAGGCGGATACTTCTCTTTTCTCATCTTTAAATGAAGTTAGACGGACTATACGACTGTATACCTTAAGAAATTGCTTGTTGGTAGCAGTGGTTTACAAAGAAGTTGTAGAGTTAGAAAGGTGTGCAATAAACAATCGATAAGTAAAGTTAGACAACATTCTATCCACCTTAATCATAAAAACTTAAACAACGCTTCAACAACACGTTAACTTTTGTATCGCTTTGTCACTGTCATTCTTATTGCTGCCGCCATTTACGAGTAAGTTTAGGGTTTAGGGTTGCGTGCGGTTTTATGAATTAGGGTAGTATATTTGTAGTGTATATTTTCCGGTTCCAAAGTTAGACATTTCTAGGGTTCAGGGAACCAGACTTTAGAATACGTTGAACCTTACAAAATCTGCCAGTTCGTACGACGGGATTCGCTGTGTTCTTTTTGCCATAAAAGTTTGTTTTAACGGTGTTACCGTCACAGCAGAGTTAGTCACAAGTTGTATCAATGAACACTGGACCACACGGGCACGGTTTCTGGGCCAGCGTGCTTAACCACCGAGGCACGGCGCTCTATCTTCTAATACACTGTCTAAATTGTGCTTAAAGACTGTAATGAACACCAAATAAGAACTATTATTTCATTCACACGATTTCGTTTTATGTTATTGTAATCTAGGATCATTAAAACAAGCATTAATTTGTTACGCACTTAAAAAAGTTATGATGTTAGTTTATGCAATTTTAATACGTAGTTATGTATGATTATGATCATGATTTTACTGGCACGTACATAATTATGATTAATTGTGATGTTGATTCGGAATCTGTGGGTTTTTGTCTGTCACAGCAGCTGATTTATCATCTATTTTAATTTAAATAATTCAATTTTTGTTTATGTTTGTTGCAGTTCCGTCCGCACCACAAAATCTGTCAATCAACCTCATAACGACGAACGAGATCCACCTATCATGGGCCCCCCCACTCACCTTCACCCTCCACCGTCTCTCGCCATTACCGGATAAGAAACTGACCACCAAACCTGACGACCTCATAGTCCTGCCCAAGAAGAAGATTGAACACCAATCAGATGAACCTATCAATGACGTCATCAGCCCCAATGACCAGGCTGATGGTCCTGAGAAGTTGAAAGACTTCGAATATGCCACTTACAACTGGTATAAAAATGACAAACAAAAATACAACGATGATTATTCATCGTCTGATATGATGACCGATTCCTATAGGAGTAAGCGCGAGAGTCGGTCCCACAGGCACAGAAAGAGACGGCAAGACAACAGCACTGATGCGAAAAGCTTGCACATGGAGACAGGTGAAGTCGAGACGCATCAAGCTTTAGATGTTGGCAGTTCTAAAGACATGGTGAAGAAGTCTTTCGCTCCAGTCAGGCCACATAAGGACACGACGCAGATTGCCTACGTCTTATACTACGAGCAAGGAGTTCCAAGATTTGACATTAGCAATGTCAATTCAGTGCAGACGTCACCAGATGTCAAAAGTAAAAACGTGTTCTCAAGTGACCTTGGGATGGAGGAGTACTCGAGGTCGACGAAGAATCTCACTTTGGTGAATACGTCTGGGAAAGTTACTCAAGTCGTTGGCTTCAAATTGAAGTATTTGAGTGAGTAATTGAATATTTTTATGTACTTTTCTGGCCTGAAGATTTGAATATTTACTGTCCAGGCGCTCCAACTTTCAGACAATCGCCCATTGGTCCAAATAGTAATAATGATTCTCATACTTTTGCGTTTGACTGTTGATTACCGAATCATTGCATATTATAACCCATTTAGAGGTTAAACGTTGGATATTAATGTGTTTATCTTTTTCCAGAACCGTTCACTCCATACAAAATCTGGGTCCGAGCTTTCTACAACTTCCCGCTAGAGGGCGTCTCATCCTCGGACCTCCTGGAGCGGCTCAGCAACAAGTCCGAGCCTATGTACGTGCTGACAGATGTGATACCACCTTCAGCGCCCAAGATACTGAACTTGACCTGCGATATGCCTAAACGTGAGTTTATATACTATCTTGCCAAGACTAACCCCCTTATTCCAATGATATTTAAGAGAGGTAGATACGTTATGTCAGTATTGACGCAAAGTCGAAAATTGTCCCTTGGCGTAAGTACCTATAACTTTACCGTGTGTACAAGATAGTATGATTATTTACTAGAGCGTAAACGAGACATATACATGTCGGCGCGAGGTAGGCCGAGCGGTAGGCAACTCGTCACCGGCATCTTGTATGGGGGCTTCCTTGTCGGTAAGCAACTCAGAGAAACTCAAATAGCAATCCACTCTAACTAATTTGGAATCACACACTTAGGTAGGAGAGTACGGTGAACATGACAGGTTCGATAATAAACAAAGCAAAAGTATTGAGCGTATCGGAATCCATTGTTCGACTCTGTCCTCGTGAAAGCGCGCCAAAACTGCTAAATCGATACTAGCGCCACCACACTGTGTTCACTGCACTTTACCACCAAAATCGACCAATTAGAAAAGAGTGCCGTGTCATCCAGAGACTAAGGCAGTCTATTACTCTACTCTATGCACTTAAGTGTAAAAAAACGTAATGTTGCCAGGTGTGCGCGCGAATTGACAATATTGCCAAATATGCGCGTGACGACATACATGTTGCGCAGTGTCGTCTCAAACTGTCAATGCTTTGCTTAGGTGTTAAAATTTCTCATTTCGGGTGCCACTTTTTTAGCACAAGTAACCTATCTACGTCTTTTTATTATAATATCATTGGCGCTAAGGCATCGCTTTGTCTCCTTCATCCTGATTGCTGTCGACAAAACGAGCAATTAACTGGAGATTGTAATAGACACGTTGATCGCCATTACGAAGTTGCGGCGTTGCTTTAGTTTTTAGAGTGGTTGTAATCACGAAAAAAAGGAGTTGAATATTTTTATCGAATCCCAGGATCTTTTTAATGAAGGAGGATGTCTGTCACAAGTAACCTATCTACCTCTGTTTTATTAAAATATTATTGCATTTACCTTTCTGATAGGAGACCCATTCTGCAGTGGTTTTGTAAAGGTTGACGTGAACGCCTTTGTACCAAATACTAATTCTCGGGTCAGAGAGCTATGCTAGCACACGCCATAATTAATTACTTGCCATAGATGATTACACAGTCCCCGGTAACGGGTAATTGTCTGCAATTTCCTTCTCATTATAGAAGGAAATACAAACTACGGCTTAATAACTACAAAATTGATTATTTAAGTTATTGTTTTAGTGTAGGTATTGCAACTTTATTGCATCAGTAGTTTGTTTTTGTCTATCGTCTACGTAAATTCTTTGACTTTTACGCAGATGACATTAGTACAAGTTTTTGTACAGCGCCTCTTGCGAATAGTAATGGAACAACGAATTCTTATAAAAATAAGACACAAGCTAGAGACTGCTTTAGCGATGAATCACTTAGTATACTCTGCGTACCCTACTGGGTAACTGAAGAATTGTTCAAACACCCGACTTTGAACAAATCCTTAATCCCTGAGTTCGGGTACGTTTGACTATAATATCACCTGGTTTTAAGTGTCGAGGGTGCCTCAAGTGGCTCACGCCTAAACAATGTCTATTCACTTTGTACTTGAATCTTGTAAGCTCTGGAAATAATTGAGCAACAACTCATTCCACCGCCATTCGCATTATACATAAGTTTACAAAACGGTTGGTGCCTCTTGCTGGAAAACGAACAACTTGAGGCTAAAAGTGGAAAGTGGACCGACGATCTGGTCTAGGTCGCGGAAAGCCGCTGGATGCGGACAGCGCACCACCGATCGCTTTGGAGATCCCTGAGGGAGGTTTTTGCCAGCAGTGGGCGTCTTTCGGCTCATATGATGATGATGAGGCTAAAAAATCTACACCCTTATTCATTTTGCGAGGAATTGACAAGAAACGTCAGTCCCTAAGTCAATGCTAGTTGCTTTATTTTTTATTATTATGGCGTTATACTATATTATTATCTAGCATTGAGAAAAAATAAGAGTCAAGGGAAGATAGTACTCATCCTACCCTATCTTCTTTCTAGGCACACTGTACCTGCAATGGCGCCAACCAGTCGACTACAACAACTCTTTGGACCAGTACGTGGTGACACTGCGCAGGATCCCGGAACTGCATCCGCGCACACGACTCACCTTACCCACTAATAAAAACGAAGTCGAAACCACTATTAGTGTTGTAAGTATTGACATTATTGTGCTGTTTTTTCATGTTCTTTATTTGCCTATACCTTTTAAAATCAAAAAATAAAATGCCTGAACTTTTGCCTGTGTTTTGGTTTACAAAACTGTACCTGTTAGTGATAAACTGATAATATGACTTGACTCTTATTAGATCATCTTATTATAAAATCTGGATCTCCAAAACATAATGTACCGTAATTACTGTAAATAAATGGAACATTCATATTCTAAATAAACACCTTTTGTCTATTGAGAAATAAAAGATTTGTGATCAAAACAGATCTCTTTCGAAAGCAGGTAAGTTCATTATTTTGCTCGTAGTACTGTATGTATATCTATTTTATAACTAGAAAACTAAACTCTGATTTAATATATTCATATCTTTTTAATAACCGTCTTCCACCACCGCATCTACTTCCTTTTCCAGTTTTTCTACCTGAAGGTTGTCTGGAAGAGATCGCCCTTAGCGATAAGACCGCCTGTATTGTACAATTCCAAATATCTTTAAGCATTGTTGTGTAATTTATTTTCTTTGTACAATAAAGTAAATCTTATCTTATGCTTTCTTTACAGGAGGTAGAGTTGTGGAACGTAACTCGATATGAAGTGAAGGTATATGCGCTCACGCAGTCGGTCGCTCGAGTGGGCGTCCTCATCAACGGCTCCGAATCTCCGCCTGAGGTGAGAACAAACTTAAGATATAATTTAATTTAAAACCATTCTTATTTATGGCCTGATGAGCCACTGTACTGTCAGGAAGCAATCGGTCCTGCGCTGTCCGCATCCAGCGGCTTGCCGCGACCTTGACCAGGGCCCCAAGACTGCTAATTTAAGAACGTTTCAATTTAATAGTAATTGTATCTTAACTGTCTAATTTGACATATTTTTCATAGAAAATGTGTCAAATTAGCCGATTGCGACTCAATTACGGTTTAATTAAAGCGTTATAAAATTAGCAGACTTGGGGCCCAGATCGTCTGTCTACCTTGTAGAGGGCCTGCACACAAACAAACAAAAATAACTTTATTCAAATAGACCTGTTACAAGTACTTTCAAATTTACAATGTGACAACCAAAAAATAAATTAAAATGCGGACTGTCGTCCGGTACGCGGTCGCCATTCCAGAACCTCGAAATTAATGATTTGTAGTTGTGAATTTGAACTCAACGTCGTAACCCGACCCTACCGCCGTTATCCGGGTTCCTTGGGTTTTATATCGGTGTTTTTCCATCATCGAGTTATCATCATCATCTCTCTGTCTGTTCTGTTGTTCTGTGTAAAGTGGACACATCTCTTTTCCCGAGATATTAATTCACACATTTGTAACCCCAGGAGGTGTCCAGTGAATGGTGTGCAGCTCACTCGGAGGCCATGTCTCCTGGAACGGTGCCGGTGGCTACCGGTGGAGTCCACACTGCCGTTCTGTTGGCTATAGCACCCATCGCGTTGTTGGCTGCTGTTGGAGTCGCTTTGGTGTATTGGCGGTAAGTTGGGAAGACAAGTCTTATTCTTATTATGTCATCTTCTGCTTTAGTTCAAATGTAAGGGCCAATGTTACTTTAAAAACGGTTCGGAACAAAAACCTAGTGCTGCATTTTTATCAGATAGTAGCAATGATATTATAATAAAAAAGATAGATAGATAGGTTACTTGTGCTAGAAAAGTTGCAACCGAACACTTAACTTCTTACAGCTCACAAAGGCATTGACAGTGTTGATAGTTTGAGACAACACTGCCAAACATGTATCTGTCTCGTTTACGCTCTAGTAAATAAGCATACTATCTTGCTCACACGTTATAACACGGCCAAATTAACAACGTCATACCCCGTGGATAGTTTTCAACTTCCCGTCTGTACTGCCATAATCTATCTACGTCTTTTGTCCTTTGGTTTTACCTACCATAGTTACTTGGGACTTGCTAGAGAATAAAATAAATAAACGATTCGACGGTATAGGAAACTATAAAGATGCCACAAAATCGCAGACCTCGCACAAATGTCTGATTTCTCAACTAGTTTTTATAAATTACAATCATATGAAGTTCAACCCTATGTAACTATTATACCAATTAATTTTGTTTGACTTGAATTTATAACATTTGTTGTAGATGTCGATCTCGCCTGAGCAAGTGCGTGAGTGCGGTGTACAACTACTTAGAGGAGGGAGGGGAGCGAGCCGCGCGTGCGCCGCTCAATGCGTACAAGAAACCTGGTAAGTTCAACAATTGTCAATCAAACAACTTGTCAACTAAAGATAGGAAAACCAGAAAAAGGCATTCGGTCTTGGCATCACCAAGACCGATTGGTCTGGTTTTCCTATCTTTAGTAAGATGATAATGCATTATCCCTAATGCTAAAAATTAATTAACTTGTCAACTTTTGAGATTTTCAAGCATGAAATATGGCGAAATACCAAACCAAGCCATTTGTAAGCCAAATGTCCGGTGATATTAGCCTCACTTTAAAATCAATTTCCATTGTGTTTTCACAATAAGATTTGAATTAAATTTTAACTCAAAAAAACATGCAAAATGACTTATAGTCATCTACCCTATTGTAAAGATTTCAATCCTTAAGTCCCAAATGTTCGTCCCCAGTAGTAAACTGCTCGCCGCTCCGCTCGTGCGCGTCAGGCGAAACGTGCGGTTCAGTTGCGTGTTCGCCGCCGTGCGCGCCGCCGCGAATGGCTGGCGCGCTGCACCCCGCCGTGCGCGCGCAGGACTTCCCCAGGCACGTCGCCGCCTTAAGGGCTGACGGGGATATCGGCTTCAGGTGAGCTTCAATGACCCATTGGATACTTAGGATAAGGCTAGGGTTGCTGGCTCGCCAGATTTCAAGAATAAGGACTGGACTTTGTGCGTTTTTTATTCAAGACTTTCTTTGCCATGTTACTTAATTAATCACAGGTATGTAGAATGAGCGTTCGCACTTTTATGGTACAATGTAAACAAATTAAAATCTTATTAGCAACTCTGTTGCCAATAGGTAAAGTAATAATGATCATTTTCAGGAAAAGATTCTTTTTTACCAAGAAACTAAGTTTTCTACTTTCTAGGATACATTTAATAGCACAATAGCTACCCTTTTCTGATTTTCGTCTCGCTTTTACCAAATTACATTAATTTACAATGTAACAAAGAGAACTGACCAGAAATAGATAGAAATGGGTGGGAATCATGCTATTGCCTTTGTAAAACCAAGAAATGATAGCCTTCGGGGTAGACAAATGCTGGAATTGAGACCACGTCCCACCCAGGGTTGAGTATCTCAACCACAGATGAGAGCCAGTAGTGAGTAGCGCCTGTCGGGCGAAACGTGCGGCTCGGTTGCGTGCTCGCCGCCGTGCGCGCCGCCGCGGATGGCCGGCGCGCTGCATCCAGCCGTGCGCGCGCAGGACTTCCCTAGACACGTTGCTGCCTTGAGAGCCGACGGGGATATCGGCTTCAGGTGAGGGGGTCATTAGGTGTTGGGCATTAGATACTTAGGAATACGGCTAGGTCGCCAGATCTGAAGAATTTGGACCGGACTTCTTTTATTCCGGACTTTTTCGCCATGTTACTTAATGAATCACAGGTACGTAGAATTAGCGCTGTCACGTTTTTATCCTAATTTGGAGAAATATGAAGATTTTCTTTTGTTTCACAAATTTAATGAAAATCTTCCAAAACTTGCAAATGGTTGCCCAGGTTTTGTTACAGTAACAGTAAAATGTCCAAGCTTTTTATTAAAAATAGTGAATTGCCTTATGATTGACTGGATTTTCAGTAAAAATCAGTTTTTACTAGGTAAAAACTTCTTTTTACAAAGAAAATCCGGATTTTTACCTTCACGCCTTACTAACCATTTAGCCATGGCAAATGCCGTTGTAACAGTAAAACACTAGGCTGGAGACCACGTAGCGCCCAGGGCTGAGTCCCTCTCCTTCAGGCTCTCCCCAGTAGTGAGTAGCGCCCCCTGTCAGGTGAAACGTGCGGCTCGGTGGCGTGCTCGCCGCCGTGCTCGCCGCCGCGGATGGGCGGCGCGCTGCACCCCGCCGTGCGCGCGCAGGACTTCCCTAGACACGTCGCCGCTTTGAGGGCTGACGGGGATATCGGCTTCAGGTAAGGGGATTATGAGATACTTAGGAATATGGGTAGGGTTGCTGTCTCGCTAGATTTCAAGAGTTTGGACCGGACTTTTTCGCCATGTTACTTAATGAATCACAGGTACGTAGAATGAGCGCTGACACGTTTTTATCCTAATTTGAAAATTATTAAGATTTTCATTTGTTTCACAAATGAAAATCTCATTTTCTCATTTCAAAATGACTTTCATTTGTTTCACGAATGAAAATCTTCATAGCAAAACTTACATTATTCTTACAGTTACAGGAAAAATGTGCAACATTTTTATTTAAAAATAGTGACCTGCTTTATGATTTACTGGATTTTCAGTAAGTCTGTCTTTTCCTGTTATTTTTTTTTTCTACGAAGAAAATCCGTTTTTTACCACTTGCAACCGGTGGCCATACCAAATGTCGCTGTAGCAATAAAATACTGGGTTGGAGAGTACGTAGCGCCCAGGGCCGAGGTCACTTTAGGCTCTCACCAGTAGTGAGTAGCGCCCCCTGTCGGGAGAGACGTGCGGCTCGGTGGCGTGCTCCCCGCCGTGCGCGCGCAGGACTTGTCCAGGCACGTCGCCGCTTTGAGAGCTGACGGGGATATCGGCTTCAGGTGAGAGGGGCGTTGGATACTTAGGAATACGGATAGGGTTCCTGCCTCGCTAGATTTCAACGGTTTAGACCGGACTCCGCGTGGATCTTATTCTATACAGCTTTTTAACATGCTACACAATAAATCACAGGTAGGTTACGCGCTTCATAACGCAATTGAAACCAATGAAAATTGACTAAACTGTACAATGGACGAAGTGAGAACGTGCTTAATTTTTTTGAAATTTATTAAGCTAAGGGATTATTTACCTGTTTTACACAGAATTCAAGTTTTTTTACAACTAGCAATCGGCTTTTCTGGACTTTAAGCCGTAGTAAGCCTAGGTGGCCAGTGACAATGAACGACGTATCAGACTATCTCTTTCCGTTTTTCATCTTGCTTTTGGCAAATGCCATTTCATCAATAGAGCAAGGAAGCCTGAACGTCAATGGGTAGATTGTATTGCCGTCGCCCATGAATGGCGAAGAAATTATTATTGTTCTACCATTGAATAGAATAGAATTGATACCATTTGAAGGCAAACCCACCAGAAACCCACCTGGAACAGCAAATGGCTAACCTGATTAAGGTCGCCGAATATTGTGCAAGATAGTTATAAGACTTTACTTATAACACAAAATATTTAGCAATGGTTTTCTTTATTTTTAGCAAAGAGTACGAAATCGTAGTAGCGAGATCAGCGGCGTTGGGCCACACAAGCCATCACAGTCATCGGCCAGAGAACAGATTGAAGAACCGCTACTTGAACATTACTGCATGTAAGTTATACAAATATTTATATCGGGAGATCTTAATTCAACCATTTAATTTTTACTGTATTTGAAGATCTCTATTGAAAATAATTCATTTTGATATTAAATTGAACTTTTCGAGTATTTTTTATAAATATTAAATATCTAATCTAACCTTAAAACTTTCGAACTAAATCATATGTGAAGCTGAAACTAAATTAATAGGAAAGAATAACTTGCCATACCTTTGAAATCAAATCAGCAGCCAAAGATCGATCTCAGTGGCGTGTAATAGGAGAGATCTAGCAGTGAATTGCAATAGCCTGATGATAATGATGACCTTCAAAATGACATTGTTTTTATTAGTAACTCCGAAATTGATTCTTAATTGTGGTTTCAAATCAATTAGTTGTTTTTTACTATTCCTATGACTTTATTGCCTAGATTTTGTATTTTTAAAGCCATCTTATTATTTCTAAATGTGTGTCTGTAGACGATCATTCCCGCGTGTGTGTATCCTCGGGCGGTCGCTGCACCGCCGCTGGCTGCGCAGGCGCAGCCGCGGGAGTCGGGGCGAACGTTGGGGCGCCCCGAACGCCCCGGACTCCTTCCTGCGACTACGTGAACGCCAACTTCATAGACGGGATGCTGCCGGAACTGAACCCGCAGGCTATTAGGCGGATTAGGAGGAAGCTGGAGAGAAGGAGGAGGCCACAGAGGTAATTACTAACCCCCATATCCATAAAAACGAACGCAACGCTAAATCATAGTTTAACCCTTTAACCGGTAGTGGCTGAATAGTTGCCACCTTATTTTGAACCTTATACGATTGGAATAGGGTCCAAACCAACGAAAAATGGCAATATGTTCTACCGGTTAAAGGGTTAAGCAATTGACGTGCTTTGTCACTTACTCGCAAATGGCGGCAGCAACAAGAATGACAGTGACAAAGCGATACAAAACTTAAAGTGTTGTTGAAGAACTGTTTAGGTTTTTATGAAAAAGGCGGCAACTTTATACGGATTTTGGTTTATAATACCTGTTTAGCGCGGTGGTTACGAAGGCCGGTTAGGCCGACTTGTTCTCGGGTTCGATTCGCTCACCAGCATAATTGGTTGTCGATGAATAAATATTTGTATCTGTCCTAGGTGTTTGTGGTGCTTTCGTTGTTTCTAGTTTTTATAACACAGATGCAACCTCACTTTGCCTTTGAGCCCAGATCGATGATCATGTACAGGAAGTTTTTTTGATACACACAAATCAGAAATTGATACTTTATTATAGTTAATAATTAATAGTTTTATTATTGCCTAAAAGAGTTACATTTTAAAAGGGTTTAAATTAGGGTTAAAAAGATATTTCTCAAAAAAACTAAATAACAAGTCCTGTTCTAGACAGCCGTAGGTTTAAGTTTAAACATAGCCATAGCCATGTTAAACCTATTTACACGAATTAAAAAAGCTATCAGCAAAAAAACAAAGCTTTATTGGACCAATATAAAGTTTTAAGTGTTTCAATCCTAGTTACCTGTTACGTTATTTCCAGACAACCGTCAACAAAGCCAGTCAAACCACCACCAAACCTTGCCGAGGGCATCGAGTCCGCCTTCCTGAACATCGAGTTCTCAGGAATCGTGGAGTCTGACGAGCAGAACTCGGACTCGGACAGTGATCTCAGCGACGACGACTCTGAGCTGGACGACGTTTATGTTGATATTGGTAAGTACAGATTAGTGGTTGAGGACTTGAGAGGCATCGAGTCCCCTGAACATCGAGTTCTCGGGAATCGTGGAGTCTGACGAGCAGAACTCGGACTCGGACAGTGATCTCAGCGACGACGACTCGGAACTGGACGACGTTTATGTTGATATTGGTAAGTACAGATTAGTGGTTGAGGACTTGAGAGGCATCGAGTCCCCTGAACATCGAGTTCTCGGGAATCGTGGAGTCTGACGAGCAGAACTCGGACTCGGACAGTGATCTCAGCGACGACGACTCGGAACTGGACGACGTTTATGTTGATATTGGTAAGTACAGATTAGTGGTTGAGGACTTGAGAGGCATCGAGTCCCCTGAACATCGAGTTCTCGGGAATCGTGGAGTCTGACGAGCAGAACTCGGACTCGGACAGTGATCTCAGCGACGACGACTCTGAACTGGACGACGTTTATGTTGATATTGGTAAGTACAGGTTAGTGGTTGAGAACTTGAGAGGCTTCGAGTCCGTGTTCCTAAACATCGAGTTCTCGGGAATCGTGGAGTCTGACGAGCAGAACTCGGACTCGGACAGTGATCTCAGCGACGACGACTCGGAACTGGACGACGTTTATGTTGATATTGGTAAGTACAGATTAGTGGTTGAGGACTTGAGAGGCATCGAGTCCCCTGAACATCGAGTTCTCGGGAATCGTGGAGTCTGACGAGCAGAACTCGGACTCGGACAGTGATCTCAGCGACGACGACTCGGAACTGGACGACGTTTATGTTGATATTGGTAAGTACAGATTAGTGGTTGAGGACTTGAGAGGCATCGAGTCCCCTGAACATCGAGTTCTCGGGAATCGTGGAGTCTGACGAGCAGAACTCGGACTCGGACAGTGATCTCAGCGACGATGACTCTGAACTGGACGACGTTTATGTTGATATTGGTAAGTAAAGATTAGTGGTTGAGAACTTGAGAGGCATCGAGTCCGCGTTCCTGAACATCGAGTGCTCGGGAATCGTGGAGTCTGGCGAGCAAAACAGGAGCGAGCAGGAAATGCAGTTAACAAAATATAAATGCTCTGTATCCAGTGCCTCATCAGAGAACTGTCCCACCTAGTACTTAAAGCCCTCAGTATGCTGTTAGGACTACCGAGCAGTCTGTCTTTTTCGGACGCAGCTGTTTTACACCGCACCGCGTGGAAACCGTCCACACGAGCATCAGCAAACATGCCTGAAGCACTGCAGAATCTCAGCAGGCCTAAAAGCACACGGAACATATTGTTATAGAGCACACGCAGGGTGTTGAGGGCTTTGGTAGGCCAAATTATGAACTATGTGAAATATGGATAGGAGTCACAAGTATAGTAGTAGTCTGTATGTATCTGTAGGTACAGACAGATAAACTCAGATTTTTTCAAATCCTTTTGTCGTTAGGTCGGAATCGATCCTGCTAGCTTTGAGAAAAAACTCTCACTTAGTTTGTCTCAAAATGTAATTTCTCAGTATTGTGTCCTTATAAGCGACACTACGAGATGGTGCACTAAAACAATGTGTTTTCTTCCAAAACCAACAAGATTCGAAATCGAGATTATTTTTAATTCTCTTTATCTTCACAGATGGCGTCCCAACTCGCGTGAAACTGGAGTGGTTGCTATGGAAACGTCGGTACATCGCCACGCAAGGGCCCACGCCGGCAACACTGGACGCGTTCTGGCGGATGATATGGCAACACCGGGTCCATACTATCGTCATGATCACTAACCTCGTTGAGCGAGGAAGGGTATGTACCTTTTTTCTTATAAAATTTACATAAAAGCAGTCAAGTTGGGTAACTTTCAATTTCCGTGTAACATTGAATTCACTGTTTAAGAACAGTAAAGTACCTATATACTGTTGTTTATAGTTTGTTTTTGATCCAAACCCCTTATAGACTCAACAACATCTTTTAGTTGGAGTGCTTGTCAACAGTAACTGATCCAAAGAGTGGATTTCATGTTACACTGAAATTCAAAGTTACCCAACTTGACTGTAGATGGAATACCAATCCAAATGGTTTGGGCGGTGCCTTGTCGCCATCTTATTTTTTTTGTATAGCAAGACATTCCGTTAATAGTATTTCCTCTCCCCAGCGCAAATGCGACATGTACTGGCCGGGCGGCGGTCGGGGCAGCTCGGCGGAGTTCGGCGGCATCCACGTGACGCTGCTACACGAGGACGTGCGCGCCGCGTACACGGTGCGGCACATGCGCGTGCGACTGGCCGGACCGCCGCCGCATGCTGATAAGGTACGTGGGTTTGTAGGGTGCACATACAGGTGTAGAACTTAACGTTATGTTTGTACACGAAAATGTTTAATATTTACTAGCTGTGGAACAGTACAACAAAATTGCATTAAGGAGAACCAAAAAGATTCGTTGTAAGCTTAGAAACGGAACATAAGAAGCATACTGTATTTACTGTAAATGATTACTGTGGTGAAAAAACTAGTGGATATTAAATAGCTCAATGTCAAATAAGTAGTTAGTTTAAGGTATATGCCTAAACATTGGTGAAACCAACCTGGCTGCCAGGTATAATATACCAGAGAAATTCGTCCGGTCTCTTAATGGTCTCGGTAGCATAATTGGTAGAGCAGTCGCCCGGTTTGCGAAAGACGCGGGTTCGAGTCCCGCCTGATGCTAGGACCGAATGCCTTTCTCTGGTTTTCCTATCTTAAGTAGTAAATGTAAAACACTCCTTTAAAAACACTAAAAGGTGCTAACCCAGTTACGCCCTTTATCGAGGCGCCCTTGTAAGCCTTCAGCTCACCCGTCTGGTAAGCCTATGAAAGCCACAACTTGAGCTAACAGCTAATCACTTATAAAATCTATAATTTTATTTATTCCCGAGTCCTGAGTAATCTTGACATGAGCATAAACTCGCCTACTAGAGTGTCGCTTACTAGGCTGAATTAAATTGGTTTTAATTCAAGTAGACTGCGTAGAATGACATGCATTAACAATGTGAGGCGTTCCATTAGAAAAAGTAATTCTGGTTCGAAATCTCGGAATACTTCGTGTTGTCCAGATAGACTATAGAAGACAGCAATTTTTTGAACAACATTTTAAAAAAAATATATGATTTTTTTACCCGTCGCGTGTTATCACTACTTACTCCGCGCCTGCATAGCTTTGCATTCCGGTAGTATCGCTATCCTAACGCACAGTAACACACTACACTATACACACACTTTTACATTAGGTAGGTACTCTTTACATGCATAAAATTTGTATATTAATTTCATTCGACTGAACCGACCAGGGCTAGACACATTTATTTATTTATTTATTTTTCATCTCTTACAACTATCATTACAGGAAATTTTGACCCAATGCAATACTGTAACTATCCTACATAAAAATAAAATAAAATATAAAAACCTAAACCTTTTTTAAAAAACAAACACAACAATAAAATCCTCATAAAACAACTACAATTTATAACAAATTACAAATAGTGTCGTTCTTGCGAATTCGCTCAGAGGACACGAGAATATGTCGGTGAGCTCAGCCACCGCATTGATGGTGAGATGGCACACATTATGTTGAGTGTGGTCCATTTCTTTCTGGGCATCGTAACACCGCTTCCTGGTAGAACTGTTATGGTTTTTTATTTTTATCTTTTTGTTCTCATGTTTTTCATTGATTTTGTTTCATTGTTTTGTGTTAGTTCATTTTTGTTATTGAATTACGACTGATAGTCACAGGGATCAGTCTGAAAACCAGCACTGGGCTATGCCTAGTACCATGCTGAGACTGGTACCCATTGCCAGAAAATTGTACATAACTGTGTTAGATTTAACCGCGGTTGTATTTAACTTTAAGTGTTTTTTTTTGTGGCAATAAAGTTTTTTCAATTTCTATTTATTTTGTGTCCCGAATAATAAATGTATTTTTCTTTTCTTAGAGTACGTCAGGCAGCGGGTCAGGCACATGGCGCGCGGTGGCGCAGTACCACTACACGGTGTGGCCGGACCACGGCACGCCGCGGCACGCGCTCGCCGTGCTGCCGTTTGTACGCGCCGCCTCCGCCGCGCACGGCACTCAGCTCGTGCACTGCAGGTAACCACCGTCTGTACAGTACACCGGGCGGCACGTCAGGCACGCCGCGGCACGCGCTCGCCGTGCTGCCGTTTGTACGCGCCGCCTCCGCCGCGCACGGCACTCAGCTCGTGCACTGCAGGTAACCACCGTCTGTACAGTACACCGGGCGGCACGTCAGGCACGCCGCGGCACGCGCTCGCCGTGCTGCCGTTTGTACGCGCCGCCTCCGCCGCGCACGGCACTCAGCTCGTGCACTGCAGGTAACCACCGTCTGTACAGTACACCGGGCGGCACGTCAGGCACGCCGCGGCACGCGCTCGCCGTGCTGCCGTTTGTACACACGGCACTCAGCTCGTGCACTGCAGGTAACATAGCCCTACACTACACTCCCACTAATCTAAGAAATACATTTTTCGTACCACTTGCTCAAAAAAGTGACATTCTAGCCCGCAAAAACAGAACATAACAATAGTCATTTTTAATCTGTTAAAAACAGGGAAAGAAAATTGTACTGAATTTCATTCATCCTCTAGGGCGAGAATGTGATTTAACCTTGGAATATTTACCGAGGTTTTCGAGCGCTCTTATAAATCAGAAGTTTTAATTCTTTATTTATGACCTGCCAGTATTATATGTGATAAAATTAAAAAGGTTGAAATTATTTTTTTTGCAATTGGTACAAAAAGTAGAGTATTTTCCTCGGTGATAAAGCTGTCTTAGTCTTGGGTGAACTTAAATCCTTCGCTATACTCAGGACTCGTATTAAATCCCTGTTTTTAACACCATCGCTGCGCTCGGGAGTTAACCTCGAGTCCTTCGTTACGCTTGCGATTTCAATCGACGTCACCCGCGACAGAAGTCCCTGCTTTATACCCTTGGTTAATAATCTACTATTTTTATACTACCTGCTCGTCAATGGCACATTATGTGTCATGCAAACCTTTCCTAAAGTAAGTCATTATAGCCCTACGGTCTAGCCGGGACATAATGTTGTACTGGATTTGATTATTGCCCTTATGCATTAAGTAATTTGAATTTGGAATGCAACCGTGTAGTCAACAATGTTTAGGTGCAATGAGATTTTGTCCTGAGTTAGGCTGTATGTAATCGTTTTCTTTGCACATTAAAAAAAAACATGAATTTCCTATCACGTTGAACGCCACGCGGGTCACAAACAATAGGAATTCGATTGTTAAAGTGACCGACGGCAGTGAAAAAAGTGAGTATGGAACACGCGACCTGTCGTTGAGCCAATTATTTAACCATAATACCAAATGAATCCTCAATTAAACCTAACGTTTTGTTCCAGCGCGGGCGTCGGCCGGACCGGCACCTACATAGTCCTAGACGCGATGCTGAACCAACTGGCGCTAACCAACACTCTATCGCCCCTTGGCTTCCTGTGTCGAGCGCGCACTCAGCGGAACCATCTCGTGCAGACGGAGGAACAGTACGTGTTCGTGCACGCTGCGTTACACGAGCACGTTCGCGAGCACGGCGCTGAGGTAAATAAATAAAAAATGATTATATGTAAGGTCAAGTTGGGTAACTTTTAATTTCAGTGTACAGAATAGAATAGAGGACGTTTATTTGGCACATACAAAACAAAATTAAATAAAATACAAAAAGGAAAAGAGAAATACAAGACTTAAATCTAACAAATGTACCATTAATGTGTACCATTGAATCCACTCTTTTAGATCAGTTACTGTGGACAAGTACTCCAACTAAAAGAAGTTGTTGAGTCTATGAGGGGTTTGGATGAAAAACAAGCCATAAACAACAGTATGTAGGTACATTTACTGTTATTAAACAGTGGTTTCAATGTTACACTGAAATTCAAAGTTACCCAACTTGACTGTAATGAACTGTTTACTATTGTTGTGTAGGAGGTGCCCGTGGCGCAGTTGTGACAGTGATCGGCGACGATCGCTGTTGTTAAGCAACACACGCACGGAAATGGAAGGGTGTCCACCCCAACCGAAATTTAGTGATGTGTATTTCTGGCATCTCCGTGCTTCGGAAGGCACGTTAAGCAGTTGGTCCCGGTTGTCGTCGCCAGTTGTCAGTCGTTAAGCCTAGTCAGAGGCCTCAGGGCGGCTTGATAACATCTGACATTAAGGTTGCTCACTAAACTTACACCTCTAACAATCCGCACTGAGCCAGCGTGTTGGAGTATGGCTTGCTTCACCCCATAGTTCCCATAGCATAGCATAGTTCTCTGCTGGCGTGCCCAGCAGTGGAACTTACAGCCTGGCAAAAAAGACGTGAAATTAATAGGGGCGCCACCGTCGTTGATGTGGTCACCCCGTAGACTACGACTCAAACGGTTTTGATAATTGACTCATTCAAATATATTTTTTAATGCTATCTAGTTAGGCGTTGTCCACTAACTCAGTTCGCGCCAATAGATACCAATCATTTGAGTCGCGCCAATGCATTACGTGATACCATAATCTAGATCAGTATATTCTAATCGCGTTGTACTAGGAAAACGCCTTACATTTCTCTAATTCCACATTATCTAGTAGATTTATAGAAGTAGTAATACAGGCACTCATAAAATGGGTTTGCTTTTCCCTCTGGGCTGATAGGTCAGGTACGAGTGGTAGTCCGTCCACCGGGATACACCAGGTCAATAGGGGGGGAACCGTTTGGTGGTAAAAATGGAATGGCGGTGGCACCAATACAGTCAATTCCCACCACATACAACCACATTGTCAGGACGTTTTTCTACTACCAGATAAAGAAATGAAAGAAGAAACTATCAAAATCACAATGTAATAATTTTAATTTGAGTAAAAATATTTTTTTTGTCTAAATATTCTTCATCCATGGCTTGGCTCGAACCTACTCCAAAATTCTAAAATTCACTTCGTTCCCATGAGTCACTCAAGCTGCTATTGCACAGTCACTTCATTTGCAGGTTTATTATTACCTGTCGATTTTGTCATATAAACTTTGTCCTCGTTGGTATTATTCCTTCGCTATTTTAATAACGTGTTATGATTTTTTCCTGTCTTGACGATGCTTTATGGGTTTAACATAAAGGAAACACCTGAATACACTATTAAATGATCTCCGATAAAAAGATTTGACACACCAAGTACTAGCTATACGTGATTGACAAGTGACAGCGGGACTATTGCCAGGGATAATATTTTTTAGTTCCCTTTCAGGACTTTTTTGCCAACCTATATATAGGCCGTTTATGTAATATTACTATTGTAGCGACATCTATCTCGCCACATTGAAACTACAATCCTGAAACGCGCTATCAAAGAGATTGCGCATGAATAAAAGAACCCGACAACAATCGTCGCGCAGCAGCCCACCAGACATAACACCAATCTGATCGAATGATCCTCCCTTTTCAATGGGGATAAGGAATTCAACACCCTGTTCTGCACGTTCCCCAAACTATCTGACTCATTGACTAAACAGCAAAACGGCAAATTCTTAATACGTAGTTAACAATTCAATACATTTTAATGGCTATTGTAGATACGTAAAATTAGTTAGCTTGTTAACAATTCACATTGTATTAGCCATTGAGTAAGGATCCTCTGACCTCCGTATTAGTAATATTACTGTGCCACGGTGGGATAGCATTCCCCGTCTTCTCACTGTTTGCACGGCATCTGTGATAACGTTAAAGACTAATAACTATGACTGAACGGTATCTTATCACCTACGCCATTATGGTAACTTCACACTACACGATACCTGTTGGCAGAAACAACTTTTAGCTCTATCCTTATCGCACTGGATTGGATCCTTATGGACCCCAAATAACTATCATTATTTTTATTAATTTAATTGTACACAAAAAGACAATTACAATTGAAAAACATTTATGAGAATAAAAGTACAAGGTAGCCTATCCCTGAAAACACATTTCTTCTACGTTTACAGGAAACTATTTTGCCACCAATAAACTATAGGAATATGCACTTACAAGATAATCTCGCCATTTTATTGTTGAAAGTTTCCATCTAATTCCAAGATGCTATTTGTGTTTCGGGGTTGATCGCTAGAGGATCGTGAAAATGTATATTTTTTCTTCACGAATTAAAACTTAACTTGATTTCCAGTTAGGGCCAGATTTTGCAAAAATGGTCCCTATTTTACTGCACCGAATTTTGAGATACACTGAAAGGGAAGGTTTAATTTTGATTCAGTCAGTATAAATTAAATGGATACCCTTTGCTTGCAATGATTACATCATTTCCTTAAGTCTGATTTAGTTATCACTTAATGTAAAAACTTTTTAGTAAAAAGTCAACCATATTTCTTCCCCAGGTCGAATTCTCAAAGGCTCGAGAGTATCTAGTCAAACTACTACAGCCCATATCCGAAGAAGAATTAGCCGTGCTAGATCTGAACGCACCAAAGCAAAAGAGTACGGACGACTTAACGAACGGGATGGAAAACGGCGATACCTCAAGTATCAAGAGTAATCAAGCGGAGTGTAGCGAGAATGACTTGGCTGATAATGGCAGTCAGACCTCGATAAGGACAGGAGATCTGAACAGTGACCAGAGCAAATCTCAGAGCTCAGGCAACGCCACCGATGGCGATGACGTAGAGGGAGACGGGGAGAACGAGGGAGAGGGAGATGGAGAAGGAGAAGGCAAGGAAGGGTTAGTGAACGGAGAAGAGACAGAGGGAGTGTATGATCTGGCGCCGCGGTCTACTGATACGTATAGCAGGAAAATGATGGCGTATAATAATATGACTGAGCAGGAGAAAGAAGAAATACGAAGGTGAGTTTTCGACTTATAATTGAAATTATATATGAACTTTTTGTAATTGTAAAGAGAAATAGAAAACCAGGAGATAAGCGTTGCCATCGTACCGGATTATCGATAATTTTAAGACATTAAATAACCCACTTACTTAGAAATTATTTTTTGGGTATACGTTTATAAAAATCATTACCTAATTATTAGACATTCATTCGCACTGTCTTTCCTAAATTTAATTCAGTTTTTTATCCTTTCTCTTGAATAAATCTTTACCACTATTTTCTTAAAATAAACATTTACGTTGATATCGGCTCGTTTTTTCAAATTCAAAAATGATCTTTTATTTTTCAGAGCAAATCGTGTAGAAAACTACGCTTTGTTGGAGCGCATGCGATCATTGGCGAACAGGAATCACGCGTATCAAGGGCCAACACCCGTCAACTTGCTAGAGAAACAGTTTCTGGTAAGTTTTCATGCCTATCTTTCTTCTGTGCCTTTTGAGATTATTAGTACACAGGCGCTCACATCAACCTTTAGATAGGGGCACCTTATGCTGCTGACGTAAGACCCATTTTGCGATGGCTTTGTAAAGGTTGATGTGGGCGCCTCTGTATAATATTTGAAAGTGGCAGCACACAAAAACTAGGAATAAATTGAAGTTTATTGATTTGGAAGTGTGAACATCACATCAAAGACATCTGGTTAAGCATAAATAAGTTGGCTTACTGTGTGCTAGCATAGAATTTCTCCTAACCAGCGGTGATTTTCAGTAACTTCTTTCTTAAGATCTTGAACAAATGAATTCTCAATTTTTGACCAAGTCTCTTGGAATTGTTTGATCTATAAAATAATTAAATTAAGTGCATTAAAAAGGAATAGGAATATCAATTAAAATTAATTATCACGTAAGAAATTAAGTGTTTTTTTTGCAAGATGAATGATTTGTATCTGTCGGTGTACAATTTGTATACTATGGACTCTTGTGATGTCTCTTATCTGAGCGTCTGAGACTATCAGGTCCAGGCATTTGCTGGTACAATTAATTTTGGACATCGTGACACTGCTGTCTGGTGGAGTTTTTTTTTCTTTTGTTATTTTGATTTTTTCTCTAACCGTTTTGTTTTGTTTTGTTTGTTTATATCTCTACTAGCGACCCGCCCCCGCTTCGCACGGGTGCAATAGGATGTTATTATACATATAAACCTTCCTCTTGAATCACTCTATCTATTAAAAAAAACCGCATCAAAATCCGTTGCGTAGTTTCAAAGATATAAGCATACCAAGGGACATAGGGACAGAGAAAGCGACTTTGTTTTATACTATGTAGTGATGTGTACGATGTCCAAGATCAATAAATGTTTTTACTTTCTTTCTTTCTTATTTATTGATGAATTATTCGTCCCCAGCTTATAACGCAATCATGCGTGGAGCCGAGTGTCTGCGCGCGCGCACCTCACAACGCGGAGAAGAACCGGCCCGGAGGCATCCTACCCTCGGACTCAGCACGCGTCATGCTCGTGCCTAAACCTGGCGTCGAAGGTAACATCTATACTAATAGTATAAAGCTGAAGAGTTAGTGGAGGTGCCCGTGGCGCATTTGTGATAGTGATCGGCGACGATCGCTGTTGTAAAGCAACTCACGCCGGGTCGGAAATGGGATGGGTGACCTACATTTAGTGATGTATTTTTCGGGCATCTCCGTGCTTCGGAAGGCACGTTAAGCAGTTGGGCCCGGTTGACGTCGCTAGACGTCAGTCGTTAAGCCTAGTCAGAGGCCTGGGGTCGGCTTGATAACATCTGCATTAAGGTTGCTCACTAACCTTACCTACCCCTCCAACAATCCGCACTGAGCCCGCGTGTTGGAGTATGGCTTGGTCCATCTCATAGTTGTGGTGAGGCCTCTGTCCAGCAGTGTGACGTATATAGGCCGTATGTTATGTTATGTTCTAGGCCTCGTTCTGTAAAATACTATTCGACTGTGTCATTTCCATCAAAACAGTATTAACAGCCAACAAATAGCAATCCCGTCCCGTTTGTAACTTTGAAAAACCAGACTACTGTAAATTACGGAAAATAAAAGTTAAAATTGCCTCCCACCTGATTTTTCACGTTACTTCTCTCCTCAAAAATCTCACTCAGACTTCATTAAACATAGCAAAAAAAAAACCAACCAAATCGGTTCAGCTTTTCTTAAGTTTAGTTGTTATCAACTAATTATGTTTATTTATTCAAATAAGCTTTTAGTTTAATACATTTTTATACATTAACAACACAATTGATTAACAGTTTACAACAGACCCACGTGACAATCCTGATTGGTAATTATTTAAGAAAAGCAACCTTTTTACTACAGAATTGGGTTTCAATCAGGCTACAAACAGCTCATATAGCTCATAAACAGGACAGATAAATCTAATAAAAGTATCCACGGAAGACCAGCGTCAACAACTAGATCATTCAACTAGGTCATTAGATGTACTTGACACATGCTGAGTGGAAATCCTCTTAGCGCCACACGCTAGTTTTATTATTATTGTAAACTCGCAAATGATCTTGTGTGGACTAATAAAAATGTTCTTTCTTTCTAATGACCATTAATTTCTCCGTAAATAGGTAGCGAATACGTGAACGCGTCGTGGGTCTGCGGGCGTCGGCGCCTCCGCGAGTACTGTGTTGCACAACACCCAGTCGCGGGTTCGGCTCCGGATCTGTGGCGGCTGCTGTGGGACCACACCGCGCAGCTTGTGCTCACACTGTCCGACACTGATAACGATCCGGTAAGCGCTCATTTAATTAACCCTTAATCGGGCAGTGGAAAAATAGTTACCAAATGAATTTGAACCTTGATGCCTCCACATAAAGTCGAAAACCAATTAAAAATTTAACTATGCCATGCCATATTAAGGGTTTTACATGTTTACAGAAGGCGTAGTTTGAGTTTACACGATAAAATGGTTGAGGCGCGTAAACGCGTGTTTACGTAGATAAAAACCTGAACTGCCGCCGCCGCCGGATAACGGCGGTAGGCTCGCCCCTTGCCACGTTGGGTTCAAATTCCCTCGGCGAAATGTGGGCTCCTGAATGTTCCGTTCACCATGACGGCAACAATCAGTGCGCCTCTGGCTAACCCATTAGGGATATGGTCGTGAGGGTATGTATGTATGTATGTAAAAACCTGAAATGATACACCAATTCACTTTTACGCGCTTGAGGCGTTCTTCTGAATAATTCTCGCACGAAGCCTTATTTACCGCCCTATTTACCTTCTACTTACACTAGAAAATCTGACTTTCTTTTAAATCAATCACTTCGTCACTCCTGACAAAGGTACGACTTCTCCTTATCTTACATTGCCGGAGCTCGAAAGTATAATTCCCATCCAAAAGAAATATTCATAAACATTTGTGTTATTGCTGTCTAGGTGTTACTGAGAGTTAGAGCTCTACGTAAAATCAAAACACATGTTAAGTTATCGTTGTTTTCGAACTTGATTCACTGTAGTTACCATAGAGCTTCCAGAGCGTGTTTTCAACACTTATAGAGTGATCAAGTGAGGAAAAGAGAAACTATTGCATATATGGACATCACACAAGAGGAAAAGAGACAGAGATATGCCCAAGATTTGTTGCCAAAATCAAACCGAAAACTACACCACCACACCACTGCCAAAAGCGGGAAATTTTAGTTTTCAAAATTTATGTAAAGTGGGCGATAAAAGTGGATGAAGCTTTATAAAAACAAAATAGTGGTTTGTTGCGTGCCCAAATATAAAACGAATCATAGAAATGATCCAGAAATGCAAAAGTTTCACAGGTAAATACAGAAAGTAATTGGTTTTTTCAAACTATGTTTTGAGCAATATTTTCACTACCCAGTTCAATTAATTCATTTCAGCTATCATTATATTAGTTCCTCATGCTGCATAAGTCATTATTTCAGAAATTAAATAAGAATTGAAAAATATTTTGTGTAAAAACTGAATTGATTCACTTACGATAGGGATGTACAAAATGAAGAATGACACATATCGATATACGTAGTCGATATTTTTTTAACAGCTGAAGTCATGGCCCAGACTAGAAGCCTAATAAAACTACCAAACAATAACAATCAATACTTGGCGCCATTTTTGAGCAATTTAGCGATCATAATGACCACTACCGTACTTGTTTGAAAAAGCAGATAATTAAAATTTCTTTATTTTTGTAGGATACCAAGACCACCGTGTTCTTATGTTAACAAAGACTATATGCCTAGGCCGAAACAAGAAAATCAATTTAAATCTACAGAGTACGGGCCAACAAAATACTATTTAACCCAGTCCTAAAAAAAGGATAATAATTGATGGCGTTTATATTATTTCATCTCGTAGTTGATGTTTAGATATCATAAACAATGTAACGAGTAAACCTAATAAATAATAAAGAACTTCAGCCTTTTATTTTCAGGAATACGAGTATACCTTTATTCATTTGTTGTTCGTGATTTCGATAATCTGTTAGATTGTTATGGAAAGTACCAACACTATTGTGCTAAATGACAGCAGATGTCAACGCATACATAGACAATCACTCACACATGCGCAATTCATTTTTTGGCACGTTTTTAGAGGCTTTATCAATCTATTACTTTACATCATTGGTA